>OY015312.1:101163161-101763161 GCA_955612985.1 Cheilosia scutellata | reverse complement strand
CTGACATTTTTCTCTGGAATGTTGTGTGCATGAGATCAGAATGCCATATGATTTAAGCGAATTGTACGGAAATTCTAAGCCACTTGTTGCTTTCAACGCCACCTGTTTGTTCATTGTGAATTGAATTTACCAACTCCAACTGGGGAGGAAATCAAGAGTTGTTGCCAGCAGTTGCCAGCAGGTTGTTGCTTTAATTAACATGTGAAATGTGCCTCAACTGGCAACTACTGGCAACCACTAGCTGGGGAGGTTTCATAAAAATAGGAGCAACTAGCAACTAATGTAGGATATTCTGTACCTACCTATTGGTTCTATCTATATACACTTCCCCAGTTGCCCTCGTTTTGCGTCATACCGTCCCTTCATGCTCATTTTCTGTGAGCTCCTCACAGCTGGAATTAGTTTTTCTATTAGGTTCGCAGATGGGCTCTGAGTCCAGTTGCAAAAAAATAATAATCAGAGTTGACGAATGGCCCTTGGAATGTATGCACTTTGAGAAAGTAAAAGGATAGCTTGACAGAGGTAGATAGTAGCCGCGTTGGGATCCTTTTACTACTCATCACCCTACTTTGAACTGATACAAAATCTATTACCCGTTATCGGGTGAAGATATTTATTTTTTTATTACCTCGAAATAGCGCATAATAAACTTATTTTGACTTGTGACGGTGCTCTTTCTGAGGGGCTCATGTTAGACTTCTGAAACTCATTCTGCTCGTCATTTCTACAGAGCCTATTAGTTTGTTATTTCCTTGCTTTCCTTACGACTTAATAACTAGCAGACTAGCACTTATTATATGTTTATCACGTGACGTTGGTTACTACAGGGCAGTTGATGTCAGGTTGATGTAAATTAGCAAGACAACTTGCTCCTATTTTGTGGTTGGGGTTTTAAATGTAGGTACATACTATTTCAATAATATAAATGTTATGACGTCCGAAAAATTTATCTTTAAGGCATTGCAGTGTTTTTTTTTTTTTTTTTTTCTTTGAATATTTGTTGACAATATTCACAGTACAAAAGCTTGTTTACCTGATTAATTAAAATGATTTTCTATCATATTGACGAAATCTCATCCTGAAGTCGATCAGCCTATTAAAAGTCGAAAGCATTCACGGAACCAATACACCTTCATAGTAGAACGAACTTAAACTAGGTACGATAAGAAAGCATTTAGATTTTTATTCGTATACTACAAAATGTATCTACGATTGTGTGAGGACTGAGGAGGTAAAAGAGGACAACAACGACCAATGAGAAAAGTTGAAGATTCCCTCAGGCGGTATCGATAGTAAGTTCCCTCTTTGTTTTTATTTGTTTTGCATTTTTCGTTTCGCTATCACGAATTAAGAAATATGTATCTACATTCCTCATGTATTGTTAAAACTCCCCCATCTTAAGATAAATATGAACAGAGCAGTGTTCCTTATCGAAAAACATCCAGTCCTCTGACCTATGGGAGAGCCTTCTCGCAGCTGGTCTTTTAAACTTTTTGTTCAACCATCTTTCCGGTCAACTAGGAGTAGGAGAACGAATCCAAAGGAGGGGGTAGACGTAGAACTCATTAAAAGTGGGCAAAAATAAGAAGAAACAATTCGAAGATAGAACAATTAAAATGAGACAGGGAGTGCAGGGGCAGACACTGCTCTTCAGCAAAAAGTTTTCTTTTCGCAGTTTGTTAAAATACCCTAAGGACTCTCGTTTTGCATTCATTTTCTGTGCATTCTAATGGATTCGCACGCCGCCGTCAATTAATTACCTTCGGCGAGGAAGAAGAGTTACTTTTTATTTGTATTTTTTTTTTTATTAAAATTGCTTCCCCTTTTAATGCATTTATTTTCTCTCTGGGGGATAATAATCGTTAAATCTTTACTGAACTCTTATTTCAGGAGTTTTCTCTATAGCAGCTAAAATATATTGTTGCTCTTGTTGTTATACTCAATTTTATCCATTCACATTTTCTATGTAAAGTAAACAATTAACCAGCTATTAAGGAGTGCGTAGCGGAGATGGGAAGGATGCCGATAGAAAAATGCTTTGATGAGATCTAATGGGTTTTTACTGGGGGGATATGCGAAAAGGGATGATTTCTGATGAAATTGGAAGACTCAAGTTGTACATTATCGTGGCTGTAGTTGGTATGGTAATGGTATATTATACACAAGGAAACGAAATACAAATTGTTTAAGGGGGTTTGGCTTAATTAATTTTAATTTGCTTGATGAGCCCACACTTTGACGGATATTAGGGTATCGAATGAAAGGATATGCTATAGCTAGATATAGGGATTATTAGGATCCTGTAGAGTTCTGGAAATTAACAAAAAAGCTTAATGGTAATCTCAATAGAAGGAAGTAGCCACAGTATCACTAGAATTGTTATGAACACATTTTTCCACGCTACTTTAGTGCATCGCATTAATTATCAGGGAGCTTTCCACAGCCCCTTACTAGGATCGAACAACTGGACTCGAAAATTACAACAAAAGAGTAAGTAAATTGTTCAACGATAGACAGTTTTTAAAGATTGAAATGCGGCAGGATTGAATGTAATCCTGTCTAAATTCTATAAATACAGTAAATTTTCTTTGGAAAATTTAAGGACACACTTTACATAGGTACCTTAAATATTGACATTTTAAGAAGAGTAATCCGGATGATCCTATATAAATTATTATGTAGTTATTGAAGACATATTATTTCGAATTGTCAATCAATACTTTGCGAAAGGCTCAACTGTTGGGTTCAATAGCATAATAAGACTAGTTTGAAAGCTGTTCTCTTGCGCAATGGCTTTATTAGTAAGAGCAATCATACTGATTAATTATGGAATACAACGTCGTTCAAGTGGCTGCCTCGGCTGGCTTCGCAGCAGCGCATTCTGTCACTCCAATTTTCCAAAATCGATTCTAAGATTCGCAAAAGATCGATTGTGACATGGGCTGTGTGGCATGGCGCGCCATCCTAAATGAACCAGATGTCGTCCAAATCCGTGTCTTCAATTTCAGTAAAAAAAAAAGTCGGTTGACATGGCTCTGTAACGCCCACCGTTGACCGAAACGTTGTTCCCAGGCTCATTTTCGAAGAAAAATGGTCCAATGATGCCACCATTCAACTCTCGGCTACAGCAGTCACATTCTCGTCTGTACGCACCCTACCATGACTATGAGTGTTGTCCACAAGCATACCAGTCTCAGGAACTTGTTGCACAAACTTGCATACAGCAGGCGCAGGTGGGTGCTTCATTTCGGCCACTAATGATCGCAAAATTCGAAAACTAACGAACCGATTGAGCTTAAATTCCAAGAAAGTCTTTTTGGATCATAGGAGTTTCTGTGGAGTTTAGTCAAAGTGGCGTTGCACCTCCCACACAAAAAAAAACCTTCAAATCTTATAGTATCTCTAACACCACTAAAATTGAGTTACAATTTTCAGGCAATCTTAGGTATTGGCCCGTTAGTGTTCCTGTAAAGATTGGTCAAAATTTAACAAAGGAGCGTGACACCTCTTTTATAAAAAAAAATATATTTCAAACACTATTTTTTAACGGACATGGGAGCCAAAGTTTGCAGAATTTGAAACATTGATATGCATTGTCCTCATAGACGAAAATATCTACAAATCCTGTACATGTAATTCATAAATACCGAAATAAGCTTTATGTAAAATATTTTGAAATAAAAAATCTATCTGTCTTCAATGTTATGTCCAATATTCCCAATATTAAAGTCTACGTTTTCATATTGTTTGAGGGTTTTTTTTTGTAGCAACTATATTATAGCCAGTGTTGTGCCATGTAGACTAAAAATGTAGACTACACGATTGTCTACGTGTAGACAACTCAACGTAAACAATTCTCAATTGTCGACATGCCCATGTTAACAACGTAGACAATGTAGATAATTATTAGAACAAGTTTTTTCTTAATTTTTCCTGTAAAGTTTCCAAAATAAATCATTAAAACAGAAGCAAGTTTTGTATATAAACTTTTAATTCAATATCGTATTAGCTATATTTATTTAAAAACAAAACAAAGTAAGTTTATGATGTTTAACAAAAAAAAAAAAAAAACGTTTCAGCTCTAAACATATTCAGTATTCACCTTCATATTATATTATGATTTCAAAAGAAACAAAACAGAACAACTTTATATTAATTTTTAATAAGCTTAATATCAAACTTCATTATTTAAGAAAAATTGCCAATGAGAACCCAACTGAAAGCGTTCTTGAAGCTGTTGATAATTACTTATCAATGGGTCTTTTTCCTTTAGGTTCTGACTGTCACCTTCACCAATATATATTTGTAACAGAAACAGACATCTAAAAGGATAGTTTGTGTTGGTCATTAATTTTTTGATAAATCAATGGAAATTAAAATATACTATTATTTACCTGTGTCTGCGAAGACGAAGAAGGCAGGGAGATTTTTCCTGCAAACTGTGCAATGTTCTGAGTATTTGTTGTTTGTTTTCACCAAAACAAAATCTATCTCTTCAAAAGCCTTGATTTTTGGTCGACCAGAAATATTTAAAGTCTACACCCGCGACCCACTTAGTGGACATGCGGACCATTGAAAATGAATGAATGAGGATTTTAATTTTTAAGAAAAAAAATGCTTAATTAATTCTTAAAACAGTACTTTTTCGATTGAAGTTTACAGATGAATGGCAGATTGACAGATCTGAAAGGTATTGATGACATTGTCGACATATTGTTGACATTTTCGACATTGTCGACATTATTGACGCAATTGTCTACGTTGAAAAGTCGACAATTAAAGTCGACATGTAGAGGAACAACACTGATTATAGCAGATATAGTATTTCAATAATAAATATCAAAAATAAAAAACAAAAAACAATGCACAGCATAGCAGCCAGTAATTCGCATGAATAAATTTCTGATTTAAATGCGAACAACATGTTCGTTCAGTTTTCGATTACATACTGACTTCAGATTAAATTTTGTGTAAAAATTTATTTTAATTGATTTGTTAACATTTTGTTTTTTTCTTCATAAATTTTATGCTATTGACCGAATAAATAAGCTAATTGGGTATTCATGTAAATTACAAAAACGTAGGTACCCTACCCACCTATTTCTGACTGCAAATTTTAAGTTTTCAACAATTGATTTTATTTATAAATAAATATTCAAATGATTAGCATATTTGAAAAGTTATATTTTTATAAAGTTTTAATTTGAACTCGAAATGTACACATTTTGCTGAAGGACAGCAGACTTCAAACCAATATCTAAAATGATATCCTAACTGATTTTCCTTTGCATCAATGATATCTCATTTTTATGTCATCTCATCTGAAATTCCATTCTTTGTAGGGTACCCCTATTATACTATAGGTACATGTTTTTTTTTTTTTTTTTTTGTAGGATTTGATGGCGGCCTAAGACAATGGTTCCTTATGGAAATATTTGATCAGCATAGTGGCAATTTGCAAGCGAATATCTCATCGAAATATCCCATTTTAAGCGTGACTGGTCTCGACTCTGGACGACTGTTTAAGATTTTCGTGTATTCGGTTAACTTGCGTGGTCGAAGTGAAGCTGTCATCGTAGAGGGTTTCACATTGAAGGCAGCCGAAAAACAAACAGGTAAGAATATACATCTATATTTACATTATAGCTTTATTTTGTCCCCTATATAAATCTTCTGTTCGTGTAGTTTGTGCTTTTTCCAGGATTCACTTTTGTGTGGGGCTCTGTGCTCATCCCGGAGATGAAATACTATTATATACATACTAGGGGAGGACATTTTTGAATGAATATTTTATGACATGAAATTGTTATGAATTTTTCATTGCTCAGGAAAGAAGAAGTAAAACAGTGGGAAAATTAGAGAAAAAAAAATGATTTTGCATTTTTTTTCGACATACATATTTTTAAATTTGTCTGTTTTGTGTATATATATGACGGTCGTGGTGAGGGAAATGAGCACAGCATAGACAATGATGGGGATTTTCTTTGTATACTGTGTTGGACGCTAGGAATAAATAATGATTTGCGTTCTTTTTTCCATTTTTGGTTTAAGATTAAACCTGTAATACTATACTGTCGTAGTGTGTTCCACTTGGAAGGTACATACTTTAAATTTGTAATCCTATATCCATCTCGGTTAGGTACACACCTACTTGATGTACAAAAGTTGAAGTTGACGTCTTTCTAATTTCGAAAATTCTCCTATCGAGGGTCACTTCCAAATTTTGAGCTACATGGATGAGTTGTGCGGACAGTTCATAAAATTGTCACGCTAATTGGTAGCGAAAGTCATTCTCATGTTCGTTCTGTGCGCTCAACATTATGTATCTCCAGCGTGTGACTTTTTGGGGCGATTTTGAAGCGGCCGGCGCCATTATTGACCTAATTTTCATTGGAAATAGAAATGGTAATTCTACGTTACGTTCAACGAAGAGTCATACAGAGGCATTTTGAACGTGTGGATTTATAAATTAACCAGTTCTGTATTTAAGTCGGATGTATAGATAGATCTATATCACGTAAGCGATACAATAATCAAAACTAAATTGAAAAGTCTATAATCACCAGTGGAATCATTGCTACGATTTGACACTGTTGGAATTTTTAACAACCGAAGCAGTCATTTCAAAGAAATTATGTTCGAAAACACCTTATATGTTCACACTACGACAGAACCTGAAGAAGAATCCAAGAAGTCCAGATCGATACCCCCACCATCTGCTTATCGATTTTAAGGGCGCACTGTGCACATAACAGCATTTATAGAGGCGAGCTATATAGAATAATGACTAGTTTTGGCATCCCTGTTGCATCCTTGTGCAGTATGTCAACGGAAAACACTTGCCTGTCCATTAAGTTCGAAAACAATCTGACCGAGACCTTTTATGTCAGAAAAGTATTTAGACAAGATAATGCGGTGTTATGTAACTTCTAAGCATCGTACGAAAATATATTCATAACTGGTAAATCGATCCTCAGTATCAGAACCGCAGACTTAAACTGCGCCAATTGGCAATGGTATACTGCCTTGAGAAGCAGCTACATTATGTATATACCACGGTCTTGGTTTAGATAGAAAGCTAGCTACAGAGTTGGGCTCTTCTCTTTTAAAAAAAAAACCATTGGGGATAAATGGGACCCACAACCGGCTTTTGCGTAAATAAAGCTGAGGACCATTGAGCATTGACATTGAAGCAGCTTTAAGTTGGATCAATAAAATGGCTATTCCACTGTTCTGAATAAATTCAGGACCTCTCAAGTAACATAGGTTAGAAGTACACCATACCACCACCAGATACGGATTGACAAAAACTTCATGTCACTATTCCTAAAAGATCTGGAAGAATGATAAACCAATCTACTCAAAATTCACAATATTACGGAAAGAATTCGAAAAGTTCAGTGCTATTCGACTAGCTCTCTTAAACTACATATATTTTCTGGAACAATTCCAATTTCTTTTGGGTTCGTTGGACCGAAAACCACATAATTAAATATGCACCACAATGGCTCTCACATAATTCCGATAAGTAACTCAAACGATGGTGCCTGTTTTACTTTAGAAATGTACCTACAGCATTCCCATGTAAATATGTACCTATATTTCTCAGAAATGGCATTTCAAATACCTTCAGGCTTTTAATGCCTTACTTTTAAAATTGATAAGGAAATTCCATTTTAATATTTACCCCTACACACTCGACAACCTGTGTGCTCTAGTTTTGCAATATTTGGCACGTCTTTCGAAGACGAAACGTATCTATAATTTATAGAACACAATTTGATGCATCCCAACAACACCTCCACATATGCAATCAAAATTCCACTTGAAAACTTATAGCTTCAACAACTATAAACATGTTTTGACATCAATCCCCCATTTATCATATACCCATCATAATTTCCTGTACGTATATGGAATCCTTATTCTCCATCCCGCCACTCTGGATAGGATATTATTCCTTTTCGTTTTCTGTGTTGATGGAAAGTCACACCTAAAAGTTTCTTCTTGGAAATTATCTTTTCAGTTGCACTCACCTCATTCAAGGGCTCTCAGGCAAACTTTGAGCTAACGCCAATCCTTTCAGTTGGCATCTTCGTCGGTGTCCTGGTAGCACTTGTCTGCATTGGAATTGGCACAATTGCCGCATTGAAAATACGCTCGCACAAGCAACAACAAAAGTACCAACATCAAAATCAGAAATTCTCACGTCCAGGCAATTTACAAATTAAGGATAAAATCTCCTTGCCCCTCAGTCACTCGGAGGAAATGTACGACGAGAAGAATCCAGACGTTGTGCCATACAATGAAGGTAAATAATACTCGTAGATACAAAGCAACCGGTGATGTCTTGCCTCTGATAAATTGCACCTAGCAATTTCTATATCACTAATCAGATTCATTTTGGTCGTCTTTTTCTTCTTGTGTATCTTCATTTGCAGTCGATGGTGAATACAAACAGAAATCAGCAACTCAAACTCCATCGGGGCATTTGTCTACAACCAGCGAAGCGGAAATCACGTGTAATCCACCGGACGACCGAGGGTTGTATCAGTCTGCTAAGGTATGTATGAATAAAAAGAAACTTAAAGCTAATACCATTCTGTAATAAATTTTAATTTTGGTATCTTCGCCGGCAGGAGGACGAACTGCACTATGCTGAGCTCGCCCTCACCGGTCCACCCAAGAAGTCCATCTCGGTGGACTGCAGCAGTATGCTGCTGAGCAGCAGCAGTGGTAGCAGTACCAAGAAACTGCTGCCCAATTGTCCTCCGACAAATCTCACCACTAGTACACTGAATCGCACAAAAATGGCAGCGCCACCACCTGCTTACGACTACTTTGACGAACCAACGATATATGCTCAAATAGACCACTACAAGACGCATGGCGGCTCTGCGTCGACGTCACCCTTCCCGCCCTGCATATCATCACCCGTGTCGCAGGGTACACCGTCGACGGTGTCACCCGGAACGGTGGCTATTTATGCCATGCCACAGCATCCTGGTGGGTACCACACCCTGCCGCATCATCATCACCACCAGCTGCAGCAACAACAGCCGCAACAGCAACATTCAGCGCTCGTGATGGGCCATCCGGTGACGGCGGCCGTGGGTGGCTCTGTATCACCGGCACCCGCACAAATGACCATGAAACAGCAACAGCAGCAGCAGGCGCTGGGCAGTACAACCGGTGTTGCGGCTGCTATTGGCAGCCCAACAGCAGCTATAGTTCCGGGTATGGGCAAATCGTACTCCCGGGAAATAGTTACAGTTCGGACGCCATTAATGTACTCGCAGCAGGAGAGTTGTGTTTAATTTTAATTTATTTCCATACTACATCGTACATCCCGACTCGTTTCCCTCTTCCCTTCTCCCCGTGTCTCTATTTTTTTCCACGCGCGTCCTTCCTATACACAGTTGATGTTTTCACATGGAACGCAATGAAAATATTTATTATTATTAAAATGAATTGCACAGAACAAAAACAAACAAACAGGGACACCGCTGACACCGATTCGGAACACGTACAATTCTCATAGTTATTTTGTTATAACACGAGATAATAAAAACTCAGCCTTTCTGCTCAGACGAACTACATGAACAAGGACATCATAGTATCGGAAGCGAAATGGTTTTAAATGAGTTGTTACCATGTGCAACAACAACTGAAGGCCAATAATGTATAGTCCAATCCATATTTTTTTTTGTTTTCTTCTTTTCAGTTTTGTATATTAAAGTTTATAGTAATAAAATTAATTCAAAATTAATTTGTACGATTTAAAGTTGAGGATTTAATTTTTGTTTTCGGACAAATTTTGTATGTGTGTACATAAAACAACAGACGCAAACCCAAAAATATTTTATTTGTTTTCATTTTAATATTTGTTATTATTATTATTATTTGCTTATTATATACAAAAATTAATTTACATATTTTAAACGCTAATACTCGTAAGTGGATAGCATAAACGATAAAGGGCAAGACAAATAAGGGTGTCGAAAGCGCATCCTTATAGTCATCTTTGAGTACTTACAGGTGGAAGAGGTACCAGACTCAAATCTATTCAATTTAGCTGCAAGGTTTGGGAAATTTACATTTTCGTGGCAATGTCGATGCTAAAAATCTGAGAAATATTCCAATATTGTGCTGCTGTATAAATTTGTCAAAAATTCGATTTGGTAACTAAAAAAACAACCCTCAAAGTGGAACCGGCTCGAGCTATAAGTCGAAAGCCTCTCTAAGGAACACATTATTTCGATTCTTGACCCATTACAATCCCTTTAAGTCGCTTTTTTTTTTTCCGTAACATGTGGCGGTGCTACTCTGAAAAATGGCTCTATTTCTAAATCCACTACACAGCAACGCAGTGAATTAAATTAACGATAGACAGACTTGGAAGCATCGAATTTTGAGTACAGCAGCTGATGCACACAATGAAAAGAGAGACGGGAATTATTTTTTGCCTGTGTTTCACTCTCGTACTTTGACAGTAACCGATTTCATCTGTAGTTTGTCGTACACTGCTTGCATGTGTTTTGGACAAAAGGGTGTCCAAAAATTCACGCAAGATTTGAATGTTGCGCCATTTGTGGGATCAAGTGACAGCTGACACTTCTCTAGCGCTAAACGAAAGAGCAACTCGTTTTTATTTTTCAGAAATATTTTAAAAATAGTTAATGAAGTTGAAAAATTTTCATCTTCAGCGATGAGGCTCATTCGCTCGTTTTCGTTCGCGAAAGGAATTTTCACTTATCTACGCGAAAGTACTATAAATGACCGAAAAGTATTTCATTGGCGTTTTCGTTTGCTAAATGTGACTCCAAAAACGAAAAACGTTTTTGTTTCGTGCTTTTTCATTGACGATTTCGATTTTGTTCAATTATTTGAACAGATAAATCCCATTTGCGGCTATTTACAAAATAAGGCGTCAATAGGAAGAAACACTTTTGGAACAGTAATGGTTTGTATAAAAGTTGTGTGTCTTCAATAATATGGCAATGCTGCTTATGGCTTTTTTGAAAATACTGCATAATTAAATAAAAACAAGTCTAATATATTGTAACCAAGGAAATGGAAGAAAATCGATATTGCAGTATGAAAATGAATGCAACAAAAAATTGAAATACCTATCAATATTATTTAGAATCAGAAAAGCAAAAGGTGAAAAAACATAATCCATCTACTCTTAGACCTACTGTAAAAATTAAAGTTTCTCGAACTATGAAAATATACCACTAAGAGTACCTTAACTATGTAATTTTAACTACATGGCTTCTTAAACATTTACGATGAGAATGAAAAACACAAAAAGCGATGAAGAAAATGTTCACATTCGCATGATTTCTTTCGTTTTTTAAAAAGCGTGGTTTTCGTTTCGTTTTTTACATAATCCCACCCATCCCAAAAACGAACAATCTTTTACAAAAAAAAAGTTTGCAAAAACCGCTTCAAATTTTTTGGTTTGTTATACAATTTGGTTGAAAATTATTCGGTTACAGGTTTCATAGTAAAGGCGCAAGTTCTGATGAACAAGTTTTAAATACTATGGCTTAAATTCCATCGAGTTCCGTTGCCTTCTTATAATAATATAGCTAAGTAAGAATGCGTTGAATTGGTTCTCGTCGATTATTTCCAGTGTAGTTGGGCAGAATTCTTCGAAAATATTGAAGCAGAAATATCCACCGATTGTAAAATAGCCTTTGCTATAGACCAGACTGTGTTGTATGTGTATCATTGGCGTAGTTTATAATCTTGCTTGTTGTTTTGTGTGGTAGAGGTATATTGGTGACAATTTGCATGTTGAATCTGATAAGTTAGCCCGCCCGTCGGCCATCCGAATATTACATTGACTAGGTTACCTCTTCAATTTGAATTATATCAGCAAGCTGCATCATGACTTTTTTGTCCCATCAGAATGTCCATCGACTAGACTCCAAAACGTAATCAAGACTAATGCACGTTCCTAAAGCATGATGTGGTCATATCACAGGGGGGGCAAGGAAATGGATCCTTGTCTACCACCTGGTATAAATGCGGTTAAAATTTCAAAATTAAAGGAATTATTACTTATTTTTAATATTTGCGGTTACCTTGTGTCTATCCAGGACATGAACCACCCATTCACAAAACCACCCCTAAATCCGTTAACAAGTTAAAGACTGATTAAATAACTATTTCTACCGCCTAGTCCCAGTAGCCTATTCCTCACGACTTGTTACCCCATGATCGTTTCTATCCACTTATGTGACATTTTCGTTAAGCTTAAATAGTGATTTTGAATAAAAATATTTTAAAATTCTATATATATATTTTTTTTTTTTCAATTTAACATTTTTCTACCAACATGTCATATCATATTAAAAAGAAAAATCAAAACTAAAACTACCCACATTATACATACTCGACTATTAGCAACAACTTCTAAGCAATAACCCCTTTCATTTCATTATTTAAAATAAGGCTTTTTCTAGAAAAAAATAAAAATAAAAATGAAAAACAAAACAAAATTAACACACCACATATAATGTAAATTAAATTTTATGATGATACGACGATTTAAATGTTCCTTCCTTATAATAAGGCAAATTAACTTTAACAATCTGATTGTAAAGTTTCTTAAAAAAAAAACTCCACATCAAATGAACATCTGTAAATATTATGTTAATAATAACTTCTTTTTTTTTTAGTAAAACTAAAATAATTATATTTCTAAAACAATAAATTCTTAGTATACAAAAATAAAATAAATGAGTAAACCCTACTAATGTTGCAACAAACAAAATTTACAAATGAAAAGGAATTCAGAATAATTACAAATCAAAGCCTTATGGCAATTGATTGCAACTATTGCCATAACTTATGATGTTTATATTTAAATAGAATTTTTAGTAAATTCAACTTCAAATGTAAATAAAGAACTAAAAAAGAAAAGATGAATCAATATTCAATAGAAAAATCCATTTAATAGAAATTTAAAAAATTTTAAATTGTAATATAACAAATAAGGAAACAACATTTCTTAACAAAATAAAAAACTATGTAATTATGTCTGCATTGCAAATAGAGAACACAATTTAAATCAAGAGTATAATGACTTATTAACAAAACAAACAAAAAATCCAAGTAAAAGAATTTAGATAAAATTTTAGATATAATTAATTATCTATTGACTATTGAATAATAAACTAAAAGAAAATGTATAATTAAAAAAAATTAATTAAATTGTTAGGTTAATTTTAACAAATAATGTTTTAAATATAATTATATTATTATACATGAATAAATTATAAGAAACCAATTTTCTTGACAGTGATTTATATATGGAAAACAAAAAAATCTCATTGTAAAAATAAATAAATTAATAAATGTTATTTCACATAACAAAAATACAAACAACAAAAACATTTCGAAAAAAAATATGAAAGCAAAAAATACAAAAAAATTAATAAAAAAAACTATTTCAAAAAAAATATCTGAAGTCTTTTTAGTATTTTTTTTTTTATTAAAAACTGGATTCCAAATCATAGAACACTCAGACCAATCCCGGTACATTGTACTACCAAGCAGAAGGCCTTTATTTGGTGTAGTGGTGGAGAATCTACGGAATTCGTGCTCGAAACTGCGACGCTCGGTTTACAAGCAATGACCCTAACGTCGTCAGTCGTCTCTTGGATACTTATATATTATAGACAAAAGAAAAAAGAGCAGTTGGCTACTTAATTTTAGAAAATTGGATCAGGAGACATTGGTAATCGGGGCAATGCTAATGAAGAGACCTTTGGTTTCAGAAGCAGACTCCGACCGCCATGTTACGGCAGTGGTTAAAAGGGGCTTCCCGATAGGTGGCGTTGTGTCTCCATATTACGCTACATGCTAGTTGACTCACTGCTGCATACTTACAATACTTTCAATACAATACAATACTACTTTCAATACTGAACGTCTAAAACACTAAAACTTCGACTGCTATGCAAATTTAAAGTCGAGTTTCCTTGCATTCAGGATTGGCTTCAGCCAGAGTCTGAGCTTGGATTGAAATTATAGTCGAATCTTCACGGATGTCTCTAAATTCAGTCAAGGGTCCGGTCCTTATGCCTTAGTGGAAACGAAATCTCCGACTAGATTGTTAATCAAAGCTCAGAACCAGAGGATGATATCCCGGGGCCTGTACCTGCATTGGGTCTCCTGCGTCCTCGTTCACGGTTCACGGATTCTATTATCGATTGGGCCTCTTTCAAACACAATTGTGTGTTGCACGGTTATCCAAAATTCCAAAATGTAGGCATATTACGAGTCAGTCAACGCATGCTTCCCAACGTCTGTAAAAAAAAAATGTGTGACCGTCAGTTTGTCCGCACAAAAACAAAACGCAAGGCACTAGTGCTGGAATCTATTCAGTAAAACCAAACCCGGAATGGTCTGTACGGCCACCGGATACAAGCAGGTGTCTTCCAATCAGAAGTTCCGGCTGTACTTAAGGCGACAGAGCTAATGCGGATGATATATTGATCGGCAGAAATTTAGGCCTCTAAATCGATATAGTGAGTCTGTACCAGCGGGTCAGATCCCGGGTAAGACTGTGTTCGCGTATACCAGGGTCCAGGACACTGCGGTAGGTATATATGGTAACAAGAAAGCTGACGAGCTTGTGCAGAAAGGCGGAATTTGGATTGATGAGTTCCGTACAAGACAGATAAGGAATGCATCATCTATCCATGCGCTTAACGACAGAGAGGACAAAACTTTAAAAAAAAATTATTTACCGTGTCTACGACTTACAACAGCTAAAGATCAGAACTAACACCTATCTGCAGGCATTTCGGGCGCTATTAAAGCGTTAGTTATATGTTCGCATTGACCGAGAATGAAATTTGAAATTCGGTCTTAAGCTACAATCTTGCCTGTCGACATAACTTATGATAAGATATAAAGAATTAAGTACCTCAAAGGTCATACATTGGATATAATACACGGTGATGACACTGGGCACAGTGGTTCAGTGGTTAATGTGCTGGACTAGGTACTGTGCGATGGGTCCCAGACTCCAAAGTTCGATCCCCGGAAAAACACAAATAACATTTTAAGGTTTTTTCCACTAATCCATATAATATACTCTCATATACCTGTCCTGAAAAAAGCTTATTAATTCAGCCATTCGGACTCGGCATACAAATTGTAGATCCCTTCTCTTCGCCCCAAAAATAAAAAAAAAAACTCACGCAAATGAATGGTTGTGAGAAGCTAGGCCTATAGTATGGTGTCTACACGCCTGTTGCGCCAACTATTTATTTATTTTATTGATGACAAATCATCACTTACTCATCCGTAACAAGCCGGAGTAAAACCGCGTAACTAAGCTACCTACAGGTAGCATAGACGCTTACTTTGGACTAATGCAAAAGAGTCAGACACAGACTTCTGCAAACAGCACGATGAAATTCCTGAACGATGGGTCAGGATCACATTGTGCTTCGGTTGGAGATTCGGTATAATAATCCCAAACGAGTATCATACAACTTCTATACGAATGGATCTATAACATGGATACCTACTCAGAAAGAATAGGAGCAGGAATATGTTAACCCAGCTGCAATATTGCAACTGAGTCAATTGAACCATTGAACGGTTTCTTTCAAGCTGGAGCGCGTGATACCCATCAGGACTATGTACTAAGCATTATTCTAGATCTAAGATCTAGGATAAAATATGTCAACATTCACATACTCACAGAGAGTCAAGCAGCACTAAGTTCGAACCTGACTTACTCCGAATGACACATGGACTGCTTCAACACCTTCCGAAAGAATCCCAAAGAAATAAGTAAAGTCTTTTTGCTGACCAGGCATGTGAGGACGGCAAATGAAACGAGATAGTCGTGTAAGCTGGCAAGTGGCCCCAGGTGCCACTGCTTCTTCGTCCGCCCCAATATCAACATATTTTATACCACGCTACATTAATACCTATGTACACTCCGTGTCACTTGATTACGAGCAGGCAGTTTTTTTTTTTTAATTTTACGATATTTTTCAAACCCTTCGCTGATCTGGGAAAACCCAAATGCACAAGGAATGAAGGATACATTATGTTTATATTGTAGAAAAAAAATGGGATTAAGTTGATAAATGCAACTTTTATGACGCTTTTCCCAAAAAGGTCATAAAATTTACCTGTTAATTTTGTGTCACTTGATTACGAGCAGTGGCTTAATCTACCTGTTACCATGTTTTAAATCAAATAAAAGCATACTTTGAGTATTAGGGAGCTTAGTTTAAGTAATAACTTCATACAATCAACAACTATGGGTAAAGGAAAGGTATTAACCAAGGAGGAAATTGGCCAAATTCGAGCTTACCAGGATCAAGGACAACCCATCCGTTTCAAAGCCAGCAAGATTGGTAGAGGCGCCACTGTTGTTAACAGCTTCATTAAGGACCCTGATAACTATAGAAAAAACCGCAAAGGAAGAGTCACCAAAGCAATAACATGTCAGGAAAGGCGGGCGATACTGAGAGCTGCTTCAAGTTCAAGGCTCTCAAGGCTAAAATTAAGGCAGAAACTGGAGTTACAACTACCAGATCGACTGTTCATCGCGTGATACAGAAGGCCAGCCATATTGGCCATGAAAAAATTAAGAGAAACCACCATTGAATGCGGCACGTAAGAGTTGAGCCTTGAGTTTGCAACAAGTGTGACAGGTGGAATCGAGAGTCGCATACCTTCGTCTTTTCTGATGAAAAAAATTTCATTTGGACGGACATGATGGATACAGCTGTTTAACAGCGGTTTAACAGGTCCCTAACAGCTGTTAAGCAGCTCTATCCATTAGGTCCGTCTAAATTAACAGCTGTTTAACAGCTCCCTAACAACTGTCGCATGACTCTCATTATTAAAGGCTTTTACTTAACTTCGTGAAAATTTTGTTGTGTCAAAATCTTGCAAGCCAAATTTGAACCACTTTCATTAAACTTAGAACTTTGAAATTTTCTATGCTAGTTGGGTTGTGAAGACAATGCAATATTTAAAAAGATTTTTTTAATTTTGACTTTCCCTACCCCTTTAAGGGAGGCTTTTTCATAACACATGATCCATTAGCCTTAATAACTTGAAACTTTATATGGCAATAGATAAGTCAAAACTATCGCATTCCTAATTAATACTTTGTACCGATTCGTCCTATAAGGGTTGAAAAAAGGGGGTGCAACCTTTTCTATTTCAACCTTACTACTCTCAACTTGCCATTATACTCATAAATCTATGTAGGTCAACTCAAAAAATCATTTTAATTGTCAGGCAATACTTCACCGAGTATTTTGAGGTAACATTCATCATTCTGGTCCATCCAGAGGGCGAGATACAATAAATTGAAACTAGATCTTTTTTGGCCAAATGCTGAAAACAATTATTGCTATCTCGATCGCCGTTGTGCTTAGGAAGGATAGTTTTAATTTGCGTTCTAAAAATAGAATTGGCATACGGCGGGCATTCAGAAAGTATGACGTGTATGACGTATGGCGTAGTTGAATTTGATGTCTTTATGCATTAACCAAACTATGTACATATGTACGTACGTAACGTATATAAGGAGTATATACTTATATTTGAGATCTGCAGCTATGGAAAGTGTATAGGTAGGAACGCGTAGTAAAATCAATCAAAGCATACCTGTCGCGAATTTTCATTTATGTGGAATACGTACCTACCTATTATATCCATTGACTTCGGACTTTGAAATTTTGAATGCTGGTTCAGTTTTGATGACAATACAATAAAATGATAGTAAAAAAAAGCTTATGTAAGTAGGTAAATATAAAATTGCACTAAAAAACAAAAAATTAAATAATAATAGTTTAAAAAACTAATGAAACGCTTTTATAAGTTCACAGCACTAAAAACCAAAATAATAAAAATTAACCAATCTATTTCTAAGGTTTATCCTGCAAGGGGCTTAGTGTAAGCCATGTTTGTAGTTATGTATTATTGTATTATTTGAGTGTAAACTACACAAACATGGCTTACACTAAGCCCCTTGCAGGATAAACCTTAGAAATAGATTGGTTAATTTTTATTATTTTGCTTTTTATTGCAGTATACTTATAAAAGCGTTTCATTAGTTTTTTAAACTATTATTTTCATATAATGTGTCCTCCATGGTAAAAATTGCATGGTTTCATCACAAAGTGCACAATTGTTATACAATTTTATACTATGCCGCCTCACTAGAGCGCGTATATTGAATTGCTTTTTCAATACGTTCCCTCGGTTGTGAAGAACTCTATTAGCATTTACAAGCGAATATCGCAAAGAAACCCTGCTTCAATACATCCCCTCATGTGGTTTGGCTACATTTTACTTTAAAAAACGCGAACATTTTTTCTTATTATCTTTTTATAAATTTTATTTTACAAAAATCCTATAAAAAGGGAAATATGTATGGGGGTCATGCTGCCACCCTGTAACCCCGCCTGCTTGTGGTCAAGTTTTGGAGTAGGTGCGACGTGCGAGGTTGGGTATACCTATTCAAAGTTTATATTTCGTTGTACCTTCGCCGCCAAAAGGATGGCAGTTTTTTAAAGTAAAATATAGCATAAAGGGACATATTGAAGTAGGGTTTTTGTGTTATATTCGAGTGTAAATGTTAACCGATTAACGATTTAATTTATTGAATTTTCCCTTTCGATTAATCGACAAAATAATCGATTAATTAAAAAAATAATCGAAAGAAAACCACCATTGCTAAGGCAATACTGTCTCTCTAGAACAAGACAGCGCAGATCATTGCGGAAACACCAGCAATAAAACATCTGCGAGAACAAGTAAACAATATTAAAATCCGATGCACCGCTGATGACAACAACCAAAAATAAAGAGGAAATTGTGGAAATGCTTACCTTATTGAGACCATTGGAAGCTATGACTGACTACTCAAATAAGTGGAGATAAAACGCCACATTAAGTCAAGTTATTCCACTTGCTGATTGCGGGCGTCAACAAATAATAGGTTCGTTCGCGTACGCGATTTAAACCGAACGCAATAGATATCAATCGATCGCAACCGCACAAAATCTATACACGTTCTCATCAAAAATGACAGGTAAAGAGAAAACTAGCAAAATAAATGAGTAACCAACATTTCCCCTCCTGGCTCGAAACAGCTCAGGAAATTTCTACCGGCATGTACTGATAAAATTGTCAAAAGCAAAAAGTTGACAGATAGACGAAATAAACAAAAAATATTTTCCAACGATTGCTCGGTTATGAGTTATACAGATATTGATAGAATACAAAATTATATCAATTTAATTAAAATTGTGAATTTGCGCTGCAGTTTGAAATAGTTTTGTTTTGTTCAAATTGGTGATTAGCTGGAAATGGCTCGAAGTAGCTCGAAGTGTATACACGTACTTTTCGGTACATTTTTCGCTCTCTGAGAGAATTGCGCTCAAATTTTCGAAATTGACAGATTTGTACTGCCTTGCTCGGAAAAGTACGCGAATAGACCTAATATAAATTTGTTGTACATCCGTGGTAGCAAACAAATTAAAAACAAATATTTTGAACCAGTTTGACCGTCGTTTTGGACAATTGGAACATTCATTTCTACTGGCAGCATCATTACTCCTAGACCCACGCGGTTCAAAAAAATCCATTTTCAGGATCCCATACCTTTGGCCAAAGTTGTGAGAACCATCAGAAGCGAAATGGCAGAGATTGGACGTGGACACGACAGCGTTGGGAGTGGAAGTGAACAGTCTTCCACTGGTTATAATGAGTTCCATTTATGGGCTCACCAAAAAACTCTGGCTCGCAAACGACGAAGAACGGATAATGAATCATTACATCCTCAAGTCGAACTGAGATTCTTCCTCAGTGCTTCGGTTAAAACGAAATTTGGTTGATGCTTGGGAAGAGATGAAATCCGTTTACCCTAAGCTATACACTCTCGCCCTAAAATATAGCTTCTAAATTGGAACTTCTGTACCATCCGAACGGTTTTTTCCCAAAATTGGTGCAACTGCTACGGAAAAAGGAATCGTTTAACGACGAACCACCTTTCAAAACTCTTGTTTTTGAATGCAGTTATTAATAAATACATAATGTATTTTTTCTAGGTATAATTTAGTGAATTAAGCGCTTAATAAATTATTTTCATACTCGGCAAATAATTTATATTCTTTTTCATGACAATATAAAATTTTAATCGAAAGCACCGATTAATCGATTAATTTCGTTGCAATTAATCGCAATTAATAATCGATCCTTTCGATTAATCATTTGGTCAATTAATCGATTAATCATTTTTTTTTTTGCCATCACTACTCACGACTGAGGAGACGTATTGAAGTAGGCTTCCAACATACTCGTCATGAAGCTAAAATAATTGTAGGTATCTAAAGCCATTTCGCAAGTAAATTTCCTTATACGGCTCACTTCGATATCCTACACAAAATAATATTTTCTGAATTAAATGTTGCATTGTAGTTTTATTCAACGTTTTCGCTTATGAAGAGTCTTTTGTGTTAATATTAAAAACTATTACATACACCATGGAGCGGCTCGTGGTCAACATAATGACGTATCCCCCCGATTTTAAGACTTGCTGTTAACCTTTGATGTCATGATGGCTACCAGTGGTTAAGTAACAAAAAAATGGTATTCAGTTTCCAGCCAAATCCGCCAACAACTTGTTGAAGTTAATGTTGCTTTCCAATTGCATTGGCGTTTCATTCATTCATTCCACGACACACTTTATAGTTTCACTGGCTTTGGTTTGTCAGCACGGGCAGCCATACGTTCATCAAAACGTTTTTTTTGGCTTCTACACTAGACAGGTTACCATTGCGGCAGAACTTTTGGTTTGTCAAGAACTTCTGATCCATACCTAAGGTAGATTCATGACGGAATAAAGTTGGCTTCTTGATTCCGTTGCGGTGAGCCTTGCGGTTCTGGCTGTGCTTGTGATTTGTGTGATTCTTTGACTTGGCCATTTTGTTGTATTCTCTCAAATTGTTTTTGTCAGTTTAGCGGAAAAAGGCGTTCCGTTATTTTTAACGGAATAAAATAAGGATTTTGAACAGTGACATGTATAAATTTAATTTTCGAAATGTCAACTAGATACTGTTTTATGGCGGATTTACATCACCACACCACCCAATTTTGCATGACTTCAGAGAGAAAGATCCGTTTTTCTACAGTCAAGGATAATGATGTGTAAGAGTGAGACCACAAGCATAACAGTTGAATTTAGGCCGCCATAACTTTTTTATGGAGATTTGTGGTCTCACTCTTACAGATCATTATCCTTGACTGTAGGAAACGGATCTCTCTCTCTCTCTAAAGTCATGCAAAATTGCGTGGTGTGATAATGTAAATCCACTATTAGTAGTTCTCAAACTTGTCTACGATAAATGACACGACGGGACAATGGGACTATGATGTTACACGAAGTAAACGTCTGACGACTTAAACGACTTAAACAAACGTTTGGACGATGATCGTCCAAAAAGTTACGCGATAGGCCCTATTTCATAAAAATTGTCAATTGCAAGAGGTGGCAATTTATTAAGTGACAACTGGACGTATTGTCAAATTTCTGTTTCATAATAATGTCGGAAAATTACAATTGTCACAATGAATTTGTTGGTCGCCCTATGTATTTTTTGTTTATTTTCTATTGATTAAGAATTATTTAAGAAAAGCTAATTCAAAGCAGGAAATGCAGAAAAAAAAAGTACATAGTCTAGGACCTTCTTGCAGTCTTAAAGTGGATTGAAGTTTCACTGAAATCTGTTCAGCTGTTTTCACGCCTTTAGTATGGATTCGAATATCTTCCGGGCCTGAGCATTCACGTCCATTCGCTCTAAATGACCCAGCCAGCTCAGTCGTTGGACCTTCACTCTTCGTTGTATCTCCTCCTCCATTCACCGTATATGCAGACGGGACCAAAAATTACTCGAAGAAATTTCTTCTCAAAACAACCAAGAGTGACCTCATCCGATAGAGACCATGCCTCAGCAGTCAGCACCATAGAGAAGGACTGGGATTATTAGGGTCTTATAAAGGTTCACTTTAGTTGTTCGAGAGAGGGCTTTGCTACTCAATTGCTTTCTTAGCCCAAAGAAATAGCGATTGGCAAGTAGAGTTATTCTTCGTTTAATCTTAGCGCTGGTGACATTTCCTGAGCATATAGCGGAGCCTATAGGTAGACAAAGTCCTTAACCACATCAAAGTTATGTCTGTCTATAGTAACATTCTCTCCGAGACGTCGATGTTGCGTTTCCTTTCTTGATGAGGGCATATATACTTTTTCTTGCCCTTAGTGACATCCCGCTGCGTTCTGCCGATTATGTCGAAGTCGCGATGGACGGACTTTTGAAAGATAGTGCCTCTGGTGTTTGCGTTTGAGTTTTGCACTATTCTTTCAAGAACAATGTTGAAGAAGTCACATGACGGCGCATCGCATTGTCTTAATCCTTTTTTGACATCGAAGGTCTAGGTGAGTTCTTTACCGAGCTTGATGGAGCAGCGTGCATTCTCCATTGTCATCCTGCACAAACTAGACATTGCTCTGTATAGCTCGTCTCTATAAATGCTGTCGTAGGCGGCCTTAAATCGGTGAAAAGGTGGTGGGTATCGATTTGTACTTTCTGGGTTTTCTCCAAGATTTGCCGCAGTCTGAAAATGTTATCATTGGTGGACTTTCCTGGCCTGAAGCCACACTGATAAGGACCAATCAGGTTGTTGACGAAAGGCTCCAGGCGTTCATACAATACGGCAGATAAGATCTTGTACGTGATGTTAAGACGACTAATACCTATGTTGTTACAGGTTTATATATGTTCCACTAGACTTGATCGGTGTGGATTACAGGTTAGGACTTAGGAGAGTAGATTTGAAAGTCTGCGCGCATAATAGTCAACTCGTGTTTTCATTTTTCTTAGGCTTTCGACATACATACCACATAATTTATGTTTCCACAAATCCCAGCCCTCCACGAATATTGAAAACTCTCGACAATCCTAATGATTTGGAATAAAAACTGCAAAGGCCGATAAAGAAAAGTTTCATCTTCAAAAATGCAAGAATATACATCCATCCAGCGGCTTGACCTGATAGTCCCATATAAGTCAGATGTAAACACATAATGTTAAACGATACGTACGTATATCTACCGAGATTCTTCTCGGTTTCACTTAGAATTAAGTCAAGCACCTGGCGAAGAGCCGCATACACCACAATTGGCTCTAGCTTTGAAGCAAACAATGCTACGGTCATGTACAACGAAATTTGTTCGCATTTTCCGGTTGTTGTTCGACAAGTTTGCCCCACATTCTAAACGGCTTCTGTTTTGCATAGGACACCAGGACCAAACCCCAAAACGAAACCGGAACGAAAGGCTGCTACACTCAGAGTCATTTAATAGATTCGTATGCAAATTCTTCACACTGTACAGATATCACACTCACATACTATTCCTATATGTGTGACTTATAGTCATGAAATGAGACCATCCCCATATTCTTACAACACTTTTCCGCACCGAATAGCCAGCCTCCTTCATGACTGTTTGTGTCTTCTTGTGTGCGACAAGCTAAAATAAAATCCATCTCAACCTTAGAGAAATTTAAAGGATAGCATCAGCACTCCAGGTCTTAGCACGTATATATACCTACATATGTAAAAGGCATAGAAATAGAAATATGGTAAAATATCCTTTAAGAATATTGCACATCCTGTGTGTGGCGTATCCAATAAGTTTTCTGCATTACAGTAGTTGCATTTGGAAAGCGAACGGAGTCGCGGTATGTGGCAGATGGAAAAACCATCCTCTGACTATGTAACGGGGCGAGGTAAGGATACTGCGACAATAACGTGTAAGATGGAAATCCTTTTGTCGAAAAGTTACATCGCCTTCAGGCTTACTAGTTTGACTGTACATATGCCAAGCATATCATGATGCATAGGGATCAAAATGTTTCGATAGTTATTTGTGCAGGTTACTGTGACAACGACAAGGACTAAAAGGGAGAATGAGCGACGAGTTAAACTCGAAGTAAGGCTTTTAAGACCACAAAGCTGGCAGGCGGATATTTCTTTTTCATTGAGGAAGTTATTTTTCTCTATTCAACGTCATGTGACGCGTTTTGCTAACATGAAAAGCAAGTGTGTATGGAAGTATAATGGTTGACTGGAGAGTATATGTCTGACGGCGGCGGAGGATCCTTCTTGTGGTTTGCGCCTGGATGCTCATCCACAGTAGGGTTCTTCTTCAAAATCGTTGTCGTTGTCGACGTCCTTCTTGCCCTCTTCTACGACTTCGTTCACGTTGATCAATATTCGTTTCGTGTTTTTTTACTTTTTTTTTTGTTCGTTCTTTTGTGGAAAGCGAACAAGACAAGAAAGTTATTTCATCATTGTCCTAAGGGAGATTATATTTGAGCAAATTTATGGGAAGAATGTGATTAAAGGATTTTGTACAAGGGTACTACATGTGGAATATTTTTTTATTTTTTATTTTTTTGTTTGTAGAAGACAGAGAGAGTAGGTATTACCCAAAATTTGCTGTATGAAATATTGTTAATCTCCATGTGAGTGGAGATGGGCGTGGTGTATACTAAGTGAGTTGTCGAAAGGGATATATGAGCTTTGTGAAGTCATGCTATTGTATGTAAGGTTTCGCAAAGGATGGTCCCATTTGTATGGGGAGAAAATGTAAAAGATGGAATTTTATGGGGTTACTTGCGATGGTTCAGCCAAAAGGTCGAATTACTTGACCTGCCATAAATGTCTGGTTTTGTTATAGTGGGTGTGTGAACTAAGAGTTGGTTTGTGCCATATAAATGGGAGAAATTTAAATTTGCTGGATCCTTAAATTCGGTTTACAGCAAATTTTTTGGCTGCCATTGGAGCGGTGATATTAAATCTGTTTGGAAATTATCAGCAAAGATTGGAATGCGTTGGAAAGAAATGAGTTGTGGTTAGCCGTTCCTTTTAATAGTACCTACTACTTAAATGTCGGAAGTAGTTTTTGTAATGCAAGTCTAGCTCCATTAAAAAATAGGTATCATATTTTGACAGTCCTACTGCCTCTACTATGGAATTTGTTACCTATGCTCTTTGTCTATTACGATGTCAAACGTTTGGTTGTACGAAACTTATGCTAGAGTCCAATATGGAAACAATCACTACCTCAGCGGGTGTATTGAAGGCCTAAGTGAGAGGCGAAGGCGCACTCTCATCAGCCAAAGAATCAGGCTGACTTGAAAGTTGACAAATATTATTTCCAACAGCTCCCTGACAAAGGCAACAGTGCCCAGAGGGGAGGTTATTAAGGCTGCTTGTCAATCATAGTGCAAGGAAGTGAAATACATATATATCTAACGTTAACAGTGCCATACCTGACTCTATCAACTTCTCAATCTAAAAAACCTCGTCTTCAACTGGCATGTGTCCTCTGAACCGTCTTACTCAGATCATCGACACATCCGATTTGAAATAGACGAACCTAACCCTACTAACATATAATTCCGTCCAAAGAGAAACACCGACTGGGCCTCCTACAAAGAGCATCTAAGTCATTCACTCAACGGAAAACCACCTCGAAT
The DNA here is from genome assembly GCA_955612985.1 of Cheilosia scutellata. Lineage (NCBI taxonomy): Eukaryota > Metazoa > Arthropoda > Insecta > Diptera > Syrphidae > Cheilosia > Cheilosia scutellata. Next base: position 101,737,557 of record OY015312.1, on the reverse strand, counting down.
CGACAGTAGAGAAAAACTAGAATATTTTGCCGAACTAGTTAGATCCTCCATCATCTCTGCCTACGAGAAAAACTGCCCACTTAAGTCTAAAAATATTAAAAGGGAAACAGTATGGTGGAGTAAGATGTCGAAAAACACAGATCTATAGTAAGGAATCTTTTCAACAAAGCAAAACGCAATGGTGATTGGCAAACCTACTCTACCGCTCTTAATAACTACAACAAAGAAATCAAAAAGGCAAACAATAAATCATTCAAGCGGTTCTGTGAAGATACATCCGACATACCTTCCAGCTGCCGACTACACAAAGTTCTTGCCTCTGACAAAACTGTCATATTAGTAACACTTACCGATAAGAATGGCCTTCAGACACTTGAACTCTTACTTAAAACACACTTTCCTGGATCAATAATTATTGATTCTCTCACAGCAAACATATCTCCTCGAATCGAGCGGAACTGCCTGCCGAAGAGAGAAGACTGGAAAACTGCGAGACAAATATGCAAAACCGATGGCATATCTTCCCTGAAGCCGTACAAAGCAGCAGGAGATGATGGCATATTTCCGGCATGTATGTATGGCGAAACCATTGAATTTTCACGGGAAGCCAAATACCTGGGAATCATCCTTGACAGTAAACTATTATGGAATCCACAAATAGAACGCATCGCAGACAGAGCCACCAGATCTCTTTGGATCTGCCGTCGAGTCTGCGGTAACAATTGGGGTATAAGACCCCGGATGATGTACTGGCTATATTTGCTTGTGGTAAGACCAGCGATCACCTATGCTTCCGTGGTCTGGTGGACAAAGACTAACGAAGTCACTACAGTCAAAAAGCTAGAGCGGATTCAACGTATGGCCGGAAACTGCATGACAGGCTGTCAACGCTCCACACCGACCAATGCATTGAATGTCATACAGGCTTATCACGTATTCAAGTACACATTCAAATGGAAGGAAGACTAAGTATTCATTTTCATCGTCTATTCCATTCGAATAATATCGACAGATATTCCTACCATGGAGGTCACCTGTCTCTGATTGACACTATGGAGCCTGAAAGAGCATTCAGCATGTTTCTAGACGACATGCTACCGGAATATGGCTTCCATAAAAACTTCTCTATCATAATCCCACCAAGGGAAGAATGGGAAAAATAAAAACCGAATCCATCGCGACTTGACCTAGTCTGGTACACAGACGGTTCCAAGATGGATTTAGGGACTGGATCTGGCAGTTTTGGAGAATCGCCTCAAGCGAACTTTTCAGTAAGCCTAGGCAAGTACTCGTCCGTATTCCAGGCTGAAGTCCTTGCCATCAACCACTGCGCTAGAATAAATTTAAGTTCTAATACACGTGGTAATACCATATTATCTTCTCAGACAGTCAAGCTGCTCTTAAAGCTCTAGATTCATCTGTTATTAAATCGAAGCTGGTCCTAGAAACGTACATGGCCATCTACGAACTAGCAAAGAAAAATCTAGTCATCCTACACTGGATTCCAGCCCACAGGGTCTAAACTGGAAACGAAACGGCTGACTGACTGGCTAAAGTCGGCGCGACAACGCCAGTCGTCGGACCTGAACCCTTCTGTGGTGTCAGCAAGGAATGCTTCAGGGAATACATTAGAAGCTTAGCTCAAATCGAATCTAATGAACTCTCGCTTAAAACACCTGGGCAGAACTGCACCAAACAGTTCTTCCCAAAATTCTCCCCCAGAAAATCCAATTCTCTTACAAATATGGACAAAAACAACCTAAGAATCCTGACAGGCATTATTACTGGTCTTATGAAAAAACATCTTCACCCAATTGGAATCTTTTCCTGGAGAGTGATGAATCCTCTCTTCATATTCTCATGGAATGTCCAGCTCTCTTGGCGAAGAAATCGTCAGTATAGCAAAACTTGCTGACTTACCCCCAGAGAAGATTCTTATCTTCCTGAGTGTCTCCGGAGTCAAAAGATGGCTGTAGGACCTCACCAGGGAAGGCACAATAGGGTTCTTTAGAGAGGCCCCAGTGCCAGGGCCGGTGAAGGTTCTCCCGACCTATCAGCTAATCTAATCTAACAGTAACATTTTTTATACCCGGTACCACACTGTGGTGAGGGTATATTCACTTTGTCATTCCATTTGTAACGCCCATAAGGAGGCGTTGTAGGTATGACAAAGTATATATATTATTGATCAGCATCACTTTCTTAGTCGATCTAGCGATGTCCGTCTGTCTGTCCGTCTGTCCGTCTGTCCGTCTGTCCGCACGATTACGGCCGTAATTTAAGAGCTATCGACTTGAAATTTGGTATGTAAGCTTTTATCCACCAAACTGAGGCTAAGTTCGAAGATGAGCAAGATCGGATGAAAACTACTACTACCTCCCATACAAAAATATCATATTTATATAGCTTTTTATGTTAAAAATTAAATTTAAATAGCTACAGTAAAGATAGCAAGTTTAAACTTTGCACATATTGTTTTAATAATATTTAAAAATTTTTGACAAAAAATGAGCTTGGTCGAATAAAAAGTACCCATACCTCCCATACAAATATATAATTTTTTAATACTAAAATATTTTTTTTATTTTACAATAATATAGTACCGGGTATTTGAGCTTCGGCATAGTCGAAGATAATTGTCTTACTGGTTTTTAACTTTATTTTGTCGTACCGATTACGGCGTTATTTCTAAACCGAACTTTATGAAAAATGGACACTGAAAGGTTGTGTTTTTGAGTGCTAAATTCCATATCGACTAACACCTTCTCTATTTCTACTGACTACTGACCTAGGGTATCCGATGTAACTGTTGCGCCCAATATTTATTGATCAATTTGCATCGCGTTTATAAAAATATAAAACTGTTCTTCTGCAAAATGGACTTATTCTATAGTAAATTCTCAATTATATCGGGATTAATCATGACCTGGTCGGGCGTCATAATAAAACCCAAAGTGGGAGGTAAGTCAATTTAAAATAACTCTTAATACTAAGAACCTTTTAAACGTTCAATATACCCACCCAACTTACGAAATTTACATGAGATTCTTTTCGACTTCATAAGCAAACATGCTATGGAATCCGTACCATCGGGCAGGCGTTCTCTAGGTAGACCCAGGATGAGATGGTTAGATCAAATTCATAATCTCTCCTCAACCCGTATGTGGATTACCCTTGATGATTTGGAGTCGATGGCGGAAGATCGAGAGCTATGGAGGGTCCACTTGAGCAACCTAAACCCGCGACCCACTTAATGGATAAGCTGGCCATTTCATATATGTATGTATGTAAGAAAACATTGGTAAATTATTGTATCCACCATAATTAGTACGGATGTCGGTAGGTTATTAAAACGGATATTTTGCAATCTGTCAATCACAGACCTAAGTACCTACCTACCTAATTGGAAAAACAATTTCACATTTTTCTCCACAATTGTCAGCCCTTCATAAATAAATAATGTAAACCATTAAATTAAAATTAAATTATGTGCCTGTAATATATAGCGAAAGTCCAGCGGACTGTACGTATATTAGATACTCAGTTTGAATCCATTATTTTCAGAGATTACTTTGCTTCAGTGAATTCCATATGCGGAGACGAATAAGAAAATCTGATTATCCTTGGAGTGACTTCGACTTGGCCTGGCCCACTCCCCTTGCAACTAAAACTCCCCATCAAGTGAATTTCAATTTCCCACTGAGAATGTGAAACGACCATGATGATGACGACCTACGACGACGATGACGACGACGAGAGAGATAAAGTATCAGGCAGGACAGGAATAAAATGAAATAAAAATCGGTGTCCTTGCCCGATTCAAACATTGAATCAAGTGGACATCTGCTGGAATGATAAATTGTCAAAAATAAATTACAGTTATGCGTTTGCTACACATAGGTACCTAACGTAATAAATTCCTTGTCTGTGCGAATCACGAAGACGCTTGATGGAATTCAATCTGTCTTGGCTAATGGCATCTGGCATGAAGCTAACGTTGCGCTCTGCGCTAAAGGGACCTTCTGTTGCTGTTGGACCATTCGAGAAATAATGGAATGTGGGTACCTACTGTTTGTATGTATGTGTGTGTGTGTGCTTTTGCATAATTAGGATTATTGGGAATTGTAGCTTGTAAATTACATGTACCCATGCAGGATGATACGTAAACGATGGTGTGGTGAATATGAAATCAGGCACATCAATTTAAGGACTGGTCACGGAAAAGAAATCGCTTGTCATTAATCTTTTTAATGTGCACTGTCAGTTGGAGGGAATTGTAAGGTACATAATTGGTAGTTTAGCCAAATACTGTATGACGATGTCAAAATTATAGCCAGGATTATACAAATCGACGACGTGCCTAAGGGCGCGAGTTATAATTCCTTTTACACTACGCTTTTACGTCATTGAGTAAATGGATCTCGGATTTGTAGCGAATGCCTTGTAAATATAGCTCAATGTTAGCTCCTCGAAAATAAATGTTTACACTTTTGTTTGTCATTTTAATACTTTGGTATCACCTATTATGTACACCAACCCTGCAAACCGCTGTACAAATCTATGGTTTAACATTTTTACACCACACTTCATCCACATCGATCTGCGCTAAGCCGCTAACTCGCGGGTATATAGGCAATGTACAGCTTGAGTCTAGTCTTTTCGAATTTGCAAGTGGCAGTCAAAGCATCAGCGCAGTAGTTAAAAATTGCAGTGTAAATCAAAAGTTTGGCTTTATTTAATTTAATTTAATTTAAAAAAAAGGCCAATTATTCTAATCCCGTAATGATAAAATCTGTTCACAAATAGAAACAGATTTAGTGATCAGACACAAGTATCTTCCACGTACCTTCCGTGCAAAATCGATTTATATCGACCAAAAGGGTAAGATAGGCATAAATTAGCTGTACAAAAAAATGTGTTACCTACACAAAGTCAATCATCCACCCCAATTAGGCTAACCTATATCTCCATTGCACGTGCGATGCATTTGCTTATGTACTTGTTAGTACCTTCAAACCACGAGGTCCCATTAGTACTTCAGTTTGCCAAAGTGTTGCGCCGACAAGGAGTTCACCAGTTCACTAATTGTGAGTTGTGATAGAAGTGACCAAAGTAAAAAAAAACTAAGTGAGATTAATCCACATAACCCACAAAAGGCAAATTAAGCCGACATTCACCGATATCGTCATCGCCACCGACGTACCACGATAGGTAATATACTTTTATTTTACGTCACGCACAAGATATATGTATAACAAATTCAATCAAGGTGACCTTTCCCCACTGTACTCAGAATCTGCATCCGATCGCACGAGGTGATACAATTTTCTTTTTGTAATCGATCGATACGGCTTTCATCATCGACTTTATACAAGTAGCGTCTTCAGCATCAAGTGAAAAACGCCAGAATTAACCCATCAGTGACTATCCTCATTATCATCATAATCAGCATCGTTTTAATCTACTCCTGCCTGAAATATAAACCACCAGAGTACTCAACAGTGTTGTTAGGTCTCTCTCTTCATTTTTCCCACGAAACGTGGTCATTTTTCCCTTTTTTCCCTTTTCACCGAACTCGAATTCCCACGAAATTCCCACGATGCATTAAAATGAAAAAAAAAAAAAAAAAAAATATTAACTAATTTTTTTTATATTGTAAGAAAATCAGAATGGCCGCGTTGCATTGACCGTTATAGTCATCTAGCGGTATGCCAAACTCCATATAAAAAACTGACATTCAGCATTTGCGCTAGAGCTGTAGCACATGATGGAATAAGTATCATGATGGAATAAGTATAAGGTGGTCTCGTCGGCTGCCGACTCGTTCGTTTTTTGGTCCCTTAACGCTTCGTTAACGTACACTTACTACGCTGAATAAAGAGAAAAAGGTGTCGTTAAGGGACTACTTTTTGCCGACGAGACCACCTTATACTTATTCCATTTCCATCAAAAAAACGAACGAGTCGGCAGCCGACGAGACCACCTTATACTTATTCCATCATGGACGAGACCACCTTATACTTATTCCATCATGCTGTAGCACATATTATGAAATATCCTTTTCTGGGAAATGTTCCAATCTAGCGCAAAATTAACTAAATAAATAAATAAATAGTTCATTCAACAAGTCCGTATAGGCACCCTATAGGTCTAGCTTCTCTAGTTTGTGTGAGTTTTTATTTTTGGGGCTAATGGAAGGGACATACCATTTTATGTAGACTCCGAAAGGCTGAATTGAGAAGCTTTTTCAGTACAGTTATACTCTCGAATGTTTGTCAGACGTTCGCGAGAGGTGGTGCTTTTCCGGGGATCGCACCTGGGACCTCTCGCACATTAACCGCTGAGCCACTGCGCCCACAAAATTAACTGGTAAATTGGAGGAAAAATAACGAACTGTCAAAACAAATCTATCAAGTCTAAATTAATTTAATAAAAAATAAGGAAAAGTGGAAGTGAAGAAGTTACACAAAATACATTTTTGATGCTCATGAAGATAAAGTAATAAAAATTTAAACTGTTTCCTGTCTAATGTCACTTTGCCGCTGGCGCTAGAGCACTAGTTACATACGCTGGCGCTGCGCCGTCAGATTGTTTTTGTACTAGAATTTTTTTGTTAAGAGGCTATTTACATGAGCTGTTTTTATTTCTGCTGATAATTGTTGTGAATTTTTGAAGTAGTTTTGGTGAAATTTCACAAAAATTTGGTTTTACATTTTTTTTTGTCAGATTCCTGAAATTCCCACGATTGTGGTGCTTTTTCCCTTTATCCCACGGAAGGCTTTTCGGACATCGAAATTCCCACAAAAAGGGATAAATCCCACAATATAACAACACTGGTACTCAAAGACAACATCAGAGATATCGTCTCACTTTCATCCTAATTTCTCTATTATAATCAATCGAAGTTGTAAATATTGTATGTACTGTGCTTTCATTTAAAATAAGTAGGTAAGAGGTAACACGAGGTAAGAATAGCCATTGGTCATTGGTCGTATCCATAATTAAATTTTCATTCACAACAGATTAATTCATATGAGTCTACAGAACGATGTGCGCACAACGGGTCTACAGACAGCGAAAACAAGAAAGTAATCAATAATACTCGGAACCAGTGTTACCGATGGGCGACATAAGTCGCCAAATGGCGACTTTTCTTCTGTCGGGACGCGTGGCTTTTTGTATGGGAGGTGCCACGCCCCACATCCAATTTTTACCAAATCTCACAGAAACACCTTCAGGCCTATAACAAAGAATTTCTCAATATTTGAGCTCAATCTATTCGGTGGTCTTAAGATATATGACGCCGAAAGATTTTCTTAAAATTTGAAATTTTATAATATAAAATTCGAGATATAAGATTTTTACGAATTTTTTGTATGAGAAGTGTCGCGCCCCTTTGTTCAATATTGACCAAACTTCACAAAAAATCCTTTGGGCCAGTAACAAAGATTTTTCGATTTTCCGGCTTTTCATTTGGGGTTTTAGGAATTTTATAAGCCACCCCTGATTAAAGACCAACAAAGCAAAAGAAGAATCATCCAAATCAATATAGCCATTCTTGAGTTTTTGCGAGACTAACGCACACGCTACATAGAAGATAACTCTCTACATGAACTGTTATTTTTTCTTTATTTGTTTTTTTTTTACTTAAAATTGAAGCGTTTAGATGAAGAAGGGGTTAAGTGACATTTTTGAAAATTTGTGTTTTTTTTCATTAATGAAAATTGTATATGACAATTTAAATTTCTGAGCAATCCCCTTGTCTCTACCCTATATAGTTTTTGATATAGTCCCTTCTAAATGTGGTATAAAGGTGGTAAATGCGATAGAAAAGTGAAAGATGTAGTGGAAGAAGGTGTTAAAATCACTTAACTCCTTTAAGCATTGCAAACGCAAATCAAAATTATTTTTTGTTGGCATAAAGGAGTTAAATGATTGACTTACCTCCTTTATGCAACTTTCACTTGCAACTTTTTACCTGTGTTAACCTTCGCATGGATGGAAATTTTTAAGTACCCGTATGAACAGTATCTACCCAGGTAGATACATGAGATTTCCATATATTTAGTATGTATTTTTTTTTTATTATGGTTTTCTTGCACTATTTCATTCCTTCTTTTAATTTAATTTCAATTGTCAAAGCTTGAAATCGATGTTGGCCACTTTTTATTGAAATTTTGAAGCGGTGAGTAAGCTCCTGTGCAAAAACTCGTAATCACATAAATCGTGCTACTATGTTAGTAAGTTGCTTCAAATCAATCACAGGGCTTATGTTTCCGTGCTGATTGTGCGACATCTTTGAGGGAATATTTGTAACCAAAATGAGTTAAAAGGGGAACAAGTTCTTTTCTGTTTTCCAGAACAAAAAAAGGGAATTTTGGTTCCTTGAAACTTTACTTTAATTTTCTTGTTCAACTTCAGGAAAACAATTTTTTTAGCTACCTAAACTAGGTATATATATATTTTATTGAACGATCCCATTTATTTTATACAAGCGCTTGTATAAGACTGACTGACTAAGGCGATAATAGAGGCACGTCGACCTGATTAAGATCTATTGTAGGTACCATATATGTTAGAAAGAGGGTTTAGGCTAGGAGGCTCTCCACTTTTTGTATAAAGATTATGATACTGATGCATAGGCTTTTTTCATCTCTTCGGGGTCCAGTTGGTCCCTGAAGAAGATCTTCCTTCTAGTTCCACATTCGCATAGGTATAATATTGTTTCGTCTTCTTCAATACATAACCTGCACTCCGCTGAGTTGGCTAGATTCATTTTGTAGTATCGTAACCCATAATATACTGTGAGGAATTCTATACTAGGTTTCTGATATCATGCCTGCTATGGACATTGTGATTGAATGGCTGGAGAGTTAGTTCGTTCCTCTCTTAGACCTGGGATGTTCTCCTAATATGAGATATACATTTTGTGTGTTGCCAGTCTTTTGTGGCTAAGTTTATAGCCGAGTTGGGGGTATAAAAGAAAGATTCCGGTCCCGTGAAAGGGGTTTCTAAGCTAATTCGTCGGCTTTTTCGTTTCCTTCAAAGCCCTCATGGCCAGCAAATCACCATGAATTTGGGTCTGTTCCCGAGGGTATGACTTTGACGGGTTTTGAAACAGTATGTAATACTGAGTCCATGATAGGTAAGCCTATAAAGGGCCTTTATAGCTGCTCGAGCTGTTCGGGAATATATAGATGTGAACGCTTTTGATGCTAATATTTTATTTGTAATTGACGCATTCTTATATGGCGTGGATCTTTGCCTGGACTACACTGGCGTTTTTCTCCATAGTTATATTGAGGCTGTTTTTGTTTCTATTATAATAGCACGAAAGGTGATAACATCGAATTTATTCCAGATAAATACGAAGACGCAATAATGGTCGTAAACGTCAGAAAGGTGCGTGCTCTATGTGTCATGACGAGGAAAAAAGCAAAAGAGCTACCCGTCAAGGATGTGTTAAATGCCAATATGTGCGGAGCACAGCCTGGCTTAAATTTGTTTGTTCTTTCCCAAGTGTAAATTTATTTATTCTAATAAACCATACAGTACTTCCGATATTCTGTTTCTAATTTACATAATTTCACTCGATATGTTTGCATTTCTTGTAAATTTTTATTATAATCAATGAGATTTTCGCTTTTTTTCATACAATATGTATGAAAATAAATATATCTACATCGGTAGATACTGTTTATTTGCGTAAACAAAATTTCTAAATTAAAAAAAAACTACGAACGAATAGCAAAAAATAGTAAATTTTACTATTTTCATATGCAGATCAATAATTTAGTCACTGAGTCGAAAGGATTTCAAGATAGGTTCCATATCTTTCGAGATATTTCAAAAAGAAAATCCAAATATCTACACGGGTAGATACCGTCCATGCGAGGGTTAAAACGTGCTTTTTGGTGAATGCATCTGCAATTTGTATTAATTTGAGTGAACAACTGTGTAAATAAATAAATAGGCGGCGCAACAGGCAGTAGACACCCAAGGCCTAGCTTCTCGCAACTATTCGTTTTGTGTGAGTTTCTATTTTTGAGACGAATGGAATGGAAGGGACCTACAATTTTATGCCGAGTCCGAACGGCTGAATTGAGAAGCTTTTTCAGGACAGTCATACTCTCGGATGTTTGTTAGACGTTCGCGAGAGGTGGCGCAGTAGAAAAAACCTTAAGATGTAATTTGTGTTTTTCCGGGGATCGAACCTGGGATCCCTCGCACAGTAGTCCAGCACACTAACCACACAACAACTGTGTACATTTTTAAAAATATGGAAAGAAGTCTCATGATAGCGCATCTCCTTGCCGAAATTCTGTAAATGTTTGAAATAGTTCGGAGGAGCTTCTTCCAAACTGCACGTTGCTGCGGTGTTTTCCAGTTCAGTCATCGGGCATGCTTTCTTCCACCTATTCGCATTAATGTAATTGCGGTTATCACGTCGCGACGTGTCGGTCGCATGCTACGCTGTACTTTTCTCATATTCATGCCACATAGGGACTCTAACTCGCTTTTCCCTGCTGCAAGTCGCTGCTTTAAGCTGTTTTCGCTCGCCGATCCTTTTACGTTAATTAAATTAAAGCATTGAAATTTTCAATGTTATTGCAAGTTAATCTTCATTAGAAGTACAATTTTCAATAGGTACTAGTGCAAGTCAACTTTCATTAGCATTGAAATTTTCAGTGCCAGTGAAAACGAACTTTCAGTAGCATTGAAAATTTGACTGGTAGTGCAAACGAAATTTCAGTAGCATTGAAATTTTGCATGGTAATGCAAAATCAATGTTAGTGCTTAAGGATCAAGGTTTGGTGTATATCAAGTTCTGAAATTACTGGACTATTTCGATTTCATCGATCACAAATATCCGTAAGTTGGGCACACCTACTTAGACAGTGATCGGGATTTCGGAAGAATTGACAAGGAGTTACGAAAACATAAAACAATATCTATATACCGCAGAGCAGTATAGAGAAATAATAAGAAGTTCAAGCAAAGGAAATACAGTCGTCGTTAATATGGAAAACCATGTTCATTCACTCACAGACTTACAGGCAAAACTTATGTGATTTTCCATTGGGCACATCAGATTTTTATTTCAGATCTCAGATTTTTCGTGGCAAATGGAACATGAAAGCAGATTGATCTGCTTTTGTAAATGTGTTAGTGCGTTATTTGACAGTACCTCGGCTGTGCAAATTGTTTTCGTTTGTCCCTGGATACATACGAACTTCATATGGATAATCATATCGACGAAGAATCGAAATCCACAGATGACGAGGAAGAAGAATAATATGACCAAGATGATAGCAATTGCTCCAAAATTAAGTCAATGTCCATTATTTACGTTTTGGTTCTGAATAATTGCTTTTCAAGAGGGTTTTAGTAATTTCGTTTTGAAAACTAATTCAAATTCAACTAATTCAAGTTCAATGAAGTTCTGATAAAGCTAAATCAGGCAAAATTCCTGACAAAACCCTAGACTTTTTTCCAGGAGAAAAAAAAAACAGGGAACTTTCAAGTGAAAAAATTAAGAATTTGACAGATCAAATGCAATTCATTCCCTTGGAGCTTTATTGGTTCTACGAAAAAGGACTTTCAACGATTCCTAATGCTGAAAAATAAACCAAAAAAAATAAAAATGTAAACCTAAAAATGTCACTTATCACCTTTGTTATTTTTATGATTTACTTTTAAAAAAATCTCAGTGGAAAAAGGAGTTAAATGCTCTTTTTCACAAATTATTAAAAAAAAGTATGTCTTAAAATTATTTTTATGAAATGAATTACTTATATCCTGAAAGGTTATTATGTTTTTTATTTTTATTCGTCAGCAGCAAGTTTCAGTTACTATCACAAAAAAAGTTCTGCTCAAAATACTTTAAACCCTTATATCTCGAAACTTCCAGAACGTCACTTAACCCATTCTTCATCTAAACGCTTCAATTTATTTCATTTAGAAAATAAATTCTCTTTATTTTTAATAAACTGTATAATTTAAACCTGAAAGAAGTTTTTTTCGATAAATTGGGTGGGACGCATTTTTTGGCTCGGCAGACATTTTTTAGAGACATTTTCAAATTGTCCATCGGTAACGCTGCTCGGAACACCTAAATTATCAACTCGAAATCGAGTTAAACTGTAAGTTTTCTTTGTTTGGCATTTCGTTATCCCATATATTCATTTTATATAGCAATTAATATACAAAATTATTAAAAATACCTATATATAAAAATAAGAGAAGATAAAAGAGATAATATAAAAGAAAAGATAAAGTCTAAAGATACATAAACATAAAGCTAATATCATTCAATTCATTCTCTGACGTATCATTTGTCCATTCATAAACATTTATACGAGTTCACACATGCATTGACTATTGAAATTAAGAAATTGAAAATAAGAAGAAATTTACTACACATAAGTTAACGAAATTGAAATCCTACAGTGAACTAACTACATATCTCTAAATATTATACTTAAATTTGCTACCTAGTCTGAATATCAATTAAACAGCTAAAATCCATTTAGCTATTTACCTATACGAATACATTACGCTTAAATCTACATACATTCATTCATATATATCTATAACATTTTTCATTTGTCTGAATTTTATATTTTGTTGATTATTTGAATTCTTTATTAATTTTTGTATGCAGTACATATCTATATATTAGGACCTTTATTTGTTAAATTACTTTTTATATCGAATTTTTGAGACGATTACTCTTCATACTGTGATCAAAGGCCACACAAAAAAAAAAAACATAGGGGCACTGAGTACATCTGATTAGTACAGCTTAATCGCCGATCATTGCGAAAGAGCATAATCATTCAGCACAGTTTTCAGAGATTATCCATGTTCCGTATAATTAACAGCGTTGCCACCTTTTGACTATTTTTTCGCAGTAGATTCTCTAACAAAATGCAGTATATTGAATTCTTTTAGCAGTAGATTTTGTTTCCAAACAAAACCAAGGTAAATTACAAAAAATAACAATAAATATAATTTGCTTAGCACATCCATTAGGTACCTAGGAAGTCGTTTATTTCTTTAACGAAGTCAGGCTTTTCGAAATATAAAAGGTTAAAATAATTTTGCAGTGAATTTCACTGCTTTTGAATCCGTTTAAGGACACTCTAAACGAAAAGTCATCGTGTGTGGGAAATATTTAAAATTTAATTGTTTTTTATATCAAAATATTATTGAAAAACATTATAAGCACCAATCCGTTTCGGGAAAATGATTATATATATTTTTTTCCAAATAAAAATGTGTTTTTTACATGCTGCCGAGACACATAGATGCAAAGAGTGGTATGTACTTTTACGTACACCCAAGATAAAATAAGTCTTTATTTTCAATAAAATGTTTTACCTATACTCCACTGATATTGCCGGACATCACAGAGGCATTATCTGTTGCTAATCCTATAATATTTTTAAGAGGAATATTCATATATACGAAAAACACCCTTCAAGTTAGAAAATATTTGTTCGGAATCTTCGTCCTGAAGTTGTATAAGTAGGAATTGTATCCATCAATGAAAATAATAAATTGTGTTTAGCACTTGAAGCAAATTTTGAAGAAAACAGTTTCCTTCGTCGAATTTAAGCCAGGAAAACTTAGTTTCTCAAATTGGCTTGTATTACTCTTTGTATTTCGTCGGTTCAAAGGCAAAACTCACTAACTAACAAAATTAATTTGTGGGGATAATAATTTTGTAACATTTTTTTTTGGGCTGAAAAAATTGGTTTCTAGTGTTTTTTTCTAATTTGTAGTTCTTATTAGAGTAACTTGTACGATAGTTGTGTATAATTTAATGAGAAATATCAGAAAATCTCATTTTGGGAAAATTTGTACTTACTATCTATTTTGGATTTGGCTTCATCATTTAAGCTTTTACATAAATGCAGTAGATTTCAATTGGTGGCAGTAGATTTAAATTTTGAAAAAATGCAGTAGATCTACTGCAATTGCAGCAAAGTGGCAACGCTGATAATTAACGATAACTCTCTTTTGTATAACTGCAATTCAGCATTTAATTTATGAACGACCTGTTTAGTTATAAGAATCTATATAATATAAAAATGAGTTCTAAAATGTGTTCGGATACGTATAACTTGAAAACCACCGACTCTATCGCGCCCATATTTACAGATAATCTTAGGTATTAGCCCAGGAGTGCACTGAAGGAGATTGGTCAAAATTGGACAAAGGGGCGTGGCACCGCCCATACAAAAACATTCAAAATCGTATATCTCGAAAACCGCCGAATTGATTGAGTTGAAACTTACAGACAATTTTAGGTATTGGCTTAGGAGTGTTGCTGTACGATTGGTCAAAATTGGACAAAAGGGCGTGGCACCGCCCATACAAAAAACCATATTGGGTGAAACTCGATGACGTTATAACTCGATAACCGCTGAGCCGATTTTCATGATTCTTTTTTTTGTTTTGTTCGTATTGCTGTATTTCAGGTTTACGCAGAAAGAAAATTCCAGAAAATCGATTTTTCTCATTTTTCGCATTTTACGAAAGAACATTATTATCTAAGAAGATAGAAGAAGAAGAAGAAGAAGATGAAGAAGAAAGTGGAAGGTGTTTCTGTGAAAGTTTGATCAAAATTGGACAAAGGAGCGTGCGACCTACCGTATAAAAAATATACATTTTAAATCCTATTTCTGGACACCCATGGGTGGGATTGGAAAACGGGCCATGGCACCACCCTTACAACAAAGTTATTTAAATCACGATATCTGAACATTGCCTGATTGAAGCATTTTACAAATTGGACAGAAGGGCGTGACACCTCTCATAACAAAAAAATATTTTTCAAACGTTATTCTTCGACAGTCATGGGAAAAAATTTGTCTAGACAATACAATTCGTGGGCACACGTCCGAGGAAATATCGGTCGAAGCACACGGAGTACAGAATCAGTCTGGACACATCGGTTAAATTAAAATGAAATGAAAATGTAAGAGCAGGAAAAACAACGTTTTCCGGGTCCGCTAGTTGTTGAATAAATATTGATTTATAATGAAATCCAAAATGAACTTCTTCAATATGGATTAAAGTGATACTAATTGGCGAGAAGAGGGGATAAGGTGAAAGTTATGAAATTATCGAAATGAGGGTGTGAGTCTCTTTGTGGACAGTGTCTTGGGACTATCCATACATATTTAGCAGGCACCAGATAGTCAAGGAGACGTGACATTTGTCATGTAATCGGGTGGGCTGGCCTGATGGCTCTGTGTCGTTGTGTCAAACACGATCAACTTAGCTGTGTGTCACCAACACCTGACACTTTTCATTATCTTTATAAGTTCCTTTAATATAAATACAGTAGACTCTCGTTATCGTGAACACCGGTTAACGTGAACACTCGATAACGTGAACAGATTTTTTTTAACATTGACATCTCTAAAACGTGAACAAATCATGAACACTCTAAAACATGAACAACTATTTCTGCTCCAAATAATTGTAAAATTCAAGCAAGATGCAATTTAAAATTTGTTTTTCTTGGTAAGCCATCGTATTGTACAGCTTTTAGGTACCTAGTTACAAGATATTTCGTATTGTATTTGGTCTGCCCTAAGTTGTCCCTTGAATTAATTGTTAGATATTGATTGTTTTGTCTTCTCGGTTTTCGCTTGTACGAATGCAAATGGTTTGCACAAGTTGAAGTCATTAGTTATTGAAAAAGCTAAAAACTCACGTTCATTTAAAAATGTTAACTGTCCAGAAGACTACAAGAGTTCAAAATCATTCTGGATGACGGCCACATACACATTCATAGATTGATTTCATGAATCATATTTGCACCACAAGTATGTGTGACTAAAAAAATCCACCTATAGATTATGTACTAGATTTTTTAGTTTTTTTTTAGGTTTCGTCACTTATAGAATATCATAATCTACCAGTGAAAGCTCTTCTGCTGGTGGACAAACCTCCATCGCATCCTCCGGAAAATGAGCTAACGACAGATGAACAATGTATTACTTTTATGTTTATGCTCCCAAACGTTACTCTTTTAATCCAACCCATGGATCAAAATGCCATCAGAATAACAAAGCTTTACTAGTCTACTAGTCTAAAATAAATAAAAATACATACATTTTTAAATTCCTACTGTGGGATTGTCCTATACTTTTGGTAAAATTCAACCTTCGCAAACGTGAACTCTCTCGCAAACGTGAACTGGATAGGTTTTTAATTGTTCACGTTATCGAGAGTCTACTGTATTTCTTTTTCTTTTTCAATATATTTTTTGTTTGTTTGCATGTATCTTGTATTCCCTTAAGGATATACAATACCCTGATGCTGTAGGTTAGAAAGTACCTACACAGATCGGCAGTGTATCTTTAATACAAAAATATAAATCAAAATCGGCACGAAATTTATTTTGTAAGTAGGTTAGTAGCAGAATTACTTTCAACTTTATTCCCTTGCCAATCCTCTCTATGAAGGTACACCGTACAACTTTGTATGGTTGGTCAAAATCTAGTACACCAAGTCTTTCACCCGCTTTATCAGGGATGTTGGAGAATGATAGACTCGAGCTATACGTCCTACAACTAAATAAGTGAATATCTAAAAGAATAAGGTTTCGAAATGGCAGCAGTTCAGACCTCCTATTACTTTGACCCTCGGTACCCTCGGCTGACCTTATTAGGTGCTTTTCATCTAGCTACGTATCTTAGAAAAAATGCAAAATAAAATACGCTTTTAAAACAGGCAATTAATTCTTTGCTTGTCCTCTTTCCAACCCCCTAGAGTAGTACCAAAGTATCATTCCCTCTTTGCACCATATACCCATACCTAGTTGGCTTGGCTTTATTTTTATTACTGTTACTCCCTACACTGAGACAGCGATAAATTATTGCGTTACTAGCTACTTACGCTACATTCAAGAGAACCTTTTTCCGGCAGGAAGCAGAAACAAAAAAAAAATTACTCTCAACATTATATTTCTAAAAATAAAACAAAAAAAAGAAAAATTCTCTTGACAATGTTCTACACACACAAGGGCCAAAAGAGGAGAGCGCTAAGCGTTTTCAAGACAACTAGTGCCACCCATCAGCGATATTCAAATGCGGCTATTGAATATGCAAATAATTTTTTTTTCGTCGAGGGTTCTCCTTTATTCGTCTACGTCCTGGCAGAGCATACATACAGTTAATGCCCGCTGTTGTCCCTTCCTTTTCACTATACAGATACACTACAGAGGACAACGTGTAGGTGGATAAAATCTGTAGAAAAATTTTCAAAATTCTCTCAAAATCTGGACTTGTGCCAAATTGGAATTATATTGCAAACAGACATCAGGCAGGACATATCCATTATAGTTTGCAGGATATTACCGAAGGAGATTCTCTGACAGTACTCATTTGGGTTTGCTGTGTTTCGTTTCGTTGTTTCGAATTAATGTTATCACTGCTTTGGAAAAAGTTTCTATACCTAAATACAGGGGTGTATAGTTGGGGCAGAAAGGGGTCAATGCTCGGTTGAGGTGCTGGCCATGTGAAGAGGAGGAAATTTGCATTTTTACTCCAAACAAAAAAAAAAGTGTTCGCATTCTATGCAGTGTTGGGCGTACCTCTATATCTGGTCAAGAGGAGTGCTGCGCTATCTGGGAGGAGATTCGTTGCCTGATTTATAATTTCTTCCATTGATTTGCATAAAAATTGTAAAAATCTTTTTGATTTATTCTTTCATTTGCATATGCATAGGTGAGACATGAAAGATATATGGAATGACCACAGTCGGTGTCCTATTTTTGCTAGATGTTGGTTTTCAGAGGGGTGGTGTAGGGTACGAACTAAACATTTTTGTTGGCTATTCTCTTAGATCTAACGATAAAATAGTTTTATTTATTTAAGGTGGAATAGCAGGCGTATTTAGGGAAGAACACATGTGCCATCAGGAACTGGCGGTTGCAGTATGAAGTCGTTGGTTAAGTTCGAGTAACGATGTTTGCAGTTTTTTTCTTTGTTTATGCTACTCTCAGGAAACCATACTGATACCTAACCTACCTATAGGCATAGATCGTATCATATGTACCATCGAAACAGAATAAACCTCTACCAACCATACTTATAGACCAATGTCTAGATACATCCACACTATATATGGAAACCTATGAAAATCTACGGATTGACAGGCCAAATTTAAGCAGATCATTTTCGGAGCTAAGTCGTGGAAAAAGTGTTATCCACGTATTCCATTTTTTAAGTGCAAGAGAGCTGGCCAAAAGATGCAAGCTTTGCTTGAGGTATACCATTGGTACGTCGATTGGGACCGCCGAAACTAAACTGAACCGAAACTTCTGAAGTCTGAACTGATAAATCTACCTCCCATTCCGGAAAGACCGATTATTTTTAAAGCCTTACGTCCCGGGAGTCGGTCGGTATGTAGAGCCCAAATTTAAAAAAATATGGTTTGCGCAACAGGCGTGTATAGATGCCCTAAGTTGAGCTTCTCATAACCTTCCGTTTGTGTGAGTTTTTATATGGGGCGAATGGAAAGAACGTACAATTTTATACCGGGTCCGAACGGCTAAAATAAGACGCTTTTTCAGGGTACTCTCGGATGATTTTCAGACGATCGCGAGAGGGTAGGGCAGTGGAAAAAACCGATGTAATTTCTATTTTCCGGGGAGCGAACCTAGGGCCCCTCGTAGAGTAGTCCAACACACTAACCACTGATCCACTGCGCCGATTTTATCTTAATCTATGACTTGAACTTAGTGCTTAACGCTGGAACTCCAAGCGCCTAAGATCACTGAATATGCGTACCGCCATGTTGCTCAAGATGATTCGCTTTTGGGTGTTGTGAATAAAGTAATTCACAGCATTATCTATTAACTATCTCATATACTGAGTTTACCTATAGGACGCCTGCCTGATAGTATACGGATTCCTTAGAACGTCTTGGTATCCTAGTTCGGGTAATCCGCTTAACATGACCAAGCTGCTCGATAGTTCGAGTTTCTCACGTGGTGTTTCTCATACAATCTCTATGGGTCATACCAGCAATACAACTGAGGAATCTCATTTCGGCATCTTGCATCCGCTATCTTTATTCTTTTGGTCATTACCCAAATACCGTTTCCAATGGTGAGATTTGAAACAAACAACGAACTAAATACTGACAACTTAGCTCGGGACCAAGTTCAGTCTTCCTAATAACAGAATGACCAAGCTGTCTCGAAATTGAGCCAGCCTGACCAATCCTACAAGAAAACTCAGCATTCCCCCTTCCATCACTCGTGAATGAGACTCCGAGATACTTTCGGTTGCAATTTCTTAAGTAGGTACCTAACTATTTCCATTTATCATTGTCTACCTTGCTATTTCTAATTCGTTAGGTTCTTAGAGTAATCATAGTTCTTAGAGTTATCTAGCGCCTATCCCAACAGGGAAGAATGGAGAGACGGGCTCGTATCTAGCACACAAACCATAGCCGTATTTACAGGCGGATCTAAAATGGACACCGGGGTAGGGTCAGGTGTCTTCTCTGAACGGCTGGGTATAATACGCCTCCACGACCATAGCACCGTCTTCCAAGCAAAGGTCCTAGCAGTGACAACAGCAGCCCGTGAGTCGGTGGTAAGAGCAATACCACCTGGAAGTATTACCTTCTTTATCGACATGCAGGCAGCAATTAAAGCCATAACTGACCAGAAATAAAATCGAAGCTTGTGAAGTGCTATCGCGAAGAACTCAAAGCTCTTGGTGTACAGCACAAGGTATCGCTCTGCCCACAAACCTAACCTAACCTAGAGTTATCATTTCTTCAGCGAGTATATGTGGTCGATCGAAAATCAGAGGCGACTCTCAGTGCACTAAGGAGTTAAGTGGAAAGCTCATAAGGACTTACGTATCATTTTTCCTAGCGCGAGGGGCGGTCACCTTGTCGTTGCGTCAAATTGACGTTGGTGCGCAGGCTTAAGTTGCAATGATTCAACAGGCTATGCTGTCGGAGGCGGTAGTCGTCTGAAGGGTCACCCATGACAGACAGGCTGCTTTGAAGAGTAACGAACTAAGCACTGCCCAACCCCCCTAATCCAGGATGTCATGCGTCACCGTACCCATTGGACGGTTTGCAGCCAGTGGGTATACCGGCTGTATTCTAACGGCGCCTCTCTGAAACCAGGCCGCATCAGGATGTAAGTAGTGGCCTTACCATGGTATGCGGGGCTCTGGCATGGTGGACAGTTTTTTCCCTAGCTACTCGTGGGACCACAATACAAAACAAAATGAAACCAACAACACAACAAAAACAAAAAACATCTTCGGGAAGTACTTCCCAGACAGGACCAACCAAACAAACTGACAGGACTGTACAGATAACAAAAACGGACAAAGTTGAGAGGAAGATGAGGAGGATGCGAATCGTCAACGAACGGCGCTCTGACTCTTCTCACTCTCTTACAGACGATACCGACGGTAGCGCGTGAAATGCTCCAGCGACGCTTCCTCCCAGGAAACACGTTAGAGCGAGCACAATAGCTTATAGAAAAAGAAGGAATGCATTCCTATGTCTTGGTCGACTTGAAGAAAAGGGCAAGGACAAATGGGATGACAAAGACAAAGTTTCCTATGAATGGGCAACGAAAGTGGTGGAGGAAAGTAAGAGTCGACCTATTAAGGGACCCTCCACAAGCAGCGAAACAAAGAGGGAACGTACAGTTGCAGTTTGACACATGGATTTCGACTTCGACAAATTGTATCATTGTTGCAACAAGCAAGACGGCGATTTCTTTTGGAAATCAGATAATTGCAGTTTCTCTTGAAAGTGTTAGGGGCAGAATTTCATCATATACATAACATTCCACATTATGGGCATTATAGGAACAAGCCTTATGGCACACCGCCAGTTACTTCGTCCTTTTTCCCTCCTTCATCTGCCATTTTGCGAAGATAATCCGGAATTTCAAACCTTTAAAAAGAGCTCATGAGACGTTCTTAATTCGCCAAATTAAACTCTTTTCTACTTCCAGTGTTATAATGGCGCAGTACCTTACATTGGCCTCCTTGCCAATTTGAATGTCTGCTGTATAACAAAGCCAAAGGCTCTCATTATTTTTGCGAGTTTAACTCGACGCATGTTCACCGTGTAAGTGTTTTCGAAAATTTACGAAACTTAATGTGTAATACGATTTAATACACTATAAGAATTTGTATAGTGGATTTATTTTACTTATTTCAGTTTTACCCTAAACTTTAAAGTACATAGTTGCAATATTATATTTAGGATCTATACAGAGTATAGATCCTAAAATGAGTCTTTGTACCACTCTCTAGTCTCAACCCACAGATAAAATAATAATCTACTGAAATCTTCACTTTTAAAAAGTATACAAAGGGAAAACAAAAATGTGTATAAGATTCACCCCTCTCCAGTCCCCCCACCCACTCATGTCTATACAATATTATGTTTACTATCATAAACCATCCCTTCCCTTTTTCTTCGATTCTGCATTATAATGAACATTTAATCGAATCAGTATATAACCGTAAATTTCATAGTAAGCTACCCCGGAGCAAAGATACTTCAATGACCCCTTTATTCAGTGCTCCTTTCTTTGGCTTTTTTCATTGTTAAAATTATGGTCAAGAAAAGATTGAATGCGGCCACATTGAGTGGTTGGTAAAATACATTCATGGTAAAGGAGATGTTTTCTTTACCGCCATTCTCCCCCAAATGGTTATTCAGTATTTTCTACTGTAAAAGCTGAATAAAGGACTATGGATGGACCAGTATCCCTTTGGGGAAGCAACAAGTATGTTTACCTTTAAGTGTCTACACCCACACATTTTTTACTGATTTATAGTTTACTTTAAATTACTGCTCATTTAATATACAAAGGCCAAATGCGTTATGAAATTGTTCTATGTGTGTGGGTGATTTAAATATGCACACTATAGAATATAAACTGACCGACTAGAATGTTTAATATTGTGTTTGAGTTAGTGTTTTGTGAAGGGAGAGTGTCGAAAGTATGCATTGTCACTTAATTATCTTAAATATCTTATTTTTTTAAGATGGTGAGGTTGCTTCTAGAAGATACTACCTCATTTTTAATGATTTTTTTTAAGATTTGTTAAGATTTTAGCGTTAAACTCATTCGACATCAGCACTTTAACGAAATTTGACATACTTCATTATTTTAGAATTAAAGATACGAGCCTTTTGCTCTTTGTGATTTATTTCATTGCTCAGATAACAATTCATTACATGTTTAATTATTAATTTGTATACGCCCAAAATTTGATTGTAATTTAATTTTTTAAATTATGTATGTCAAGGAACTGTTAAAATTGGCTATTCTGAAGGCTGCAATTTTATTTTATAAAATTTTTGTTAACATCTGCAGAGTCCGATTTAAATATGGTATCTATATGGCGCAGTGGCTCAGTGGTTAGTGTGCTGGACTACCGTGCGAGGGCCCAAGGGGTCCCAACACAAATCACATCTTAAAGTTTTTTCCACTGAACCACTTCTCGCGAATGTCTGACATTTGAGAGTATAAAGCCATGAAAAAGCTTCTCATGTCAGCCGTTCGGACTCAGCATAAGATTGTAGGTCCTTTCCATTCGTCCCAAAAATAAAAAAAAACTCACACAAACAAATGGGACGAAAATACTAGTCCTAGGGTGTCTGCGCCTGTAGCACCACCACCACGCCAACTATTGATTTATTTATTTTTATCTAAAATATTGAAGATTTAAAGAGTATATTTCACGACTTGGGCTTGTAGGTACATTTGACCTAGAACGGTAGAGCTTACAAATTTGCTAACAAATTATAAAGGATCGTGGATCGACACTCAGAAAAAACAGAAGTTTTTCTAAATGATTTTTAAGAGCGCTATTTAAATATGAATATTTAAAATGAGTATAACGCTATGTCATGAGTCATGACACTAAAACCACAATGGAAACCTCTAAAATATGGACCGATTCACAGATGTCGCTTCAGCATTTTGCAGATTCTGTCTTTACAATTTCGAAGTCTTAGATTGGCTTTTAGCGGTTTCTCTTATATGCATCAACGAAGTCTCCTTTCTTGCGAATTTTAGACATTTTTTAAAGTGGGAGTACTGGGTCCCCCGAACTCGAAATATTAAAACTTAGCATTGTTGCTAGTTTTGAATTGATGGCGGTTTTGATATTAATACTACGTGTACTAGATTGTGTTTAATTTAATTTGAAATCATTTGAACGATGTTGATAAAAATCGATTCCATTTATATAGTACCTACTAGTAGGTATCCATATCTCGAAAACGGTTGTAACGATTTTTATAAAATTCCGCATTATAGCATTTCAACTCCGTTTTCAAGATCGAAAGTTCAAAGCTGGTATCCATTCAATATACGCGTTGCATTTAAAAGTTGCTAGATCTTATAAGCAGACCATTGATAAAAAATGTACCTACATTAAACACATTGCATACCTGGTTTTTGACTAGAAAATACGGTATATAGGAACCTATTTAATTTTTAGAGCATTTTCTAGAATTTCATTCACCTGAAGCTTGCAAGAACCAAGTTGGTTTGACTAAATTGTAATTCTCCATTTGGTCGATATTGTTTCATGAATTTATATGATATTAGATTTTTTTTTTGGCATCATATAACATACCTAGTATGTTGCATTACTACAGGACTGACGTCTAAAGTTTTATAAATGTCACGATTCTGGCGTGCCTGTGAGTGACATTTTTTCCCCTATATATTGTTGTTGTTTGTGCAAATGATTGCTCTTTCGATTTCACAAAAGAGCGGGTATGTTTTGTGAAAATAGAGCGAAGTTAAAAAATATTTTTTTTGTTCCATATGGTTGATGAAAATATCGAAAGATACGTCCTCTTCTCTTCTATTTATGGCTAAAAACCTTTTTTTAACATTTTATAGGTACTAAATAACAAAACGAGAAATTTATAAAATACTATTATTACGCAATAATATGTATTATGATTCGAAAATGCAGAGACATTCACATATAGGATCTCTTTATTTTTCGCACTATTCCAGCCGACAGAAAACAAAAATTACACTTACCACATCTGCGCCACCCATCATTGTCCATTGTATCCATCGAGTCACTTCGCTCACGCTGCGTAATCACCTTTCATTCGCCGATCGCCTTTGTCATTCAGCTTTGTCACAGCATGACAAAGCGAGCATGTCATGGATGTTGAAATATCTACGATAACACGCGCATGACAGTACGGTTGACACTGTGTAATCGGATGTCAATTGGAGTTGACGCGCTGACGATTGCCATTTACATTACGATTTGATGAACCAATTTTTGTCGTCAGCATGTCAAAAATTGGCACGTTTCGTTACATCGTGAACTCGACGAAAAGATTGCTAGTAGCAGCGCCAAGACATTCTTGTCAGCAATTCTTGCATGCAGCCACTAGCTAAATTGGCCTACCCTGTCCCAAGAACCCGCTTTGTCATTGATGATGCACTATCGGAACCACATTTGGTCATTGGGTCGTATCCGAGATTTTGACACCCTGAACCAGGAACCAAATTCGTCGGTGTGTCGCTTACTGACAAAAACATGAAATAATTATACCGATTAAATGAGACCGGCTCGTCCCTAAGAATTAACTCTTTTTATATGCACGTCATCTGATATACTTAAGTTCGTCCAACTTTATAACCTAAAGTAAGATCTTTATTGTATACTTGTGTACCTACCTTTAATTTTCTGTTCACAAAATCGGATCGATTTGTTTGCTATTAATTTGCATACCTATACCATGGGATTGAGAAATGGTTAATTCAATAGCCATTATGTGTGTATACAATACTGCGATAAATCAAAATCGTATCTATTGAAAGTAACGGACGTAAAATTTACAATAGGGTCCCGGTTCTAACAATACTATATTCTCCAGTCTGTTGGGTAATTTAAATTTTTTTTGTTATTTAGTCAGATTTCGTTCTAATGTAGGTACAATCAAATGAGATTTGCTTTGAATTTCATATTTTTGGGTCAATTGTTATCATATAACATTTTTTCTTTTTTTTGTTGTGTATTTACAAAATATTTAAATTATGCGCATGGATTGAGCTGAAAGGATTTTCTTTTATAGGCAAAGGACAGACAAACTTTGGAGAAACAGATAAGGGTAGATATTTCATTTGAATGTTTTGTATTATTTAAAAAAAAAAAAAAAAAAACATTTCGGAATTCCAAATTTGTTGTGTTTAATAAATCAAGGCTAGGATGTGGTTATATGAGCATTATAATGAAGACGAGATACAAATCACATTTATTGATGTACCGTAGAATAAATCAATCTGAACTGAAGCATTTTCTTGACACCTTCATGTAGTGGGTTTTGCATAAAATGAATCCTTTTAAAATGGGCTCAAAAATTGGCAGAATCCTTAGCTTACAGTAATATAATTTTAATTTAATTTAATTTAATTTAATTTAGGTGGGGGCAAAATGTCCCCATTTATTAGGCTTAGTACAAGCTAGAAAAACAAACTTACAATACTAGAACTAAAGACTAAGACTTATAACTAGGACTTATAGGTAGGGTTTAGAGTTAAAGAGGCTGAGCTTAATGGACGGAGTGCTGTGCATGAAATCACGGGATATTGGTTCGTTGAAGCCGTAAGACATGCGGTGGTTTGGTAGATAGAAAAGGCGGAGGTATCTTAAATTACGAGGGTTCGTATTGAAGAAGATGGAATTGTATAGAGACGGGCAATCGATAGAGCCTGAAAGGAGTCGATAAATGAAGAGAATGTCTGCAGCATCCCTACGTACCTCAAGGCTATTCAAGTAAACGAGTATGAGACGGTCTTGATAGGGAGGAAGAATAAGGGGATCGTTCTAAGAAAAACCGCGGAGTGCAAATGTTTCACTAGGGATTAATTTTTTAATTTTCGACATAAATTCTCTTTTTTCGAACTTATTAGCATTTTTCTATGGAAATAAAGTCGCCCATAAAAAAGGTGCAATTCGACATTATTCCCGATCTAAAATGGAAATAAAGTCGATTCGACCTTATTTCCTTCGACTTTATTTCACGGCACCTAGATTGGCATTTGGGAATATTGAGCCCAAGGCTGATTTTGAGACACCAGATTGAAAAACTATCTAGATCTTGTTGCAGCAAACAACAAGAAAATTTGGTATCGCCGGCATAGAGAGAGACATATCGTCGTCTATATATTGGCCGGTATGTTCTGCCTAACATCATGATTCTGGACTTCAACTCCATTATAGAATCCTCAGAAGTAATTTTTCAACATTGTCAACACCGACTGTGATTCTACTACAAAGTTTCCCTCGTCATCTCAATAGGTTTCTGTACTGGGCTTTCTGCCCTAGCACGTTCGCGTTACCTTTTTTTAAGCTTCCATACATTGTTTCCGGAGTAGCATCTCTCAATTCTTCTTCGATCGTGCCCTTTTAGTGCTATTTTTTTTTCCTTTCTTCCTTTCTTTCTAAGGAGGAGCCGGTGTTCCCAATGTCTCTTTGCTCGTAGAGATCACGAGTCACTTGCAGTGTTTATAGGTTTGGGAAGTACTTATACCAAAGACTTCAAGTGCGCAACTGAAGTCAGATTTATGTTCGTGCTAAATGAAGCAGCATATTATTAGGTCCACAATATACATACATATACGCAACAATTGAGTACCTACCTACTCATAAGTTAATTATAAAGTCACTCACGCCTTCTGTTGTAGTTACAGCTTTCCCGTACCGCATGATGAGAGATAACATCGCAACCAATGATGTCCTACAAACCAATGATGTAGCAACTGCTACTTGAAGTTCTACAGGTGGGATAAATGTCACTGCCGCAGGGAGGTAGACCGAAGTGTATACCTTAACAGAAGAAATTTCTTCTTATGGATTAGTTTTGATCCGAAAGTCATCGTATGTCGTCTGCTCGTAAAATTTCTTCTGTCGCATATGGAAAAGAAACAATTTTTTGAATAATTGGAGTATTTAAAAACAGTTACTATTCAAAATTGTTGAGTTTTATATGCGAAGCATAAACCAATTCCCGATCTTATCATTGTTCAATAAAGTTTTGTATTATAGTTCAGTTTTCATAAAAATAAAGTTAGGCTATACTAACTTTTGTAACAGCTTTCCGGAGTCCGGAGCCCTTGGTCGGTATTTAAATATTTATGTACCTATCTATTATAGAGATATCTAAAATCTAAAACCCGAAACAAATTTATTCCGGACATTTTTTCTTGATTTTTCTATTCACTTCTGTTTCCCTTTTACATTACTTGGCTCAAATGTAAAGGGAAATGTGTATTGATAATATCCGCAACAATAGATCCGAAGCGTGCTGATATCCCCGAAGCTGTATTTCTTTCCTATAAATCTTTATTATTATGCTCATTTTTTTATGTTAATTTTGAGTGCATGGGTATATACACTATGGTATGGCCCAATCGAATGGTCATCACCCCTCACATTCTTCACTAAAATCATAAGAATAGATGGAACCAAGGATGGGCTTTGATTCCTATACGAGTATACAAAACAATCCATGGATGAAATTTCTTCTTCTTCTTCGTATGATGGTGGGCAAACTAAGGCCGAATTCGTTGGTTGGAACAGATTTTTTTTATTTTTTGTAAATGAAGATCCAGATGAATGTTTGATAAGCCACAATAGCCGTTAGCTATGATTTTTCCCTGATTTAAGGGGGAACAAAATATGAACGAACGAATGGTCCGACAAAGAGGCATTATATCTCATTTTTTCGTTCGGCAGGACATTTTATGTAAATTTTATGCTCGTATTATGGCTTCAGATTTTTTTTTATTTTTTTTGGAAATTTATAATGTACCCTTGGTTTTATACGGCTGTAGTCCTTTTCATATACCATAGCAGAGTATATTGGTAATATGAAGTGAATTGGATCATGTATCGTATATGGAGAGGGAGAGACTTTGCGGTTGGCGGGCGATGAAAGCAATTTATGGGGTTCGTTCTAAGAATTTCCTTTGGCCGTTGGAGATACCTTTTAACTTTGTTTTTTTTTTTGTATTCTTTTTTTGCTTGTATTTTAAGGATGGATAAGCTAGAAAAGGTATACATTTTAGGTAGGTGTGTGACCTGAGTCAAATTGATTAGTTGGAAACTTCCGTTTAACATAGAAACTCCGCAAAAATTCAGTCTTGTATTACTTGCGGCTGTCAGAAATATTATTATTAAGATCGCATGAGGCGGCGGCGGTATTTGGGAGGAGAGTTGGTATAGGAACATATTCCGCAATTGCCATTACTCAGACTCTTGTTGAGTTATAAAAAGAAATAAAGCAATCATCTTGGAAATCAGATAGGTTTCACTGACACTGATTCAAGTGACGGCCGGCACAAGGAAAGGCAATTTCTTTGAGATACATTATTTTTAGAATGATACACTATACAGTCGTGGTCAAACGAAATATTTTATTTATATCTACATACCCGTCTTTTTCGGCAAACAATTTCGGTGATATCGACTGTTGAACAGGTGCAACCTCTTGAATGTATTTTTTATTGCGGTGAAATAATTTAGAGTTTCGACAGTCGTCTTTGCTTAGGTAAGGAAGTCTTCTGATGTAAAATTTGCAGTCCGCCCCTGTCGTCACCTTTATGGGGCGGCAACATTTAACAATAAATAATAATAATATCTTGTAAATATTTGAAATAGCTACACTCTAAGAAAAAATCGTGTAGGTAATTTTACTATCATTAAGCGAGGAATCTACTTGCCTACCATAATTGCAGTAATTTTACGCACGTATCAATTTTAAATATTTAATGCATAAATCTTAAACCTTTGTTGTGTAAATTCACACATAGGTTTTAAATATAAATGCGTATTTCTACACTTAAGGTGTGAAAGAAATGTTTATAAATCAACATAAAATGTGTATATTTAAACCTTTTATGTTTAAATTTGTAGCAAAATTCGACATACAATGTGTAAAATCCAACAAAATTGTGTATGAAGAAGCTTAAAATTAGACTTTTTTATGTAATTTTGCTTAAATTCAATATTTAATGTGTACAATTAAACAAAATTGTACATCGTCAGAAAGTATATTCAAAACAATTCAAAAACAAGTAAAAGTGTTATCATCGGCCTTGATATCCTCCACTGCAGTGAACCTGTCTAAACGAAATAAAACAATCCAAAAATGCTTAAGATATTTATTAAAAATTATTCGATTTAACAAAAAAAAAAATACTTCCGTAAAGAAAGTAAAAAAACACTTCTTTCACTAAAAGATACCATGGAACTTGGGAGCGCAAAAGCTGCAACCGCTTCATTCAATGGTCTGATCACGTATGAGCTCGCAAATGCACCGTCACTCACAATCGAATTGCAAAATTACACATAAAATGTGTAACTTTCATCAGATTGGTGTAAATGGGTGTTGGTCTTTAAACACTGTGTGTGTAATTTTCATAAGGTGTTAAACAATTTGTTTATTTATAAACATTTTGAGAGTAAAGTTTAAACAATAATAGAATATTATTGAACAAAAGTTGTTGAAAAGTACACAAAAGGAGTACATTTGCAACAAATGTTTGTAATATCTAACATTATGTGTTTACATTTTTTTTTACCTATTGTCGTGTGTATAAACACGCAACTTGCCTATTTTTACATTAAAAATTACATACATTTTCATAGTAATTTTACACGCATTTTTTAGAGTGTATTTCATATTTTTGTCGCACACGATTCGGAACGATTGATATGAGCATGCGAATTTTTCATTAGATACTTTTATACTGCGACGAAATCGGGTAGCACCCATGGCAGCACCGACTGGACCTGCAAGAGTTCAGGGATTCCCCGTATTTTATTTTGTGCTGGGATTGATTATGATTAAGAATGTTTGTACTTTTACTGCCTTTATATCTGGTAGATCAAATGGATTGAATTTTGTCGTTTTCTGTTCCCGGATGTGAAAGAAATCAGTTTGTCTTATGATCTCGTCTTCATCACTTCTCCAAAACATTGAAATTGAAACACTATCATTTTTAAGATATAAAGTGAGGATTCTTTCCAAAAAAAAAACTAATATAACCATTTATCTGTCAACCACTGATACAACCATTTGTCTGGTTTGGATCGTATGTGGAATGTGAACTACTTACCGACGACGTCGTTCCCTTTCGTTGAAGTTATGGAATAAGTCTTGTAAAATGAAATGCTTCAAATAACGACAAACGTCGTGAAAGTAAACCGCTACTCGGAATAAGGGTGATTGTAAAATAACACCTGCATACTAGATTAGGTACATTACGGGTTTACCACGATATCTCGAAAAAAAAATCTCGAAAGCAAAAATCTCGAATGTAAAAATCTCGAAAAAAAATCTCAAATTTAAAAAATCTCGAAAAAAAATCTAGAAAGCATAATCTCGAATAACAAAAATCTCGAATTAATATTAAAAATGGTGTTAAAAAGTGAGATGCGTATGGGGGACATGCTGCCCTCCTGCAACCCCCCTGCTTGGGTTTCGAATTTACTTCTTATTTTCGAGATTTTTTCGAGATATAGTTTTTCAAGATTTTTGTACATTCGGGATTTTTGTACATTCGAGATTTTTGCTTACGAGATTAAAAAAAAAACTTTTCGAGATTTTTAGCCTTCGAGATTTTTGTCATTCGAGATTACGTCATTATCCCTATCAAAACATATACTGTAATGTTATGAAATTCATGTCAACAATACATTTGACAATAAAATTCTATATTTTCGGACGTAGAAGTCCTTGAGAGGGTCTTATTTCGTGAAACACCGGAGTGGCCAAGTATTGAGAAAATCTTCCATTTATTTCTCAGAAAAAACAGGCTTATTTTTAAATGGCGTACAACTTTTCGATATATAATCATATAATTTATCCTGACTTTTGGTGATCAACGCCCAACCCAAACGGTAAGCAATAGGAAGCAAATATTTTGAAACAAATTTCCTTGTATGGCCAAACTAAGCACTAGAAACGTTTTGGAGAAATTCGAACTCCAAAAGGGGAAAAGTTTGTATCGGAAAATTCATTTTTTTTCATGCGATTGACTTCAAACTCGGTATATGTACATACACTATGTATATAAGAAATACCAATATAAAATAGTTTTCCTGATTTTGGAAATTTTGCCTAGGGCCCGAGTTATTAGTGACTGGAAAAGGAGGATTCAGTCTGCATAAGGAACATTTTTGTTCATCATATCAAACGAGTATTATATTATTACTATATAGATTTCAGCATGCAGCAAAGCAATCATCTGAGCCTGGTATACTAAAGTGTGTTTCCCGAGGCTAATGTGGCGACCTAGTTCCAGATCTTCTGAAAAAATACCGGTCCCTGCTCCGCCATCCACCATGGACCCATCTGTGGAACTCACGGTTTCACCAATGTTGCTTCAATGTGAAAAAAGGTTAAAATTAAGTTGCGTATTGCTTATTGACAGCCATAGTTGGTTAGTTGCTAATATATATACGGCTGTATAAGTGAATGTCAATCCAATATTTTTTTTATAGAACTATTTACTATGTATTAGTAATGTTCATATTTTTTGCTATCTTATTATTATAAATTTTTTTTTTTTTTCAATCAATACCAACAGAGAATCGCTCTCGACTCGTTCTCGCTTTAACCTCGTCCGGCAATTCACAATGAAACGTGGTACGTCGGCGAAACAACGAATAGAGGGACCACTGAAACTACAAAACCATATTGCCACTTCGATTTTTTTTACAAAACAGAGCTGCACTTTTATTGCTTTTTTAGCACTATTGCATGCAGTTTGAATATTCTAAAAACAACCAATTCGCAGTTTTCAGACGTCGCTTATATAACTATCAGTAAAATGCAACCGAAAAAAATCTGTTGCTTTTTTGAGCACTTAAACTAACTTAATGACTGAACTCAAAATGTTGCTTATGAATTATAAAGTTAGTTAAAAAAAAAATAAGCAATTGTTGTCAAAGGTTAAAAACTCACCGGATAAAGCAAAACGGGTTTTTATGTTCCGTGAAACAAGATCACATTGTTTCTTATGAGGCAACACACACCAAAGCAAATGAAACAAAACACATGTATTTGTTTTTAAGTGTTTCGGTGGTGGTTGTCGAAAATACATGCCATTGTATACAAGCATAACACACACCAAAGAAAACAAAACATAAAAACTAAAGCAAAACAGAAAAACATGTTTCGTTGCCGATAGTTAACCTGTTGTTTTTGCGAAACAAAATTTACATGTCGTTGTTTTTAAAATGTAAATAAGATTTGCACAGCTTCATTGTCTGAGTCCGACCAACACTAAAAGCAAGTCGTAAATTCCACACCAAACGAAACAAGAAAACAAAACGTTTTGTTTTGCTACATTCTTTTTCGCTTGGTGTGTGTTCAAATAAAAAAAGATTTGTTTTTTTTTCGAATCAAAAACGTGTTGTTTAATCTAGTCTACATTTTCTGGAAAATTAATTTATTAATTTTTTCGTACGTACAACTTTTTCTGTTGAACTTCTTAGTCAATTCCAGAACAGGTTCCAATGAATTCTTATGAAAAGCATCATAATAACATCATAATAAAATTTGCTCAAAAAAATGACCCCCAATAACCAAGAAATTAAAAAGAAACACTCTCAAAACATATATATTTTCGGGGCAATGTTTGTTTAAAGAAATACGAAATTCCCCTTTTCAACGTCATTCATTATTATGGGAAAATAAAAATAAGTTCTAACATTATCGCTGACTTATTTAAAAATTTCTCAGAATAATCAAACCGTATCAAAATAATAACAAAAAAAAAAACGATAAGGCTACGGACAGAGTGAACGCGAGAAGCGAAGCGAAAGCTAAAGCTAAAGATTCTAAGCTATAAGCAAAGCGAATCGTGTCCATAATGAACGCTAACATCAACGCTTCGGAAGTGCATCAAAATTAACAACATCCTTGAATTATGGAAATGGATTCGTTAGAAGAAGAAGACTTTCCATTGAATATTTTATTTTTCAGCCATTCATTGTTTGGAAAAAGACAGTCCGTTCAATATATAAAAATTTGCGTAATAAATATGACGAATTTTATCATCTTTACAAAGATTTACGAAGACATCCGAAAACATCCCGACAAAAATTGCTGAATGCTTTTGAATGTCATTAAAAGTATTCGATTATATACCCAAATCTATTGACAGCTTCGTTTTAGCTTGAATTTCTTGCTAAAAAACTGAGCAGAAGAGTTTATTCGCTTTTAGCGCCAAGTTTCGCTTAGCATGTATCTTAGCATTGAATCTACTATGGCCAGTGTAATTAAAATGTATGGGCGCAGTTTATTAGCTTTGACCTGTCAAACATTAGCTTTAGCTTTCGCTTAGCTTTTCGCGTCCACTCTGTCCGTAGCCTAAGAGTGCCGCCCTGTTTGCTTGAGAAAATACAAGTGGCAACCTTAAGTACATTTCTATGAAAATGGCGTCGCTTCCCACTCAGAGAGTAAATGTCATCGGTGTCTCGGGCGAGGTTTTTCCAAATTTCCGAAATGGTCAAATCGTTGCCTCGTCTCGCCATTGTGTATGCTGCTGCATGCATTTCCTTTGATTGGAAATTATTTGACAACTCGCGCTAGACTCGATCTCGCTCTCGTCTCGCTCTCTCGCTGTATTGTGAATTGGCCATAACAGGACAGGACAGACAGAACATTCGACGTAGAATGGTAACGAACAAAGACGAACGAACGAACAAGGGCTATTTTTTGTCCCTTATGGAATTCTTGTAAACCAGCAAACAAATTGCAAGCAATAGTTAGTTATCCCCAAGCACTCGACGCGTAAAGAAGTAAAAGCGAAGTAATAAAGTGAATTCCGAAAATTAGTTCATGTGTTTTTTTTAAAACGAAGTTGGATTCCTACATGTATTACGTTTTTAATTAACAAGGCTTCAGTTACTAAACCTGTAAAATTTGCTGAAATGACTTTGAGATTCTGCGAGATACGCAATAAACGAGAAAGGATCGTGCGACCCAGTCGTGCACATTTTTATACATGAGATTGCATACAAAATGGAAATAAATAATTTAAAATATTTTAAAAAATGTGTTGTGGAATTTGCATTTATCTATCTATTTATAATTATATTTAAGAATGCTTATGTAGCATACTCCCTTAATTTATTATACCTCTGAATAAACAAAGTATGTACTATTAAATTACCAAAAATACAAACATCCTTAAACATGTGAGATTAAAAGTCTATTCACGATGTATAGTAGTAATTATGATCAATGTGCATATACGATAAGAATTATCTAACCACATGCCATTTAAGGAACCCACTTTCGTTTAGTTAAATAGAAAATAAAGCTAATTAAACACATTAAACTGTTGATAGGTACCTATTCAATTTACATAAGTCGCACGTGCTCCTGGGGGCCTGATGAAAACAAATTCCATTACATACTACGCTCGAACAATAAACACGTTTTATTGGGCGGAAAACTATCGAAAAGGAAAATCGTTTAACTTCACATGTAGAATAATAATAATAATAATAATAAACCAATCCAAGCGTATCTACTATAACTACAGCTTAAAACAACGCACCATTCATTGTTTACTTTCGAGGATTTCTTTTTGTTTTTTCTCCATTTTCACCAAATAACGAAAAGCTAAAAAAGTTTCCACGAATTATTATTAATAATTCATTCTGGCTCCATTACACGCGCTACAATAATAAACACAGCATTGGGCAAACCTGGCCCAGTCATCGTTGTTTTTTATTTGCATCCGCTGGAAGCGTTTTAATTAAAATTTATCATATCAGAACAAACGTACCCGATAAAGCGTATTCATTTACCTACCAAAAACTCGAAGCTGATTTTTCTGCAAAATAATAAAAAAAAAAACAGAAACAAAAAACGAGTCAGTGAAAATTAATTTTGCGGTATTCGCAATTATAATTACTCCTTTTATAATTACGACAGAAGCATTAAATATATGTATAGGTACAGGGTACACGGACAATGGGCCTACTGCGACAGCGATGGGTATATGGTGTAGTGACGACCGAACGAACATGAGATCCCTTTTGACAAAACAAACATTAATTATGATGAAGCTCTCGTATATGGCCAACACACGCGCACATCTCTATGGATCAGCTTAATTAGGCTAATCCTTGTCCTGTATTTAAAAGTTCTACCATCATCAAGGACATCAACACAGCTATTACAACCGTACCTTTCGGTAGCAACAATAACAAAAACAAGGTATCAAATGAAAGCTGAATCCTGAATTATGACAACGAAATGAAAGCAACAACATGAAGAGTGTTCTTCCGCATGACCGCTGGGGGTTTCATAGAGAGAAGCTGTGGCTCAAATTACCGCAATTTACCAGTAGTTCACAGTTCACACAGATCATTAATTTTTCCTTTGGCATTTTTGAGCCAGAAACTATGTTGTACACAACCACCCCCAATGGACTGTAATAGTCCAGAGTTGGCCCGTACCGTACTAATGTTTACATAATAACCCGGACCTGGGGGAAATTAATTTTCCAGTACTCGTATTAATCGTCAAGGATGTCTCTTCGCCAGCCCCAGCACCAAATTTCAAATAGCAATAATGCGTACAAAAGGGATATACGTATAGTTGAGGAAAACGACTGGCTTAATCTTCATCCAACAAAACGAATGGCGTATTATGATGCGTTTGCCTATCGACATTCCGAGGGTAGGATGGGTTGAATTATTACAAGAGACGAGTGAACAATTTTTCGCTGAACAATTTTGCATGTTGGGAATTTTTTTTCTTCGAAGCCCTATTTGTTAAAAAATAAAAGAAGATAGAACAGTACGACTGAGAGACACGTTATAGTTTCGCGATGTTCAACCGAATTAATGGAATTCAGAAACTTAAGCAAGATTTTGGAACCTATCTTGAAGATGAAATAAAGTGGCACTACGGTCCGGACCGAAATTCTTACGAAGAACCTTTCTCTCGAAGCGAGCGAGGACATTTACAATTTACATACAATTTAGAAAGTCCAAGGCCATAAGCAGAACTGCGATTATCAAGGTTTTATACAGAATCTTCAAGATAAGGCTCTTCTGCGACAACGATGTACGGTGTCCCTTCTTTTCGACAGTTTCTGCATGAAATATTTTCGAACGCGCCAGTGACAGTTCACTGGTGAGTTCTGTCAATATTGTCAATGTCATCCGCGTATGCAAGTTACATCATCAGCATGCATCACCTTGTCTAAATACTTCTTCGACATCCAAGTTTTCTGTGTGATTCTTTCCGACCTTAATGTAGGTTAGGAGCGAGTTTGGCTGTGCTGTCGAAACTAGACATGGCTGTGTATAGCAGACGGTCGGTATCTTCGGTTTTCTCCAGGGTCTGGCCTACACACTGATAAGGAGGATCAGACGAATTTTTTGCAATCGCAAAATAAAAGGTAATACATGCACTGCAAGTTTATAGGCACAAGACCCGAGTTTCCCAAAGTGTGATCCGCCATGAAAATCCAAGTGCTCCACGGGAAGATGGGAAAAAATATGAAAATTACATTAATTTTGTGCTTCTGAAACGTTGTCATTTTGTTCGCAACAATGGAATTTGTGTATTGATTACACAGTATCTACCTACAAAAATGCGTAAAAATAAATCGTGTACTCCAGAACTTCAGAGCTATCAAAACGGAAACGAATCAATAGCGTTGATAGCTAATAGGTTTGGTTGTTCTACGAAGCTTGTTTTCGGGGAAATACAAGTTTCTAAGAAGACCGGAAGTTTTGAGAACCGCAAAAGAAAGGAGATTGGACGCAAACTACTCCAAAAAAAGATTTGCCAGACAAATAGAGCCAATCCATTTTTGATATCCATACAAATTAGGGAGATTGTTGCACCTAAGCCTAGACTCAATCAAGAACTCACGGCCAGGGCTGTTAAGCCCTGTGTCGTAGAAGAAAATCCTCGTGGATGCATATTCCACAAAAAACACATTATGTCAAAAAAAAACCTAAGGAAGAGCCGCAATTTCAAAAGACTCCTCACTTACAAAAACCATTGCAATTTTGGAAAAAAAATGTTTGGAGTGCCAAATCCAAGTTTAATTTATTTGGATCCGATGGAAAAGTGTATGTAAGGCGTCCTCCAAACAAACAATTGCAGCCAAAGTACACGCTTCACCATAAAGCATAGAGGAGAGAAAGTAATGGTCTGTGGTGCTATCTCTTGGTTTTATGTTGGTTCATTAGTTGTAAAAGGATCGACCCTTGATCAACACGCTTATAAACCTATATTAGAGAAAAGACTTTTTTTCATATACATAATATGATTTCTAATACCACAACGATCCTTACTATACTCCGCGGAGAGTGAAGCAATAGCTTAAAGATGGCAAAATTGATGTTTTGGATTGACCCGCGTGAAGTCCCGACCAGAACCCAAATGAAAACTTCTGGGCCGAC
Source organism: Cheilosia scutellata (assembly GCA_955612985.1). Taxonomy (NCBI): domain Eukaryota; kingdom Metazoa; phylum Arthropoda; class Insecta; order Diptera; family Syrphidae; genus Cheilosia; species Cheilosia scutellata. The sequence continues at coordinate 101,700,046 of OY015312.1, read as the reverse complement.
AACGAAAGAGCATTAAAAAAAATAAATAAATAGGCGGCGCAACAGGCGGTAGACACCCAAGGCCTAGCTTCTCGCAACCATTCGTTTTGTGTGAGTTTCTATTTTTGGAACGAATGGAAGGGACCTACAATTTTATGCTGAGTCCGACCGGCTGAATTGAGAAGCTTTTTCAGGACAGTCATACTCTCGGATGTTTGTCAGTCGTTCGGGAGAGGTGGCGATTGTGTTTTTCCGGGGATCGAACCTGGGATCCCTCGCACAGTAGTCCAGTACACTAACCACTGCGCTACTGCGCCCACAACGAAAGAGCATTAAAAGCCAAAAAATCAAGAAATTCTAAAGAGTTTTTCGAAAACATTAAGGAGGTCTGGAACTATATACCACCAAATTAGGCGCAAACTATAGGTGTCCTGAAAAAACTCATCAAATCAGCCGTTCGGAATCGGTATAAAATTGTAGGTCCCTTCCATTCCTCCCAAAAATAAAAACTCACAAAACAAATTGGTGTGAGAAGCTAGCCCTAGTGTGCCTACGGACCTGGTGTGCCAAATATAGATAATATACGATGCCGAATTTTAGTGGAAAGTATTCAGAATGGGCGCAGTAGCGCAGTGGTTAGTGTGCTGGACTGCTGTGCGAGGGATCCCAGGTTCGATCCCCGGAAAAACACAAATTACATCTTAGTGTTTTTTTCTACTGCGCCACCTCTCGCGAATGTCTGACAAACATCCGAGAGTATGACTGTCCTGAAAAAGCTTCTCAATTCAGCCGTTCGGACTCGGCATAAAATTGTAGGTCCCTTCCATTCGTTCGAAAAATAGAAACTCACACAAAACGAATGGTTGCGAGAAGCTAGGCCTTGGGTGTCTACCGCCTGTTGCGCCACCTATTTATTTTTTTTTTTTTTATTCAGAATATTTTGACTCCCTTTTTTTAAAAAATAAAGGCTATTCCACTAATATTAGTAGTTTTTATAAGTTTTGGAAACTGGAATTTTAAAGTCTTTATTATTCTGTGGCAAACTCGAAAATGAGTAAAAAATGTTTTTGAATTATTTTTTTTTTTAAATATCTACTAGATTTAAATTTAAATATTTTATAAAATACTAAAGGTCACATCACATAAATGTTACTTATTTCTTCAATTTAATAAAATTTTGAAAAAATCGGAAAATGGTAATTGCGTTTTCCATAACTACGAACAATGGGATACGTACGGACAACGAAGTGCTCCACGAAAAATGTCTCTCCAGAACAGTGCTCCGCTACCGCAATCAAAAAAGATTGGAAACCACTGATCTAAACAAAGTGAATAAAGCTAATTTTAGTGATAGTTCTATTTGCCAAAATGTAAAAGTTTTAAGAACCAAATGCTCAAAAATCATTCAAAACGTTTGGTGTCCATTTGTTGCAAAGTAACATTGGCGAAGGTCTATTTAGATGAGTCGACTATAACAATAGGATAAATAAGTATTTAGAAATTGTAATTAGGTATTACAACAGACTCATCTCAAAATGCGAGACCAAATTCGCAACCTCTTGAAAAGTCAGATGCTGCTGGTATATAACGCAAGGTTTAGGTATTAGATGTATTGGATGAGTTTAAAACTAAATATAAATAATCAATTTAGTTGTAATTGGGACCGATAATGCCAATGTTATGCCAGGTAATCGGAGTGGGGTTATCCAAAGGCTGAACGAGATCAATTCGAACATACTATTTATTCCGTGCGTATGCCACTTCTTGCGGTTAGCTGTATCACACCAAAAACATAAATGTAAAAAAAAGAGCCAAGTTCTCTTATATAGAACAGCAAAAATTAGGTGCGTAACTAGTCAGACACGAAAAGTAATGAGATCTAAATTTACACCAAGTTCTTAGTTTAAGAAGGTTAAATGTTAAAAAAATTGGAAGTGGCCCAAATAAGTAATATCCGATTTTCAAAAGTAGGCGGATACCACGCTTCCTGGAGTGAGAATATAAAATTTTCGATTTTTGTCTTTCTGTACACTGCAAGTCCTACCGCTGTACCAAATTTCAACATTCTGCGGCAATCGGAAGTGGCCCAAATAAATAATATCCGATTTTCAAAAGTGGGCGATTACCACGCCTCCTGGAGGGAGAATATAAGTGTCTAAATTTTGCTCTTTCTGTACACTGCAATTTCTACCGCTCTATCAAATTTCATCATTCTACGGCAATGAGAAGTGGTACAAATAGATAATAACCAATTTTCAAAAGTGGGCGTATACCACGCCTCCTGAATGGAAAAACTCAAGTTTTGGACTTTTCCCAGTGTATGCATGACTGTTTCTAGCATTCTGCCAAATTTCACAATTCTAGGATGGCCGGAAGTGCTTCATAATTTTGATGATCATCATCTAAGTGAGTGAGTCAGTTACGGTTTTTGCGATTTTTGAAGTCCTGTATTTTGAGAACCACTAATGCTATAGAGGTGAAATTTAGGAAGATGGACCTTTTTAATGAGTTTGATAAATGTTTCAAGTAGAGGTGGGTCGTTCCGGACCTGTATAGTTCCAGGAACTATGTCCTCTGTCGGAAACATTTCCTATCTTTCCGTAAACTGCATATAAACATGTCCATGTCCACCCATATAGTTCCGTTCCGATCCGACCTCGCGGAGAAGATAAATGAACGTTTACGAGAGAAAAGGAAAATGTGTATAATAAACAGATGCAGAAGAAACACATGCATAGGCATATTATGCAAACCTACGTTTACTGCAAAATTCGCGCTTTAATCTTATACCCTATTCACACCAAGCTGAAAACCGAGTTTTCGTGAAAAAAGTTTAGAAAACTCGTGGATGCATTCACACCGAACACCAACTCGTTTTCGTTTGACGTTTCAATTAGCTGTGAAACTAGCTATGAAATTTTTGTGGCGACTAAACTTTTATTTTAGTTACTAAACTTCGCTCGTATTGATATAATATACAAATAAAATTATTGAAGCTACTTGATAATCGTTCACATAAAATAATTAACATAAGCAACAATCAAAATCAAAACATCTGAAAATACCATTTAGTAGTGGCAGGTAGTGCTGCCGTTCTAACATTATAGAAAAAACTGAATAATTTGCTCTTTATGGTGCAAAGATAACAAGAGATTCCACATTTGTAAACAAAAAACTAGAAGAAACGACAGCATTGAGAGAGAGAGCTATCCTGTCAGCAGTTTTTCTGAGCTCGCTGAATGTTGCAAAAGGTGTGTCTGCTTCAACAACCCAACGATTGTATTCGTTTTCGTGGCGTTTTCATGGAAAACGACCTCAAACAACACGTTTTGAAAACTGCAATATGTATGGGAAAACTTCTGTTTTCGATGAAGTTTTCGACTGTTTTCGCGAAAACCCAGTTTTCGGCTTGGTGTGAATAGGGTATTAATGGGCAAGAACCGTGTCCGTGTGTGCTGTGAGTATGCGTAGCGTACCGGAATTGAAACTATATGAGTATGGTATGGATATGGTTGGTATGGAACTATCATGTCCAAGTCCATTGTTCATACATCATGATCATGATCATACTGTTTGTTTTCAACTGAACGAAATGGAACTACTACGAACTAGAAAGAAGAGCGAGAACATATGATGTTGCGTATGGATATGGAGATGGACAATGGACATGGACATGATAGTTCCGGAACTATTATACATACCATCATGTTCACAGTTCTCTCGTTCTTCTTTCTAGTTCGCAGTTCCAGTTCGTTCAATTCAAAACAAACAGTATGTGACATTCCTGGTCTGGACTGTGCAATTTTTTTTTATTGTTGTGTTGTTTCTTTTCTGACGAAGTGGATGTTGATTTTAAAGATTCTAACTTTACTGCTCAGTTATATTAAAAAAAGATTCGGTTAAAATAGTGAAATTTGAAATGGCGATGCGGAGAAAAAAACTTTTTTTATTTTAAAGTAAAATGATCCTCAAGCCTTTATTTTTTCTTATTACATCGGTTTATACCTCATTCCATAGTTTTAAACTCGTTCAAAGTACCGATCAATATATCAACGCTAAACAAAATTTCTATGGAACTACATAGTTCCTCGGACATGTTTCCAGGAACTAGTTCCGCTTAAAAAAGAATCGTTCCATGTTCGTTCCATCATTGGAACTATTTCGCGCAACTCTAGTTTCAAGTTCGAAGTTTTTGGCACAATCGGTTCCGAAGTTAGAGGGGGATCGAAAACAGCCTGAGTTTGTTCCTTGTAAAAAGGGGAAGTGCCTTTACTAGAGAACTTGGCTGGGGCACTACCGTGCCCTTTGATCTTCAGCTCCAACAAAAATGTTGAATTTTTAGTTAATGAAACATAGCTATAACTGGTTTCCTTTATCAGCAAATAGGCAATCTGAATACAAAAAACTTTATTGCATAAAAGATGATAAAAATCATCCAAAAATAATTCACAAAAGTGTAGTAAATTGTAATAGTTGCAGTAGCTATCGAAAATTTGTAGTAGACTAAGTTGAAAATATTATTATACACCCTTTACTTATGTAAAAAAAAACAAGTTGATGGAACTGTGAAAAGAAGAGTCATATTAATTTGTAATTCAGAAAAAGGCGGTCGTTAATTTTTATCTGGTCGCATCTGACCTTTTTGATCAAAAAAACGACATTAACCCTAGAAAGGTAATCATATTTTTTAGTACATTAAAGGTAATCATTCGTCGAATCGACGAAGTAATATTGGACTCCAATTTTTACGAAAAGTGTGCACAAAATGCTTGTTAATTTTAATAGTTAATATTTACAGACCATTTCTTTTTCAAAAAAAAAATCAAAAAACTATTTTTTTAAAAACTTTTGCTTTTATATTGAAAAATGTGTTGGTACCTTTGTTTTTTGAGATCAGTTCATACTTTTTTTTATAGAAAATAGAAAAATAAGAAAACATAACATAAAATCATAAGAACTTAAAAATTAACTCATTAAAGAACAAAAATAAAATATATCGCAAAAAAAAAATTCATTTTGAGCATTTTTGTTATAAAGCTCAACTTTATGCTCCCAGCATATGATTTCCTTGTACGTATCGTATGATTACTTGGTCTAGCACCTTTTTTTTAAGGACAATATGTAAAAATGTTCCCTTTTCTTTACATTTATTGCATCTACGTTGCCCTCTCTTATTTCTTTGTTAATTTTGGTGGTATTTTTTTGTTAAATATTAGATCGAATCGAACACTAAAAGTTACGTAGAAGGTAATCTTCGTCGTTTCGACGAACATTGGCGCCATTTTTCGATCAAAACAAGACTTACCCAAACAGTTTTTTCGACGAAACTCCACAAACTAGAAGACCTTAGAGATGGCTGGTGTGACACGGAGAGAAGATGCGATCGGAATAAAGATCGAAGAGAAAATCGAAAAAATTAATTTGATGTTCGTCGAATCGACGAAGATTACCCTTCTAGGGTTAAAAAAGCGATACCCGCTGACTTTCTATTGAGGTTGCAGTTTCAAGAATTTTCAGCCAATTCATAGAGCTAAAAACTCACTTCAAAATTGCTGAGCAGGGCAAGAAATGTTATAAGGCTAAAATTTTGAATGAGTTATATGAAAATGAAATTAATTTATTATACTTGTTATTTTTTAAACCTTTTTAAGACAAGTGCAACTCTTCAATAAAGTGTTTGAAAGTAACAATGCCGATTTCGTAAAAGTTTTTAATGACTTATCTTGTCTGATTTTATCTCTTATTAAAAACGTTGCCGTCGTTGTACCTGAAAATGGAGTTGACGTTGATATGCCAATTGAAAAATTATTACCCTAACCTTATTTAGGCTACGAATGCGAGGAAAATTGGACGATCTATAAGATCAAAAACTGTAATTACCTACCCTTCAAAATGAAAATAAATTTAGAAAAAACTTTAAAAATTTTATATAGTATGCCTTATAGCAGAATTGCGAGCCAGAAATACCATAAAATTTCAAGATTTTAAAATAAATCAACTGTTTTTCCTTGACAAACTGTTTGACATTTCACAAAGAACCACTGACAAGACTTTTCAAAGGCTTCAACATTTCTGCAGAACTATATAGCAACTAAAAGTGAAACTCAATGTAGCAACTTGCATTTAAACTCATGGACAAATCAGAAAGATTCCGTGGATATTTGGTGTGAAGTTGGTAATTTCACAGATGCCTCCAACGGGTTTTGTATATAAAGAAGTCGCAGATTTTGCTACCTATTTCTTTTCTTTACAAAGTTGTCCTATTGGAATATTCTCTTGTTCCTAGACAATAAACTCTCGTGCTATTTTTTCCTTTTTTTTTCCTTAGATGTCAATGTTTGTCCCTCCTCATTTACTGATAGAGCTTACGAGTCGTTCTCGTCCGTTTTTGCAGCGCCGCTTTGTAGGCAAGTTCTTTTGCTGTATGGTGGAAGGATACGCAATCGGCAAAGTTACTAAGCAATTTTGTAGTGATGGCAGTGGCCAACAGCAACAGTATTTCTTGTGACCTCTGAGATATCCGCATTCGCAACTTGCATACAACACATACAACTAAAACAAGATAATGGTCCGTGTCCATGTTGCCAGCCTGGAATTTTCTGACATACCTACCTATACTGAAGGAGTGCCTCATGTTGATCTCGGATTACGATCAATTTATCTCTTACAGCAATAGTTCGGAAAAAATGATCTGATATAGGCACTCGTTTGTATTAAGAATGACAGTAATTCCATGAGGCGAATCATATGTTCCTTACGCCGGAATATGGAAAACGGGATACTTCAACTGGAAATTGATTTGTGGCCTGATTACCTATACTTTTTCTAAAAATTGTTCCAACTGTTCCCATTACATAAACTTAAATGACTTGCAGCATCATTTATTGCAAATGCCAATTCGACCCCAATGGCCTACAAAACATCCCTTTGAATTATTCTCACCCGGATTACGAATGTACAATATTAAAACACACACACAGACGCCTGCATGCCAGCGTAATTTGCTTGATTTGTAATCACAACGGGCTGTCCATATTTGTGTATAAAGTATACCATACGTAGCTAACTGTTTGCAATCACTTAGTTTGCCAAACGTGCCTTAATTTTAACTGTTTAGGTATAGCCCGTGTCCTGGTGGGTGGGCGACACTGGGCGTTACGGCTGACAAAGGAGAAAGACGATTATTTGTTTTGTAATAATTGTTATTATGTATTGTTTCAATTGTGAACAGAGGTCGCATGAGGATATTTATTGCCTTTAACTTTGCCCTCCGTATACTGGGAATGCTGAATAGAGAAGGTTCAGAAGTAGATTTCACAGTTCCGGCTTAATTGAATTTGTCAGATTTATTGCGGTGTGTCTAGTGTAGTGTTTCTTATTATTGTTTGGGGTGACGGAAGTGAACATGTCGATAATTACCGAAACGAACAAGTTTCGGGTGCCGTAGTGTTGGGAAAACATGTACATAGGTAACCAAGGAAATGTTAATTATTGAAATAGTGTAATTCAACCTTTTCTGTGATTATGATGTGGTAATAATATCATTAGGGAACAGCACGTGCTGTATAATGACAAAGGCTTTACACGCATAGGGTACCTACTTTGTTGCAAATTATGATTACAGACAGTTCCGCTTTTCACTATCACGCAACGCTGTTATGTACCTACAAAAAATCCTGTCTAAGTGGCAGCTTCGTCCTATTTGAAAATATTAAACCGCTACGTATGGCTGCACAGTGCACATGTCATCTGACTGACAGCATTAGATATTTATTAAATCCACCTAATCAATAGTGCGTCACAGCTAAGTCACATCAAATGAGTTACTAATTGGACTTAAATATAAATTTAAAAGTAGGAAATGTTTATCCATAAAATTGATTTTGCCATGTTAATCAATTAATTAGGCAGAAATAGGTACCTATACTCTAAAAATCTGACAGGCTGACTTCTCGCGCACGTCAGTCTCAGTTTTGAGTATTGAATTAATTAAAAAATAGGAAACGCATACGCAGCAAAATAATAGTTTCGTTTGAGGCGGAACCTAGGGCGTTCCAGTAGGCACTCGGTTTGTTGGTTAGCCCTACTTGAATACAGAACTGAGCGCTAACTGACAATGAAACTCTGTTTTCGATGTTAGCATGAGACGCCCTATACTCTGTCCCATTTATATTTTCAGTACAGGCCTTATGGGAAGCTCTTTTTTCTACCAAAGGTGCCAGTAGATACTTTTACGGCACTCAATCACAAGAATTGCCACTGAAATAAAAACCAAGCCACTGACTTACCAAGGAATTGTTGTTGTCATTTACGTAAAACCCACCATGACCAGTCTGTTTATGAAGAAATTTTCCTCAAAGGCGCATACACCCCACCATGACCAGTCTGCCTCGCATGTGCTGGCCACAAACCAGTAAGAATAGACCGCCGACTTCCCGTGCACCTACCCGATTCCCCCCGGGAAGGAATTACCCTGTCTGTGAATACGTGTAAATGTCAAAATTAATGGCGGCAATGATTTTCCATGCTATACCATGGGCCTAGGATTTTTCAAGTATGCGTGCGTTAATGGCGCTCCTTTGATTTTGTACAGCACCAATACATGAAAAATCCTGAGCCCGCCGGCAGCTTGTAGGCAAAGTCCGTTATGTGGGAGGAGTCGACGGTCTATTCTTACTCGTTTGTGGTGCTGGCAGAATGAGGATGACGATGAGGGTGATCTTCTCGTGTGCGGTTGCTATTTTATCACAGAAAATAAACATGTGTGGTGTTGGTGACTTGGTGTGTGTTTTAAGCAGTGTTGCCACTAAAAAAAGTGAATCCGGCAAATCTGACCGAATGACCGGATTTTTATTTTCGAAAACGAAAAATGTTTTTAACCGGAAAACCCTTTTTTGACCGGAAAAATAAAATTGCCCTACTGACTTAAATAAAGATAGATTTCTATAATTAAAATTCCGGTCAAAAGTTAAAATGAGCATTTTTGACCTGAAACCCGGTCAAATAGAGAAAATACCTATACCTACCTTTACAATTTACGAATTTTTATGTTCACCTGCATTATCGATGTTTAGAAAACGTTTTTATAATATCTGAATTTTGAGTTTGTGAACTTGTTTTTTATTTCGTTTGTTTAAAATTTACTGAAACTAATTTTTCATTTTATATGACATGTTTTAAGTTCTGAAATACACTTTTAGTGCATGGCCATACCCGCCTTCCAATGAACGTTGTGTCAGGTAGATTTTGAGTGAGTAAAGGAGAAAGGTAAATAGCTTAGAAAATCTACTTTCAGAAATAATTCTGGCACGTTCTTTTTCGCACCATTGTGCTTTCGATACAAATTTTCATGATATTTGCGTTGATAGAGTGAGGACGTCAAAAAAGGGCGTCCACTTTGGCTTAACCATAAAATTTGTTTGTGTTTTCAATTTCACTATTATTTTACCTGCCAAATTTTATTTCATTGCAATGACGCCTGGTTTTTATGTTTAGCCAAATCGTTAATGAAAATGAAAGTCATGGGAGGACGTGTATGGCCCGGCCATGTACTAAGGCCGTGTGTCAATTGGCCTAAATAATATTATTCTCGGATAATTTTCTGACACTTGAAAAGAGTAGTTCACCAAACTCCAATCTGAGATTTATCGAATTTCACACTTTAATTAGTTGAAATTCGTTGTTTAATTTCCTCTTCAAAATTCTAGCAGAAGAAAACGACAAGAAATTAGCCTATAAGATAATTTATTATCCTGCTCCCGGAGCAGAATTCCATAGGTGATGTTGTAGCCCATTATTCGCATTAACTTGGGAGCATGTTCGTAATGTATGGCAAAGTTATATTAAAATTATAGAAATCTATCTTTATTTAAGTCAGTAGGGCAATTTTATTTTTCCGGTCAAAAAAGGGTTTTCCGGTTAAAAACATTTTTCGTTCCGGACAAAAAACGGTTAGACCGGATTTCAAAATTTTCTCCGGTCAGAGTATCCGGTCAGATATGACCGGAATCCGGTCAGAATGGCATCACTGGTTTTAAGCACCTCAGAAGAGTGTTACCATATTCATTTGCAAAAATATCATTACGGGTTTTTCTATGGATTGTGTCAAAGAACTTTCGTGTTTTGTTGCTTTTTAAAGCTTTTGAGAGCAAATAAATGAATTTGATTATGTGGGATGTTGCCATACAGTTTTTAGGTACTCCTTTAATTATTTTGTAATTCTGATGGATCTGTTAATATGCAGTTAAACCATTTTTTCGATTTTGTCTTTTAGCAGAAATGGAACACTGTTTAATTTGTTTACTTTATTATTTTGTATCATCGGCTCAATCAGGGAATTTTTTGTATGTTTAATAATATTATTATTGCTGCTTCAAAAAATGTGTAAACAAAATCGGAAACTGATAAGGAGGAGGAGGAGGATATTAATATACAGTCCACCAGCTGTCGAAACAATGAGGTTTATTGTCGAGTTGAATTTATTACCCAAGTTCACAGGTACCCGGTAATTTCGGGTAATGGGTATCCTAAATTCAGAAGTACTTGGAATTGAATATTGAGAGACACAGTTTTTTATACTTTTTATAATGCGGGTACCCAAAAAATAGTGGGTACTCAATAAGAAACGGGTACCCGAAAAATGGAAAAATGGAAACGCGCCTACTATCTTACCTCTTGGTGGTGTGGAAAAAGATAGATTTAATTTAATTTAGATTTAGTTTAATTTTTTTAGATTTAGTTTAGATCTACATGTTTCTGTTCATGAAATCTTAATAAACGGCTGGTAACCCTACCGATATTTGTGAGAAAATTATGCCAATTTATAGTGCTCGCTATGGCAACCATGTGAGAGCTTTATAATGGAGACAGCTTATTGAAATCCATAAAAGTAAGGGTGAAAGGCAAATACCCTATCTTCCCTGTACTGAAAATATAAATGGGACAGAGTATAGTTAAGCTGATCCTAGATACGTATTTTTATTCAGGTCAAGGAGCCAATCATAGCTGGGGTTGCATGCCCCCCCATACTTATTCCACTGTTTATGCATTTCCACTTACTATTTTGGGCTTTTGGTTTGGGAAAGGAAATAACACCCAAAATGTCGAAATATTTTGCAACAACAAATTGTACGAGTTTTTTTTTTTGGACGTTATTTCCAAATCGATTTGGGCGTTATTGCCTAACGCCTTATACAATGCTTGGGTTGTGCCCACACGATAATAAAATAAAATAACAGTATCCCTTGATGAAACCGATCATGCAGGGGACTTATACTTTTTGGTAAAAACGTTGCCGAAACACTTTTGAAAATGTGATGTCAATACTAACATTCTTAATTTAAGGGTATATCTAATTTACCTTATATACCTGCTGAAAGCTTCTCTAACTCAGTTAATCTAAGCAATATTAAATCCATGCGAAATATTTTTCAACTTAGAAACGCAAAAAATGAGAGCGTTCAAGAATCTATAGTTTAGTAAGTATCACAGCTCTTACTTAATTTTGCTAAGTTTTCATTGGACTGAACTGGGTCACGTTAACAGTTTTCTCAGTTGAAGTTTATGTATGTCCGCAACACCGACAAGTCAAGTCAAGAATTTCTCAACTTACAACTAAGTTCAGGTCTATTTGTGTCAACATGTGTCTGGTTGTGCCATTGACGGTTATGTTCTGTCCGGCCTAATTTTTTAAGAAATACGGACCGATGATTCCAGCAGCCCATAAACCACACCAAACAGTGCATTTTTGTGGATGTAACGGTAGTTCAAGAGTCTCTTCGTGTTGCTCATCAGCCCAAATGCGACAATTTTGTTTGTTGACGTATCCATTTAGCCAGAAATGTCACTGAACAAAATGTTGCCAAGTTGTCGAATATACGATAAACCCAAATGTTGAGAACGGCGTCGAATCGATAGATCACGGTCTGCGGCCACCCTCTCCGCTGCAATTGCAATATTCAGGTACAGGTACACGCATTGTGTCTAATATTGGTTTTGTATGGGAGGTACCAGAACTACTTCCATTTTTAATACCAACCTGACGACCGTAAAAATAATACCTCTGACAAAATGTAATTAACCTTAGTCGATTCGTTTGGACTCTATCGCGTTTTCAACGACAGACAGACGGACATGGCTAAATCGATTCAGAATGTGATCCCGATTTAGGATATATATGCTTTATAGGGTCTCAGGTGAATCCTTCTTGGCGTTACAAATGGAATGACAAAGTGAATATACCTCCCTGTGGAGGGTATACAAAGATTGCAAAAAAAAAAACCTCTTAATGAATCACCCTATATAATTCATTCATAATTTATTATTATGATTTATTGTTCGCAACCCATTTTGAAAATGAAATAAAATTATTAAATAAGTACTACAACAAATAAACCCTTTTATAAGTACTGCCAAGTTTTAGTGGCATTTGGGATGACTATTGTGAATAGACCGTGAAACGCCGTATTATGTACCTACATGAGTGACACTGACTCAACTGTTCGTCTCTACTTGAACTTACATTACAATTAAGTATTGACTGTGAAATCGGGCTCATTATTATACCATTTTATTTTGAGACTTAAAAACTTAATACGCCAGTAGCTTAAATCAAAATTGGAATACAACGCAGAGGAGCAGGAATACTGCTGAATTGCGTTTTTTTTTCTCGGAATACAAAACTAAACACCTACTTTATTTAAACCCCGAAAAATGTTTACAAAATATAAAAAAATGTCCCATCGAGTTGATGAATTTTCAAAATTACATAATACATTTTTATAAAGAAAAAATTTCCCCGAAATCTTTTGCATTAAATCGTACCGCCATCAACTTTCGCCTTTTAATTTGCCGCCAAAGGCGAACAATTTTGAAAGTTCTGAGAATAGATATAGCCAAGACACATATACGAGTAGGTACATACTAAACACAGTCAGAAAGCAAAACACCAAAACAAAATATCCTCAACCAACACAGGACCAAAAAGCTAAAAACATGAGTGTTTAGAACCTACAAGCAAGATGTTTACATTTCAAAAGGACACAAAATGTTAAGCCAAAGGGGATTGAAAGGTACTGGGCGGCGACGTTGCGCGGCAGTGAGGCAGGATATACAAAAGTACAACATCGCAGAGCAAAGGCTGAAACTTAACGTAAATTAATGAGCGAAACTTTGCTGTAATTCCCTTTAAAATTTAATTGACGTAATTTTATGTTTATTTTAATTACTAAAAATACTTTGCGAACTTGTAAAAGGACTTAAGGGGACTTACTGCAAAATTCACCGCCCTCGACTACGATGATAGCGATGCGCGATGGTGGTAGCATCAAGAAATTTCGTCCTCGCAAAGATTGAGCAGTTTTTCAACTTGAACTGCTTGAATTACAAACTGGCGCACCACCAGTATGCAGACATACGTTTGCCGTTCGTATATGTCCTTCCGTTACGAGCGGGCATAGTCACTATGACATAGCAAGATGAAGCGCATCATTTTTCTCATGCTGCAAGCGCATTATACTGTGTACATTGTGTCCTGTCATCTGAGATTTTGTTGTAATTTTTGTTGAGTAATAACATTGCTGTCGTGGGCTATATTCCCATTACCCTGATTTGCTTTCAGAATTTTATTGTTGGTAATTTTGAAATTGTTGCCTTGAATCAGGAGGGAACTAAAAATTAAATCAGAGCCACTAGTAATTGGATGTATCATTGGCAGTGGGCTAAAATGTGATTATGCAAAATGACAGTAGTAAATAGGGGGTGGCAGGGCCAACCTACTGCGTGTGTAAAATACATTTTACCATTATGCCGTAGGAATGTAGATATGCGGAGGTACATAATTCCATAATGATATACATACGAATGCTGTCAAAAATATACACATTTATATAAGAGTCCTTTAAAATTATGTACATTTAAAAATATATGGAAAACACAGTACCACAAACAGAATGTTACTAAATAGACTTTGAATTCTAACAATTTTTTTTGAGATTAACTATTAACCATACCATAACCCTTGCCAATTTTCCTTCCTACTCAAAAATGAGAACGAAAATCGGCTATTCCTCTTTACGTATTAGAACTTATAGTGAGGCGGCGTAGTAAAAAAATTGTGCACTTTGTGATGAAAGCATGAAATTTTTACCATGGAGGACACATTATATGAAAATGATTTTAAGATATTGGGGCACTTCAGATTGCGCCCTAAAGGGGTGAAAGGGGGGTCAAAGTTTGTATGGGAAAATTTTTATTTTTCATCCGATTGACTTCAAACTCGTATTATGTACTCTCTATGAGAAATAAAGAAAAATAATTTCTCCGATTTTGGAAATTCAACTCTTAAAGGGGTAAAAAATGCCGCCTCACTATTAAAACTTTTCATAAAATTGTTCATCACCAATTGGACAATATTATGGGCCTACCAAAAAAAATCCGCCAAAAATACCAAGCTGAAAGTAAAATCTTTAAAATTACTAATTTCGCATCCAGCGGTCCACCATTTTTTAACTTTTTTTAAAAGTGAGTTCAGAAATAAATATCTATAGCTAGATTTTGAAGAGTGGTGAGTTTAGATAAGTTTATTCGACGTAGTCAGACCTAATCTGCAGTTAGAGAGAAAAGAGTGTCAGCCCATTTTAATGGCTGGCAAAACCAAAGAAAACGGCAGAAATTTGTAACTCTGAGATCTGTAACTTCAAAATGAACTCATATAAATATTTAACATTATTTCGCCCTAGGATCCACGTCAAATAATCCTATTTTGTATTTTGCTGTGTGGACTGTGAGTTTTTATACCCGGTACCACACTGTGGTGAGGGTATATTCACTTTGTCATTCCATTTGTAACGCCCATAAGAAGGCGTTGTAGGTTTGACAAACTATATATATTACTGATCAGCATCACTTTCTTAGTCGATCTAGCGATGTCCGTCTGTCTGTCTGTCTGTCCGTCTGTCCGCACGATTACGGCCGTAATTTAAGAGCTATCGACTAGAAATTTGGTACGTAAGCTTCTATCCACCAAACTGAGACTAAGTTCGAAGATGAGCAAGATCGGATGAAAACTACTACTACCTCCTATACAAAAATATCAGATTTATATAGCTTTTTATGTTGAAAATTAAATTTAAATAGCTACAGTAAAGATAGCAAGTTTAAACTTTGCACATATTGTTTTAATAATATTTAAAAAATTTTGACAAAAAATGAGCTTGGTCGAATAAAAAGTACCCATACCTCCCATACAAATATATAATTTTTTAATACTAAAATATTTTTTTTATTTTACAATAATATAGTACCGGGTATTTGAGCTTCGGCATAGTCGAAGATAATTGTCTTACTGGTTTATTTTACCTATGTTTTCTATTTTACTGAATAAATGTGAGCTGTCAATACTTAAAAGTTACACAGACGTGCGCTACAACTGTCCGATTTTTTAGAACAGTTTTGTTTAATTAATTATGTAATTAATTTGGCAAAATCAATTTTATGAATAAATATTTTCGATATCTAAATTTAAGTCGAATTAACTTAATTGATATTTATATTAACTTAGCAGAGACGCACCATTAATTAGGTAGATTTAATAAATGTGCTGTCAGTCAGTGACATGTGCACACTGTTACGTGATACGTAACGTAGCTGTTTGTATTTTAAATGACGAAGCTTGCACCTTTCAGATAGAATATGTTGTATTGTAGCATTGGTGGTAGTGAAAATTCGTCACAATTCCCTGGATTTTATTTAAGCGAAGACAGTTTAATAAAAATCGTCGAGAGTCTTAAAAATCCGCTAGATCTATGTACAAAATCGCTAAAATGATAAAATTGAGCAGAATATGACAATGCAGTTTTTTCTGACATCTCTGGTTATAAAACGTTTGCAGGAAATAGTGCATGACAATTACTATCTAGGGAAGACTAAAACAATGAATAAAAAGTGAATATACCCTCACCACAGTGTGGTACCGGGTATAAAAAATTCAATTTTTAATTAAAAAAAAAATTATTTACTTCTTTCTGTAGGTACTCTGGAAATATTTCCTTTTTAATTTTATTATAAGAGTTACAATAGTTTTAAGAAATTCGCTAAAATTTAAATGTTTCTGCCTCCAAATAGTCTAAAAAGCATAAGTAGATAAAATATATACATTTTTTTAAAGAAATGAAAAAAATGTTTAATATTTTTAATTTTTTTTATAACTTTTTTTAGATTTTTACAAAAACCCCATAAATAGTGTTATATGGATGTAACCCCCAGCTTGTGGTCCAAAGTAGGGGCTCATTTCATGTGTACCTATAAAAAAATCAAATTTTGTCTAAAAAAAAAATGTGCACGACTGAGTCGCACGAAACTTTCTCGTTTATTGCGAATCTGGCAAAAATTTATGTAATAATTAAGTAATAATTATACAAAAAATACGCACCACCTTTTCATATATTTAAATTTTCGTCATGGTTCTTCATGATTCAAACTCATTGAAATTGATGCTCGGCAAGTGTTTTCAAAAGGAAATTGGCAAATAAAACCAAACCTTTGCCCTAGAAACCCGAAATTTTGAACAGAGGATTGCTCTAAAATGTACAAGCATTCATGCAAGAAATTCAACCCATAAAGGGGTAAAATGGGGAGTCAAAGTTTGTGTTGGAATATTTTTATTTTTCATCCGATCGACTTCATAATTCACGATCACGAACCGTTCGCCGTATTAATTTAAAACTTCGTACATTGATACCTAAAGAAGTAAAATACATAAATATCATATATGTACATCTAAATCAATACAAAATAAAATGGCAATACTTCGCTACGAATTTTTAGATCACTGATCTACTAACTATGCTCCTCAGGTACTTTCATAGGAAGGTTTCTTTCTCTATATTCAAATAATATAAAAGAGGAAACTAACTGATTGTAAAGGCATCTCTGTTGATATAATCCTGAGGGCTGCCCAAGCAAAGCTGCGGGAAGAAATTAGTGTAATAATAATATGCACTGCGCGACCTGCTAGGATGTTCTTATAATGCAGGGCGATTCCCATACTGCTAGAGGAGGGAATTCGGGATTGATAAAAGTATCTAATTCTGGGTCCACAGAAAGCTGGCCCCGTAAGAGGAATTTCATAGCAAGTCTTAGAATCCGAGATTAACTCGTTCATTATACGATCTTTGCGAGTTACACCAGCAATATAAGGAATGAATTTCATTTCAGCAGCTTGTACCAGCGATTTTATCTTTTTGGCCATTACTAATTTCATGATCATAGATAACAGAAACAGTTGGAACAAACACCGTAGGTATTAAAGACCGACTATTATTCGAAGGGACCAATACGCACATACGAGTTACAGACAAAATTGATTGAACCGCCATCTATAGTACCGCAATGAGATAGTGTCTACTACATTATAATATTTATATACAAAGCTAATAGTCTTAAAATAGTTATAATTCTCGTCCTTACTCATGCACCTACTGCTGACAATATTGTCATTTCGAAATTCTGAAAAACCATAATCCATTCGAATCCGAATGTCAATGCCAAATGATACGTATAACCCAGTTTTTTCAATTGGAAATCTTTTCTTTGCCTTGCGGAAAGAGTGCAGTCTTTTAAAAATCCGGATATGTGTTCATGTGCATTTCTTCTCCGCCATTCTGTCACATTTCAACTCTAGTCCCAAAGTCGACAATTTTAATGGATTCCAACGAACGCACTACCCAATGTGGCTCTTCCATTTCGCTATTATTCACTTCGTAGTTCCTTCTGCATCTGTCCAAAAGCCGACTATGTGTGAAGCACATCTACATCCTGCACTTTCATATTATAGAGGGCGAGAGATGAAAATATGTTATTATTGCAAAAAAAAATATATTATATATGTATATATATATAGCGAAGGCGAAAATCTGAGTCTCACGAACCAACACTATATCCAGCCATCATCATCATACTCCATTACACTCTTGGGAGCCGGAGTGAGGAAGTCCTGAAAACCGGAACGAAACTGAGTCGAAGAGTTTCAAGGACGCTGCTTCTTTCTGGTCTATAGGGGGGCGAATGTGCAATCGCAATGGCGCACAAATGGTAAGCTTACCCTGCTTTTAAATAGTCCAACTGCTGTGTGTTGTGTATACCTATTTTTTTTTTCTTTCGGCTTCTGTTATAAAATACATAGAAGTACCTACATATCGTATTCTGTGTCGTGCCCACACATACATTCGAATATTGCACACACATTTTAATCGCAAGCATTTCCGTACACTGCGGGGCGATAATTCCATATGAGTCCTTGAACTCTGGTGTCCTTATGGCATAACAATTTTAATGAATCCATTTAAGAACGCGAATCTTAACTATTTCTATGTAGGTTTTGGTTTTAATTAAAATTAAATGTAAGATATTTCTGTTGGCCTTTATTATGTCGTATATAGTTTGGTCCTTCTTACAGGGAGGGGGCATCAGTTTGCAGGGGATGTGAGGTCGGGCTGACTTTAAATGCCCTGGGGTCGGTGTTGGGAAAGTAGTAGTAAGAACTCACGTACGACACAGAAAATGGCTGTAAAGGGGATAGGCCGTTGGACTTAAGAACATATCTTAATTGTAAAGAAAGAGATCACGTACTTGATTTTTTTTTTGCCCGTATATACTTTCTGATTTTTTTGTTGACTTTTGTGTCTTCTTTTGCGGATTTTAGCTTCTTTAATTTTTATAACTACGAGGACAAATAATGCAGTAAGAAAGGGAGTCTTAACGTCGAAAGGGATGATAATGCGGCTTTGTTTTAATAATTAATTAATATGCATGCAGTTAAGTAACTACGTAATTAAGAAGTTGTAGTTCTAGCTATATATTTGGATGAACTGATGCCTTTAGGTCTCTAAGCATACCTCTCACAAGAGACAACAAATATAGATGGGGATTCCTGCTTCAGAAATAATCGTTTCGGGACGTCATGGACCATTTTAAGAATGGTAAAACATCACAATCTTTGCCATCAAAGAAGCTCATTATACTCCATCGACACAGACTGACAGACTGAACCGAATGTTATCCGAAAATTGTTTTTCTAAAATTAAAATTAAAAGGTCATGATTCGGCACCATACACCAGAACCGGGATGATTAAGACACTATAAATTAACCTATCTGCACATATATGCCCAATCTCTTCAGCTTTGAGAATGCTACTTCAACAATATCGACGTACATGCTAATAAAAGCATCATTAGCCTAAGACCTCGATTTGAACGGTTTGCCTTGACTGCACCAGGGATCCCTAGGAATTTTTAAGAACTTGTGCGAGAATATTATCCTTTGACCCCTGTCTTATGGATATGCCGTCTGATGCAATGACACCAGAAATTCTACTGCGACAAAACTACCACGTCAACTGTCCTCAGGCAACGGAATGGCTTCTGAGCCAGGGGAAGAATGTCATCGTGTATTCACGGATGGCCCGGACAGGGGTCCGGTTCTGGAGTCTTCGTGGAAAGCGAGAACATTAGACTACACTACCCCTTGGGTAACCATGCGACTGTCTTCCAAGTGGTGATTTTCGCTATCCTTATGGCTATGCGATATATTGTGACAAACAGGTGGAGGGCTAGAAGTATATGAGTTTGGAGTGATAGCCAAGCTGCACTAAAAGCGCTGCTCAACCCTATTACCTCGTCCAAGTTAGTGCTCTAACTCAAGATTTCCTTAAACTTGGTCGGTAGGCTAAACACGGTCAAACTTGTTTGGGTCCCAGGTCACACTGGTATCGAGGGAAATGAGATCGCTGATGGGCTTGTCAGGCTGGGTTCTGAAGAAGCTCTCTCAGGACCTGAACCTGGGTCTGCCTGCATCCGTGGTTAGGTCATCCATTAATACTTGGGTTTCTCGTGAACAAGAGTGTCGGTGACCTGACTGTGCTGGGTGTAAACAGACCAAACGACTGCGTCTTTCCTTCTATCTCTCAGAAGAAGCTTTTGCCAAACACTTAAATGCATTGGGCTTGAGCGACACCACCATCTGTCCTGCTTGTGGAGAGGACGACGATACAGTGGAACACTTCCTCTGTAGTTGTCCTGCCTTTGCTCGCATCAAGTGGCGGATCTTTGGGGCTGACGTGGTGAGCGCCAAACATCTAAGCTCTTCATCACTGAAGCTCTTTCTCAACTTTCTTCGAAAGGCTGGAAAATAAGTACAGCAAAGTAAGGTGTCTGTTTGGCAGAACAATGGTCCAGTAGTTGTATCTGAGTGTTGCATCGGATAGCAGCAACCTCCGACAAAAGAAAGAAAAAGGCAAAAGAAGAGCCTCAGATCTCAGACGTTTTAACTCCTTTTGCTTCAACGGGTAGTTTTCGGATCACTAAAATCAATGGTATCACAGTGGGCCTTCTCTGCCCTAAGTGTATAGATGAACTCGTTGTAGCCTACCACTCGAAGCTAACCTAAGCTATCTCTGGGTTCTATATGAAAGGTCTTAGAAACCTTCTTAGCCCGAAGAAAGACAGCCAAAAGTCATTTATCATTGGAGATATAATTTTACGGTAGAACTTCTGAAAATTGCTTCTGCAAAAGCATCCCTCCTTAGATTCGACCTCTCCCAGCTGTATGCCTGCAGGCACTCGTCATGGAACCAGGGTTGGGTTGTAGTGAAACCCATCAGCACATCAGTGGCAGCATTTCTTCTGGTACGTTGGCAGTATTGCCATTGATCCTTTGCTCTTAATGCTGGTAGTGTCCTTGCTGAGAAGTTGCGGAAAACGCGGATCTTGCGATTGCGGTAGCTGCCTTTGCGAAGTCAAATACATATACATATTTTTACAGTATTAGATAGATATTTTTGCATGGTGGATTAGCACTTTATCTTTGCAACCGGAATATGTGATCAATTTGCTGGACGGTTTTTATTATCTAGAGACTGCCGAGCTTGATTAGCCTGAGACTGTTTCGGCAGGTGTTATCGCGCAGGCTTTCTGACTATAGAACTATATACGCCTATCTCCTTTTCACTTCTAGCATTAAGGTTGCCAAAAACAATCTTGTAAAAATCGTAAAGCACTTCCTTCCGTACGTCATCATTCTCCTCTGTGTTGAAGTGACGGATTGTGAGTGTGACGTCTCCTCGTTTCATGAATGGGCATATCAGAGACTTTTAACCTATTTCGGGTATCTACTAGTTACGTAACTGAACGCGTCACGGGGGACAAACACCGAAATGGGACCGAAATGTTGGTGCCAGTTTCCCACTTCGATATGAGAACCGCACCTTTGGACTGCGAAGGGTTCATCCGCTGCAATCTTTTTTTCAGCACCATGTTTAATTCTCATCAATCCTCATTGTCCTCAGCTACAAATATGTCGGATTAACTCAAGTATATATTATAGGTATTCCGACAGACCAAGAGTATCTAATCTACCATAGAATTTCTATTTTCTTTGCGTTCATAACACATACATAAGTTTAGAAAGCCGATTCCGAATCGACAAAACCGGTATTCGGTTGCTACCACGGGGAAGTAGAATATCACATGCGTATGAGATAGTTGCGACAACTGGCCGCCGACAAATTGATGCCAATTAAAGTCCTGTACACTTTCATACAATATCCAACCCTTCGAAGTCTACCTACAGCGCCATTGAGCAGTCCAACGATCCATAACGTTAAACCAGCTATAGAGGTATTCTAGGTTTTGTAGGTATCACCTACGTAATGTATTGTTGAGAAAATGTCCGTCATCTTTGTCATTATGGTCACCTCATCATCATCGACATATGGTCCCTTCCGTATGTAAATTTGTACATGGATTTGAGTCTAGCGAAGGACAAATTTAGGTTTCGCCCTTGTTAGGTGTAAAACTGTAGTTGCATGCATGTAAACTATTTTTAAGAAAACTGAGCTTATTTTGCAGTGTAGCAAACTAACATGTAAAATCCGAGCACAGATTGGCAACCCTTCCTCTTTACAAAAACTCACTCGTAAATCTCTAAATTGCATAACCGAAGCAAGGACAACAGTATAGGGACCTACCTACCTACGGAAAAAGTCCAAATAGACATAAAAAGAATAACAAAGGAAATAATAGCACTCAGAGAGTCCTTGTAAACCACCAACCAAACCTTGTGGCAGCTGCTACTACTATTGCAGCAGTATAGCAAAGGAAAATTTATACCACGCCGCATGAGTACATTTATGCGAATGTCGGTGCACATGTACAACGGAACATGCTGCACCGTGACAAGGATTCATCACAGCGAAAGGAGCACATTATTTCTGTCATCCCATGCGCTTGCTATGTCTCCCGACCACCCGGACCCGGTAGTATGTAAGTAGGTAACCAACTGTCCCATCTCACTCACTCAAAAATTTCTGACAAACACTCGACAGACACATCTGACGGTTTCAAGTGAACATTTTAGGAATGTTCCCACGGGGCCTCTGCGGATCGATAACCACATACAGTGTCCTACAAGTAACTCCTCTATAATGTTTGTTTTCCCACTGCTATACCAAGACTACTGTACCATCACCATCATCATCATCATCATCATGCGATGCCCCATTTCCAAAAAGGACATAGGAGGAAAAAGATAGAGATCCATCGCCATGCATACAACTCCGCTTCACTGTCGTGTATTGGCTCTCAGCCACAAATCAATAGTGATTTGCATATTGGAACCGCCGCCGCCGCGCCGGCAATCGTTGGTTGCTGAATTCGGGTGCAGGAGCAGCAGCACGGCACTTCACACAGTGGCAGTGTTAAAAAAGGACTGAAAACGAAACCTTAGAGGCAAGAAAATTCGATGGAATACTGCTATGCACTTTATGAGATTGTTCCTTTGAGCGAAATCTATCTTATATTTCGCTTTCTCCTTCCCTTACAAAAGATGGCAAAGAAATCGCACAAAAAAGAGGGCATTTCCAAAAAAAAAGGTGTCAAGGAGACCTCGCTTGAAGGTAAAGTGGCTATGCCGCATTAATATATGTATGTAAGTATCTTGAATACGCTTCTATGGAATACCTACCTGTAGGGTACTATGGGTTTGTTACATTTTTGTGAACTATACTGTTTGTCCATATTGGCTTACAAGACAGCTGGAGGCGGTTTTAAGAAAGATACTCGATAACAGTGGAACATCGGCTTGAGGGTTTCTTTGTTACTGTTTTATACATAATAGGTCCAGGACTCTACGCCTACCTTCTCTCAATCGTTCCTGCTTACAAGTTGCGATGGTTATGCCTAATGCGTTGATGAGAGCTTAGATTTAGAGCTACAAATATGTATACACACTACGCATCTTTCGTAAGTAATTGATGCTATGAGTTGTAAAGCCAAGCATTGATATACTGGCCCAAGGTTGGTTAATGAGCTAATAGCAGGCATTGAGTGTCAAAATTCCGACACGATGTACTTGGACCTCTCACCCTAAAATTCAGTTAAAGTATGATGCCCAGAAAACTTGTGAGCTTGTTCTGTTTACAAACAAAAGAATTATACCACAATTTGAACCAACTCTTGAAGGAATACCTCTAAAGGTGATGGATAGGGCGAAATATCTAGGAATAATATGTACTAGATAGAAAACTTAATTGGAAGCCGAATGTCAATGAAAAAGTAAAGAAAGCAGCTAATGCTTTCTACGCATGTAACCGCATCTTTGGCAGGATGTGGGGTCCAAACCCCAAAACAAACCTGTGGATGTACACGGCAATCGTGCGGCCTATACTCACATAATGGCAGTGTAGTCTGGTGGCAAGCCGCGGGCAAGTCGACCAATCTTAAATCCATGACAAAAATACAAAGCCTAGCATGTATAGAGACAACCAGTGCGATGAGAACCACACCTGCGGCTGGACTGGAGGCTATTCTCAATCTGACCCCTCTAGACCTATAAATGGAAGCATCTGCTACCAAAAGTGCCTTAAGGATTAGCAAAAACGGTACCGTGCAATTTTGGTCACGTATAGATTCTAGGGAAATACGTTCGGAACGCTGTCATCTCTGACTATATGATTCCCCATCTAAACTTTGATAGACCATTCACCTGCTCGTTTCGGAGTAGAGATGAAGGGAACACAAATGAACCCACGAAAAGGAAATCGATATCCATCTACACAGATGGATCAAAGATGGACTGTGGAACCGGTGCCGGTATATTCTCGGAGGAATTAAATATACAATGCTCAATCAGTCTCCCTGATAGCAGCAGTGTCTTTCAAGCCGAAGTTCTGGCAATCGCTGAAGCAGCCCGACAGGTGTCATTGTTGGCAATACTAAGAAATGATATTACCATATTCATTGACAGCCAGGCGGCTATTAAAGCAGTTTCTGCTACTGAAATAAAATCCAGATTAGTTCATTGCTGTCGTGAAGAGCTTAAGGTTCATTGCTCTCAGCACACCACGGTCCTCTGCCGGGACCCTGGGCACAATGAGAAAGCCGGCAATGAGAGCTGTAGCTGCTTGACTGTCGATGAACTGGCGAGAAATGGGTCCGCAATGGATCATGATCAAGCACTACTGTCAATCAAGCCATCACTCTGCAGCCTTAGAGAGCGAGTGGAGAACAAGATTCGCGTGAAAACCAACAACAGGTGGAAGGTACTAACTACCTATGAGGTATCACGGAATCTTTGGCCAAAATACGACAGCGGCCGGACCATCAAACTTTTACAGTTTGACGGGTCAAATCTTTTTTATGACTACTATCTACGACATGGAATAGATCTACTAATTCGTCAGCTGATTAGGGTCTTCAGAACCAGCCTATCTTTTGGCTAAATACAAATAATGTGGACTTTAGTTGGTGGCTTTCATAGCGACGGCAGCTGGGAAGTGTGAACAACTGGCCAAAATCACGCTTTAGCTGCTTTCCCTTAAAAGCATGCAGCAAGTCTTTGATTAGTACAATGGGAAGGGCTAGTTGCCTAAACGTGCTTCATTCTAATTCACACGGTTGCAATTTAAGGCACGTCGACCTAATTGTACTGGCTTTTATTTAAGGTGATATCGCAAGCCGTAATGACCTGTTAGATAGCCAACTAAGTGTGGACATCATCTATTTAAAATCTTTTATAGGCCCTTTTTATTGAAGTCCTAAAAAACTATTTTGGTCTGTTTCTGTTGTAGACCTGGGATGCTCTCCCATTATTAGAAACAAAAGTTGTGTTTCAACATTTTACAGCTTGTTTTGGAAATAACGGAGAAGCGTTCAGATCTTGTGAAAGGGGTTTCCGAACCTTTTCTGGGCAAGTTGATCAGCTTTTCCATTTCGCCAAAATACCATATTTTGATTTTGATCCTGTGGACAAGTGTTTGGTGAGTGTCAAAACAGCGAAAGACTTATTTGAAGTCAATGAAGGATAAGCTAAGGCCATTTGTAGCTGCTTGACTGTCAATTAATACATATGGATGGTACCGCCTTTAATACCTGAGGTGTAGATGAGGTTTGCTCTGCCTGAAAAACACTGTACATTTTGATTTGATCACCTGCTGTCGGAGCACATGAGTTCATTTTGGAACCATCCATATAGATTTATGGTAACTTACTTTAGGTAATTTTTGGCAGTGATCTCCTCAGAGAATCTTTTCTTTCAAGAATGTGTTTGGGAGTCTATATCTGTAACCGACCATCAAGTTCCGGAAGGTCCGAAGGAAGGGTCAATGCGTCTGTGTGATTACTAAAATGTCTATCTCTTTCGTTTGTGTCAATCTTGCTGAGCTGCATATTTCCACTTTTCTGTTATAAATGTTGAAAGGTGTTAGCCTTAAAGCTTCTATAACAGCTGTGGGAAAAGCCCACAAATCTCCGGAAAGGGCGACGTGCGTCGGTGAAACGTTGTAAATTGTTGTGCCTTAATATATTCCGACGTTTGGGTGGCATTGTTCCACCTCACTAAAGAGGCGGCATACGTAGGTAGAGGTCCTGATCGACCTGACAAAAGTTCTAATAGCACTGATTGCTTTTGTAATTTTTTTTTGTTTCGGGACTTCCATTCTTACGTATAGTGTTTTATCTAGGTTATGACTGTTTCGTTGATTGAATTAAATGGAAGTTTAAAATTCTTATCTTTCTGAAGGGAACTATGATAGCTTTGCATGGATAGATTTTCTCTTCTATACCAAATCTAATATGTTCTACCTTTAGGGCTGCTTATTTTTTACCTCTTTGTCCCTAATAATGATGACGAAGTTACCATCATATCCACCTGTACTGAGCCCTGATTGCTGACATTTTGGAGAAGGTTATCTATATAGACTACAGTAGGCGCACCGTGCACCTCCCTGCGGGCAGCCCTTTAAAGCTGTTATTGCCGCTGAGGTCATCCATGACGATGGGTTTTTAATGGCTTTAAAAGACAGGGCTGGCCCAAGCGTTCCATGTTGATGTTGTATACAGCTTTTGGAAGTAATAGAAGTAGCTATAATCCAATTCTATTAAGTATTATCAAAATCAGCCTCTATGTCAGGGAAGGCCCATAGTGTAACCTCTTTGTTGCTAAATATGTACAAAGCACTTTCTACAGATTTGCCCTTCTGATAGTATTTATAGCTGTATAGAGTTTCAAAAGCATTCTCTTATATGTCAATTTTTGCTTCCATCGATTTCAAGAAAAACGAAGTCGAGTTTATAGGACGGTATGATTTAGGTGTTTCTCAACGTTTGCCTGTGGTTTGAGGAGAAATACCGCCTTTACCTCCTTCCAAGCTAGTTGTATGTTAAAACTGGACGTAAATAAGGCCATCATTGTAGGAAAGATGAAGTCCTAACTGGAAATGTAGTACCGTCTATATGAGTTGATATCCCTTTTAACCTTGCTTAGAGTAAAGAGATTCCAGGATATACTGTTGCTTCTACCAAAACTTTTTTGGAAGGGAATCCAAATAGTTGATCTGCTCGTAAGCTTCATCCATAATAGTGGAACCAGGGAAGTAAACTTCAAGGAAAGTAGTCAACGATTTCTCCCGGTCGCGTGGGATTCTGTCATCAAATTTGATGAGCAATCCCAGGCAGTGCAATTGATCTTTGGAGAGTGGTTTTTGCATGTAACCCACTGCAAGGAGCTTTTCAAGCTTGCCAGGTAAACAACTAAATAAATAAATAAATATAGGTTGCGTAACAGGTCCGTATAGGCACCCTAGGAATAGCTTCCATTCGTTTGTGCGAAGAGAACCGGACTTCAGACAGGGGCAAAATGTCAAAGTGACTTCAAACGTTCGGAAATTTGACACTGTTTTCTATACGATAGGCTTTTCTACTTACTTACTTACATGATGGCGCTATAGTCCGGGGTGGACCTAGGCTTCAACCAACACGCCTCTCCAGTTAGCACGATCTTTGGCCAACCGCCTCCAGATGCGCACACCAAGTTGGTTGAGGTCCCCCACCAGGTCTTCCTGTACTGCGTTGTCCCTCCGGGTTGGAATCGAAGACTTTTCGGGCCGTTGCGTTGGTGTCCATTCGCTCTATATGTCCTAGGCATCTTAGTCGAGTGATACATACTTTTCTGACCAGGTCGATGTAGCTGTAAAGCTCATAGAGTTCGCTGTTATATCTTCTCCTCCGAAGGCCGTCAGCTCAAACGGGAATAAAAATCACTCGAAGAATTTTGCGTTCGAAACGACTTCAGGCGCCTTTGTTAACGTACATGCTTCTGCGCCATAGAGTAGGACTGGGATGATGAGGGTCTTATATAGAGTCTCCTTAGTGTTTCTCGACATGGTGTTACTAGTCACTTGCCTTCTTAGGCTAAAGATAGACACCGGTTGGCAAGTGTAACTTTTCGTTTGATTTCAATATCAGAGTTTATAGTGGAGCCGAGGTAGATAAAGTCCCTAACCACCTCAAAGTTATCTGTCTATCGTGACTTCCAAATTTTGCCGCTTCTGTGCTAATACTTGCAAATGCCTCAGTGACAGCTCGCTGTGTTCTGTCAATGATGACAGATATAGACATAGACTTTTGGTAAATTGTGCCCCTGTTGTTAACTAGCGAGCTTCGCACGATTTTCTCAAGAATAATGTTGAAGAAGTCACATGACAGCGTATCAACTTGTCTAAATCCCTTTTTGACATCAGAGGTCTCGGTGAGATAGTAGATAGTAGATTGAAGATAGGCTACTTTAAAGTCCTTTTTTTTAAATAACTGGTAGTGAAATTATTTTTTACATTGAATAAGTTTTTTGAGAAATATCAGCTGTAAACCATCAAAAGGCCTAACCGTCACTGGATATGAGCTTTATAGCTACGGCCGTTTTAAATAAGTATTCTCGTCACAGTTGATTGCCAAGAAATACTGCGGCATTTTCTGGAGATCGTACATTATAATTATAACACCGCGTCCAAATTAGAAATTGATTAGGGTAACACCAAGATTTTCTTTCTCAAAATCTGTTGACACCGTATGTGCTCTATATTTTAACGCTTCAAAAATTCAGCCTAAAGGGCAGTTTGTTCCTTTCTACCCACCTTCCCTTTCAATGCTTGATTGTTTCATCTGAATTCATCTAAAAGCGTTATGTGCTATAAAGCATTATAGCTTTCACTGTGTTAGTATGTGTGTGTGTGCTGACGACGATAAAGGTGTCAGCAATTCATCAATCGTGAGTACAATTCCCTTTGACGGATCTCAAGCGTCTATTAAACAAGCGAGGCGAGGACGCGAAATGCTTCTGAAATATATATGTTTACTTTTTGCATCGTCATCGTGTGCTGCTCTACTCTTTTCTGCGTCAGATTTGCCTAATGGTTTTCAAGGCCTATGTCGTTTAGAGACTCCAAAGTCGTTCCTTTGATAAAATGGTTGTAGTTTTAAAGGAGATTGATGACATTTCACCGTGAAGTCTATCAGGCGACATGCCACCACCTCTGCCCGCAGAGTAAAAATTAAACGACTGATGGGTAAATTTTCGAGTATACCTATCACCCCTTTGTCGTTTTCTTTCTCATTGTCAAGATTTTCGCAGTTTTTTTTATCCTGCGCAAAGGACGACTGACTGGGGGGCTTCGCAGCTTCATTTGGAAATTTATTTTAAGAATTCTGTAAGTAGGAACGTTCATTATTTGCTTTTAATTCGGCCAGCGATGGAGATAAGATTAGGTTGATGGAGTTTATTTCGGTTGGAAATTCCTTTGCCGGCAGGGTGGTAGAAATAAGCCACTCTACGCCAGAAACAGGACTATACACAAGGCCAGAAAAGGAGCATTCGGGGGGATGAGAGAAAAACTAATTTATTACTTTGCTCTAAGACTTTGGCAATAAGAAGTATTTGAAACGCTAATAAACCATCAAGGATTAATTTTGTGATTTATAGCGTTCCGCAGGGAGGATTCCTTTTTTTTTTGCAGACGTTCTGCTTGCTGTTTGGGGGGCGAATAAATACCGTCCGTTTTGCGTGTTTTTTTTTTGTTAGTATTCATTGGCATTGTGTATAATCGGTGTAAAGAGAAACCCTCGCAAAGGTTGCGCGTTGAGAATTTGAAAATTCAACAGACTCTGACATCTAGGGTAATGAACAAATGATTTTGAATATAATTTCAAAAGGAATAAAGGTTAATTGCATAAGGCGATTATCATCGACGTTATTAAAGGTATGGGTCTAGCTAAAAAATAGCAATGTTGTGCCTTTAAGTCGCTATGGGTCTAGTGTGATACTTTATTTCTGAAGGACTGGTCATTTTGAACACATATGAAATTATGTAGTTAGAGCTTAGACCGTCTATTTAATACTTCTTCTAAAAACAAGGCTCTTCTCTATACTTAGGGGATATTTTCAAAGCCGAAATCAACGTTTCAAGAACACAACTTTCAAAGAAAGTTAAGCTCAGGGCGCCAATATTTGTACTATAGCAAATGCTAAGCATTGAATTTGTTCGTTACACACGTAAGCCTTTCAAGTTAGCCCTTTCCAAAGCTATAAAAACTGGGCTTGCACCAGGTCTGCTTAAGGTTCGGTCGTTCCACGTGGATATCCGAATCTCGTTGTCAACATTTGGATCATCCGTATCCGAGGCTTGTTGTTGCATCATATCAAGATTTGTTTTCCGTGGTAGGAAAGTTACCTTGACGCAAAACCCCAACCAAGCCCTTTCCTGAACTCCTCGGACGAAAATGCCGTCTGGGATGTACGAAAGCTGCCGTTGGGCCATGAGGTCTTCATTCGCCACCATATCTCTTTCAGCACCCTAACCCGACCTCAAATCCTTCCAACGGAATAACCTTCTCTTAGCCAATTTGATTAAGATTTAAATTTAGTGAATCCAAAGTTCATTTACCACATCGCTGCTGAATTCTCTGACACTTTTGTTAATAGGCTAGCTTGGTAATTAAAACAAGCTACACCTTTAACAAAAGACTGACAATTATGTGCTGCCATGCACATAAAAGTATCACTTATTTCTAAGAGCTCCGACACCTCCATTTAGCAGGTATATTCTGCTGAATGACGAAAAATTGACAAAGTAATGTCAACAAATGACAACATCTTACACCCCCGACCTGTGACACTTAAACAAAAACAAAGCAAAACTTGTAACTGCTCAGCAGGATAGTGCTTTTATGTTTTTCCATTATATCTCCGTTTCCGTTTTCCTTTTGGCTCCATCCACAAGTAATAATTACAACCTAAGCAGTTAATGTAATATTTGTAGACGACCTGCTGTGCGAAGTAGCAAGTTGGTTGGTTTCCTTTTTGCATGCAAACTTTTGCCGAGCTACCCGGCTACCCAGCTATGTACCTCGGTCCAGCATCAGGATATCGTTGGCCAAAAGTTTGTTTGCGCTTTATCACATTTCCCAGACAAAAACGAAGAAAACTCACAAAAACCTATCATGCCCTGCACGCTCGTAAAGGCCAAATTGCATATGTATGCATACACAGTTCGCTGCCAATTGCTGCTGAGGGCTGAGGCTGGTGCGACCAACACGCCGGCCGGCCGGTCGTTACGCCAGTCCTTCCTTACGGCTACGGCGACGCTCATAAATATCACTTGATTCACTTTGCAAGTTCTGCAATCTGATAAATGATAGCCCTGGCACATCCTTTAAGTAGTCTATCTAGAGGGGTGTGTTTGTGTAACTTTATACATCTCCAGGCATACACAGACAATCCCTACTCCAGGTAGAGGAGGCATAAGGGTGACAGACGAAGTAAACGCCCGCCAGCCGCCCGTATATATGCATATGGAAGGTGCAAAACATCCATTTGGTCATATTCAAATGCGACACGTCCCGGTTTTTGTCCGTTGGCTTTCGTTTTGCTGCAATTGCAACCGGGCAACTATATCCTGGCGACTGGCAACTGGCCAGCTGCCAATAGGGCTCGCATTTACATATTGAGAACTCGTATGTTCCTTACTCGTGATGGGATGGGAGATGGGTGATGCTCCTACCTACCGTTTCTACTCGTCAATTTTGGGAGCATCCATTTTAAGTAGAGGAAGTTGTCCGATGTGTGTTTGCATGCTCTTTAATTTTGCATTGCACCCGTTCGGGCGGAAGTTGGGCAAGCTCTGTCCAAGCCAATGACTGGCATCAGTTTTTATTTTCGTCCTGTTAACTTTTTTCAGAAGGCTATCCTTTGCATAGGGTCTGTGTGGTGGAGGGCATTTTTTCGGAATTTTTTTTCCTGCTGTCACAATTGAAATGAGTTTTTGTGTTGATTTAGTCTCTGTTTAATTTTGATTAACTTGTGTTTTTTTTTTTTTTTTTGGTTGAGAAAGTTGCGTTATTTTGGCGATACAGGAGAAAGTTAATTAAAGGTTACGAGGGGACTGTTTCTGTTTTTTGTTCTTTGTTGTGTTATTTAATTTTGCTCGCTCTTTTTACGTCGGCGTCGGTCGGTTGCCGGTAAAGTTTTATTGACTTTTTGATTGTTTAATGACTGAGTTGAGAGTTACCTACAGCTTCCAATTGAGGTCGAGCTCTTGTCTGTGTTTTTCAATTTGGATTCCAATTGGCACAATATGAGTGGACTGAATAGGTATAGCAGTGGAACCACTGCTCCCATTATCATTTCAGAGGAAGCTGACAATTATACTTGAATTACCTAACTCTATTCCTACTGCTACCAATCCTTGCTTCAAGTTTGAATGCGTGCAAGCTGGCAAAAGCCTGGAATGCCTTCATGTCCCGCAGGGCGTAGCCAGGTCGAGCCTTGGGGGGGGGGGGGGGGGGGTGACTTTCATTGAAATGCCGACTTATTCCAGGAACTTGCCGACTGTATAGAAATCATAAAAATCAGCCCAGCGGTTATCAAGTTATATGTAACGTCATCGAATTTCACCCCATCATAGAATTTGTTTCTTGTATGGGAGGTCCCAAGCCCATTTGACCAATTTTGACCAATTTTCACAGAAAATATCCCTTGCCAATACCTAAGATGTCCTGTAAATTTGAGCTCAATCGATTTGGTGGTCTTTCGGATATAAAAGTTTGATTGTTTTCGTTTATATGGGAGGCCAATACCTAAAGGACTAACTATCTATGAACGAACGAATATTCGCAAGTTTTGATAGTCCGTTCACATGAACACTTTTCTAGGTCGCGGCAGTTCGCGAATTTCAGCCATCAGCTGTATTAAGAAAACAAGTTTATAAACAGTTTAAATAACGAAATTTCGTTTTTCAAACTATTTGAAAATACCCTTGCCGCGAATGGTCAAAGTTCGCAATCCACATCAATAAGCCGAGTTCTACAAACTAGCGAATGACATTTATTCCTTCGAATTTAACCTCAAATGAGAAATGTCGTCCGGTCTTTTTAAAATCGAATCGAAACTTGCTAAATTTTAAGGATTTCAGTCGGCAAATTCACCGATGCCGACCGTCCTTTTTAAAATCGAATCGAGACTCGCTAAATTTTAAGGATTTCAGTCGGCATATTCACCGATGCCGACCGTCCTTTTTAAAATCGAATCGAGACTTGCTAAATTTTAAGGATTTCAGTCGGCATATTCACCGATGCCGACCGTCCTTTTTAAAATCGAATCGATTTTTACGAGTTCATGTGGAACCTTTGAAAATGCCGACTTATAGGTATACATTTACTAGCTTAAAATATATACTTAATCCAAACCTAAGATCTAGTTTTTGAAAATTGCTCGTAAATTTGCCGACTCTTGAACAGCGTAATGAAAATCCAAACTCACTTCTTCTATTTTAACATTTTGTTCAGACCTAATTTTTGAAAATTTGTCGTTGATTTGCCGGGATCTTGAAAAGCGTGGGGGGGTACGACACTCCCCACGCCCCCCCCCCTCGCTACGCCCCTGATGTCCCGTAACCCAGCATAGCGAAACCTTTAGGTATGTTCCAAGCAACTTGAGTTCTTCGCGACAGCTATTCACAGCTTCGGTTTTATTTGTGGTGTAATTATGGCTTTTATTACTACCTGGCTGTCTATAAGGAAGGTGATACCTTCAGGTGGTACCTTCAGGTTGTCACTGACAGGACCCCTGATTGGAAGACACTATACTATACTATATGGTCGGGGAGGCGTATCGATTTTGATATTCCCTCAGCGATTCGGAGTAGATGCCAGACAATACCCCAGTGTCCATTTTTGATCCGTCTGTAAATACGGTTGTGTAATGAGTGTTAGGTGCAAGTCCATCTCTCCATTTTTCCTCCGAGACAGGTCTTGTGAACTATAAGTGTGGCGTGATATTATTCCGCGATAGGTACATGGCCAAAGTCTTTCTGTATAGGATCGCCGAATGACCCGCCCTGTTCAGTCCCCAGTTTACTGATTAACTGGATTCTAATGGATCGTATTTTAGTGTGTTTTTTCTAGACACATATAGGAGCTAAAGTTGTAAAATTTGGAACATTGATGTCCTCATTGACAAGAACATATTTAAGGAATGCAACTCCCCAGAAAGTTTACTTGTCATGTATTCAAAAGAGTTTTGAAAAAGTAATGTCCTCGTTGATTATAAGTACACTGATAGGAGATGTGCACTCGTGGTTTGTCTTGTAAGCCGTTCATATGTCGCACAGTGCCGTAACTAGGGCGGTGCCAGCGGTGCCCAGGCACAGGGCGTAAGCCCAGGAGGGCGCAAAAATGACCAGAACCACATTTTAGGTAATTCGCGTTGAAATATCTTTAAACTGTGGCACTCGACAAATCTCGCAACATTACAAACCCAAACGCCACAACCCGATAGATGGCGTTATACGTTGACTTAGGCTGTGCGCAATTGGACAGGTGTCTTTTTCGCATTGTCATTTTCTATTGAGTAAATCTGCTATTAACTATCTGTTTTATTATCACTTTGGAGTTTATCTGATGGCGTTAAATTGGGGCGAGACGAAGTTCGCCGGGTCCGCTAGTTACCTATAAAAAGTTTGCAGATGTGATGAATATGAACTTTGATTTAAAATGCAATCCATTTATCGTCAGTCGAGGAACCGAAATTACATCGAAAAAAGGGTATTCCTACCTCTCATGAATCTATGTAGGTACACACTACACAATCAAACTATTCATATTAATACAAATTGGCAAAGTAAAGGAATATTCACATAAAAATTAACGAATTGATAATATGCGAACAAACTACTTTTGATGCATTTATATAAACAAAAAATTGCTCAGTTTACTATTGCAAGAGTACCTACCTTGAATAAAAAATAAACCATCAAAACAAGTTCGAAACAAGTTTAAACAACGAAATTTCGAACTAAAAATTTTTGCCTCGAAGGAAAACACCCTTGGTGCGAATTGTCACAAGTTTATTCAAAATTCCGACATTAAAACCCGTTCCACAAAATATCAAATAAAAATATCGTTTGAACTTAAACTCAAATCAGAGATTGTTAAGTGGTATAGAAGTTGATGTGACATAAATGCCACAGAATTTTCGGCCGAAATAGAAACTTTGAAGAATCAAATTGAAGCGACTTCATTATTTGAAAAGTGCGAATGTCAATCAAGCCTAAGTCTTCTTAAGAAGATAGTAGAACTTGACTTAAAGGAAATGTTTCCAAACGTATAAGTAGCTATAAAAATGTTTATAACGATGTCAGTGTCTGTAGCTTCTTGTGAAAGATCATTCAGTAAACTCAAACTGATAAAGACATACTTGCGCTCAACGATGAGTCAGGAAAGGTTATCTGGCTTAGCAATTTTGTCAATTAAGGACTTCGCTATGAGGAAAGCCCGTAGACGTAGAGTAAATCTTTAAGTAAATAGTTGTCTTATTTTCTTTGAGTTTACTGGTGTTTTATGTCTATAATACCTACCTGTATGTACCTACATATTTTGGCCAATATATTTGTTTTGTTTGCCTAAAGTTAATATATTTTTAATTCTAACAAGTAACTAAATAAACCAGTAAGACAATTATCTTCGACTATGCCGAAGCTCAAATACCCGGTACTATATTATTGTAAAAAATATTTTAGTATTACAAAATTATATATTTGTATGGGAGTTATGGGTAGTTTTTATTCGACCAAGCTTAAAACAATATGAGCAAAGTTTAAACTTGCTATCATTACAGTAGATATTTAAATTGAATTTTTAGCATCAAATAGCTATATATTTTGTATGGGAGGCAGTAGTAGTTTTCATCCGATCTTGCTCGTCTTCGAACTTAGCCTCAGTTTGGTGGATAAAAGCTTACTTACCAAATTTCAAGTCGATAGCTCTTAAATTACGGCCGTAATCGTGCGGTCAGACAGACAGACGGACATTGCTAGATCGACTAAGAAAGTGATGCTGATCAATAATATATACAGTTTGTCATACCTACAACGCCTCCTTTTTCGAGGGCGCAAATATAGAAACTCACACCGGGCGCATAAAGGCCTAGTTACGCCACTTGTCGCATTTCGGAGAATAATTTGGTTCAGCTCTACCATTGTGGTACCTTTAGGCATTATGCATGATAGGTCAGCGACTATTTTTTTTGTGTGCCAGGGGTTGTAGATTTGATCTAAATGTGGGATCTGCTATTAGTCGAATTAATCGTCTCTATTCTCTAAAGTATAGGCTAGGTGAATGTTTTAATGCCGAGGTCTAAAGGATCAATATTCAAGGCTGATCGTAACATCTTCGCCGAGTTCGTAGACAGTACAACTTCCATTTTATTCTAGTCTTCAATCAGACCCGATTTTCTAAACTAGTGATTGTTAGAGAAGGTCCCGGTGACTGCTCACTTTTTCTAGACAAGATTTTGATGTGGTATATGTGTAGCCAAGTAGTTGCACAGATTATTAAAAAATTGTGACTAATAATGTTGGAAATTCGAGTTTACAATACTGTGCCACTTTGAAGATATTGCATGCCAATGTATCTTCCCGTATCTATGGGTATTGAAGATCTACGTGATGTCTTCCCACGTTGCCAGAGTAGTAAACACTTTCCGTCGTGTACCAAAACTAGATATTGGTATGGCGAAAACAGCTCCTTTAAACACTATCCTAAGCGACGTTACAATTTATCATATAGAAATCGATATCGGTTTGGATTCTGAAACTCTCTGGCGTAAAATGGATATTCTGTCGATTTGTGTTCACTGCACAATAATTGAACATTTGAGTGATGCCAGTATTTGCAGTGATATAATATCATCTTAGGTACCTACCTTCCTATATACCGCTATTGCTAAAACGTGAGCTAATGACTTCCTATACATTTTTTTCTCCCAAAGTAATGTTCAGTAGAAATTTTGGTCGCCAGCTATAATTTCCCAAAGGAGCTCCAGCATCATTCTAGTGCAGCTTGTCCAACGTGTTTGGCTACACCATATTCTGCAGGATAAATTACACCTGTGTTCACCATATTTATGCATCCGCAAGGACATCAAGGCAACAATTCGTATGCACCAGTACCTACTCGTATGTTGTACCGACCATATAGATCCTCGTTTTCTCTCCCATGCATCGTCATTACTGTTGTATACCTACAGTACATTGCATTGGTCTGGCCAATATTGTGGGCTTAGTTCACTGCAACTACTTCTGTTTGGAATACACTTTGCCAACGATGAGAGCTGGGGAATCTGCCTTTTTGTTGTTTGCCAGTCGGTCCTCTTCTCCCAGAATAATTAATTTGCGTTAACTGTCACTGTGTCAATTATTGTGGGTGGTATATAGCGCACCGCAAAATTCTAATGAATACCACGCGCTATAGCCACATTTCAAGCGGAAATGACATGTCAGCGGTGCAGCACGGCCACATCATCAGCTCGAGAGGAATACAGATACAATGTAATGTTATGTGACTGGTAGTTAGACGGCCAGCTGATGGGTGTCTATTATTGGTTTCCATGTCCGGGAGCAACGGCGTTTCTACAGCTTTCAGCTGGTCATTTATCGGGACGTCATGAAAGTTAAATTTGAAAATTGGGATAATAGTGTCAACGTAATTTATAGTCATGAGAGGATGTAGCACGTTGTAACAAACTGACAGAATGGCCTGCTGCTTTGTGCGTGTCGAAATAGGTTTTGGAATCGAAGAGATTATAAAATTTGAAGCAATGACTTCTAATTTATTTGATTAGAGTTTATTTAATTAAATGCATTTGCACATGGAATGGGTAGGTGAGGTGCATATATTTAGAATTGTCAGACTTAGAATGGTAGGTACAGCGAAATATTGCCTAATAGCACTGAGCTAGCTATAGACACAGAACGGTTTGATAATAATTTAACCTTGTTGTGGGGACATCAATTTAGGAAATAGCAATCACACCAAAAACAAAAATATAAAAAAAGATCCAAGTTCTCTTAAATGTACGCCAAGTTCTTAGTTTAAAAAGGTTCAATATTAAGAAATATGCACTTGTCTAA
This sequence comes from Cheilosia scutellata, assembly GCA_955612985.1. NCBI lineage: Eukaryota > Metazoa > Arthropoda > Insecta > Diptera > Syrphidae > Cheilosia > Cheilosia scutellata. The sequence goes on along the minus strand of OY015312.1, from coordinate 101,662,279 downwards.
AAAGACAGGTCAAGATATTCTTGGAAGTAAATGTTTGCACTGGACAACATTCTGTCAAACTCTTCTGGGTTCGCGGACATAGATAGAATAGAGAAGGTAAAGAAAAAGAAAGATTTTTTGGCAAGACTGAGTTCGGAAATGAACATCGAAAATTGTATAGCATATTGGGCGGCATAAGAAGGGAGCTCCAACTCATCCTACATAGTTAGCTATCTAGGTAGTACTGTGCGATGTGCGTGCATTATGGAAAACTAGACAGAAAAGAAATCATATCCATTATTTTATACTTATACACAAATATTCTCATCCACATAATAACTGGTATAATAAAATGAACACTGTCACTGTTCACTGCTCGCCAGTGGAGGTCAGGAGAGAGTCTAATGAATTACGCAGAATCTGCGGAGATTAGGAAGAGGTGAAGTCAGTTAAACATTAGGTTTGTCACTCGTTCCGAGGATCCTAGGATCTAGATGAGGATGAGACCCATATAAGAGCTTTTTTTCGCATTTTTGCAGTCCCAGTTAGTCGATTCTGAGATGTGGACCTGAACACATCTATTTGCTGCCGATGGCCGTCAACGCGCGTATTTTGGCCTTTTGGGTGTATTTTGGTACGAATCTAATTTGGTGCGTATTTTGAGTCGTATTTTGGCGCGAATTTGAAGGTGTATTTTGAAGCGTATTTTGGGGCATATTTTGACGCCTATTTGCGCGCGTATTTTGAGGAGTATTTTGGCGCGTATTTTGACACGTATTTTGGGGCGTATATTGAGGCATATTTTAACGCGTATTTTGACGCGTATTTTGACGCGTATTTTGACGCATATTTTGTGGCCTATTTTGAGTCGTATTTTCGCGCATATTTTGGCGCATATATTGACGCGTATTTTGGCGTATTTTGACACGTATTTTGGTGCGTATTTTGGGGCGTAGATTGAGCCGTATTTTCACGCGTATTTTGACGCTTATTTTGAGGTCTATTTTGAGTCGTATTTTCGCGCGTATTTTGGCGCATATTTTGAAGCATATTTTGGCGCGTATCTCTGAGCCTATTTTGACGAGTATTTGAATGCAAGTCAATTTTTTGGATAAATGACGCTGAACACCTAAATAACAAGATTACACTAAAATTGTAAAATTTGGAACATTGATGTTCATAGTTCTGATAAACAAGAACATTAGATACATATCTACGCAATACAATTCTTTTGCAGGGCCAAATCCGGTGGGATGGCAGATGGAAAAAATTGCACTAACTAAAGAAAGGCTTTTCATAGGCAACCAAAGGCGAAGCTGGTGCTCTTGAAGACATAACTATACTTCATATGACACTTTTCTGGTCTTGAAAATATTGCTGGTAAGGGATAGCATCTTTCCTCTAACGGGGATGAAAATGGGTCTACCCCGATATCTCGAAAAAAAAAAATCTAAAAAAAAATATAAATCTCGAATTAATAATAAAAATGGTGTTAAAAAGTGAGATACGTTTGGGGGAGCATGTTGCCTCCTGCAACCCCTTCGCTTGTGTTTACTGTTTGGATATAGGGTGCGTGCAAAAAAAAAACTCAAATTTACTTTTTTTTTTCGAGATTTTTTCGAGATATAGTCTTTCGAGATTTTTGTACATTCGAAATTTTTGCATTCGAGATTACGTCATGATCCCGATGAAGATCAGTATTAACCTGAACCTGGCACGGAGTACCTAATCCTTATCGCTGGCCCACTAACTTAACTGACCCATAGCTAGGTTCAGAGCTCGTACGAGAAGAAGCTCAGAATTTTCCAAGCCTTCAAAGTTGAACCCCTTAATAGTAGTAAACCTGAGTGAGAGTCTCCAACTAACTAATTCCTTGTGTAAGCTTGCTTCCTTGTATGTTTTAATATTCTAATCACCCCAACCACTTCTACTATATTAACATAAACAGTTCCCGAAGCAAATTAATAATTTTAAATCAGTAGGGTTATACTATAAATTCCAAAGGACACTGTTCCAGTTTGTACCCTGATTTGTATCCTCGCGCCCTACCATACATACAAATCTATGTTGTATACATATCCTTCCTATTAATGACATTCATAACATTCTTTTAACCAGGACGCTACACTCCGCACTCAGCACAACACACCAAGAAGCACTTCACATTCCCTTGTATTTGTCTAATGGAAAAATGTACGAATGTCACTTTTGGGGATTTTACGAAATTTACAACAAACAATTTCACCGCCCTGGCGTTCTCCCCAATTCCCCCAACCACAACGTTGTGTAAGTTCTCAACAAAAATAACTTCCCCACCCTCCTGCTATTCTTGGTCGGTACAAGAACATCCGAAATATTCAGAGTGCTATTCACTGTGTCTCTGTATATAACCCGTATCCTTTCGAGATATCATCACATCCGCATCGACATATGCAAACGCATGTACGGTCCCGGTCTGTGCAGTTTGCATGTGTGTATTTATGTAATGTCTTCTTATTTTCATGTGAAATTCTCACATCAGCCGTTAGCAATATTGAGGACAAGATTTAAAAATTATGTACGCGTACCCCTTCAACACGCGGTTCGCACCACCCAAGCCAACATCAGCCCACCCGCTCCACAAGACTGTGGAGCTCCTTCCTTGCGTCTGGCTCCTCAACGACACTATAACACCATATCACTTCAACGGATGCCATCAACAACAACAACAATAAAACCCGAGAATGTATAGGACCTGCTCGTATGGTTCACTCAAGGATCCAAACGGAGGAGCTCCAATGTGAAAATGGCTGCTTTTGGGTGGTGGCTGTTGGCTGCTGGCTGGTGACTGGTGGCTGGTGGCCCTCGGTGGCAGATGAATCCGGCTACCAAAGTGTAATGACAAAGGGTATGTTAATGTTGCTTTAATATTCAGTGGCAAGCAAATTCCATTTCGCTTGTAATTTCCCTTTATGGGCGAAATGGAATTTATCCGGAGATGAGTAATGCGTTCACATCTACGTATAACATCATTTTTATACGTGTAATGCGGTGAAGGATATCACAGGATGAGTATTTTGGTTGCTTGCTTCAATGTATAATTTTTTTTTTCATTCTACCTTTGCTTCATGTTATGTTGGTAATTCTAGGACGCACCTATGTGTATGCCGATGAAAGGGTTCATATTCAAATACATTACCGACTGAAAGTGTGTTGCTGTAGGAATTGTTTTAGCAGCAAACAATAATTAAAGAAGAATAAATAACTAAGCCATCAGCAGAAGGGGGTTACGTAACGTAGGTAAATTAGGTAACCTTATTTTTTTATGTTTTGAAAATTCATTAACATTTTAAAATGTTTGTACCGCATGTACACATTTAAGTGTAGCCCCAAAAAGTAATACATAATTATGCACGAATGCCACCAAAGGGTTAAGAATGCTACTGGTCCTAAAATCTAGGTACATACCTAAATTGTATTTTGTGGCTTGTGACCTTGTGAGTGTGTTCGGTGACAACTTAAAATAAGGAACAAGGAGACATTTATCGTGAGACATGAAACATGATCCATATGCGTTGCCACACTTCTTAGGCGACTTAAAATTGAAATTGGTCTAATATCAGTTTTTTTTTTATTAATTGAACTACTGCCTCATGTATCATTATTGAATCCTTATCACCACGCCACTGGCACTGCCACGTCACTTGCTCGCCACTTCAGTGCGCGCCTTAGATTAAATCGTTGCAATTTTTTTAAATCCATCCATTTAGACGTCGGCTTTTTATACCCGGTACCACACTGTGGTGAGGGTATATTCACTTTGTCATTCCATTTGTAACGCCCATAAGGAGGCGTTGTAGGTATGACAAACTATATATATTATTGATCAGCATCACTTTCTTAGTCGATCTAGCGATGTCCGTCTGTCTGTCCGTCTGTCCGTCTGTCTGTCCGCACGATTACGGCCGTAATTTAAGAGCTATCGACTTGAAATTTGGTATGTAAGCTTTTATCCACCAAACTGAGGCTAAGTTCGAAGATGAGCAAGATCGGATGAAAACTACTACTACCTCCCATACAAAAATATCAGATTTATATAGCTTTTTTGTTAAAAATTAAATTTAAGTAGCTACAGTAAAGATAGCAAGTTTAAACTTTGCACATATTGTTTTAATAATATTTAAAAATTTTTGACAAAAAATGAGCTTGGTCGAATAAAAAGTACCCATACCTCCCATACAAATATATAATTTTTTAATACTAAAATATTTTTTTTATTTTACAATAATATAGTACCGGGTATTTGAGCTTCGGCATAGTCGAAGATAATTGTCTTACTGGTTAAACAGATAATTTTATTCACGGGAGTGAAAGTTATGATGACCCAAATATTAAATTGTTTGGGAGCTAGGATTATGAATGGGATATCAATAGTCCGCCCAAAGGGATGGTGGTAAATGTATACTTTGCTCCCTGCCGAATTCATACCACCTCTGATGACGACCTTTTTGTTGCAAAGTAGCTCTTTTTAAATGCGTGATGTGTTCCTTAAACGAATCAGAAGTAATCAGGTCATCAGAGAATTTTCCAACGCAGTCGAAGTCTCTAAAAATTATGTCCATGGTGTTGCTGGAATGTTTGTGTATCTTTGAGGGTTTTGAGTGTACCTATAGTAATATCTGGATATAATTCTAAAGAAGTGGGCGCAGTAGCGCACTGGACTGCTGTGCGAGGGATCCCAGGTTCGATCCCCGGAAAAACACAAATTACATCTTAGTGTTTTTTTCTACTGCGCCACCTCTCGCGAACGTCTGACAAACATCCGAGAGTATGACTGTCCTGAAAAAGCTTCTCAATTCAGCCGTTCGGAATCGGCATAAAATTGTAGGTCCCTTCCATTCGTCCCAAAAATAGAAACTCACACAAACGAATGGTTGCGAGAAGCTAGGCCTAGGGTGTCTACCGCCTGTTGCGCCACCTATTTATTTATTTATTTTAATTCTAAAGAACTTTTCGGCAGAATAGTCATCGTTATTGTGTATTGTACAATGTACAGGTTACAATATGCCTATAGCATCGCACACCTCTCGCATTCCACATACGACCCCACCCAAACCAGATAAGTGGTTGTATCAGTTTTTTCTTGTTTATCTTTTTCGAAAGAAATTCTCGCAGTTTATATGTTAAAAATAACAGTGCATCAATGTTTTGGAGTAGTCATGAATACGAGGTCATAAGACAAACTCAGCACATCTCAGGCTACATGAGGATTGCTTGCGACTACGCAAATGCGACTTTGCCGCTCCGTGGACAGAGCTTAGTTTGTTTATATGCAAGCTACAATCAAGCGTACAACAAGCTGCAAATGAAGAAAGCGTGCGTATGAAGCGCAGCTACGTGGACAGTAGGCATTAATCATAAACAATCCAAGCACAAAATAAAATACGAGGAATCCGTGCAGGTCAGTACAGACGGTGTTGCCGGCCGCTACATGAGGAAGCTGTCATTATTATGGCCTTACGAACTAGTTCCCAACTAACTCCCACTAGCCAAAACGAACTAAGTCCCCGAAAATTTGGGATTTACTACATATGAACTAACTCCCACGATTGAACTAACACCCAACACGGCGCAGTAGCGCAGTGGTTAGTGTGCTGGACTATACTGTGCGAGGGATCCCAGGTTCGATCCCCGGAAAAACACAAATTACATCTTAAGATTTTTTCTACTGCGCCACCTCTCGCGAACGTCTGACAAACATCCGAGAGTATGACTGTCCTGAAAAAGCTTCTCAATTCAGCCGTTCGGACTCGGCATAAAATTGTAGGTCCCTTCCATTCGTTCCAAAAATAGAAACTCACACAAAACGAATGGTTGCGAGAAGCTAGGCCTTGGGTGTCTACCGCCTGTTGCGTCGCCTATGCAGGGGGTTACAGGGGGGCAGCACGCCCCGTCTTACATATACCACTGTGCCCACTAGGCAGAGTGGAATTTATGTATATGGAACATGTATAACTTCGTCGAAACAAGTTAAATGAGCTAACTCCCACTTTTCTCAAATAGGGACTTAATTCATTGGGAATATGTTCATAATGATCTATGAACTATCTCCCAAACTTATGAACTAAATCCCACTGCATATTTGGTGGGACTTAGTTCATTTGGCTAGAGGGAGTTAGTTCCAGTTGGGACTTAGTTCGTAGGGCCCATTATTATAGTTAGATCAATTAAAACCAGTAAGACAATTATCTTCGACTATGCCGAAGCTCAAATACCCGGTACAATATTATTGTAAAATAAAAAAAATATTTTAGTATTAAAAAATTATATATTTGTATGGGAGGTATGGGTACTTTTTATTCGACCAAGCTCATTTTTTGTCAAAAATTTTTAAATATTATTAAAACAATATGTGCAAAGTTTAAGCTTGCTATCTTTACTGTAGCTATTTAAATTTAATTTTTAACATAAAAAGCTATATAAATCTGATATTTTTGTATGGGAGGTAGTAGTAGTTTTCATCCGATCTTGCTCATCTTCGAACTTAGCCTCAGTTTGGTGGATAAAAGCTTACATACCAAATTTCAAGTCGATAGCTCTTAAATTACGGCCGTAATCGTGCGGACAGACAGACGGACAGACGGACATCGCTAGATCGACTAAGAAAGTGATGCTGATCAATAATATATATAGTTTGTCATACCTACAACGCCTCCTTATGGGCGTTACAAATGGAATGACAAAGTGAATATACCCTCACCACAGTGTGGTACCGGGTATAAAAAGTGGACTCCCTGATTTCATTGCAGTATAATCAGGGGCGTAGCGAGGGTTCGAGCCTTGGGGGTTACTTTCATTTAAATGCCGACTTATTTCAGGAACTTGTATGTATGCAAATCATGAAGATCGGCCCAGCGGTTATCGAGTTATATCTAACGTCATCGAATATCATACCATAGAAGATGTTTTTTGTATGGGACGTCCCACGCCCCTTTGTCCAATTTTGACCAATTTTCACAGGAAATATCCGGGGCCAATACTTAAATTCACCTGTAAATTTGAGCTCAATCGATTCGGTGGTCTTCGGGATATAAGATCTTGATTGCTTTTGCTTGTATGAGAGGCGCCATACAGGAATATCCCTGGTCCAATACCTAAAGAACCATTATTCATATGAGAGCGATTAACTATCTACGAACGAACGAATATTCGCAATTTTTGACAGTCCGTTCACATGAACACTTTTCTAAGTCGCGGCAGTTCGCGAATTTCAGCCATCAGCTGTATTAAGAAAATAAGTTTATAAACAGTTTAAATAACAAAATCTCGTTTTCCAGACGTTTTGCCGCCAACGAAAATACCCTTTGCCGCGAAATATCAAAGTACGCAATCCACATCAATAAGCCGAGTTCCACAAACTAGCGAATAACATATTCCTTAGAATTTAGAAATGCCGCCCGTTCTTTTTAAAATCGAAACTCTCTAAATTTTAAGGACAATCATATTAAGAACAATCAAACTAACTAACAACTCATAGCATAGATAACCACCGACATCTTTGTTGATTGTTGTGTTTTGACAGATAACTTTTCTATCAAGGTTGTGTATGACAATACCGAATTTTTAATTACATACAACCAAGAGACAAATCAACTGCAGTTGTATATATGTATTTGCCTTAAACAATAAGGACATAAGTAATGACAAATTCTCATGCCCATTTCAAACGTTCCGAATCTTATGTCCGTCAAAAATATGAAATGGTTCAAATATTTACAAGATAATTACTATTAAGTATTTTTTGTGAAATTTTGCCGCCCCCCTAAATTTGCCGCCCACACTACGCTACTGGGGTAACCATTAGTTTAGCATAGGTATGTAAGTGGCGTTATATAATTTTCCAAGAAGAAAATGTGGAAGTGCATACACCAATTATTTTGTCCAGTAGGTTTTTCTATGATTTGTCACAGATACTTCTTAATGGAAAATTGATACAAAATGCACGATGACACCTCTCTATATAGTTGGCAAAATTTGGACTAAATTCTCGTTTCGTTTTAAATTATAAATTCAATAAACATTTAAATAAATAAATTTTGAATTAGGTCCACTTGGAGCAAGTGTCATTTGACAGCAGTATAATTATTTATTTATTCAATGTTTCATTATATTCCGTTAATTAAGTAGATATTGAGTTGCAGGGGTATGGGGTTAGCGTTAGGCTACACTCTTACTCTTTCATGGATAAACTCATAAAATATTTATCGAGTTCCTAGGCTGGATAAGTGCATAATCATGCTCAAACGTCAAATAGTAAAACAAAGTGACAAGTACTTGCTAGCACAATACTGCCATATCGCAAGGAGTTGTTTTACATATGGCTCTGATTTTCCAACTGAACCAGTCAACCGACATAGATGGGAAAACAGAGAAAACACTTTGATGTATAATTAAGATTACTATTAAGGTGCTAGTACACGCCATGTTTGCCAAATACATGACGTCAATAAAGAGTGCACAAAGAGAGCTTGTACACGGCATGTAGCCATTGGGTACGTCCATAGTGAACCAGCTTCTCGCTTTACCGCTTTCCAACCGCTGGTTCACGCCTGTTAAAAATAAAGCTATGGCGATGAATGGACGCGTCCATAGTGAACCCGCTTCCGGCTTTACTAACCTTAAACCAGCTTTTACTACAAGTTATTCAAGGTTCTTTTGTTATAGGTACGGTAATATTAAAATATTTTCTCTGAATAATCTTCTAATTTTAAAATATATTGAATACTAGCCCAGCTTTGCCCGTGCACAGGAATTGTATTGCTTAGTTCTTAGATAATAATTGCTTAGGTCTTAGATAATAATGTTCTTTCGTAAAATACGAAAAATGAGAATAAATCTGGAATTTTCTTTCTGCCTCAACCTGAAATATACAGCAATACGAAAAAAAAAAACAAAAAAAGAATCATGAAAATCATATAAGATGTTTTTTGTATGGGAGGCGTCACCCCCGTTTGTCCAATTTTAGCGTGGCGATATCGATAATGGATATAATGTGCACCCGCTCTTCATCGCCCTCCCTCTCCTTGATCATGCTACTTGTTTGTAATGCTGTATTTCCTTTCCTTTGTTTCCCTCTTCCTATGGAATCCGAACTACCTACCCCAACCCTACACTGTTACCATACACCATATCGAATGAAATTTTGAAATGAAACCTGTTTTGCATTATATGTACGTCTCTTCTCTTATGAAGATTATTAATACTATACCTATACCCCATGCCATACTGCCGCACGCACCCCATCCCATACATCCCATCCCATACATGATACATCCCATCCCATTCATATGTACCTAGACCTACATATACAAACTGACCACTGCCTAATCAAATAGTGTTGTTTAAAAGTACAAACATCCATTTGTAGCAAGGTATATGTGTATGTATATGTACATATATATTTTCACTTCAAAAAATAGATACGTCATATCAGAATGAAATTCCTACTGCGTTGCGTGGAGATATGCGATAATGGATGTAATATATTGGATACATAATGTGCACCCTCTGCATCGCCCTCCCTCTCCTTGATCTTGCTACTTGTTTATAATGCTGCATTTCCTTTCCTTTGTTTCCCTCTTCCTCTGGAATCCAAACAACTACCTACCCGAACCCTACACTGTTACCATACCACTTATCGAATGAAATTCTGAAATGAAACCTGTTTTCTATTATACGTCTCTCGATCATAATATACATACCTACGTATATAACTGACCATAGCACTCACTGCGAAAACAAATCAACCCTTTTCGAATGTATAGTATACGTATTGTTTTTGTTTGACCATAGCAAAAGTATAAACATCCATTTGTAGCAAGGTAGTGTAGGTATGTATATATTTTGACTTCAGAAAATACATTTTGGCTAAAAACTGTTCCTAAGGACGTAGCTATAAACGACATAGCCTATAGCAGTCTTATAGTCTTAAGCAACATTTTAAAAAAAGTTTCATCGAAATCTGTCCAGTAGTTTTTGAGTTTTTAGCTGACAAAGAAAAGTCCTACAGTTTTATTATATGTATAGATAGTCAAAAGTTTGCTCTGTCATGGGGAAATATTCAACATGAGTTTTAAGTTTTGGAAGTAGGTATGTAGCTAATCTCTTTTCCACTAGATTTGTTAATTTCATTCTATTTTGACCGTAGTGGTTTAATTTTGGGGGTTATAATTATCAGTCGCGAAAAAAGTTTATAACTTGAAAACTCCATGATATCGATTGAAGAAAAAACCGTCGCCACTGGCGTGATGTTCACTGTGACCATCACCTGCTAGAATTATGCTGACTCTGAGTACCGACGTGAATTTTGCCGGAAAGCTGGTAAGCGAGAAGCTGGTTCACTATGGACGTACCCATTGGACCCATACGCTGACGTAAAAATTACGTATGTGGCTTGCTATGTGCCGTGTATTAGCACATTTACACTTGTAATTCGGCGCTTAAAAAATAATCGTATAAGTAAGCAAAGCAACACGTCTCTGAATAGAATTACAACACATTCACCTAACTATTATTTTCATTTTTGTATTTGATTAGGTATTTTTTTTTTGCGAACGGTGTGTGGTACGTATGCATTTTGCTTGCGTCTCTAGCATTCGCATAAATCAGCCATTTATTTGAAATCATTCCGGTTTTTTTATATGCGTTTGCTGTTTTGGTAATACTGAAATTAAAATAATCTAAGGTTAGTCTACAGTCTAAGTGCTTTTTTTTAACAGCTCTTCCATCCAGTTAGCCCGATTTTTGGCTAACCGCTCCCAGCTACGCACTCCACCCACATGTGCACCCCACCCCCCTAAGGCGAGGTCTTCCTCCACTCCGTTCCACCTTATCGTTGACTCCTCGGGCCGGAGCTTTGGTGTCCATTCGCTCTAAATGTTTTAGCCAACTTAGTCGACTGATATAAGTACGTCTAGGTAGGTCGATGTTGCTGTACAGTTCGTAAAGTTCGCTGTGAAATCGCCTCTTCCAATGCACGTCAAAGCAAACGGGACCGAAGAATTTTGCATTCGAAACAACCAAGAAGATCTTATGAAGATTTATGATTTGAAAATAGTTTGATTGAATGGACAAGCCAGGCCCTGGGCAAAAAACAAATCCTCTCGGCGATAGTCTTTGAACCAAAGATTCGTCTTGATGTATGATTCACAGTCACTTGTTGATTGAAAAATCATTAGTCTCGGTGAAAATCGAGTAAACAGTGCGTCTAGATCAGATGTGGTGGTCGTCTACTGATGAGCCCACCCACCACATCGGGGCGAAACGCATTACTGGAGTCGAGGCCACCTCAAATTTAAAAATTTTTGAAGTTAGTGTGGTTATTGGAGAATTCAAATACTTACATAACAAAATTTGTATGTAGTTTTTACGTTGGTACCTGTACCTAAACCTATACCTACGTATACCTAAGTAGATGAATAGGTAGCAATTGTGGCGCAATACAAAGAGGCGGAATAGCTATTTATTAATTTGATAGGGGGAAGCTAGCAGTAACAACGTTTCCTGCTTAAATTGAGGAGCCAATTGTAAGGAAATTTTGTCGAATTTTTCATTGAGGTGTTGTTTGAGAAGACACCAATTTTTTGTCAATAAACACTTCGATTGAAATTTTAGCCATTTCCAACTGAATGGTGTCATTGTCACCAGAGATTCCTTTAAGTTATTTGTTTAAGCAGTTGAATTTTGAAAGTCTAATTTCATAATTCCGTCTTGCCTGAAACCAGTCAGTCTATCTACACTTTACTTAATACAATTGTAACGGTATACATATGATCATATAAGTTATCCTTCCACCTTAGAGATACAGGAATCTCATGTTGTCATCGGTGGGATCTTTTAGGTACTTGTCTTGCGGACTACCGTACTTTCACATGCCTGTTATTTTGTTAGGGATATCTTTGAAAATTGGAATTGATGGAGGGATAGGAAGAAAATTTGGAAAGGAAGGACTCTAACTGGGACACCAACTAACCCAGTCGATAGGTGTGGTTTGTTTTCTTCTTGGCTATCACCATTTTAAACCTTTTAATCCTTGTTAGAGTCCTTCCTTTCCAAATTTACTTCCTATCCTTTCATTATTCCCAATTTTTCAAATATCCCTATCAAAATTTACAGGCATGTGAAACTACGGTAGTCCACAAGACAAGTAAAAGATCCCACCCATCCAACGAGCTTAGCACTGGCTTAAACAAGCATGCCTGCCTTGCTTTGTCGACCGGACAGCCCTTCCACCGATGACAGCTTGAGATTCCTGCATCTCTAAGGTGGAAGGGTAACATATGTTTATATGTATAGTTTATATGTAATCGACCATGAACATTTAATATAAGATTACAACTTTCCAGAATAAAAATGCGGTCTTTTAAAATTTAGGTATCTATAAAATGTTATCAGTTATCACTTATCATAATATCCATATAAATTTTATTTGTTAAATCCTTCTTTTCGTTTCACTCATGTAGAGCTGAAAGTAGCTATAATTGCTCAATTATTATTAAGTAAGTAAGTAAGTAAGTAAGTGATTCATTTATTTACATTTCAACATAAACATAGTGTACAAAAATGAATTTAAGAGCTATGGCTAAGCCGTCAGCCTGGTTGGCAAATTTATAAATATCATATTAAAATATAAAAAAAATATAAATTAAATTTAATTTTCGACAGATAACATTCTATACTTATAAACTGATTTTAAAAAATTGCTTAGGGTTTTCCAGTCGAACTCGTTTAGAACTTGGATAGTTTCCTGCATAGTTAATGTCTGTTTTCCGAAGAGAATAAGCGTTTGCGATCTAAATATTGGGCATATACTTATGATGTGGAAACAATCTTCTTTGGATTTTAGGTTACAGAGCGTACAGAATTGATCGAAGCTTCCATTATAAGGGTTACCATTCAAGGGAAGAAGCTCACACCTTGCTTTGAATATTAGGGATATTTCATCATAACTTAGTGAGTCGTTGAAGTAGTTTCTACTGTTTAAATTAAAGTTAAGTTGTCTATATAAAAGCCTGCTTTCGGATTCACGAGCCTTTATGATGAACTCATCTCGAATAGAGTCTTCATTTCTCTCAATAATGCGGTAAAGTTGGTCTTTCAAATTACGTAGGTTGTTCATATCAATATGTAACGATTCTCCACACGCGTTACCAATAGTTTGCCATCTTTCATACCACCAGTCCTTATTGCTCAGCTCATACAATAGCAATTTTTTCGCGAGTCTGGAATCTTCATAACAGTTGCATATCTTGATTATGAAGTCAGCTTGTGACTTAAGTGTGTTCGTCAGGAACTTCGGTAGTCCAGTTTCCAAGTATATAGCGTAACTAGGCGTATTTTGGGGTAGATTGAAGAGTTTTTTTTATAAAATTCCTATGGAATTTTTCGATTTCTTCATGTTCGTATGCCCCCCAAACTTGAGAAGCATAGCAAAGAGTTGGTTTAACAACTGAATTAAATACCTTATATTTTGCCGATAAACTTATTTTTTTTGTTTGAGAACACATTTTTCCATGTAAAGTTAAGCAAGCTTTGAGAGTTTTTGGCCTTTTCGGTTAGGTGTTTGTTGAAATTTAAAGATGAAGTTTCACTCCTAAATATTTAACCTCTTTAGCTGTTTCTAGAAGATGTCCATCGTATTTCCATTACCTTTCAATATGAACTCTTGGTGATCGCGCAAAGACCATCATTTTCGACTTCTCTGTATTAATTATCAACCCCCATTTCTTGCAGTAACATGATAAGCGATTAATCATTAATTGCATATGTTCCGGTGATTCGGAGAGTATGACGAGGTCATCAGCGTACAACAAAACATTAATGGTAGAATTTGCAATTCTTACTCCTCCGGGAAGAACATCAACTATGTCGTTTATAAACAAAGAAAACAACAATGCACTGAGCAGACAACCTTGTTTCACACCAGTATTTGTTCCAAACCATTCTGAATATGTTGTACCATCCGTGTACATTTCCTTGATCACTCTAATAAATTTGGATGATATGCCAAGTTGTGAGAGCTTGTAGAAGAGAGCATTTCTGTTAACCAGGTCAAAGGCCGCTTTAAAATCTACAAAAAAGGAATACACTTTTTTGTTCCTGGCATGAAAAGCTTTGACAATGGATGAGAGAGTAAATATCTGATCGATCGTGGAATAATTCCTTCTAAATCCAGCTTGAAAGTCAGACTTCAGACAGAATATTTTTCCGTTCAACCCACTTTTCCAGTCTCCCTACAAGAACACCGCAGAATATTTTTGCTATGACATTCATAAAGGAAATTCCTCTGTAATTTTCCACAACGTCTAAAGGTCCTTTTTTGTGTATAGGAAAAATTACCGACTTCTTGAATGAGGAGGGGATGTCCGTAGTGACAAAAACTTTATTGAACAGAGTTTGCAGGTTGTTGGTAAAAGTAGGTGTTGCATTTTTAAAAAACTCGTAAGGGATACCGTCTTCGCCTGGAGCCTTTCCATTTTTCGCGTTTAAAATCACGGCTTGTATTTCCTCATTTGATATATCAGCATCCAATATTTCATCAACAGCTAACGGTTCGGCATAGGAGAACATTACATTAAATTCGTTGGAAAGAAGGCGTCTAAAGTGTACTGAAAGGTCTTCCGAAGATATGCCTAATCCGATCTTATAATTTATTCCATTGATCTCCCTTGCGCTCTTCCAGAACTCCTTCGAGCTTTTAATAGTTTGTCCTAATCTTAATGCTTGTTGGTTTTCATATTCAGTTTTCTTCTGGAGACACAGCTTTTTGTAATGTTTGTTAGCCTCGATATACCAAATCCTTAGATGATGATTATTTGCAGTTCGCATTGCTCGCAGAAGAGCAAAAGATTTTGTACGTGCTTTCAAGCAATCCCTATCAAACCACTTTTGTTTGTAAGATGAGTTTTGACTTGTAATTTTCTTTTCAATTATCTATTATTATATATTTTTTTTTTTTTTTCAATTTTCTGTATTAGCTTAACAATTTATTGTTATTTATTATATTATTAGTATTAGGTCATCATCATTTTCAAATGGTTATTATTAGCTAAAAATAAAAATTAAATTAATGAAGTGCGGTCGCGGTTCATTACTTCCTCATCTTCGGGTTTCGATGTCAGATCCCCATCAGATGCAAAAATAAATTTGTATTACCACCAACTTAGGTAACTTTGTGTGTAACTATGATATATGTAGAAAATTTATATGTTTTTTAATCGCCCAACACATGTTAACAACATAAATTAAAAAAAAAAAACATTCAAACACACATAAAACTCCTATGCACTTCAGGTTTGTGTTATTATTCGTACGGATTACACCATCAACAGCCTGAAGTGCTTTCCAGTTAACGCAATTTTTCAAAATGTATTCCAGAGTCACTAGAAATAAGTTAAAAATAACAATCCACTTACCAACTGCTCGTACACAGTTCTCGCATTTTTGTCCGAGTGCCTCTTCAATGATGGATATAGAATTTTCAATGGCTAGAACAAAAAAAAAATACAAAAAACGGAATAACATTGCAGAAACAACAAATATCCTGTTTTACTATTCTCTCGCCCTCTTCAAAAACACAGAAAAAAAAAAAACAAAATGATCAGCGCGTCTAGTATCTAGTTCACATTGGTCCAGGCTATACGCTTCACTGTTATGATGATGATATTCCTAACAAAAAAAAAAAAATGAAGAAAAAGCAAAAAGTTGCAAAAATGGCAGAGAGTTTCCCATTTAAAACAATGGCAGCAGATGATTTCACAAGCCACTCAGTGCAGTGAGCTCGGCATTCCTACCAGCTATCTGGCCAAGTAGAGGTTTGGTTGCAACTTTTGCCACTGCGGCAACTGCCACACGGATCTTCTGTGCTGCACATGGCCTCAAGTCATGTTACCTGCGATGTCCGTAATTGAATGCCATGCCAGGGTGGTAAAGTGCGGTGGTCCTCTACGGATGGTCTCCGGATGGACAGAAAAGTTGTTTTTTTTTCCTTTTTTTTTCTCCTCTTGGTCTTTATTTTTTTCGCATTTTGCATTTTTGTCAATTGGCAACTTTTTACCTCCGCTTTTCGAACGAGCAGAGAGGGTGGGCGCTGTGTGTGTGCTGCTGTGTACACTAACATGGATGTAATTGCATTTTTAATCTTTCGCGTGGAAGACGTATAGCAGAGCAGGACAAGCGGAGCAGTCCGGGGTGAGGAGGAGTGTAGAAGTTGATTTCAGTGCCTCTTGAGGGCTTCATCCATGCATGAGAAGTTGAGTAACATTTTTCTAACTCGATTTACACGTCTACTGCTCGTATGCTCAACTGCTGTTGCTGCTCCTTCAGGGCACTTGATGGATGCGATGTATATATACAGTGAAAGCCTGTGCATGTGCATACTTGAGTTGAATTGCATCTACTGCTGCAAGGTATCGAGAACTATTAGTGCTGATTTAATTTTTTTTTTCTGGAATCGGAATATGTTCGCGTCAGTGTGAGACTGGTTCGTATAGTGTGCCTGTGCAGCTGTGGAAGAGAAATATAAATAAATTAGATCGCATTCAGTGTACCTGGGGGCCATAATATTTGTGGCAGGATTCCTATTTGACATTTTATTGGAGCGGAAAAGGAAATGTTATTGAATTCAACTACGGGTGAGGGAAGTGCCAACGGAAGCTTAAGTCTTATTTGATTTATTTCGTGCGGCCCGATTCGCGGAAAGCATTGAAAACATAACTTTTCAGTTGTATCTTGCTTATTTGAGATCATGTGGAAGACGTAGCTAATTGGCTAGCATATTAAAATAAATGACTATATTCTAGGGTTTGTATAGTTAAAACGCATACAACATAGCTGATTTTAATAGGGGACCGTTGACAGAATGCCAACTCGTCGTGGCCAACATACGTCTTCCATCATCATTATGGATGGGGGGTAGGTTGTGAAAGCTCGAAATGGTTCCGTGATCAGTGACGCCACAGCCAACATAAAGGCTTCTCAATTATAGGGTAGATATTTTAGAAAAGCACTTAACAGACAGTCACAGTCACTGTTGATTGAAAAATCATTAGTCTCGGTGAAAATCGAGCAAACAGTGCGTCTAGATCAGATGTGGTGGTCGTCTACTGATGAGCCCACCCACCACATCGGGGCGAAACGCATTTCTGGAGTCGAGGCCAAATCAGATTGAAAAATTTGTGATGACAATCGTACACCAGCGTTCCCTCCCGTGCTACTATTGTACTCATTTGCTCATTTTGAGTACATTTTTATGAAATGAGTACGGCTACTACTTTGAAGCCGCCGCGTACTACTATTTCATAACATATAAACATAATTCATTTTTATTTTTTTCGAAATACATAATATTTTCCTAAGTCTGATACTTGAGGAGTACTTAATTACCTACTTATAAGGACCTTTTTACTTTCCCATACAATTTTAGTATGAACTGTCAATTTCATAGATTAAAAAGTGCCCAATTATAACACAAAATCACAAAACGTTTTGTAAGAGAACAAAAATTGACTTTATATGTATAGTGAGAGATTTGTTTTCTTTAAAAATTGTTACAATGTGCATAATACAATAATAGTACGAATAAGAACAATGGACATTATGGTGCAATTAAGACTGTAAGCTACGTAATTCTAATGTTATGTACCTACTTTTTTTAAAGAAGATGTGTAACTTACTCAATAAATATTATTTACTAATGGAGCTAGAGTGGTCAAGCACTTACGCACTGAGTAGAGTAAACTCCGTTACATAAAACTTTCAGGAATAATGAGGATTTCTTCGATTTTCAACTGTTTATTTGAAACGAAGTTGACTCAGTATACATACACTGGAACTAGGCTTGTGTAGTTCACGAACGAACTAGTTCAAGTGAACTATGAACTATGAACTAAGTTCATACACTTAGTTCACTAGTTCATTTAGTTCACGGTTATTATTTTCAATGATTTTCATACAAACGGAAGAAACTAAAGAAAACAATCCATGATTTATTCTTTATTACATATTCGTGTCCTTACAAACTAAACAGATTACGGATGCAGATACAGAAGCCAATCATGTCATGAGAGAACAGCTCAGCTCACTCACTTATGTACCTTCCACCTCCTATGCACTTGAATAGGGACAGTAACTGGAAACAAGGATCACTAACAAAACGTTACAAAATTCTGGTCAAATTCTTTTTTTTTTTGTATCCTGTTAAGCTTAATTAATAATGGGTGTAGCCGCATTTGTTGGAAATAACTTCATAAATACCGTTTGGAAGTTAGTTAAACAGAGATTCTAGGTAGCTTTAGGAAATGTCGCTCCATGCGGGATTGATGGCTGCTGAATGATTTAACATCTGAAATTTGTTTAAATTTGTATGAATGGGGAAAGTCCATCCTGCTGGAAAGTCCATTGCACGGGTCCAAATACATTTTCGTAGTAAGGAAGAGCCTTCTGTAGTACGCCTTTGTTGTTGTTCGGTTTTCGTCCGAAAAAATCTATTTGATGCCACTACACTAGCTATTCACTAGCCATATCATGCATTTCCGAGCAGAAACCATGCGAGTCTCCTTAGGAGTAGTGATAAGAGGCGGTGTTTTTTTAATTTGATTTTTTTAGATATCCACCTCTCCGAATTACTCGTCTCACCGTGTTCACTCTACCAAAGATTCCCAAATTTAATCCGATCTGGGACTGGGAGGCAGAACAGTGAGCATTTGATGCTTCTCCAAAAAGCCGTCTAGTTTCAGTAGATGTAGTAGCTGTTTTGGTCCTCCCTTCACGTTGTTTCCATGGTTGCACTTACTTTTATGAAAACTCGAAACCACTGACTTGCTTATTTCAAATTTGTTTGGCAATATCGCTGGTGAGAATACACTTCTTCTAGCCAAGTATTTTGCCTTTCTCTTCTGCAGTTACGACTTTTTCTCGCCCCAAAACGATTAAAATATCCACACCAAAGGAATTGCCTCTGTCCCTATTCAAGTGATGCAAAAAAGTTCCCATATTTAGGATTTATAAAGAGAAACACAACATGAAATTACTAAAAAATCTTGTCCTCATTCATGTGCATGGGAGTGTATCTTTTTTTATATTTTCCCCGGCAAAGTTTTTTTTTCGTATTTTCTGTGAATTTGACCAAAATGAACTAAAATGAGCGAACTAGTTCAGTAGCGTGATTTGAACTAAATTGATCGATCACTCAAATGAACTAAATTGCCCAACTCTAACTGGAACTAAGTCAAAGCTTCAGCAAAGTCCAAGAATTGACTGGTGAATCTGCCCACTGCTTTTTTGAAGTATTTTCATACTATTGGGGAGGTAACTTCTATGTTTGCGCAATTTTTGCAATGCTTTTCGTATTTTGCACTTTTTCAAAAAATTTTAAAGAAAACTGTGAAAAATGGTCTTGTTTTCATACAAATTTATTTGATGTTTAACAAATAAGATATAATTCGCTATGCGAAACAAAATACATATTGATATGAAATAAAGGAAAACTAACTTCGTCTTTATTTATTTGTGAATTTGTAAAAGTAAGAAAATAATTTATATTGGGAAATTAAAGTCGAATTTTCTAGAAATTAATGTTTATTTATGATATTTTTTAAGAATGTAGTCTCAAAAACAATAAAACTACAAGTAAGCAATTTATAGAAAAACAAATCATACCATAAGAAAAAATATACTTCGCCACACCACATTTAGGCACTATTTTTCTCAAATTTGTCTGTCAAAATCAGCATGACCACATGCTGTTATTACGTCAATAGATTACTGATTGCGGAAATTGATATAGAAATTCTAATTTTGACCACTTTTGTACTTATAACTGGAATGTACACTTTAGTTTCGTAATGTAAGACGTACTACCTTGGAAGTCATTTGAGTACTATTTTCCACCGAGATGAGAACTCTGCCCAACCAAAAGGGAGGGAACGCTGTCGTACACTCCAACAATTTATTCACTTCATAAATATGTTTATGATTTGAAAGTAATTAGATAGAAAGTCAGTTGATTGGAATTCCTTTATGTAGTTTTACATAATACAAACCTACTTGTATAATGAACATCTCAAAATACGCTGACAAAGATTAAAGAGAACAGAGACTAGAGTATAATTTCCCGCAAGTGAAGTTCTACCAAGCAACAAGCACGTGTGTCGTGTATCTCCGATTCGTAGACAGATAGGGTAGTATGTAGCTACAATGTAGTTTCTATGTATCAAAATCTGTATCTGTATCAAAATAATAGTCTACATAGGTATACATAATCGGGCCTAGCGAGGTATCCGTCGGAACGGAAAATTCTCCGCAACGCATACTCCGTAGGAGACTCAAATTACATTCGAGGTATCCGCTTTCGGAAAGAATAATTAAAATGCGACAACGCATTGATTTCATATGAAGTTGTTTCGTGGTACATCGGGATTTTCCTATTTAGTGCTTGTTTTTTCATTTTTTTTGCCCTGGAAACACACATTTAAGCAATAAATACAACCAATTACTTTGCTAAAATGTTTTTTTCTTTATTGCTTTCATTTATCAACACTTCAGTGCAAACAAATTCCGCAACCAATTCTTGTCGGAGCATATCGGAAGAAAATTCGTATGAAGCTGTCAAAAATATCAGTAAAAACGCACTTCATCGCACTGAAACGCAAAACGCCAGTGTGCGTTACATATTTGTCGGAACCAAGTTCCGAAAAGCTGTTCCGACGTATACGGTATACCTCGCTGCAAAAATCCTCCGATTCGTATAAAATCGGAGAACTTTCCGGTCCGACGGATACCTCGCTAGGGCCGAATCTTTATATATTTATACTAGCTGTACCCGCCCAGCTTTGCCCGTGCACAGGAATTGTATTGCTTAGGTCTGACATAATAATGTTCTTTCGTAAAATGCGAAAAATGAGCATAAATCTATTTTCTGGAATTTTCTTTCTAAACCTAAAATAATATATAGCAATACGAAAAAAGCAAAAAAAGAATAATGAAAATCATAGAAGATGTTTTCGTTATTTCGGTTTTTTGGCGTGGCGATATCGATAATGGATGTAATGTATTGGATATATAATGTGTACCCTCTGCATCGCCCTTCCTCTCCTTGATCATGCTACTTGTTTGTAATGCAGTATTTCTTTTCCTTTGTTTCCCTCTTCCTATGGAACCCTACACTGTTACCATACACCATATCGAATGAAATTCTGATGTGAAACTGTTTTGTATTATACGTCTCTTCTCTTATGAAGATTATTAATATACCTACCCCATGCCATACTGACATACGATCATAATATACATACCTACATATACAACTGACCACTGCGAAAACAAATCAACCTATGCTAATGTTGTTTTGTTTGTCCTGTCGCATCGCACGATCGTAAAAGTACAAACATCCATTTATAGCAAGGTATAATATTGTATGTATATATTTTCACTTAAAAAAAAAATACATACGTCATATCAGAATGAAATTCCTACTGCGTTGCGTGGCGATATGCGATAATGTGCACCCTCTGTATCGCCCTCCCTCTCAATGATCTTGCGACTTGTTTATATGTATATTGCATTTCCTTTCCTTTCCTTTGTTTCCCTCTTCACATGGAATCCAAACAACTACCTACCCCAACAGCCCAACCCAACCCTACACTGTTACTACACAACATTCACATAAAAAATGAAATTCTGAAATGAAACCTGTTTTATATTACACGTCTGTCTTATGAAGATTATTAATATACCCCATGCCATACTGCAGCACGCACGACGCACACCATCCTCATCCTGCATGCATCGGACATACGATCATAATATACATACCTACATATACAATGAGCATAGCACGAACAAAAATCATCCCTTTTCGAATGTGTATTGTTTTTGTTTGACGATCGCAAAAGTATAAACATACATTTGTAGCAGGGTATATGTGTATGTATATATTTTCACTTCAGAAAATACATTTTGGTTAAAAACTGTTCCTAAGGACGTGGCTATAAACGACATAGCCTATAGCAGTCTTACAGTCTTAAGGAACATTTTAAAAAAGTTTCATCAAAATCTGTCCAGCAGTTTTTGAGTTTTTAGCTGACAAAGAAAAGTCCTACAGTTTTATTATATGTATAGATAATTCTTCTGTCCGTGTTTGTTACCGTACTCCTCCTAAACGGCTTGACGGATTTTAATGAAATTTTGTGTTTGTGTTTGAATGGGTCTTGGGATGGTTTATATTCACAAATGGACCCGGTAGGTGGCGCTGCGATCCGCAAAAAAATAACCACTAAAAAATAAAAAAATAAAACAATAATAAAATTTAAAATAATTAATTTAAATTTTTGCCAATGTCAAAGTTCTTAAGTTAATTTATCAGAATTGTGTGCATAACACATTGATAAATGTGTAAACGGTTACGCGTCATCGAAAAAAAGCAACATGTAAGTTTGTTAAACCAATTACAACATCCATAGAAATCATATGTATTGTGCGTTTCTGCTTACTACAGAACAATGCCACGTCTTCGAAGAGGAAATATCGGTTGAGGTACACGGATAGATGTATCAGCCCGCATACATCGGTTAAATGAACAAAATTGATTAACGCACTAATGGTATAGGCAAAACAACGTTTGCCGGGTCCGCTGGTATACAATAAAACTATGGGTATTTTCTTTGTTACCTCAAAACGTGAAAACTACTGGACAGATTTAAATGAAACCTTTTTTGAAATGTGTCTTCAGACTGCAAAATGGTTTTAGGCTATGTTGTTTATTGCTTTGTCCTTTGGAGCAAAATCTAATTTTTCAGACTTCACAGCTTTTAACTTGTCTTTTCTATAGGAATTCTTAATCAATATAAAGAAAACACAATTTTTTGAGGGAACTAAAATACTCGTTCTTAAATATTTTAAGCTATGAACCAGAGGTTTGGATTTTCATTAGGTGTAGGTTTTAAACTTGTAAATACCTACAATTCGGCATTTTCAGCGGTTCCACATGAACTCCTTAGAATTTAGCTATAGTTTCGATTCGATTTTAAAACGGACGGTCGGCATCGGTGAATTTACTGACTGAAATCCTAAAAATGTTTCTAATTTGAAGTTAAATTCGAACGAATATGTTATATGTGTTTATTATGTGGATTGCGAACTTATACAATTTGCTGCAAGGGTGTTTTCGTTTGCGGCAAAAAGTTTGGAAAACGAAATGTCGTTATTTAAACTGTTTATAAATTTGTTTTCTTAATACAGCTGATGGCTGAAGTTCGCGAACTGCCGCGACCTAGAAAAGTGTTCATGTGAACGGACTGTTACAACTTTAACCAAAATAATTTATTGTTAACTATATTATTTGTAACTGTTATACATTACCTATGCAACTTGCTCATTATACCTATGCTTATGTCAATTGTTAATGTCAGTCATTCTATTGTCAAATTGTAATTGTCAAAGATCTATCGAAGAACACAAAGTTGAAATTGAATCATTAATCATCCAACCGTCGAATAAAGTAGCCAGTTTATAACGTTTTAAGAAACTGCGTTTTATTTTACACTTTACATTTTGGTCCGTTCAAGCCGAACATTTATATTACAAATTATAACCAACAATTTGAAGTAATCGTGCACTGTGCTTTTACTGTGCTTTGTCTGGTGTGCTGTGCTGTGGGAGATTTTGCTGTTTAATCAACTGTGCTGTTTTATTCGTATGCCGTTGGAACCGCTAACATCATTTACCGTATTGTGCTGTTGGAATCAGATTGACATTGGAGAATTGAACCAAGAATAATTCAACAAATTAATCGAGTGAGTACGATCTTATAATACTGAATCCATATTCATACACACCTGCATTCATTTTTTATGCTGTGGAAATCATTTGTGCCATTTGAGTTTGTGCGTCTGATCTGAACATCGTCTACTGGATTGGAAAATTGTACCGTTGGAATTGATCGCTTTTACTGGAATCAGAGTGTGCCGTTCAAATATTGTGTGCCGTTGGAATTGTTACATCGTTGGAATTGTCAAGTGTGCCGTTCAAATATTGTGCCGTTGGAATTGTTACACCGTTATCCGTTGGCGTCGAAATTTCTGGAAGCAACTAAGGAACAATCGATACGAATTAAAAGTGAGTGCAACGTTATTTTTCTTTACTATTACATTTATTACGACCACGAATTTTCAAGTAAATTAATTTAACAATATGAATGTTACTGCCACAATGAAATTATTGAAACGGATGTGTGTTCAGGTTGAAAAAGATTTTATCAGTTTCGGGAAAATGAGTGATGATGCTAGAACGAGGAATTATATATCCAGTAGATTGAGTATTTTGGAGGAATATTTTAGAAATATTTGCGAACATCGTGATGACATTGGTAGTTCTGACCTGGAAGAAGATGAATTAAAAGTGTGTGAAAATTTATATGATAAGGTTATGGAAACTTACCTCTTATACAAATCAGCAATGCTAGATGAGCTAGATAGGTTAGATAATTACTGTTCCCCTGGGCAACCGCCTGAAGAGTCAGATAAGAATCGACATGATAACGTTAATTCTAAAGGCCAATCGCATGAAGAACAGCAAGACAATTTGGGTTCTACCAAAAGTTCTTTAAATTTCAATGAGATTAGACTCCCTTGCATCAATCCTCCGATTTTTTCTGGTGCTTACGATAGGTGGCGATCGTTTCATGACCTTTTTGTTTCATTGGTGCATAATAATTCGTCACTGTCCGAGATACAAAAGTTGCACTATTTAAAATCGAGTGTAACGGGTGAGGCAGAGCGATTGTTACAGCATTTGAGCATCGATAATGGTAATTATCAGCAAGCATGGTCTATTCTTACATCACGATATGATCATAAACGTATTTTAGTTAATACACAACTAAGGATTTTCTTCGAACAACCTATAATTCACGCCGAAAGCTCAAATGCCATCAAGGGCTTACTCGATAAATCAACCGAAGTTCTTCATTCGTTGACCAATTTAGGAGTTCAAATAGATCAGTGGGATGTAATAGTAATTTACACATTATTACAAAAACTACCTGCCAGTACACAACAAATGTGGGAAGAGAAATTAGGAATGACCAAAGAACTTCCAACATTTACAGAATTTTCTAATTTTTTGGAAACTCGTTTTCGATCATTGGAAGTTGTCGATCAACTAAAACCAAAATCAAGGTCATCGATTCAAAAGAGTCAAGTGAATCACAATGTTCTCCATGTCAAATCCACAAATCGGGAAATATATATAAATGTTCTGTGTGTCATAGAGGACAACATTCACTCAGTACATGCAACACTTTTAAAAGACTAAATTATAATGATAAACAAAGGACCGTGAAACAACTTGGAGTTTGCGAAAATTGTTTGGCCTATAGCCACAAGACTCAACAATGTCATAGCCATAATCGGTGCTATTATTGTAAGCAGAAGCACCATTCCCTATTACATTCAAACATCGAGAACAGCCACAGCTCGTTTGTTTCAGATTCTCAGCTTATGTCTGATTCTCAAACAGTAGCAGAACCAGCATACTCTAATTTCACTCCACAATCTGTAGTATCTAATACGAACGACATTCAGACACATGAAATATCAATTCAGGAAGATCCAAAAATAATTCAATTTAATTCCAATAATGAACTACCATGCTACAGTTCATCCATCCGCAATCACCACATATCACAGTACACAAATTCAAAAATTTTACTATCTACTGCAATCGTCAGGGTAAGATCAGGATGTGGGAAATATGTCAACTTAAGGGCGTTGATAGATTCCGGTTCAGAGGCAACTTTTATAACTGAAGAGGCCACACAAGTTCTTGGGCTCAAGAAATATCGCACTTTTATTGAAACCGCAGGATTGGGAAATGTGAACAATGGGTATTGTACAAATTATATTGACCTAAGCCTTTGTTCAGTTTATTCGAACTTTGAGACTGAAGCAAAAGCATTTGTCTTTAAAACCCTGACAGGGCTCTTACCACATCAGGATGTCCTTACGACCAGTCTTCGACATATACAAGGCCTAACATTAGCAGACCCAATGTTTTATAAATCCGCTTGTGTTGATCTGGTTCTGGGCAATTAAATCTATTGCGATGTGGTTTTGCCAGAAATCATTAGAGGAGATGAGCGCATAGCACCGATTGCTCAGAATACTCAATTTCGGTGGATTATTTCTGGTAGAGCTCCATCCGAAACCAAACATTTCAAGAATTTTCTGCAGCTTTTGGACATAGAATTACAAATTAGTAAATACCGATATACGGAAGAAGCACCTAACACGGAAGAATTATCTATACGTGCTAACGTGAACTCTGCTAAAGTTAATTATCGATCGTCTGCGACTGATATCAAAGTTTTTGAACTTCTTGGCTGGATTTTCCCAAGCATGATTTGCGCCATAATAATTATGCAATGTATATTGTCGAGAAACTTAATCCGGTATCATTCTGTTCTAGAGGAAATAAAAGTATTGCTTAAAAATGCAAACATTGGTTGGACGGAAATAAACAAAACATCATCAGAAATCGAAACCAAATGGACTTTTATTCCTACTGCTTTACATCATTCCAGAGGACTGAGAAAAGTGAGAACGGAATCCACTAAATGCCATTTCAACGAATTGCTGACATTTAAGGAACTCAGCATACTTCTAGTTAAAATAGAAGCATGTTCAAACTCGAGACTCCTTTGTCCAATGACCACAAACTTTATCGATTTCAACCTGCCTATCGCCTCCGTCCGTATTATATTAATTGAGGACACGAAGACAATGAAGAAATATAACCTATGCACAAATTCATATAATTCAACACATCCCATCTCACGCATTAAAACCATCACCATATCTTCTCATATACAATTTTATCCTCAATAAATAAGCACCCACTCATAATATATATCTCACTCATATTACTACATTCAATCTAAATCCGCACAAAGTCTTCACATTTAGCAACACATATATATGTATATTACCTATAAAAAATGAAAATGAAAATATATATCACTCAGCCAAAACACAAGCACATGTACCTAAACAATCACCCAGAACACGAATACAAAATCACTAATTTCACAACAGATTTACTCAAGCATTGTATATCACAGAGACCCTTTACTTAATCACTAGTGTGATGTAATGCTCAGATGCTGATCTGCTGTAATAATGAAACAACACTCAGTTAAATATTAATATGTTATAAAAACATCCAATATTATATTAACTCATACATGCACTCACGTGATATCAGACTCACTTAAACTCACTCACTCAAGTGGTACTCAATAAAAGGACCATTAACTTATTTAAAACTCATATGACATTACACTCAGTCATAGTACTCAATGATATGAAACTCATGCAAATTCGATTCATTGAATATACTATCTAATATATATCTACTACTTCTCACATTTACTCATAAAAACACACATGTTATCATACATTAATCAAGCACTCACACGCTATTATACATTTACTTAATCACTCACATGATACAAAACTCATTCAATGCACTCTAATGACATCACCATACACTCACTCGTTCTCAAGACACGCTATTGATATCACATTATTACAAACATTTAAACAAGTACCCAAACGATGTCAAATTATACCTACTTGTCAAAACTTTAAATTTACAACACAACACTCAATCAAAATATCGACACACCCTGCACAAATTCTGAAACAACATATAAGTACCAAACTACATTTGCCTAGCAACATCAAACTAACTGGCAACATGCATCACCAACAAAATTGTCGTAAATAAAAAATATAATAATATAACACCACTAATACAGTCCGCTAACCAAAGATCGAAAACATAACACCGTAAATGCACACATCGCACGTCGCACCCCGCACCAAGCACAAGCAAAGCAACTACATACTACATATATTATCTATATGTGAACAATGTATCAATATATCAATGCAGCAACAGCTACAATCAATCGCCAAGAGAAGAAGCACGAAACAAGGAGAACAACAAAATGAAAACACCATTGATAATAATCGGCACACACACAAACTAATGCAATTCAAATGGGACTAATTTCCCGAAAATTAAACACGATTTTTTCGTAAAAAAACATTATTATAATGATAACAACTTACATGAATCACATTTTGCACATACCAATGACTAATTTTAATAAATTTAAATGACTTACACGCACTTTAAACAAAATAAAATTTTAATAAAATCACCGAACCGACGACGCGATCAAGATCAATATTATCAACATGAATTTACTACGAAAATACTCATCTTACAGCAAGTGCAGGAGAAATGTACTTTATTCGGCTATTATTGACTTGTGGAGAGAAGGAGACGAACTTATTGTTTTGTTATTCTGTACACTATATTGCTGCGTAGTCCATTGATTGTTACATGTTTCAATGTATATACTGTATTATAATGTTTTTCTCTATTTCCATGTGAGTTGGAGCAAGTAAACACGAACTTCCAAGACAAAATAATATGCTGAAGATAAAACCAGGACTGGCACTGAGGCGAGCAACGTAACGTGACGTAACTGCAGAATTGCGAACATATCGTTCACAGGCGGGGAGAATGTTACAACTTTAACCAAAATAATTTATTGTTAACTATATTATTTGTAACTGTTATACATTACCTATGCAACTTGCTCATTATACCTATGCTTATGTCAATTGTTAATGTCAGTCATTCTATTGTCAAATTGTAATTGTCAAAGATCTATCGAAGAACACAAAGTTGAAATTGAATCATTAATCATCCAACCGTCGAATAAAGTAGCCAGTTTATAACGTTTTAAGAAACTGCGTTTTATTTTACACTTTACAGGACTGTCAAAACTTGCGAATATTCGTTCGTTCGTAGATGGTTGGTGCGCTCTCATGTGAATGGTCCTTTAGGTATTGGACCAGAGGTGTTCCTGTATGGCGCTTCCTATACAAACAAAAACAATCAAAATCTTAGGATCCCGAAGACCACTGAATCGATTGACCTCAAATTTTCAGGTGATCTTAAGTATTGGCCCCGGATATTTCCTGTGAAAATTGGACATACAAAAAAGATCTTCTATGGGGTGAAATTCGATGACGTTAGATATAAATCGATAACCACTGGGCCGATTTTCATGATTTCTATAGTCGTCAAGTTCCTGAAATAAGTCGACATTTCAATGAAAGTCACCCCCCAAGGATCGAAACCTCACTACGCCTCTGGGTAGCTGGGATGATGAGAATACAAATTGAGTTTGTATTCCAAGGATTTTGGAAGAAGCACTCACTTAATATTGAAACTATAATAGTTTTCTCCATTTTGTTGTTTCATATTTGTTTACTGTCTCTTAGAAAAAAACTGGAAGGAGAAGAAGGATGCGATGTGCATTTTATGCAAATCCAGTCAACGGCGGCAGTGTCTGTCTGACTAAGTGCGCAGATGACTGAAACTTGACTGATTTTATAATCAGTTTAGTTACTATGATTATTATAGGTAAATAAAATAAGCAAAACTTAAATTTCACGTCGCGAACGAAGTTGGGGGCACACCTAGTCTTATAACAAAAATGTGTAGTCCAACCGGATATCTTACCTATCGAAGCAGCGAAAGAAGGCACAATTTTCAATATTAGGCCGGTTGAACGTATGTTTAATGAAAGTGAAAGTTTAACATTTTTTCGACGACCCACAAGGAAGCCCCTTTCATTTCAGCAAGATGCATCAGTCTCTTTAACATAGCATATAAGAACATGTCCACCATACCCACACATCATAGTTCATAGTGTACGGAAGCCTAAAACCATTTTGTATGACCATCTTTTTAACCAAGTTCGGTACTTACCATCTCATTAACCATTTTAAGGCCGGATATGAGAAGGAAGTTATGAAAAGCCATGATATTGGTTTGGGTATAAACGGAGCATTCATTAATAGCTCCATATAGAATGTAAGGCCTACATGATCACAACCATTCTTTTGTGTAAGTTTTTATATTTAGGGACGAATGGAGGGCGCCTACAGTTTTGTGCTGAACCCGAACAGCTGAATTAAGAAATTTTTCCAGTTGACACATATTCTGTCATCCTAATAACAGATCGATCTAGCTGTCACAAGACGGAACTTTCGACACTTACTTAAAGTTTTCTATCTGTTTCAGTAAGAACCCAATAACGTGCAGAGCTCCTTCGACAGGAGGTCTGGAGACTAGCTACCATCATTTCAGACCATTTCTCATACTACATACAACAAAGTCGGCTATAAACCTTTCGTATTCGAGCTATATAGTTTAATCTGGGAGAACCCAATGATGACCAACTTAGTACCGATGAGCAAATGGCTTATCTTAGATCTCCAAATACCAACCATTGTTTATAATGTCTGCGCCGCAATTGCAATATCATGTCGATAGCTTAGGGAGTTAGGAACACTCAATATCCAACATATCCTACGTCACAATGGACTTCTATAACTGGTGGATGTTTGATTGTGGGCACAACGCACTCCGGTTTATTTTGTTCGCGGGGTCTTCTTCTTCATCTTTGCTGTCATAACTTTGAAAACAGATTCATCAGAGAAGCAAACCTACTGAAGACCGATTTTATGGTTAAAATTATTTATTTTCATAACTCAATTAACTGCACATTTGCCTCATTATATTAGATTAACCCAAAAGCTGCACCATTTGCTGAAAACCTTCTTTGCTCAGAGGCAAACTAATAATAAAAATTCTATATGCCTCGCAAGTATCCCGAATTATGCCGTCCATTCTGGGGTTTGTGTATCAAGGCCTGCCGCAATTATCCTTTCTCTATGGATCTAACAAATTTAATTTTTTGTATTCTTCGCGGAACATTTTGAGACTCTAACTATACCCGTAGGTACGTTAATACTGAGATCTTAGTATTAACGCTGCCAGCACAATACCAAGGAGCCTTTGAACGTTTTAAGGGTTACTGGTTAGGTCAGTATAATTTAAATTCAATTTGGATACTCGCGTTTTCCCATTTGAAGTAATATCTTGATCCGATGTTTTTTAGCGAACCGCTAGTTCAACCGAACTATAACAAAATATTTAATCACTCCATCTATCAAATTGTTGGCATTAAAAGCATTTTTTTTGTTTTACTAATGGAAAGTCATTCTCGACCAACATCACCATCACCAGTTCACCACCCTTTTGATGTGTATTGGTGCACAAAATTAATATATTTATATTGCGTCAGGATATCATCTGAAATGGGTTTAATTGTTTGGATTAGAGAATATCCTGAATGATTTAAAATCTATTTGCTTTTCCTGATTGAATTGCGGTTGGATTTTGCAAAAATTTAAATTGAGAGAATAATTCCTGTTAGCAGTGAATACACAAAAAAAAAAGAATATTAATTTACATCTGCCTGCATGATGTGCGCTATAGAAACATCCCACTAAATAAAAATTAACTTTGTATGAAAACTGTTTCAGGCCATAAGGGCTTTGTAATTTTTACCTTGACTTTTCGACAAAATATGTTTTGTAATATCTATTTGCATTTGATTATTTATAAATTGCCATCAAATATCCTACGTACTTGGGTAAACATAGTAATATTAACTTAAATTGGAATGGAGAACGTGAAGTCTTCCAGGTACGCCTAATAGATTTGGAAAGACGTGCCTAGTTAGATCAGAGCATTCATATCTATTCTGTAAGTGAGGTTACATAAAAAATGTGGAAATAAAACGTTGGTCTTACTCAATCCCTTTTTTGTTTGAAAGTATTTCCAAAAATTTCTTCTAAATAACTTACTTATTTTACTTAAGGGGCTCCCAACCCGTGAAGAATTTTTGCCTTAGACACTGCAGCCTTCCATCTTCTGCGATTCCGGGTACACTGCTTTTAGTTATATCCACACTAATCGCTCTGGAATCTGCGATGGCTTTGTCTTTAAATCGGAGATTCGCCATTCCTTGTAGTCTCAAACCGAATTAAAGATCCTCCTAGTTGGAGCATTATGTCTATTCGCTCGATGCGGAGGGGCCAATGTAGTCGACGTATTTTGGCTTTTTGGACTACATATGTACATGATATCTACCTATGCAGCTCGTAGAGTTCGCGGTTGCATCTTATTCTACATTCGCCCTCCTCGCACACAGGAACGAAAATCCGTCGAAAATTATTCCTGCTTATCGTCCAGCACTCGGTGCCATACATCAGAACTGGGAGGACAAGGGTTTCGTAAAGCAAATTTTTTGTCCTTCGAGTTAGGCGTTTTGAACACAATTGTTTTGTCGGACGGTCGGATCTGCACTAGGGTGGACCAATGGCAACAATTTTGATCTGTTCTTCAATCGCTATGAAAGCCTCTATCACACCTGCTCTGTGCGCTATGTGCTCCAGAACGAAATGGAAGAAGTCACATGATAGGGCATCTCTTTGCCGAAATCCGGTACATGCTTGAAATAGTTCAGAGGAGCTACTTCTAAATTGATTATTGCAGTCCGTGTTTTTTAGCGTCACGCGACAAATCTGAATCAGTTTTTCCGAGATCCTGAATTCGCTTTTGACGATGAATACTATCATACCTATGTAGCTTTGAAGTCGATGAATAGGCAGGTGGTTATAGTCTCGACCTGAAATTCATTGGTATTTTCCAGGATTTGTCTTAAAGTGAACAGATCGACTATAGGATCTGCTGGGTATGAAGTCACACTGGTACGTGCCGATTAGTTTGTTTGAGGTCAGCTTAGATGTTCACACAGTACATTGGATAGGATCTTTATAAATAATTGCATCCATTTAATGTGTATAGCATCAGCTGTGTAGGTAGAGATTTCATAATTCTGTAGGATATTTCACTTTTGTTTCCCATGCATGCAAAATTTTGATTATGGATGGCAAGACGCATTTCAAAAAGAGCAAGATCCCCCCCAATCCGTCGAGCTAGCTGGTGCAACGCTAGGCATAGGCATGCATACGCCCTCAAGTAGGAAAGGGATTACCCGTTGTCATGTTATTACAATGCGGTCCGAACATTACAGTCAGTCCATTACATAATTAATGGCGGCCAACGTGGGGCAGAAAAGGATGGTTTTCTCTGTTGGAAGTCCAACGTGGGCGAAGAGAGATTTGTATAATTTTTCTTAAAAGACTATTATATAAATGCGTACCTAGTAACTTAATTACACCTTAGTTACAATGCAGGTTTTCTTTTCAGTCCTATTCAAATAACATTTTTACCTGCATATTAGTTTCAATAGTTTGTCTTAAAATCCAGTATTAGAATATCATTTGGAATTATTGGAGTCGTAAAGATTTCTTGTGCTTCAATCCAATGACTTTTCTTTTGACTGTCTTGCCGGAGGTTTTGTGGTAGATGTCCTCTGGAAATGCTGGTCTTAGGAGTCCTATTGACCTTAAATACCTGACCGATGGATTATCTTTCATGAAAAAGTGATTTTCCACTTCTGAGACAAGAAAATCTCTGCTATTACCCTCTGCAAATTCTCGAGATAGCCTTGTTATAAATGAACAAATCTGACATTGTAAATCTGTCCTTGCAACAACAACATCAAGATAATATGTTTAATCGATTGACTCAAGATCTTAGACCAAAGACCAAAGAGTCATTTGAACGCAAAAACAAAAAGCGTAACTATTCTCCATCTCAATCCATAAATCCGTCAGCTTGATCTTACACGGGCTTCTAATGATAAGGTTGTTTAAACACAAGCAGGGTCAACTAAAAAAAAGCAAATGGTTCAGGGTCCGGCGAAAGGTCGGACGTCCTTGAAATGGCTAATATGTACTCCCCCCAAGAAGCCATAAAGCCGTAAACGACAGAGTACCTCGTTGTTGCCTGTTGTTTGATAACGTCCATGATTCTGCGCCATAAAGCAGGACTGGGATGATGAGGGTCTTATATAGAGTCTCCTTGGTGTTTCTCGACAAGGCCTTACTAATCAATTGCCTTCTTAGGCCAAAGTAACAGCGGTTGGCAAGTGTAATTCTTCGCTTGATTTCTGATGTGATGTCATTTTCAGAGTTAATAGCGGAGCCGAGGTAGACAAAGTCCCGAACTACCTCAAAGTTATAGCTGTCTATCGTGACGTTCTGTCCGATTCTTCGATGTTGTATGTCCCTTCTTGTTGACAGCATATATTTCGTTTTGCCCTCATTCACCACTAAACCCATTTTTGCCGCTTCTGCGCTGATACCTGCAAACGCACCAGTGACAGCTCGTTGTGTTCTGCCAATGATGTCGATGTCGTCAGCGTATGCAAGTAGTTGCACAGACTTTTGGAAAATTGTGCCCCTGGTGATGGCTTGCGAGTTTCGCACAATTTTCTTAAGAATGATGTTGAAAAAGTCACATGACAGCGCATGACCTTGTCTAAATCCTTTTTTGACATCAAAGGTCTCGGTGAGATTGTTTCCGACCTTTACGGAGCAGCGGGCGTTCTCCGTCGTCATTCTGCACAATCTGACAAGTTTGGCAGGGATGCCAAAACGAGACATGGCTCTGTATAGCTCGTCTCTATAAATGCTGTCATATGCGGCTTTAAAATCGATAAATAGATGGTGAGTATCGATTTGGACTTCTTGGGTTTTCTCCAGGATCTGTCGTAGTGTGAATATTTGGTCGGTTGTGGACTTACCGGGCCTGAAATCGCACTGATAGGGTCCAATCAGTTCGTTGACAAATGGTTTCAGGCGTTCACACAGTACGGCAGACAGGATCTTGTAAGCGATGTTAAGGAGACTGATGCCTCTATAGTTGGCGCAGTTTAGAGGGTCTTCTTTCTTATGGATCGGGCAAACAATGCTGAGGCTCCATTCATTAGGCATACTTTCCTCTGACCAAATTTTAGAAACGAGTTGGTGTATGCTCTCTACCAAGTCATCTCCCGCTGCCTTAAAAAGCTCGGCCGATAAACCGTCCGGTCCTGCAGCTTTGTTGGACTTCAGCTTGGATATTGCTATTCGTACCCTGATTTATCTATGTTCGATTATTTCTTGTGGGGTCACCTCAAGGCACGTGTTTACTAGCACAAGCCCCAATCACAGGAAGAATTAAAGGAAGCGATCGTGGTCACGGACCACCATATGACAGATGTGATTTTCCACTTCTTTTTTTTTTAATTTAAAAAACAGAACCATAATTTGTAATAATTTACAAATGATTTCTTTTTTGTAAAAAAAATTAACGATTTTATGATTTCATTTAAAATTGTCCGTTCTTTCTGCCAGATCCTGTATGTTCTCATATTTAATTTGTTTATGCTGCGTGCAGATATTCACATTCTCAGAATCTCAGGCACAACCACTTTAGCTAAGTTAGCACTGATGGAACATTTTTGCGCTGATTTGTTTATTTGTTTTGAGCACTACTCAGCTGCAGGACTACACAGAGTAATGAGTTATAGCTTGAATGAAACAGGGATGAGTTTATTAAAAACATTTTTTTTTGTTTCTATATCCAACTAGCATTTTCCTGCGGCTCCGCTCCGATTGCAGAGGAACCTAGTACGAAATATATTAAGTCGCCAATAACTGGGAAACGGATTTTCTTCATTTCTTATATAGACATAAACCGAGTTTGAAGTCGATCGGATGAAATATAAGAATTTTCCGGTACAAATTGTAGGGATATGTGGCAAGTTTGCTACTAGCTTTTCACATTTATATTATTTTCTTTGCGTGTGCTAATCCCATTCATGTCACTTATGCAGCAGCTAAACATTCAAAGACATAATTTTCAATATATCCTCTGCATTTAAATGGAAAGCTTTTGACATTACGATCAGCAAGATGAAGAAAACCCTCCTTTTCATTTTCCTTAATACGACGACGTTTTGCACTTTATTTTCAAAGCAGCTGAGCAAGCTTTGTAGCTTTGGTAAATCAAGTGAAGCGATTAAATTTATATGTTCAAAAAATATAAAAAAAAACATTAATACACTTAAATAAATATAATATATAAAAGGATTCACCCAGCAAACATCATCTCTTCATCAGTGAATTCTTCGCATCAGTAGCATTCAGCTTGACTTTGGAATATTTTTCAGAAAATCTAGTTTTCCACTCTATGGAATATAGCAATTTATCGAATTTTCATATGAATGTCCTTTTGGCACCACGTCGGAAGGATAAATATGGATCCGTACCGAATGTGACTGCAAAGCGCTAGCTACCTTTTCGGTTATCGCATTTTTGTGTGTGTATCAGTAACAAAATTGCGTCCCTCCCATAGTCCCATACCCATCCTCAGCATCACTTTTCATAATCCAAGAATATGGTATTGGTAGTCCTTCTGTGCTGCGAAAGAATATTTATATACAGACAGGCCAGCCCACACACACACGACACGTTAGTGGGGGTAATAAAATGATTGTAACGGATACCATCATTTCCCGCATCGCAGTCGTCAACTTGAAGCTACGGTGGAAAGTACTTTTTTGTCTCTTTCCACTTTTTCAGTAAAAAAAAAAAAATCCATTTGGAAATTACATGTCAGGCTAGACCTTGTTTGTCCTTTGAATGCCACAGACAGGTATCGTATATTTTAATTTGGGGTTTTTCGTTTTTGTGCCGCTGTATCTTTACTGTTATCCTGTTTTCCAGTATAATCAGAAATTTCAGCGCCACATGATATCAGCTTCAGACTCTCTATACAGATGCGAAGGACCAAATGACCGAGTATGGCAACGACCAACCAATACAACAGAACCGCACTCATGAAATGTTAATTTGGGCAAATCTGGTTTGACATGAGTGAATTTCAGGTAATGGATCCCCGAAATGAGGTAAAAATTTAAATTAGGATATCCGAGGCCATGACCGATACAATGCATTAAGTTGGATAGAGGGGTAGAGCGTATCGCTCTGTCGTGGACGAGGGATTTGATTTAGTTGTATAGATACACAACTGTCCAACCAACCAGAGGCATTTACGTAAACAGTTCCTAATAAAGGCCGATGAGTGATGTACGCATAAAGGATTCCTGTAGCCAATCTAACTGACTGAGAACTTTAATAATTTATTTAAAATTTAAATGTATTGCCTGACAAGTCAGTGACTTTTATACGAACAATATTTTTTTTTTTTTTTTTAATTAAAAATTGATGTTGAGTTCAATCAATCTTTGTCACAATATAGAGATCCCTGTCCTTGACTGCTGTATTCATTCCTAGTGCTGGTAAAATATCTGTGAGTGATCCTGGATAAGAAACTTCTTTGGACAAATCATATCAAGTCGAAGTCATCCAAGGCGCTCTCAGTTTTCTGACAGTATAAGCGTGCTTTCGATAAGACGTAGCACGTGGGTCTTATATTCAGATCTTTTGTCTATACTAGCCTAAGCCTATGCGTGCGTCGGTTGTTTGTTGGAGGGTGCTTTCGCGAAAGTATGTGAGATGTGAGATGTGACTGCCTTCTGCACAAAACTTTAAGGAAAGCTCAGTCTTGGCTGCGCGGGTGCAGAGTAATGCCGGACTCTACTCTAGATGCTCTACTTTTTTTACTACCCTTTGGTACCTTTACCACGATATCTACTATCAAATCAATCTACCGTCTCAGGCGGGGTGGTTTTTGGTATCATCTATACTGGAGTTTCGATGACCTTGCGCGACACTTATTCTATGACCCTAGTTCTATGGATATGCCGCCTGATGCAATGACACCTGAACTTCAAGACTGCCTTCAGCCAGAGTCTGAGTTTGGTTTGGGATTAAGTCAAATTTTCACGGATGGCTCAAAAACTAGCCAAGAGTCCGGTGCTTGTTTCTTCGTAGAAATCGTCAACATTTGACTTTACTACTCGTTAGGCAAGCATGCGAGCTTGTACAATGTACACGGCATGTATCCATTGGGACCATTCGGTGACGTAAAAATGACGTCAGGGCTACATACCTACGTGCTTGCTACATGCACCTTTAGGAATAGGTAGCGGAATCAGAGTATCTCCGTCTGTAGCTGTAGTCAAACTGCGCTTAAGCCCTTGCTCAACCCTGTTACCCGTTCCAAAATGGTTTGGGAATGCAAGAAGTCTTATCTTTTTGACTCATGTCTGGATCCCAGTGCCAGGTCGTCCTGGGATTACGGGAAATGAGATATTCGATGGGATTGCTAAGCAAGGCTTTTAGGATAATTTCTCGGGACCTGAACCTGCGCTGGGTCTTCCTCCATCCTCGGTCAGGGTCTCCATTGTCGACTGGGTTTCTATGGGTTTCTAACGAACACAATTGTGTATGGCAAGACTTTCCGGGGCGTGCGGGTTTACTAAACTCATGCTCCCGAAAGTCAGTAAGAAGTCCGTGGTATTCCTGCTGTATCTCCATCAGAAAAGACTGTAGCCAACTTATTGGCGTACTTACGGGACACTTGGCTTTTGCTATGCATCTTAAGCGGCCCATAGACACAACACTTGTGTCTGCACCGGACACATGTTCCATCCACCATAGATCAAAATTGTATCTATTGTATAATTCAAGTGCACAATCTCGTTTTCATAAATGCACTTTTCTCCACCGCACGTGTAAAACAATGCGCTGCTAAAAACTCCCAAAAATATTGGTCACCTTTACCTATCTAGCCATCTGGCAAAATAGTATGTATCTTCAATGCCTTCAATGATAAATCATGGACATTACTAACAAGAGAATCACATTTCCAGCTTGAATTTAAATTCGAATAAATTACTCGAATTTGATATGAAACCTGCTTCATCATAAAGACTGAAAGCGGTAATAAATTTCCTTTCCTTTAGCTCGTCAAGTGTCATCTGTATACACCATCGTCAGTGAAAGACGTAATTGGTGAGTAAAAATACGAAAAGATATTCATGCAATATTCACCAAGCGGAAGTAAAATGTCTCAAGTAGGTAGCAATCAGGACATCATGTTAAAACAAATCGGTTTTCATCATTCTTACATCTTACATGTTTGTCGGTTAACAAGAGATGTGTACAGACTATAGATATTATATTTAGCTGGCGTTATTATCAAAAGTTACAGCTTCGTTCAACACTCCTTCAAATTAAAGCAACATTGTAAAAAGAGATATATCTATTATAAACGATTTACCTTTGGGAATGGATTTTAAGAAATAGTACCTAGCTACCTGGGGCCTGTACCACGAAACAACAAGTATTGTGCAATGGGAGCATTTTAACATACTGCTCCGATAAATTGCTAATGTTTAACAATACTTGTTGTTTCGTGGTACTGGCCCCTGGTTGGTTGGTCAAAACTGCTGCTTTTATGGCCAATTATTAATTTATTTCCCAAAAGACCTTACAATAATTGTTTGCGTACTACATTTTTATTTAAGGGAGATAATATTAACTTAAAGCCATCTTTATAAATAAAAATGCAAAATGTTCGGTTATTTCAAATCGAACGAGTTGCCAATATATGGCGCTGCCATACGTTGCGCATATTTTGATAAGCAGGGACGTAGCAAGGGTCCGAGGCTGACTTTCATTAAAATGTCGACTTATTTTAAGAACTGGCCTACTATATAGAAATCACAAAAATCGGCCCAGCTGTTAACGAATTATAACGTCATCGAATTTTACCCCATAGAAAATGATTTTTGTATGGGAGATGACACGCCCCTTTGTCCAATTTTGACCAATCTTAACTCTTACGTGCTAAATCTTAATATGACACCAATTGTTGTTGAAATAAGCCGAAACAATCTTAAAAGAGGGCATTGAAACACAAATGAGCTCTTGAGTTAGTTTTTTTGTTCTTGAAATTAGCCAAAACAATCTTATTTCAAGCTTGTTCATGATTGAAACAAGCGCAACAATACTTAAACTGCATGCGCATGTACTTTATTTTGATTTCTATTCGTTCCTCACTCACTCACTTACTGAGTGAATTCTCATAAGGCAACATTGAAAATTTAATATTAATACCTATGATATCTACTGATGTGAAATGTGAATGAATGATGTGATGATATATTATAAGATGGTAGGTAATTAAGATCTTAGGTTTAGATCTTGAATACCCAAAATACATTTTTTTCAGACATCGCATAATGTAAGAACCACATTCTCAAATCAATCCCGAAACAGCCCAAGGAGCATTTAGCGACTTCATGTGTCATGCGCGACGTCGTAAAGTCGGTTTTGTTACCAGAAAAGATTCCGAACAAGTAACATTTTAGACACATGCTTGGTAACATTTTCCAATTAAGAATATTCTTATTTAGGAATTTTATATCGGCGCAGATACGATATTGTGACAATATTGTTTCTTCCATGGAACATTTTGTCCGCAGTGTATAAAATGTGTGGAGATGTGTGTTCATGTACCCAATTCCTATATATGTAGTAGCAGTGTACGAGTTTTTGTTAAGTTTTTGTTACACACAGCGACGAAACTATGCCCAAGAATTCTTATGTCATATAAATCCGGGGAACATACATAATTCACACATCAGTGATATTTTGTTGGGTTGAACTAATTTAGGTATACATAAAAATATGTCATATAAAGTTAAGTTGGATTATAAAATGATTCATAGACCATTTAAAACAAATACATAAGTACGTCCTTTTAGTGACAAGTGAAAAAAGATCTGGATGTATAAAAACTTAATATCGATAAATTGAACACTTCTTGACGTTTTGTTTTTTTGCACGTAAATAAGAACAAATGCCTAAATAGGAACTTCCCTTCAACACAAATTTAACGCGTTTGACAATTGCAAAGTTTAGCACGCATAAAAGCCACAATTCCCAAAAAGAAACATTAAGCATGCAAATAAGAACATATTCCTAAATATAAACTTCTTGTCAACGCAAATTAAACGCGATTCCCCATTGCGAACATTTTAGCACGCATAATAGCCCCAATTCTCAATAAGATACATTAACTACACAAATAAGACCAAATTCCTAATTGGGAATTTTTTTACTGTAACCACTATTCCCAAATAGGAATTTGTTAGGTATCAATTTTGTATTAGTAAAAAAATTGCAAATGGAAAATACAAAATTTTAAATTTACAATTTTGGTGGATATGGTGTAATTAAATAGAGTACAATGCTACTATTATGACTAATAGACATCGTGGATTTATTTTATTCTGATTTTATAATCCTCCTTGTCAGCATTAAAATTAGCATAAATAATTATAAGAGACATTTTTGATTAAAT
Organism: Cheilosia scutellata; assembly: GCA_955612985.1. Lineage (NCBI taxonomy): Eukaryota > Metazoa > Arthropoda > Insecta > Diptera > Syrphidae > Cheilosia > Cheilosia scutellata. The sequence continues at coordinate 101,621,107 of OY015312.1, read as the reverse complement.
ATAGAATATTTTGTAAGGATCAAGGTTTTTTTCGAAGTACATTAGTAACATTTCAAGACAAAATGATGTTGCCCATACAATTTCAGTAGTTATTTTCTCTGTTTAATAATGAAATGTTTGATGCAGTCAGAATATTATTTTGGTACATAACATAGGTACCTACACAATATTAATGACTTATCATAACATCACAAATTATATGGTATACATACACAATAAAAGATTTAAATGTTAATAAGGCATTTTTCCCAATTTGTGTTGACACTTTGCGCTGAAATTGTGTGCTCAAAGATGGTATATAGGATTTGCGTCAAAAACATTTCCTACTTTGTGTTGCACCACTTCCGAAACAAAAAAGGATTTGTTACTTCGTTGTTTCGAAACATAAGTTCCTAAATGGGATCACGAATTAACACCAGAACGTCGCCAGGCCTAAATTGTGCATTCGAATGCTACTTGGGAGGATTGAAGTAAGATTTTTTGGTCTTGAAAAAACGAGCTCAAAATAAGATTTTCGTACTTGAAATAAGATTTTCCGAGATTACCATACTTTCGTCAACGAACGAGCTTGATCTGACACTGATATTCTTGATTTTAATTTAATTTATTTATTTTAATTTATGATTTTAAAGCGTTCGCATTTTATGAATTCGTTCGTTCGCTCTCATTTGAATGGTCCTTTATAGTCCTTTTAATTAATTATCGCATTAAAATTCAAAATGTATTAAGAAAACAAGATTATAAACAGTTTCAATAACGAAATTTCGTTTTCCAAACTTTTTTCCGCGAACGAAACGAAAGTTTCGAAACTCGCTAAATTTTAAGCTGTTCATCAGTTGGCAAATTCACCGATGCCAATCGTCCTTTTTAAAATCGAATAGAAACTCGGTATATTTTAACGAGATCAGTCGGCAAATGCCGACCGTCCTTGTTAAAATCGAAAATCGGAGAAGGTACATACAAATAATCAAATAAATTGGCATTTCCGAAAGGTGAAACCTTTGAAAATGCCGACTTGTATACATTTACAAGTTAGAAAACCTATAGGGTAAAGTCGGGAGCATTTGACATCAGCACTTTTCTGAAAACTTAAAACCCTGACAGCACTTTAAATTGTGAGAAAACGAAGGTAGTTACGATTGGTTTGAGAGATAAATAAACAATTACTGTCGTCTAGGAGATAAGCGAAGTAGACGTCTTTTTTATTTTGTGCCCATTTCATCTAACTTTTATGGTAAGCAATCCAACTGTAATATTTTAATTATGTAGCCATTGACATTGAAATTGCAATGTAGTGCACCTTCATTCGTTTTAAAATCATTAATAAACAATGGTTTCTCTTGAGCACCATTACACAAGTTTTTTTTTTGTGTTAGTCCCAAAAGTAGTCAAAAATGAGGATTTGACATTCTTGCTGAAGGAGGAATTGACATAGTAACAAACCGTCCTTTATGAGTCAAAACAAAAATTGTGTGGTAAAACAACTTCTTACTCTTTTTTTAGAATGTAAGAATGCCAAATATTTACAAGAAATAATTCCCCACGCCCCACCGCAACATCGATGAAACATGTGTTTTAAATTAAGTTTTTATGAAAAGTTTTTTCTGTTGGTCAATTTATTTTGTTATTTTAAGTCTACGTCCTTAAAAGTATACTTAACTAATAAACAAAGATTAATATGCGTTGAAAATAAAAAAAAAATATTATTTTTTGATCAAAAAAGCAATATGTATATAAGTTGTTTTATTATTTTAAAAATGTCTCCTTATGCAGATGGCAAATCCTCCTACCTGGTAGGGAAAAACCTGGTTTTGGGAAAAACCTTACAGAGTTAAAAATATTTATGTCGATTAATCATTAATGCTTTTATATTGCTAAAATGCTATTGTAACTTATGTAAATTTTGAAAATTTGAAATTGTATTTGGATTTTAAGATATTTCCAAATGTTCGTTAACGTGTCGAAACATCCCGACCTTACCCTACATTTTTTTCCGAGCTAATTTTTGAAATTTGCTCGTTTTGCCCATTTTTTTTAAGTTGCTCAAGTTAATTAAATAATGCAGCTTCCTTGGTTTGCCGACTTTTGAAAAGCGTGGGGGCGCTACGCCTCTGGTGATAAGCATATCAAGCGTCATTTATTTATGCCGTCGAATAAGTGACAAAAACAAAGGGATGTGGCACCTCTCATTCAGAAGAAAATCACCGAAACGATAGAATTTTTTCGACAATCATGGACGCTATCTAAATGTAAAATGTGCGTATCGTCCTTCCTTACCCGATGGACAAGAAAACTTTTAAGCAATACAATTCCTGCACAAGTTCTGTTCGAGTTTAATTATTTTATTTTTTAATATAAAAACAGATTTTTCATAAAAAGCTTAAGCCTGCAGCTTAGGACTAATTTTCAAATATTTAAATGTGTTGTCTCAAGTACAGTTTTTGGTTAGACGATTGATATCCACTTTTTTGACAAGGCATTCGTAGATATTGCTGTACAAAAATCGCCATTAAATCTTGTCCTTCAAAGTCTTTCAGTGAAAACAAGACTGAATATCGTTCGCATAGTCCCTACCAGTCCCAAAAGAAAAGTACCTATACCTACCTCTGCCACAACATCATGTTTGCTTCTTCGAGAAACGAATACTTTTAACCAAGTATTTTGGAAGAAAAAGCGGTATGCAGTTTTTAAATCTAAAAAAAAACAGTATAATAGGGTAAAACTATACAAAACGCCCCGGTTTACAAAACGCCCCAGTGGTCTGGCACGCACACTGTTGTTGTTATGCAATCACGACCAGACCTGTTCAAACTACTTTCAGTCGTTCCTCAACTGTGTTATTGAGTAGTAGTGTTATGTGTGCTCTGTCGAAAAAAAAACTACAAAAAAGAATTTTGGCGCCAAAACATATTGCGGTGAGTACAGTAAAAATTTGATTTTTTCATAAACTATGCACATTATATTAAAATGATATATATATTTAGAAAGTACATAAAATTGGCTTTTTAGTACGTCTTTGTTAATTTTTTTTAAACCAGGTGGGTTGCTTTATTTTTTCTGGGGCGTTTTTCACGCCGAAATTTACAAAACGCCCCAACAAAGTAACTGTAATACGCCCCAGTAATTGCATTGAAATATAACACTCATCAGAGGAATTTTATTACTTAATATTGTTTATAGAAATACCATGAAATTACACAATGACAATGCGGGCATTATGGTCCGAAAAAAATTAAAGAAGCAATGGAGAAGGTAACAAATAAAACTTTGGGACTGAATGAAGCATGTAGGGAGTTCAACATACCATCCAGAGCCCTGAGGAGACACATTTTAAAATATAATGCAAACAAACCATATTATAAATCCAAATAATTTAATTTTCTTTACTTTATAATATTTGTTCCTACTTTTTCCTTAGGGGCGTTTTGTAACTAATGGGGGCTTTTTACCCAACGATTGAGTTACAAAACGCCCCACTTAAACTTTTTTTTAAAAAAAAATATATATAATATATGCTGACATATTTTTGTACAAATGAAATTGCCAAACATATGAAAAAATACAGTTAATTATTTATTTAATAAAAGAACTACTATTTTTGTTTATTTTTTTGTTTTATTGAAGATTCTAAAAAAGTGGGGCGTATTGTATAGTTTTACCCTATGTAGCGTGAAAAACAGTATAGATATACGAGCGTTCATATGCCCCATTCTGACAGAATCCCGTTTGAATATCTTTGGAGTACGTTCCCTCGAGTTGTATGAAACGATAAGCATATTCAACGGCGACAGGGGCTGGTTCATCACACAAATTACAAAGATTCAAATTGATACGACGACCGGCTCGTGAGTTATGGAAAAGACCCCTTAAAAGGAGTGATCGCCAATAACTCGGGCCTCAAGCAAAATTTCCGAAATCGGAAAAATCAATTTTTTTAATTTCTTATAATAATAGAGTAGGTATACAAACCGAGTTTTACCATACAAATTTTGACCCCCTTATATTTTACCCCTTTAGTTGTTGAATTTTGAATTTCCTTAGGTATTCCTTGCATACCTACATCATAAAGGAACATTTTTTGCAATATTTCAGCTTTCTAGGGCAAAGGGTTTGGGGTGGGCGTTGATGAGTTTGTGAGTGAATCGGGAGGTAAAAAAACGCAAGTGTGCCCTCGTCTAACGTTCTGTGTATATAAAATCTAAAACAAGTCTAGCGTAATTAAATCTAGTCTATAAAAATGTTGCTAGTCGTGCAAGAATGGATGCTATACCATCATGGATTTCCAACTGCCTGGCAGAGTGCTCTGGTAGAACGTACAAAAAACATTCGAAGGCGGACCACAATACCCGCAGACACTACTTGCCAACTTTGCCCGTATATGCGGACTAATTGCTCACTTACCTGCAATGGTAAAAATAGCGAACAAAGACTTAAATACCGTAGAAAAGACCTGAATACATTCATCGCTTTACGCATTACAACATAGGATATAACGACAGCTTTTGCCTTGGGAATACCTAATTTTCGTTTGACAGGTAGATAGCGCACCTTCATAGACCAATATCAAGTCAGCAATAACGCTAACATTTTTAAAACAAAACTTGCGGATGGACACCAGAAAACCATTTTGTAAGTCCTAAACGACATCACATGTTATTTCGAAATCTGTCACCTTGTTGCAAAGTCCAGAACCAGATCACTATACTTGCTCCCTCTTCCTACAATAACCATATATATTCTCCTCTGGGTAATTTGCAAGCGCATTAAGTACTTAACCGATGACATGACTGCATGTATTACACGACATTTCGTTTCGGTGGTGCTTGGTGTCAACACTTTGTCCTTCGTATTCCATTCGTACAACAATTTCTGTTTTAATGGACACAATGTAACCGCAGTCCTTTGGGAATGTGCCTCAACATTCTCCAGCGATCGACTATACGAAAATTGTATGTGTGCTGTTGTTGTACGTGTATATGACGCTTTCGAGGGCGGATGGTACATAAAAACCCAAAACCTCGAGAACATCTGTACGGGGTAGCTGTATCTTACGAAAATATTTGTAACAAAATTGCTTTGCAGATTATTTTCGTGCGAGACCGCTCTTCCGCTCCGGCGAATTTGTACCCTAACCGATAAGGACATAAACTCATGCACTGTCATCTCGTTCAGAGATGAAAGTGGAAAACTACTTAAAGCTTGGTGGTTCATAATATACGCAGCTATAGCAAAGGTACTATCGTACCTACATGTCAACAGTTTCAGAAGTAATGAATCAAAGTGGAAGTTGGGTTGACAGAAAATGAAGTACTTGACTTTTATTAATGTTTGTCCTGGTGTCATAGTTTTAATTAAAAGATACTCTCCCCCATATCATGATGCTTAGAATGTGGACGGTTTAGTTTAGTTGGCCCAAAATGTTATTCAAATATCCTCCACAAACAAAATGTACCAATTTATCATACAAACAAAAAAATAAAAATAAAAATTAAAGAAAAGCTGGTACATCCTCTCTCTTCCGGTGATATACCTTCTGTCACAACTGTCATACCGGAAAATCGTCGGATGCTTTCAAAATGTAAAATAAATGTGACATTGCACCTCATTCGATTTGTAGTCACCACAGTGACAATATTGCTTGTGCACGTTTGCGACTTGCACCGGGTTATGTCCTGGTGACAATTCTGCGGCTGGCACGTTCAATGAAACTCTGCAAAACTTTACCTTCATTCACGAACACACTCCCCTACACTATGTGGCTATATGATAGTTCGATTAAATGGTGACTGGAGCACAAATAGACAACTATCTACATAATAGACAACAAAAAAAAAAGAAAAAAGTTAAACAAATAAAAACTCATACATGGGGAGGGATAAACGAGAAACTGTCACTATAGCTGACATTTTGTTGATTTTTGAGTTATTTTAACAAAGTTTTCATGGTTCACGTTCCTCGCGCTGGTATTCAAAAATTGTGCACCACATACAATATTTTTTTGAAGAAGACTTTTGCTTGGGTATCAGGTGAGTTATGATGCGAATAGTTGTGATAGGGGATGTTATTTTCGCTTCATGGTTGAATGTCGACCAGATGCGATTCTCACGTAATATGCAAGTGGGACAATATGTCACGCTACTGGTTTTGTTTTGGCTGTTCGTTGTTGTTTTTATTTGTTTTTTATTTATTTTATTGACAGTCATGTAAATTTTGTATTGACGTGTGAAAATAAAATGCTACTTGTGCGGTGAAATAATTTAATTATTGTTTTACAACTCAGCTATACTTGTATACCGAATAGCTGTACCCGCCCGGCTTTGCCCGTGCACAGAAATTGTATTGCTTATATAGATCATAGATAATAATGTTCTTTCGTAAAATGCGAAAAATGAGAATAATTCGATTTTCTGGAATTTTCTTTCTGCGTAACCTGAAATACAACAATACGAACAAAATAAAAAAAGAATCATGAAAATAGGCCCAGCGGTTATCGAGTTTCACCCCATAGAAGATGTTTATTGTATGGGCGGTGCCACGCCTCTTTGTCCAATTTTTACCAATATTCATAGCAATACTTCTGGGCCAATACCTAAGATTGTCTGTAAGTTTCAGCTCAATCGATTTGGTGGTTTTCGAGATATACGATTTTGAATGTTTTTTTTGTATGGGCGGTGCCACGCCCCTTTGTCCAATTTTGACCAAACTTCACAGAAACCGTATATGGACCAATACCAAAGATGTGTGAAAGTTTGGTTGAAAACGGTAAATGCGTTAAGGCGTGAATCGACGACAAACATTTTAGGGCTCAATTTTTATATATATAGATATACGAACATTTGTTTGGGAAAGGTGTCAAAGGGTGTTTTTTAGGGCAAACGAAAATACATGCTGTCCACAAGAAGGGACACACAATATCGACGAATCGGAGAGAGCGACACGATAGACAGCTATAACTTTGAGGCGATCAGGGACTTTGTCTACCTTGGGTCCGCTGTAAACTCTGATAATGACATCATAGCAGAAATCAAACGAAAAGTTACACTTGCCAACCGCTGTCTATCTTTAGCGTAAGAAGGCAACTGACTAGTAACGCCTTGTCGAGAAACTCTAAGGAGGCTCTATATAAGACTCTCATACTAGTTCTGCTCTATAGCGCAGAAGCATGGACGTTAACAAAGGCGGATGAAGATCTTCTTGGTCGTATCGAACGCAAAATTCTTAGAGTGATTTCGTTCCTTGTTGCCTGTCCTTTGAGGAGCTGTACAGCGACATCGACTTGGTCAGAAAAAGTGCGTCTCAGTCGACTAAGACTAAGACGTGTAGAACGAATGGACCAACGCAACGGCCAGAAGAGTCTTCGATTCCAACACGAAGTGACAACGGAGTTCGGTTAGGTTATGTTAGCGGGTTGTAAGGACAGAAGAAACCTGTACGTGCCACACTTAGATCAATGTAGATCCGTTATGATGCCATGAGGGGTTTATGACCCCCTTACTCTGGAAACTTATGGAAAACCTACGGATTGGTAAACCAACCAGTTTTATTTACAAATTTAAGTAGGTTATTAATAGTCCTGTCTGAAAGTTCTTCTAAATCCTCGAAGAAGAAATTACCAAGATATTATTTGTTAAGTGACAGACCGCTGGGCAGTGGCAAAGGAAGTGTGGGGTGACCTCATGCACCTTCTAATCACCGAATCCTCTGTAATGATTTCCATTTTCTTGGTATGGTATTTCAGCGTAGCGCAGGGTCATAAGTCCACAGGCCAGAAGCCCACAATGGACTTTTGACCCGCCTCGGCGCCTTTCAGCGTATTGTGTCCGGTGATAATACCTACAATCGAGGACAATGATTTCTTGTTCAATTGTATGATATTTTCAGTTTTCTGTTTGTTGTAGAATGTCCACATTTTCCTGGTTATGCCACAGGAGTCGAGCTTGCTCCATCTTTCATTTGTCGCCATTAGTATTTTGTTCCCAATCTCCTGTCTGAGATTACAGGGGGGATTCATTACTCTGGTGTCAGCCTGGTTTAGTTCAACAGAGGACCCTTTTCTTGCCAGCTCATCTGCTTTTTCATTTCCAAAAACACACCTCTGTGACCGGGAACCCAGCTTAGTCTTACGTTGTGCTGCGCTCCAAGAACCCGCAGCTCTTCGCGACAGCGACTTACACGCTTTGATTTTAACTCAACGGCAGACATCGCTTTTATTGCCGCTTGACTGTCAATGAAAAAGGTAATATCCGCATGAGGTATTGCCATCATTGCAACCTGTTTAGCAGCGCCAACGCCAATTTCCATCTTTGATCCATCCGTGTATATAGGTATGGTTGATCCAATGGATGTTGGTTGATCTTCATACCATTCGTCTCTGCTGGGGAAACAGACGTGGTAAATGGTCTTGTAAAATCTAGCCGGGGAGTAGTATAGTCCGTGCATACATTATTGCCCGTGTATTTGTTCAGAAATTGTGTATGCCCCGTCAGGATGTGTTTCCAGTTTTTGGTCTGGCTTAACCGAAGGGCGCTGTTAGCAGCAGATTCCTGTACAAAGAGGTACACAGAGCTACAAAGATCTCTACAACGCTGTAGAGGAAGACCTCGCCTTAGGTGACGCACAACTGGAAGGGGACCTCAACCAACTTGGAGTGCGCAACTGGAGGCGGCTAGCCCAAAAATCGCGCTAATTAGGGAGGCGTGTTGGTTGAGGGAGGCCCAGTTCTGCCCCGAATAGTGGACTGTTATTAGGCACACACTCAAATGGCAAAAGCTCTGTTTTCAAGTTTATGAATTATGTAAGACGAAAACGATCGAACGCTATCGTTTCGACAATAGCAGTCTCTGTCTATTGCCACAGATATGATAGAGACAGGTTTAGTGAAAACGAAAGCGATTTTCGTTTCGTTTTTTACAGAATCCCACCCCTGATATAAGCTTGTCGATATCACACTTATAAGCTATAAAGTTTATGTAATAAAAATTGTTAGTTTCTTATTAACTTAGTTTGTGGTTTGCTTATCTATGAATTCGCCCTAATTTGTTGGTGTATATACATGACATGTAGACGGATCTTTATGATTTTTATGTTTCTTAGCATACATTTAATGCATTTTCGGACGTCTATCAAGGTGATGGCTGTTCGTAAAATGCCTGGGACCTATATTTTTGTAATCAGGTGGACCTGTTCTAAATTTATATTTTTAGGTTACTAATATACCTCAGATGTGACAAAATTCTGCCAGACTTTCACATTTGAAATCATCTAACGCAGTGCTTCACATTCAGCTATATTTCGTTTCGGTTATAGCTTCACACTCAAAATTTGCTATGGACTTTTAGACTATCTGGGTATTTTTTTTTCTTTTTCGGAGGTTGTTACTATCCGATGGAGCACTCAGACACAACTACTGGTCCATTGTACCTATCTGGGTATACTTACTTTACTTTACTTACTTATCGGGCTCTCGACCCGTGAAGAGTCTCTGCCTGAGACACTGCAGCCTTCCATCCTCATAGAGTTCATAGAGCTCATAGAGTTCGCGGTTTTATCTTCTCCTCCATTCGCCCTCCATTTTTCTTTCGAAGGAGCCCAGTATCAGCTCTCCCTTCTTGCTTATCGTCCAGCACTCGGCGCCATAAAGCAGAAATGGCAGGATGAGGGTTTTGTAGAGCACACATTTCGTCCTTCGAGTTAGGAGTTTTGAACCCAGTTGTTTTGCCAAACCGAAGTAGCAACGGTTTCCTAGGGTAATTCTTCGCCGGATCTCCACTAGGGTGTAATTCGTGGAGTTCATGTTTACTCCGAGGTAGGTGAACTCCTTAACTACCTCGAAGTTGTTGCTATCAATAGTGACGTTTTGTCCTAGGCGGTGGACAGATGCTTGTTTGTTTGTTGATAGCATGTACTTAGTCTTGTCCTCATTTACTTGAAGGCCAACGGACTTCGCCTGTTCTTCAATCGCCGTGAACGCTTCTACCACGGCACGCTGGGAGCGACCGATGATGTCAATATCGCATAGCCCAGTAGCTGTACGGATCTGTTGAAGATAGTGCCTTCCGTGTTGACACCTGCCCTGCGCACTATCTGCTCCAGTACGAGATTGAAGAAGTCGCATGACAGCGCGTCTCCTTGCCGAAATCCGGTGCAAGTTTGAAATAGATCGGAGGAGCTGCTTCCAAACTGCACATTGCAGCGCGTGTATACCTATCTGGGTATACTATTCAAAAAGGAGAAACATCTACCTACCTACTCTATTTTCTAAACTTTTAATTAATGTTGCAAATTTAATTTTGTTAATTCGGGATAAATTTTGCAGGGTTTTCAGACTTTATGAAATTTTCAGAAGAACACCATTCGTAGGCACGAGTACGATAACTCAAGCGCCAAAAATTGATAACGGTTTTTTTTTTTTAAATAGAAGCATTTTTTTTTTACTATGGGAGGGGGTCTATCTCACTTCGTTTAGTCGGGAGGGGTAATTAAAAAAAAAAAATAAAACTTAAAATGAAAATAAAATATTAAAAAACAATGGCAACACCTACAATCAAGTACTTTAGGATTTCTGAAAGCCAAGAGTCGGTTCTTTCATATTATTTTTAAATCAAGTTATTTCTAATAATAGTTTTTAAAAACTTGAAATTTAAGGAAAATAATTCAAAAAAAAAAATTATGTTGTTTTTTTGCAATATTGAGAAAGTAGATACTTAATTTGTTTGTAGTTTTTACTGCCTAAATCAATTCTTAATCGAACACTGAAAACCAGATTGATTTATGTCTTCTAATTTCTGAGAAAATGGAAAATTACTTTTATATGTCGCAACGCTTAGAGTACAAATTGTTACCCTTACACCTTGAAATGTGTTTGCAACCCCCTGCTTCGGGTCTCTGTTGAATTTTTGGATGGGTGCAAGGCTGAGAAGGTATATGCAAACTTTCTTTAAATTGTATTAGTTTACCCAATGTCAATAACATTCTTCAGTAATAGTCTCTGGCCTGAAATTTCACATTATAGAAAAAATTTCGCTGATTTGCACTATAGACAATTTAGAACATAATCCTGGCTATGAAAAATGCTATAGTACTTTGTTGTTAGTGATGCCATTGATTTTTAATATTTTATTTTAATCTGAAGTGTTATTTTTTTAGGAAAAATTGCTTATATTTTTTAGCCCCTCTAAAAAAACCTTTATCAATTTTTGGCGCCTAAGTTATCGTACTTTTTTTAGTAATTTGGATTTGGAATTTGTAGATATAGATACAGTAATGGTGAGACCTATACCATGTCGGGAGCAACAAATAATAAACAAATTCACGCAATATTATCAGTGGTTTGGTTAACATAACCTATGTATTTAAGTATGTCTTTAAACCGCCATTATATTAATATTGTAGTTGTAGAGTAGTTAATCGGATACATTATCAAACAATGAACAATAAGATATACCTACCAACTATATCCAACTTATCAATGTCTCATTGCTATTCAAATGGAATAGTTTTTTTTTTTGTATAGTATCATTACCATTACCATTACTTCAAATAGCTTACGGGAATACAGAATGCCTGTCTAGACATTTGAATGAAAATAGTTACCCTTAAGTGAATCATAGGGTGAATTTCGAAAGCAATTCCAATTTCACTTAACTCGGTCGGTGTAGGGAGACATTTTTTTTTGTTTGTTCTTCAATTATCAACCCTTTAGATGTTATCAGCTGTTGTCGTGAGCAGACATAAAATAAGCCCCAAATGTATAAATATAATGGGAATGAGCATTCAAATACTTGTTGTTATAGGCAGTGGAACCGTCAATGATTTTGATTGATCCTATAATCTATGTGTGAACAGTAAGTTGTTGCTGTTCCTGTGTCAATATATTAAGCCTAATGACGACATTTTTGCTTCCTCATGTGAATCAGTTAAATATTATGTAATATTATTAGAGGGCAATAATGCACTAACTGTATGTTTATTATTATTATTACTAGTTTATTGGTATGTAAATAAATTACATATATAAATATAGTAAAAGGAAATAAGCACTACCAGGGCCTTCGGCTGGCTGTATGTTTATTTTAGTAATTGTTTAGGTTTTTTTATTATTATACCTAGAAGAGAGAAGAAATTAAAGTCAATTGAACCTACTTTTCAATTTGGGATATAAATGGAAATAAATGCATGAGTCAAAAATTTATTTCAATTCAATGCAAAAGTTCCCAAATTGACATCAAATTTTCGAGAGACGTGACTTCTGGGGTGCGATTCTGTAAGATGAAAACGTTCAATCGTTTTCACTTGCATGATCGTTTCCAGTAACTTTAAGAAACTTCGAAAACGAAAGGCATTTTCCTTTGGGCAAACAAAAAAACGGACACTTTTTTTTATTGACATCTACGTTTTTGTAAGTCAAAAAGAATAAAAACTAAACGTCAAACGTCAAAATCATGCGCGTAAAAAACTGCTACGAAGGTGCCTAATTCATACCTGTTGTGCTAAATTTTTATTTATTTATTAAATCCAAAAAAAAAAAAACAAGTAAAAGTGTTATCATCGGCCTGACCGATGCTTTGATACCATCCACTGCGTAAAAGACATGCAAAATGTTGGCTATGCGAATTAGTATCTATCTGTTTTGGAGGTACCAGAACTACTTGACATACATAGCCCATTTTCAATACTAACCTGACGACGGTAAAAATAAGTAATTTTATAAAATTTCATTCGCCTAGGTCGATTCGTTTGGACACTATCGTGTTTTCAACAGACAGACGGACATGGCTAAATCAATTCAGAATGTCATCCTGATTCAGATTATATATACTTTATAGGGTCTCAGGTAAATCCTTCTTGGCGTTTCAAATGTAATGATAAAGTGAATATACCTTCCTGTGGAGGTTATAAAAAAAAAATTTTTCGTTTTGGGCGAAACGACGACTAAAACGACAGCCTTTTCATTAGCGTTTTCTTTGATTCTTTCTACAGTATAGCTACCTAAATCCCATTTACTCCGGTAACCATGGTGTAATGGGTAGAGTCATATCTTGCAACCAGAGCCCCAGGCATGGGACAGCTCTGTTAACCTGGTCAAAAGGCTTGAGATACATATACAAATACAGAAAGAAAGTTCAAGCAATTCTGTTTATTCATATTAATAGCATTTTATGAAAGAACATTATTATAATATTATAAGACCTGATATCATATAATAATATTATATGTAATATTTGATATTGATGTGTAAATATTTGTATATGTTCATAAACTTAACTTATGTCTAGAACTTAAAACTATAAATAATAACTAAGAAGGCTACCCTATCTTGGAAGATATTGTTGTAAAAAGTATACATGGAAAGTATCTATATATATAAAAATCATGGTCAATTGTGTTTGTCGATAATGTTCTCTGTAATGCGTGAACCGATTTTGATTCTGGAAATTTCCCATGAAAGGTGACGTTGATACCATGGTTTATAAGTTCATACGGTCTTTGTAGGTGTATTGGTTCATGAGTTATAGAGGCGTGGCAGCTCCCATACAAAAAATGCATTCAAAATCTTATTCCTCGAAAACCACTGAATCGATTGAATTCAAATTTACATACAATCTTAGGTATCGGCCCAGGAGTATTCCTGTGAAGATTGGTCAACATTGGACAAAGGGGCGTGGCACCTCCCATACAAAAAAAACATTCAAAATCTTATATCTCGAAAACCACTGAATCGATTGAGTTAAAATTTACATACAATCTTAGGTATCGGCCCAGGTGTATTTCTGTGAAGATTGGTCAACATTGGACAAAGGGGCGTGGCACCTCCCATACAAAAAAAAAATTCAAAATCTTATATCTCGAAAACCAGCAAATCGATTGAGTTCAAATTTACATACAATCTTAGGTATCGGCCCAGGAGTATTCCCGTGAAGATTGGTCAAAATTGGACAAAGGGGCGTGGCACCTCCCATACAAAAAAAACATTCAAAATCTTATATATCGAAAACCAGCAAATCGATTTAGTTAAAATTTACAGATAATCATATCATATAATCATAGGTATAATCCTGGGAGTGTTCCTGTAAAGATTGGTCAATATTGGACAAAGGGGTGTGGCGCATCCCATACAAAAAAAAGCAAACGCTATTCTTCGTCAGTCAAAGCAACAGTTTGTAAAATTGGTAACATTGATATGCATTGTCCTGATACACAATAATATTCAGCCCTATCGAGGTATCCGATCGGAACGGAATTTTTTCCACTGCGCATACTCCGTCGGAGACTGAAATTATATTCGATTTATCAACACTTCACTGCAAATCGTAGTAAACAAATTCCGCAACCAATTCTTGTCGGAACATATCGGAAGAAAATTCGTACGAAGCTGTCAAAAATATCGGTAAAAACGTACTTGATCGCACTGAAATGCCAGTGTGCCTTGCATATTTGTCGAAAAGAAGTTCCGAAAAGCTCTTCGGAAGAATACCTCGAAACAAAAATTCTCCGATTCGTATTCGTATGAAATCGGAGAATTTTCCGTTCCGACGGATACCTCGATAGGGCAGATTATCTAGGCAATACGATTCCTGGAAAAACGAAAAATGTTGTGTAACACAGAGCATCCATTCACTCACAATAGAGCATTACAATTAAATTATTTCTGATTTAAATGAATTTGAATTTGTTTTTTTTTATATATATCTATTTTGCACTACGAAGTGTGCAGGGGGTCCGCTAGTAAGTTGTAAAAATCCTTAAAGATAAAATAATTATATCCTATTAGCATCCTATTATTAGCCTACAAATTTGTTCGCCGCTAGGTCCCTTTTCCACAGGCATTTAAAAAAAAATTAATCTCACCTACTCGGCTCTTCCGCAATGGGATCTGAAAGAAGGAAAGTCTGAGGCTGAATGTTAAATAATGGTTGAACCTACTGTGCGAAGAGCCCAAGGTTCGATTCACGAAAAACACAAATTACATAATTGTTGAATTTTACGACTTACGAGATACGAAGTTCTGTACTTTAACCGTCAAATTAAGGTTAAGGTGGGCGCAGTAGCGTTAGTGTGCTGGACTACTGTGCGAGGAATCCCAGGTTCGATCCCCGGAAAAACACAAATTACATCTTAAGGTTTTTTCTACTGCGCCACCTCTCGCGAACGTCTGACAAACATTCGAGAGTATGACTGTCCTGAAAAAGCTTCTCAATTCAGCCGTTCGGACTCGGCATAAAATTGTAGGTCACTTTCATTCGTCCCAAAAATGGAAACTCACACAAAACGAATGGTTGCGAGAATCTAGGCCTAGGGTGTCTACCGCCTGTTGCGCCACCTATTTATTTATTTATTATTAAGGTTTTTTCTACTGCGCCACTTTGCGCGAAGTTTCTTAGTTTTATGAGCTTGAAAAAGACCATCGAGTCCATAGAGTCAAATCATTTTCAAGGTCAATGTCCAAGCTCACAGTACATTTTTAATTTTTTAATTTCTGAATAATAAGCAATGCGTGCTCAGTTGAAACTCCATTTTTTTAACCCAAATTGGTTGCTTGGAATAATGCCTGCTTCATCGGAAAATCATTTCATATGATCTGTCAAGACCTTTTCAAAAACTTTTTCTCAATATTAAACAGAAGTGAAATTGGATGGCAATTTTTAATATCTCTTGCTCCTCTCGTATGGTATATATATATATTGGTATATTCCAAATAAGAGCTTTGTTTATAGAAGGGACACATAATATCGACGAATCGGACAGAACGTCATGATAGACAGCTATAACTTTGAGGTGGTTCGGGACTTTATCTACCTCGGCACCGCTATAAGCTCTGATAATGACACCACAGCCGAAATAAAACGAAGAGTAACCCTTGCCAACCACTGTTTCTTTGGCCTAAGAAGACAACTGACTAGTAAGGCGTAAGGCCTTGTCAAGAAACACAAAGGAGACTCTATATAAGACCCTCGTCATCCCAGTCCTACTCTATGGGGCAGAAGCATGGACGTTAACAAAGGCGGATGATGATCTTCTTGGTCGTTTCAAACGCAAAATTCTTCGAATGATTTTCGGGCCCGTTTGCGTTGACGGGCTTTGGAGGAGGGGATATAACAGCTAATTCTATGAGCTGTACAGCGACATCGACTTGGTCAAAAAAATACGTTTCAGTAGACTAAGACTAAGATAATGGAGAACGAATGGACCAAACGCTACGACCAGAAGAGTCTTCGATTCCAACACGAAGCGACAACGCAGTGGAGGAAGACCTCGCCTTAGGTGATGCGCACAAGTGGAAGGGGACCTGGAGTGCGCAACTGGAGGCAGTTAGCCAAAGATCGGGCTAACTGGAGAGTCGTGTTGATTGAGGCCCAGGTCCACCCCGGACTGTAGCGCCATCTAAGAAGAAGAAGAAGCTTTGTTTATACAGTCATATATATTTTTATTGTTTATCGCGACTTTGAGATTATAAACTTTTTCGGGTGAAGTAACTATCGGCGAAGCGCTGTTTTAAGTTCACTAAAGGCAGAGAGGAAATTACACTTTCAAGATTTTAACCAGTGATCGCATTCCAGATTAAACTGAAGAGTAAAACTCTTTGAATGCATTCATTTTGCTTTTCAGCAAACAAAAATACTGCCTTGTCGCTAGAAAGATCTAGCTTTGGATGATATGACAAGCTCATACTGCTTTTCCATTACCTACGCTTACCAGTGCCTGCGTTTATATGTAGGTACTAATTAGTAACTATTTTTTAGTTATGCCAAGCGTCTTGTATTCATTTTATATTTTCTCTCTGAATATTCACATCAAATTTGATTTCGATTCCTTTGGGGATTGAAAATTCCAACATATTGGCATCACTTTTCATGTTCGAGTAGTGATTTTGCCAAAAAAAAAAAATATTGTAAAATATGTTTCTGTTATCACAAGAGGCAAAAATACCTTTAAAAGCGAATTTCAAATGAATACACACAAAATATAACACACTATACTGACGAGCGTGAAAGGACTACTCGTAAGCAGTTAAAGCAAACACATTTTAGGACCATTCTTCTTTTTTGGTTTTAGCTCTCTTTGAATTGTTATTTTTCCATTTTTCTGTTGATTCATTTTATTTTAGTATATACTTATGGAAATAAGTAAGAATTTCACCGAGAGAAGAATATAAAAAGAAAGAAGTCATGGCTGCGGTTGATGATGATGGTGGTTCTTACCTATAGTGAGTATACTGGATATAAGATATCCTGTCTGCAGAGGTGATGTATGTGGAGTGTACTCCGACAAAAAATTGGTAAATGGATGAAGAAACGAACATAAAAAATACATTATGCGCTTGTTTTCATTTTTCCATTTTGCTATAGTGTTGGAATAAATTCATTTTTAATAGCGAATAAAAAGTTTTCCATTCAGTTTACCTTTGGCTCGTTTTACCTTTCTTCGTTCTTCTTATAGGGGCTAAAGGCTTCAAGGTAATTGAAGGCAAACGTAGAAGTGTGTTTACACTGAACATTGTGCGCAAGGATAATAAGTTACGAGTGAGAGTGTTTTGTTTATGAATTTTTTAAAAGCTAAATTGCATACCATGCACTCAGAATGTACTCAAGGAAATTTCAAATGAGAAGATAATTTTTTTTTGAGTAATATTGTTCCATTGCAAGCCTTGAAGGGCATAGACCATCGTCAAGATTATAAGCTAATAAGTACATACTTATCAAAATGAAAGTCCAGGATCTATTAAATATTGAGCAGATAGATATTTTAAAAGGAATTCCAAACCGACACCACACGTCTACGAGTAGGGATAGAGTATATCATCTCTACTCCAGAGAGACAAAATGGTAGACCACGACCTTACCTAAGGCGGTGCTCCTAGCCTAGATGGAAGAGAATCTCTACCATAACATAGCATGTGCAATTGAAGGCAGCTAGTCATGGATCGAGTGTCATCGATAGCAAGTATAGGCTAGTGACGAAGCTTATTCCAAGCATTGTCAATGTGGGATGACTAAGAATTTATAGACATGTATCCTGCTTAAAATTCCATAGCCTGTGCTACTGAACGATTCAGATATCTATTCATGCAAATGAGGCTCCAAACAGATATCAATCATTCACTGCTTCTGGCATTTCGTCTTGTGGTTGGAAACCATTCCGGCTGAAACTGATGCTGCTCTTATCAGACATCGTTCAAAATCCACTTACCTTTCTGAAGGCACACTGTATCTGCAAAGAAATGTGGTATGTCTTCGCCTTGATTTTCACTGCACTTGTCTAACAAGTGCTACCCAAAACTCGTAATAGCTGCGCGGTGAAAAGCGAACCTTAACGTGTGAATTGTCCTTTTCCGGAGAAAAAAGCGTAGACCCCTTGCTCGGTTTTCCAGTACACTAAGCACTGAGACACTGCGCACAGCTAACCAGTCAGGTATAATAATTCTTCTGAGCAGAGCCTGAATAGTCATTTGTGGGATCTCTTCGTTATCCCCTTTTCCAAAATCTCCCGGGACGAAATCCCCTATGCTAAAATCTCCCACTTACCTGGATAATTCTATGTTCGCACAATTTAGAACTTATCCGTTTTTTCTACTTGTAACTTAAATTTAACTTCACCCAGAATCACGCGTGGTGATTCCATTTTCTATAATGTTAATTAAAAAAACGTGTACTTTTGGCAGTAAAATTAATCAAACAACATAATATAAACTTTACAGACACCCAACCTACAGTGACCACAAGCAGGGGGGTTGCAGGGGGGTAGTAGGTATGCCCCCACACGTATCTCACTTATTAACACCGTTTTTAGATTTGGTGTTATTAATTCTGGTCACCGCAAGAGAAAATTAATAATGTTAAAATGGGGGATTTTGTGCCGTTAGGGTCTTTTAGAGTAAAGGTGCTAGTACACGGTATGTAGCACGCCACATATATATGTGGCTCTGACGTCACGAGAGAGTGCACAAAGAGAGCTAGTACATGGCATGTACCCATTGGCTCCAGTACGCTGACGTCAAAATTACGTCAAAAGCACATATATATGTGGCGTGCTACATACCGTGTACTAGCACCTTAAGAGATTTCAGCACAGGGGATTTTGAAAAGGTGATTTTGGAAAAGGGATTGTGGAAAAGGATATTTCATCACCAATCCGTCATTTGTTAATCTTGAACGTCATTCCCCAATTTGGGGTAGTTTATACAGTACGGTTCACTTGTTTAGACGCATAAGAGTTACGTTTTATTTCTTGAATTTTTTTCGTGTTACGTGGAACAAAAAGAGAAAAAAAAAAACTTATTTCACAGAAAGGTACATTCATGCACTATAAAACAAACATAATTTCAAACTTGATGATGGACCCATAACGGTATTTTTGTTAATTTGTTTCGTCCTTTTAAATTTTTATATAAAACTTGTCTGGTTCAATGCTGGATCCATTCTTCAAAACGCAATAGTGACATCAACGCCTTTGTACCTATTTCTTCCAATCATCCTCTTGTAAATATGTTTTTTAGAGTTTACTTAATTTTATTTCATAGAAGTGCGTATTTTTTGTAGTATGTAATTGGATTTATCATTAGATAACCTTTCTCGGACCTACTAATTGCTCAAAAGAAACCAGTCACAAGCCTTTGACAAAAGTGTTGCGGTTACCAGAATAATTGATAATTTCCTTTTGCAATTTTATTTTCCTTTCTGAATTAGACGTTTGAGTTCATCGAATTTGTCCCTTTTTATTCGAACGTGACTTGTTTGTCAAAATAATTATGTTCAACGTTTAATTTCAGCATGGATAGGATAGATAGCCTAACATAAGCTATTGAAAAAATAAAAATGTTTAAGATTAAGTTTACAATTAAATAATTTAGAGGTGGCAGTCACTATAAATAGCAATAAATTAATTTTTCATGAACTTTACAGAACAGCTCAGTGATTACTCTTCCTTGCGCCATCCAGCAGCTTCTTATATATGATAGCAATATTCCAACGTTGAACTTGATATATTTTAAGGAGTTACTGCGGTTAAGAGACCCACTTTTGTGTCTTTCTTGAATAGGTAGTCAGCTTCACAGTAGCCTGGTATATTTCAATGGCAAGGAACCTAGCACAGAGTTACCGACAGTGCTTGACAAATTTAAATCCTATTATTTGCGATTTGGGACCTTTTATGGCTACCTGGCTGCCAGTGTAGATAATGATGTCTCATACCCATAACTAAAGTGACCAACTGTACAGTTTTTCGCTGTATACTACAGTTTTTCAGCCAGTCAATACAGCGCGAAATTGGCTAAAAAACATATACAGCGAAAACATGAGAATACAGCATTTATACAGTTTTTCCCACATGAAAAAAAATACCTAGACCTTCCGAAATCAAAAAACAAATTACTGTTTTTTTGCACTTCACGGGTGCGCTCTGTGCAATGTAGAGCAGTGAAGGTGCGAATGATACGAGTATACAGTACACTTGCCCTCCGCAGATTTTCTGACTGCGCATCTCATTCGTGTATTCGTTCTTGAATGGGATCGACTGTTTTCATATAACTATCTCTTCCTGGGCGCAGTAGCGCAGTGGTTAGTGTGCTGGACTACTGTGCGAGGGATCCCAGGTTCGATCCCCGGAAAAACACAAATTACATCTTAAGGTTTTTTCTACTGCGCCACCTCTCGCGAACGTCTGACAAACATCCGAGAGTATGACTGTCCTGAAAAAGCTTCTCAATTCAGCCGTTCGGACTCGGCAAAAAATTGTAGGTCCCTTCCATTCGTTCCAAAAAAAAAATAAAAACTCACACAAAACGAATGGTTGCGAGAAGCTAGGCCTTGGGTGTCTACCGCCTGTTGCGCCGCCTATTTTTTTTTTTTTTATCTCTTCCTCTGAATTTGTATTTTATGTTTCGGTTTCGGTGAGTATTTAAGACAAGTCAATACAAGAAGTTGTGTAGAAGTGGCGTGGTGTCCAAGTGGCAGGTGAAGAGGCTGTTGATGACGTGGATTTTAGCATTACAACTGCGTATTTTTGTTTAGGTAACATAGGATAACATTTTAAGAACTGATAAATCGGTAGCACCATACGTTACGTTGTTTGTCGACCTGTCACATTCAGCGGCTTCACAAATATATAACCATAATTTCTACTTAAAGAACACTAGTGAGTGTTCTATACTCTGTCCAACAAATATTGTCAGTACAGGGAAGATAGGATGTTTGTCTCTCTGCCTGGTTGCAATGAATTACATAAATCGGTCCCTCTTTAAAGCTCTCATAGGGTTGCCAAAGTTTCTATGATAAATCGCCATATATCAGAGAGCAATACCATTAGGGTTACCACCTTCCAATTTAAAACAAAAATATTGTTGAACGAAATAAATTGCAACGAAATAAATTCCATTTAATTTTTCCTCAGCATCAAGCGATAAGATAATAGGAGCGTTTTTTTAAGAGTATCCCCAGTAGGTCTAATTGCTTTTTAGCTTCTTTTCTAACAAAAACAGGCAATAAGAATTCAAAATTATGTAACCACGATGGGGTGGGACCTCTCATAGCATCCATAGAAACATACATAGGTATATGTGTATATATAGGAACATATTCATAGGTACATGCAATTTTGTATATACCTATTCCTAAATTACATATTTGTTCAAAAAAATATGACCCGGCAGTGCAGATCTTCGCGGAAACAATAGCAAAAAAAGGTTCATAAAATCCTTTCAAGGCGTTATCATTACTGGGGACGAGTGACAGGATGTGGTAAAAACCCAGCGAGCGACATGAAGCAGTATAGGTATACCTGCCGTTATTTTGATATTTCAATCTGAAAAACTATTTGATGAACAAAAGATAAATATGCAAATATGTGTATTACAAAAATGCTTAAATATGCTCTACAAGGTGAAATATGCATTTATACCAAAATATGCACAAATATGCTTTAACGAATACGGATCAAAATACGTATAAAACACATATTTCTGTGTATTTAAATTTTTAATACGACCTCCCAAAAAACCTTCTCGGGCATGAGTCCGGTTGCCCTATTAATTTAAAACAATATCACTACAACGCACTTACGATCACTTGTTGCACTTTAATGAATTGAATGCATTAAAACACCTCACGACACGAATAAACCTTTTTTCTAAATGACAAAATCGAAAAACTTTTTTATTTTGCAACCTTTAACTTCATATTAACGAATCCTTCTGAAGTACAAATAAATTAAAGCAGTAAAAATTGTATGGCAACACCCCACATAATAATCTGTTCTCAAAAGCACGAAAACCGAAAGTTCTTTGACAAAATCCATAGAAACACCCTTAATGATATGTTTTCATTGTATGCATGGTAACACTCTGCCATTGTATATAGACACTATAGTACTATCACTTCGCATTTATGCACTAGCGCCACCAACCACTTCCAAGACCAACTACTCACATCGAACATGGTAGTTGTCTTTGATTATTTGAAACGAAATTATTCGTTTCTTATTCGTCTCATTGACAACATGCAGATGAAAGAGAAAGAACCATTATTATTTCTGTTGTCTTTTATTCTCCACCGATTGCATAATGGTTGTGGTGGAAGTGTCGTATGTAGTTAGTAGTGGTGGTGTGTAGGTTAGGCGAAGTGTACTTTTAGCGTGACGAGTGTGATGAATGAGTGATGAGATGACGATAGGAATTGTTGTTTTGTAGGAAAATATGAAATCGCTGATTATTTACAATATTTTGTATTTCTTCGATTTATGGGCAGCAGTGATGGTGTCATGGTGTGGCTTTTGGACTTAGGTGTCAAGGGTAGGTTATGATAATTTGAAAGTTATGGGGTGGGTGAGCATGTGAAGTGCATGGTAAGAATAGTAGGTGTACTAGTGGGGAAGTTTGGTTGAATCTTAGGAAATAAAATCGCGTACCTAGAACGATCCCATTTTTCAATTTTCTCATAATGTAGGTATGTAGTATGACAAAGATATTGTTTAAAGTCCAAATTTATATCTATTAATTATGAAATATATTAAGATGATAGTTAGTTAATTAGTTAGAGTGGCTCTCGGTGAGAGAAACACTTAGGCCGTTAGTCGGCCGCTTGTGCATATCACTGCGATTTAGGGAGCCTTTCCTTTACTGGCTACTCATGTAAACCATTTGATAGTTTGCTACCGGTTATAAAACTAAGAATAATAGCGGCGCACCTCAAGATCACTGAGATCAATGAGAAAATAGTTTCTTAAGTGGTCCTTTTTCAGATTGGCCAGTGCAGGGCAACTGCAAAGAAAGTGAGTGACGGACTCGTCATCCTCTTCATCTCTGCAGCTTCTGCATCAGAAATTCAGAAGTCGTTGTATGGCAGACCGAGCCTTTGCGGCGTATCTGCCTAATATACAGTGTCCGGAGAAGACATTAACGACTTTCGAGATCCTGGATCTTTTAAGTCGAAGAAGAAGTTCTTTTGATCTTTTTGTTTCCAGAGCTGGCCAGGTGAGCCTAGCAGTATCGCAGTATCCTAAATGTTTCCACCTGAACCCTGCTCTGCTTGCTGCGTCCGTGAATTATTTGTTTAGCGTAGGAAAGTGATACATACACGTTGTGCAGACTTATACTATCCACGCCAGAGGAGCCTAGCCTTGCTACGTAGCGCTGTGCAGCTATCTAGTTAAGAGATACGCCGCAGTCATCTGCCGCCTTAGATCTTATTTCGGTGGATTTGATAGCAGCTTGGCTATCAATATTTATCTCTTTGAGATATCGAATTAATCACTAGCCACGCTGTAGCTTGACGAATAGCAGTTTTGCACTGCAGTTTTTCGGAAGACAGAAGGAGAGGCCCAGTTTCAGGTCTTCTGAAAAGACAGCGGCGCCAACTCCCGCTAGTGTCTTGGAACCGTTTGTAAATATTGATAGTGATTTGTTGTGTAGGACATTTTGTGAATTCCATTGATTCCTGTCCGGTATTTCATGGGTGAAGCCTTTTTCGAAGTTGATTTTCATAGGCAGTTAATCGGTAGTACCTAATAGGCAAGGGGATCGTCTGTAGAAAGATGTTGGCGTATCCATTCGGTTTCCCTCTCCAGTGTTTCCCCTTCCTTAATCTAATTGCCACGTTTGTGGAATATTCTTTACTGACGAAGTATGTTGTGCATTGCTTGTGGAGCGGCGGTTGGAGATGTCCTTAGTGCGCCCGTGGTGCACAAGCATGCCATGCGCTTAGCCTTCTGTAAGACCTTTAGATTGGAACTTTTGTTCCCACCACACAACGATGCCGTATTGAATAATCAGTCTTATAACCGCAGTATAAAACCGATGCATTATATTGGGTTGAAGGACCTCATCTAGTGCCGATAGCCCTTTTACAGGAGTATTGAGCCACTAGGGATTTCCTAGCTCGTTCGGCAATATTTTCTCTCCATAAAAGCTTTCGGTCCAGTCTCCAGCTTCAGCCCCATATATTTAGCGCTGCTAACGAACTCGAGTGGAATGCCATTGAGCTTTGGCAACAAATTTGTATAGAGAGTAAATAAGATAACTTTAAAGGTAAGGGGTCTCACAGACGTAATGTTTTTTAACGATGTAACAATGAATATAGTTTATGAATTTAGGGTTAAGAACTATTTATATTGCATAACAATGGAGATATCACTCCACCTTGGGAATGCCTCGGTGCACAACTTTTTCGACAGCGCAGCTGGCAAATGCAGCCCTTACCATCCTCTTTGTAAGAATGTGGCTAATTACGCGGCAGATTGATTCTCCGATTCTAAGCTTGTGTAAGGCTTGAATAATCGATCATTTTGGTAATTCCTATAAGGGAGAATAGACAATTATGTCAAACATTAGGTATACTAGCTGGTTCGGGATTTCTTACAATTATACCCTCTACGTCCTTATATAGGGTTATTGAGCGAACTCAAGAAAAGCGAATTGCTCAGATTTATCTGCAGACCAGAGATGGCAGCATTAGGCAGGTAATCCCAAATAACGCAAGCAAGGCTGCTAGTGATACTATATGAAAATCAAACTTAGAACTTCTTCTAAATACATACATGAAATACATACTTTTATTTTTATGCGGAATAAATCCCGTGAATATGTATGCATTTATCTACTCTTCAGATTGAATTCGCTAGGTGTTTTTTCGAAATGATTATATTTTTGTCTTCAGCAAAATGCATGTCAATACCTAGCAAATAGCTAGCTTTGGGCCAACTTCAAAGACTGCCTGGAAATTTGAGCTCAATCGGTTCGCTGGTTTTCGAGTTGTGCGGTCATTGGTGGTGTATATTCCCATACACAATAGAAATTCAGTTTTTTATCGATTTTTCGGCTTTTCATTTGGGGTTTTCCCAATTTTCTTTTATGCCAAACCCTGAATCAAGACTAACAAAAGAAAAAAATAACTATCCAAATGTCTAGCCTCTAGACTTTTTTCGACTTTTAGGAGAATAGCGCACACCAATTGATTTTTATATAGAGATAAATGTAGTAGATATAATAGTTAGCAGCTCGTTGTACAGACATAAAATGTTTCTACATTATATACCTACTCCATAAAGTAGACACATATAATATTTTGGAATCAATTAAAAAAATAATCACTTAAATCGATGCATATTTGACAAAAATATAGGCATAATAGTGAGAGTCTAATATACCTATATGCCCAATCCTCAAATCTTCTGCAGTGACAGAAAGAAAGCCAAATTCAGTTTTTATTCAATTTGTCTTCTCTGAACTGATCACCCCTTGCATCGTCCCCCTCTCATAACACAAACATCCTTCCTACACCATCGCACCATCGTATTCTACCACACCTATCGTGGAATCCGCCGGCGGGAATTATTCACGGTAAAGAATATTTTGGTATCGTCAAAATCGCAAACTGTGCAGTTTCCCGTTCGGGAAAAACTCGATTTGAACGTTTTTAACGATACATTGAAACCCATTCACATTACCCACACGGGGAACTCTTCACTTTGCGATTTTGACGATACCAAAATATTCTTTTCCGTGAATAATTCCCCCCGACGGATTCCACGATAGGGTTGTACATCTACACCATGCTATTGATTTATCTTGCTCATAATATTGCATCTCCTTTCCTTCGTTCCTCTCTTCTATAAGAAAACAAAACCAAATGCAGTTCCCTTCCCTACCCTGTTACATCACATCAGAAATAATTGTGTACTGCGGAATGGGAAAGGCGATATGAATGAAGAAAGAGAAGAGGCAGACCAGTTTGACTTTGTTTTGTTTCTTTTGGTTTTCTCTATACAGATTTTCCCAATGCTCGAAGCAAAGACAATATAATATACAGATGGCGCAATGTAATGTTAGCTGATGTCCGCATTGGTTGCGATCGTGCAACAACGATCGTGCAACAAAAAGCTCTTCTCATTGTCCAACAAAATAAAAGCTTTTCTCTCAACGCTTAATCCTTTGTGTGTGTGCATAAGTGCATCGTGTATGAAGTATGGTATGAAGCTTTTCTGTTTTCGTTTATGCTATGCTTCTCGTTCTCCATAATGAATGTCCTCTTGAGGAAAACAACAGTCGCCGCACTTGATAGATCGGTTTGTATTATTATTATGTCACTATACTGTTTGCTCTTGTTTTATGTATTTAGTGTGTGTGAATAAGAAGGAAAAAGGGACAAACAAAACAGAAATCCTCGTTCCTCGATGAAAAGAAAATCATCGGTCGGCTATTTCAAATTGTTAGCTGTGCTCATGCAAAAGATGTAGATACGTTATAAATTTGTTCCTTTTTATGACGGCATACCAAACTGAGCCATCGTATTTTTAAAAAGCAATTTGAAATTGAATTTGGTTAGTTTTGTTTCCTTTTATAAATACAATAGAAATTTGAATTAATTTTAGAACGTTAGTTTTGTCTTAAGAGTAATCTATACATATATGTATAAGAAGACTAAATATACCTAGGTTAAAATATGGCTTGGAGAGCAAGGTGTGTAATTACTTGTTGCAGCGCAAGTGCCGCATAGTAGGTATTCAGGGGTAAAATTATTTTAATTTCCTGATAAAGAACTAATTTAGTTATTGGTGTTATTACAATGTTATTGGTTTTGTTTTTATATATTATTGCTTTACATTTTTTTCCCAAAGTATTTATCAAATTGGTTACTACAAATAAGTTTGTTTTTCTAAATCGTCGCAAGATCCCCTACTTGTTCCAGCCAGTCATTAGTGGTATTCATGTAAACTTACGAAGTTTACGACGTGGTAAATGAACTGTCAAAATTTGTATGGAAAATCATTTACGACGAGATGGTAAACCTACTACGCGAATTTGTGTGGAAAACCGAGATGGTAAACTTACGACGAGGTTATTGTGACATTTCACACTTGAAATAAAGGCGCGAAATCAGAAAACAATTACTTTGCATATGCATTTATAATACTTTTGATGCATTTATAAAAAATAGAAATTGCACATTTTACTATTCCAAGTGTAGGATAATTAGTTAGTCCATCAAATTGTATTAAGAAAACAAGTTTTAAAAGAGATTAAATAACGCAATTTCCAATTCCAAACCAAGGGAGTTTTCGTCCGCGGCAAAAAGATTTGTATGTATGATGTAATAATAAGAATACAAACCGGTTTTAAATCTATCAAGATCAAGGGCCAAGGGGACATTCATTATAGAGAACGAGAAATATAGCATAAAACGAAAACAAAAAGAGAGTCATTAACGATGCACTGCAGAAGTGCACATCTAGACGATACACTCGCATCGCAAATTCGCAATTCGCATACGCATTGATATGACGTCAAATTGCATATAAAACGCAGCACGTCCGACTTCGTCGAAGGACTAATGCCGAATAATTAAATGAAATGAAGAACTGCAAATGCATGCAATGTTCAATTATATTTATAATATAAGTGGTGAGTGTGTGGCTGGACTCTGATGGAGTCAGTTCAGTTCAGTTCCGTAGCAGTGGTAATGTAGTGGTAGTAGTGTTGTTCAGCTTCGATTTCATTTTTTCTCAGCGGTATAAGCTTTTTCGAAAAGCTTCTTAAGGGTATCGAATTTTGATTTCATATGACAACAATTGCCATTTGAATGCGTCATCTAGGTGTTTTATTATCTTTGCTCGAAGTTGGCAGTGTACAAACTAAATCAACTGACGCGCCACCTGGATCGTCGAAGACGCGTAATTCAATGCGACGGGATGATAGTACTATAGTGTCTATATACAATGACTCTGCTGATGTGTTTCTCTCACACACACACACTGCTTATTTTCGTGGATGATAATAACCATAGCAAGCGAACACAAAACGATCATGGATCATGCTCATTCTGCCCGCGGTTGTGTGGTGTGGCAGACTGGTTGTGGTGGACTGCATGCGAATTTTAGGAAAATGACAACAACAATTCCTTTTTATGTCAGTGGTTTGGTTTTTATTTCAGTGGCAATTCTTGTGTTTGAGTGCCGTGAGAGAATCTACAGGCACCATTGTTAGAAAAAAAGCTCCCCCATAAGGCCTGTACTGACAATTTTTGTTGGACAGAGTATAGTACGTTTTTCTAGTGCGTTGTCGTCAATGATAGTATTATCTTTCCGTTGTTGTTAGTGTTACTGGTCATTTCTCATAATATAAAACAGTTCAAACAGTGATCAACGTCCAGCCCTATTATGCTCTCGATGTTCGGTTCGCCCATCACCCTGAAGTAGGTAGAGCAACATTCTAAAGCAATAAATTTATTCTGGATGGAGTAAAATGATGAATGGTTGCTTAAAATACTTACTCGATAAAATATTGCCTCTAAACAATTTAAAGCTTTACAATATTTATTTTGATTTAAATATATACAATTTCAAGTTGAATGAAGCTAAGTCAGAAAACTAACTTTTCTTCTTCTGGCAAAGAGGTCTACCAAAAATGCTTCCTCTTCAAAAATATGAGAGTTGGACGGATTTATTCCAGTTGCTTGGAAGCCGCTATTTCAAATTCATTTAAATCGGAGATAAATAGTTTCTATTGTAATGCTCTGTGGTGTCTACAAAACATTTTTATTTTTTCCAAGAATCGCATTGCCTAGATAATATTCTTGTCTATCAAGAGAATGCATTTCAATGTCATAAATCGTACAAACTTTGGCTTCTATGACTGTCGAAGAATAACGTTTGTAATGTTTTCTGGGAGACCAAACATTTTGTCCAATTTTTTCGATATATACAGTGATGGAAAAAATAATAGAAACAAGTATTTACATAATGCTGAACCATCATTAACTGCATACAATTTGGGCTTTCTCCGAAATCAATTCTATACTCAATTGCTAGGTAAAAGTACTTCGAAATGCTGCAGCAATTCGCTCTTATCAGCTTTTAGTTTTCGTCTAACAGTAAAAAGTCTGGGCAAAAATGTTATTTTGCCTGGAAAAAATAATAGAAACAAACGATTACCACAGTCGGCATCAGTGATTTTGCAGCAAAGCTTGGTATTGTTTTAATTGAAATATTTGAAAATTAGTTTATCCTGTAATTTAGTGTTTTTTAGAAGAAATTCTTAAAACTATGAAATTAACATTTTGTCAAAATGAGTCTAGGAGTCCTTTGCACCAGTTCTGAGCGTGAGGTGATAAAAAAGACGCCAAAACAATGGATGAAATAGCTAAGGTCGTAAAGTGTTCTAAAAGAAAAAGGTCTAAAAAGTATTCTTAGCTATCCATTCAAGTCCCAAAGTAGAAACCAGATGCAGAAAACGAAAAAAGACTCCATGATTTGACAAACTGTTAATACGACTATGCAAGAAGAAACTATTTAAAAAAAAAAAATGATTTAAACGCATCCGTTGCAAGTCGTACAATAAGAAATAGATTAAAGGAAGCAGGTCTTCCTGGGAGAAGTCCTAGAAAAGTTCCATACTTGAGCAATAAAAATACAAGAGAGAGACTAAGTTTCGCCAACAAAGACCTCCACCGTGCTAATTGGAATAACGTCTTATGTTTGGTTCCGATGGGAAAATGTACGTCAGTCGACCAAAGAATTCCGAATTCGATGCCAAATATACAAAGAAGACAGTTAAACATGGCAGAGGAAATTTAATGATTTGGGGGTGTTTTTCAGTATCTGGGGTTGGTCCACTTTTCATGATAAAGGATAAAATGTGTGCCGTAGACTACGTGGAAATCTTAAACAATGTTATCCTACCATTTGCTGAAGAGGACATGCCTATTAAATGGGAGTTTATGCAGGATAATGACCCCAAGCACTCCTCAAAGTTGGCCAAAGAATGGTTTCATAAAAAACAAAATCAATGTTATGGAGTGGCCATCACAATCTCCTGATCTTAACCCGATAGAACATCTATGGGACACCCTTATGCGCAGGATCGAAGGCTGCAGAGCCAAAATAAGGAAAAACTGTGGTCAATTATTTAAAATGCATGGCACTCTATAACTCCCAAGACCTGTGCCAAGTTGGTTCATTCCATGCGACGAAGATGTGGAGCAGTTATAAAAAATAAGGGCGCAACGACCAAGTATTAAAAGGATATGAAACACCTTTACTGTAAATTAATTCCTAACAGAAAAAAAACAGAAAAAACTAATTTGTTTCTATTATTTTTTCCAGGCCAAAATTAAGGAAAACCAGAATCGACATTTATTCACTATTTCTCTTCTTTTTTTATTAAACATTTTAATGTTACATTTCTTCATTACATTGTATTAAAACTATTAGTATGGGTTAAATTTATCTTTTTTCCCGAAAACATTTTATTTTTGCCATAAGCGACGAAGAACCAGCTTGTTTCTATTATTATTTCCACCACTATATAATATAGGATTCGTTAGCCCGGATAAAAATCGGGGCTCACGCCTTTAGCCCAGATAAAAACTGTGCTACCAATGTACGATTGCTTTAAATTTTATTAAAATTGCTATCGTTTGTGTCATAAAATGACGTTAATTTGACAACCAAAACTAATAGGGGAGACTGGGGCACCTTTGAACGTGAGACTAATTAAACATTGCTAATAAGACAACATTTAAAAAATATTTAAAACTACATATTAACCAAAATTTAAACTTAGTAATATCGTCTTCTTTAGTCGTCAACGAATCAGCCTGGAATCAGCCACATGAGGCGGTTTTCATGCTTAAACTGCATATTTTAATTTTTCTATTTGTAAGAGTGTAAACATTTTATGGTAAGTTTTTCTTTTTGTTTAAAATAGATATATCTTTAAGAAATATATCTTTAAGGCACAACTTCATTTGAAACCGTATAAAGGTACGTTTTTTTTGACAAATATGAAAAATATAATTATTTAAGTACATTTTTCTGTCGCTTTTTTTTTTTTTAATATGTTATGTTATGTATGTTAGTTCTGCACTTAAATTGCTGCAAATTGTAGTCTTCAGGAAATATATCCCCAGGAAGTGAGTTCCAGAGTTTGTTTGACCTGTAAGAGAAGGAGTTTTGGAAAATTGATGTCCCCGAGGTTGTCAGCTGTACTGTATGGTCATGAGCATTAGCAGGCTGTCTTGTGGGGCGCCGAAAAGTTGTATTTCGAGAGGTAATGTCTTTGAGTTCCTCAGAACAACTACCATGGAAGTACCTATAGAACAAGCATAAGTCAGCGACTTGTTTTCTGTGTACCAACGGTTGTAGATTTGATGTGAGTGTAGAGTCTCCAATAAGTTGGACTGCTTGTCTCTGTATGCTGTCAAGTAGGTTAAGTGAATGTTTTGGGGCGGAGCTCCATATATGGAAACAATATTCCAGGCCTGGTCTGGATAGGATATGTGGTCCTGCCATGAGATTCCTGAATTAACTGTGACTCCTAGAAGGTGCATTGAGTCCTTGGGATGGATTGGAAGGTCATCCAGTTGGATCTGAGGAACTGTTAATGCATTTTTCCTGGAAAATGTTGTGAGCTGTGTCTTGTTTGCATTAAATACAACCAAGTTGTCTTTTCGCCACTTCAAGATTTTGTGCAGATCATCATTTAGAGAACTATTTATTTCACATCTCTGACTGTGTGATGTAGCCGTATTCACAGGCCCACTGTTCGAGATGGAGGATATAAGAGTGCTGTCCCTGTCACCTGCAAAGCTGTAGATATTATTATTTGTTGATCCAAGCAAATTGTTGATGTGGAGAAGAAATTGAGTCGGAGAAATAATAGATCCTTCCTTGAGGCACTCCTGCATTGATAGCAAACGAATTAGATGATACACCATCTACAACAACTTGGATCGATCTTCCCAGAAGAAAATTTTGCATCCATCCGCGGAGTTGTTGTGGTAATCCATAAGACGCTAACTTGCTTAATAGGGCTCTATGCCATACTCGGTCAAATGCCTTTGATATTTAAAAGGCTACGGCTCTGGATTCGCCGTGTTGTTCAATTGCTTGCGTCTATAAGTGAGTTACGTAGTTTAACAGGTCTCCAGTAGAACGACGGCTCCGACTAGCCTGTCGCTTATTAATAAGCCTTCTAGATATTTGATTATTTCGACATTTATTGCCTTTTCCATTACCTACTTTTGAGAGCATTGAAAGTAACGCTATTGGACGATAGTTTTGTGGCCACGCCACGCCCCTTTATCCAATTTTCACCAATCTTCACAGGAACACTCCTGGAGTCCTGGCCCAATACCTAAGATTGTCTGTAATTTTGAACTCAATCGATTATGTGGATTTTGTATTTGTTTTTGTATGGTATGTGCCATGCGCCTATAATTTATTTTCTAATAAACAATACTTATATACAATGACATTTGGGGCACTTGATAATAATTTCAAATGTAACCAAGTGGTCAAATTTACCACTGGTAAATGTTATAGTTAAGTTTTTTATTTATTTTTTAATTTTAACACAACTCACTTTTATTTTATTGACATTTTAAGAGAAGTGTTAACGAATTTATTTATTTAAAATGAAATCTGAAATCAAGAGTTACAGTGTATGACTGTCAAAGTTCTTGACATTTCTTTAAATCAAAATGCGCTTCTTTCTGCTTTAAAATTTGTTGGTTCTTACGCCGTAAACATATTGAAACCTGCAAAGTCAAATGAGCCCCACTTTACCGTACCCAGAGGAACTTAAATAATTTATAGAATATAGATTGACTGTCTTGCCTTTCTCTTTGATATAATTTCTCGCCTGAAGATTATTATTCGGATATTAAACCCCCTGAGATTTTATCAAGGCAGGCAGATCTTTATGCTGTGGGAGGATGCCTTCTGGCATTGTCGCAAGACTCCAGGTGTCATCCTGCTGTGCTTCTACATTTGGGTATCTGTGGCTAATCGCAAATTGTTTTAACCAGGTATAAATGACAATTACCATTTATAACCATGTATAAATTTAAATTGGACAATTACATCGCCCTTTAAAATTATTTTCTGTATAAGGACTTTATTAACGAAAGTAAGGCCATTCGCAATCAGATACCAACAAGTTATTATTTATCAATGGAAAAATACCTATCTATCCAAATGGATTGGTAGCATTCCACTTTAACTATTAAATCACAGTTGTATCCAGATTTTCTGCAATATTCGTTGTATCTTCACGTGAGCTGTGGTTTTTCATTTTGGGGTTAATCCTTTCATTTTTTTTTTTAATTTCTCTCGCGAGTATATGTACCGCATTGTGTTGATCTGACATTTTTATTTTTATTTTGCACTGACTGTGAATTATTACGTGCGGACTTAAATCCGTATTTAAATTCATGAGAGGAAATAATTAATGTGCTGTACGAGTGTACTGTACACCGAGAATACATTTCACGACCCTATGTTCCGTACACACATGCATATATCACTTAACCTCTTTGCATCCTTTGTCTTTTTATCCTTTTTTTTTTTTTGTTTTTTTTTTTTTGTGGTGGCGAATTTCAATAAATTGTTCCCTTTTTTTTTTTTTGTTTGTTTAACTATGCATTTGTCCCGTCCAATCGAGGTTCATTGTTAAATTAAAGATGCCCCAATATACTGTAACTACAGGCGAACAAAATAAAAATAAATTCCACAAAAAACGCATTCACCGTGTAAGGTGCACTTTCATGTGGAACCAGATTTTCATTCACCCAAATTTACACGCTACACCATCAGGACATCTGACATGAAGTAGGTATTGGTAACCAATGTGGGAGAAGCGAAAAGAGCGAGTACCATAGACACACACTCAATTGAATATATTACAGTACAAAGAAATAAATAAAATCCTGTCCACCATTTCGGTTGAAACTCCTACTAATGTAGGTACGTATGGTGTCATTTAAATTGTATTTTATCCTTTGTAATCCTTGGCAATAAACGAATATTAAAAATTTATTTTAAAAGGGAGGATAAAGAGAAATGCTCATCGTAACTCAAATGTAGCGGTAATAAACACAGTAATGTAAATATTTACGGGGAAGACGTACGATATGCGAAAAGGACACTGAAACGAGGGTCAGTTCCAATTGGCAATTAATATATAAATTAAATTAAATGCTTCAATTGATTAACAGTTGTTGTTGGTTTCATTTGTTAATAATTTGGGGAGTACGTGTGTTTGTGTGGTAGTGTCTGGGTGTCCTAGTTTCTCATCCATTTTACAGTCGACTAAAGTTCGTAGCACACCCCATCGATATACAATAGCATTGAATGCAATGGAATGCAAATTAATTACGAAAGCCAATCATGGGTAATAATTTCGATTTCGATTATTCCCTGGATTTACGCAGGGATATCTTCGTGTATTGTTATTAATAAATTGTCAGTGGACGACCATCAATGAAAAACCAACAAGTGAATGATGTGAAAATGTGCACTTTCGCTAATGGTTTGTCAGGTGGATGTGGAATCTTAGCCCGAGGCAACCATTCGCGAATGTGATTTGAATTTTTGGCCAAATTGATAATCTCTCTCATGAGAAAATAACATTTATTTCTTAACTTTGAACACTAAAAATGTTGGTAACGTGCTCACTATAGCATTTCCAAATCCTGTTTTTAAATACTTGGTAAGAATTATTGCTGATGTATCAGCATACAAATTTTCAAGTTCATGCGGAAGCGGATGCGGCTAACGGTTCGTGAGACCCCCTTTACTCCCCGCGACCCCTTTACTCTTCAACAATTCTCCCCCATCCTACGGCCTAATTTGGCCACACATCTATTAATCAGAAAAAAATCATGAAAATCGGACGAATGGTTCTCGAGTTATGGAGGGCGAGGGATGAACAGACGGACGTTGCTTTTTATATAGTAGTATGGATATCGCGCAGGAAACCCATCCAAGAAAGTACCTAAGGAGCAGAACGAACAGGTTTATTATATAGATACCAGAAGAACTTTATGAAATACTTTCGATTTAGTACAACTCCTTAGAGCTCCTTAAAAGGGGTCATCGCTGATATATGGGGCCCAAGCAAAATTTTAAAAACCGGAGAAATCGATTTTCTTTATGTTGTCCTATAGAATACACAAATGAAGTTTAAAGTCGATCGGATGAAAAATAAATATGTTCCCATACAAATATTGCCCCCCCCCATTTTACCCCTTTATAGCAGCCGTAATTTCCATTTTTATACATGAAATTAAAGGACATAATCGGAGCGTTCCCATATTTTCTTGAATTACATTTTTAGAAGACATTTTTCGTCGACCTTTTTGCCAAATACAGGGTGGGCCAAAAGGAGTCATCCGATGTTGTTTGGCTCTCATTTTTTTCAAAATGAAAAACTTCGATTCTGTTTTCTGATTATGTTTATTTATTGGTTATTGGTTTATTGTTAAAGGTTTTCATTTAGAAAAAAATGACAGCCAAACAACATCGGATGACTTCTTTTGGCCCACCTTGTACATGCAGGTTTTCAACAAATTTGTTGGTTACTTGGAGGCCTAGGCCAATTAACTCATATTGTAAGACGATTCTATTTCAGTGCTGTACCAATAAGAATAGGTAAGTCCATAGCCGCCTAAATTCCATGTGGTGTAGTCCTTTTGAAGCATTTATATCTCCCATTGAACCGATGAGAATGGACAATTTCTGCTTAAATAGGTAACCACTGACTTTCAGGCCGGCGATGCCAGTAAAAATGATCAGCACTTCATTGGCAATAGTATTTGAGAGCCCCAAAGAGGGCTTTTGGGGCTTTTTGCACTTCATCCATTTTCACTCATTACCATATTCTCCTCTATTTTGGATACCTCTGAGGAAATTTAATATTATCAAAAGTCTCCTCAATATCAAAGATGCAAGTGCAACCAGCCGTAATGTTCTTGCCTCTGAGAGATCATTCAGTTTTAGTCATGAGGTTTTGTAAAATTTTCAAAATTATGGGCATCTAATTTTTTATGGAGGGGTGCGTCCGTAAAGTGGCTCGTCCCTGATGATGTCTATCAGGGTTTAATCCTATTGTTTTCTAAAAAAAAGGAATTGGACTTCGGTAGTTCTGGTGGTCTATAACTTATGTACCTTAGGTGGGTCAATAAGTTCTTGAAACTTTTAAATAATGAACCGTCTTTTCGAAACAAAAAAACATATTTTTCAACATATTCTCTTTTTAGATACACTTCGTCCAAAGTTTTTTCAATTGGTTGATGTCGAAATAATAGGAATTCAGGAGGCCCTATAAATAAATGTTTGATTAATCGACGACCTCTTCATCTTAACGCAGAGCTGTTTCTTCATGTCGGAGGGGGCTGAATCTGTAGAGCACTCATCTGGCGTATAGCTAAATAGCTATTCAAATATTTTTGCAAAACTTTAATCACTGATCTACATGATAAGCATGTAGCATTGTAGCCCCTTCAAGTTAGCGCCTTCACACGCCAATCGTCGAAATATCATACGTGGATTTAAGAACCAAACGTTCAGTCCCCATAGTACTTCCTTTTCAAGCTTTTATTTTGTTTGCGGAAAAAATTCACGAATGGAGGGGACTTACAAGTTTATGCCGATTAATTGAGAAACTTTTTCAGGATAGCTTTACTCGAGAGTTGGCGCAGTGGAAAAAACCTTAAAGTCTAAAACTAAATGATCGAACCTGGGACCCTGCGCACAGTAGTCCAGGACACTAACCACTGCGCTACTGTCTGAAAAGATGCTTCTTGATAAATAAAGTGTTGGATTTAAGATTCCAACGATATTTGCTTACCTTTTCATAGACTTATTGATACACCCATTTCTGAAGACTGTTAAACGGCAAAGATGACACAAATTCCACTGTCAGGCAGAATGAACCATTCAACCTGGGCGATGAAAGCCAAGACTTCTGTCCACCTGACCAAAACGAGGTAAGGATAGCAATGTCCAAGCTGAAGTCAAACAAAGCTGCAGGACCGGACGGTTTATCGGCCGAGCTTTTTAAGGCAGCGGGAAATGACTTGATAGAGAGCATACACCAACTCGTTTCTAAAATTTGGTCAGAAGAAAGTATGCCTGATGAAAGGAACCTCAGCACTGTTGCCCGATCCATAAGAAAGGAGACCCTCTAAACTGCGCCAACTATATAGAGGCATAAGTCTCCTTCCTTAACATCGCTTACAAGATCCTGTCTGCCGCACTGTGTGAACGCCTGAAACCATTTGTCAACGAACTGATTGGACCCTATCAGTGCGATTTTAGGCCCGGTAAGTTCACAACCGACCAAATTTTAAAGCCACATATGACAGCATGACGATGAAGAACGCTCGCTGCTCCGTAAAGGTCGGAAACAATCTCACCGATACCTTTGATGTCAAAAAAGGATTTAGACAGTGTTGCGTTGCGTTGTCATGTGACTTTTTTAACATCATTATTGAGAAAATTGTGCGAAACAACAGGGGGTAAATTTTCCAAAAGTCTGTGCAACTACTTTCATACGCTCACGACATTGGCAGAACACAGCGAGCTATCACTGGTGCGTTTGCAAGTATCAGTACAGAGGCGGCAAAAATGGTGAATGAGGGCAAAAGTAAATATTATGCTGTCATCAAGAAGGGACACACAACATCGACGAATCGGAGAGAACGTCACGACAGACAGCTATAACTCTGAAAATGACATCACATCAGAAATCAAGCGAAGAATTAACACTTGCCAACCGCTGTTACTTTGGCCTAAGAAGGCAATTGATTAGTAAGGCCCTGTCGAGAAACACCAGAACTTTTCAATATACCAATTAAGTACAGACAGCTACAAAATGTTTCACAGCACTACCACCAAAAACGAAACTGATTGAGTTCCCATCACCGTGCAACAAGTGGAATTATAGTCGATCAAAGACAGAATGTCAAACAATGAAGTCTATACTCTATAAAGTCTATTACAGCCAACATTTTTTTCACGAGTAAAAAGTATAAAAAAATGTTACGTATACGCCACCGCAAATTGTCATCATTTGTCCTCTCAAAAACACTACAACTCGTCCTGCTTTCAAATACCACAGTCAATAAATGGATAAGAAGTTACAAGTCCTTCACATTCTATCAACACTCAGCACTGACGTAATAAAAAAATAAAAAATAAATGTCTAAATTCATTAGCTGATAAAACTGCCATCAGCCAGCTCGCTCCTCCAGACCCCAACCAATTTCATTGACACCGTCGGCGACGCAACGGGAACATATTACACTCCACTTAATGTATAATTTCAAATTCCATTTAGTCGATTGCCAGAGACCGCGCTTTGTCTCTTCCTGTCTCCTATGTACACCATCATCTACAAGGACAAGTCGACATAAGCGTAGAGCACGTGTCATCATCACACATGCAAATGGTTTTATGGAATGCATTCCACAAGGGTTGTGCAACTGAAATTCTCTGCCCCTCGAGCTGCTTCAAAATACAAGAACTATATGTATCGCGTTCTATGTAACCGATTTCTGATGGCTTTGGCTGCCATATAACCATTCATTCCTCTGCTGTCTAGAGCGCAAGGGTGTACTGCCAGGTTAGGGTTGTGTTGAACAGTGATCGGTGAAAACCCCAAGCAGCGCTTCGTTATGCACTTGAGGCTATTTAAGTGCTGTGCAATGTTAGGCATTGCATAGCTGCTGGAGGGCTGCTTTGTATAGCTGTGTATAGTAAATATTATTATAGCCGTAAGAGCCGGGGTAACTAATTGCAATCAATTATTTTGTTTGGAGCTCGCTCATACATTTTGATGCACGCATGCATCACCAACAGTGGCAGGGTTCTTGAAAAATTGATTTACCTTCGCAGACATGTGAAGGACTCGCCAAAGTGGTTGTTGCATTCAAGGCAACTTTATAATTTATAATTTTCTATAGAAGATGACGGTGTAATTGCTCGCAGCGGGAATTTTCAATAGATTTGAATTTTTTCTTTGTATCCAATGGATGAAGAGGTGAACGGCAACAGTATACAAATATGGATGAGCAATGGAATCGCATTTTATTGATTAAAATGTTATAATTTGCTTAGTTCAATTCGTTCTGGTCTAGGGACAGAACGGGATAACAAAAAAAAAAAAGCAAGGCCATTTAAAAGCACGTACATGGACAGCGCATAATTTCTCCATTCATTTTCTTTCTATGCAAATTAACATGTGTATCCCCTCAACTCGCAAGGCCTTTCATCATTATAAGAAACGATACTTTGGCATGTTGTCCAGACATGAAGAAAAGTGTATTATATAGGACACGCACAAGTTGACAATTTTTTTTCGCGACAGCGAATCAGAACAAACAAATTAAATGCTACGACAGTGGGCTGAAGTAGTTTTTCTGTTTTAGATGTTAAATAGATATAGTGACTTGCTAATGGTTATAATGACCCTAAGTGATAGATAGGCATTAGGCGAGTATACAGACCCTTTTAGATATTTATTTTGCAATTGCAATGCATATTAGATTACAGAATTACATCCACTTCCTTTATAAGACGATGTCCTTTTTATGGACTGTGTGTCAGTAAGTCGGCAGGTCATTCAACTGGCTAATGGGGGAGTGAATTAAGTTTTAGCTGTCATGTATATTATCTTCGGATTCGCATGTTAACTTCATTAAACAATAAAAGAAGATCCTTTCAGGATTCTATAACTTGTTTTCTAATCATGGGTGTATTGTTGAAATGTTGACGCAGTGGGTCAGTGCTAAGTGTACTGGACTATTGAGCGACGAGTTTCAATTTCTACCCCTGGAGAAACAAAATTTGAAGTTCTTTGCGTAAATATCTGGTCAAAGGATGTCATGTCCAGTACCAAAAGAAACACCGTACTTCGGGTCATCTGCTTTGAATACTTTTACATTGAGTACTACTTAGTGGGCTCAGTAGCGCAGTGGTTAGTATGCTGAACTACTGTTCGTCCCAAAAAAAATAAACAAACGTGTGCGGGTGTGCCCAGGAATCCCGCAGCGCCACCTAGCGGGTTCAATTGTGAATATAAACTATCCCAAGACCCATTCAAACATACATACAAAGTTTCATTAAAATCGGTCCAGTCTTTTAGGAGGAGTACGGTAACAAACACGGACAGAAGAATTATATACATATAAAAGATGGATCCTGATTTGTGTTCGGATACGTATAACTTGAAAACCATCGAACCGATTGAGCTCAAATTTGCAGAAAATCTTAGGTATTGCCCCAGGAGTGCTCCTTTGAAGATTGGTCAAAATTGGACAAAGAGGCATGGCACCGCCCATACAAAAAACGCCTTCTGTGTGGTGTAACTCGATGACGTTATAACTCGATAACCGCTGGCCCGATTCTCATGATTCTCGTATTGCTGTATTTCAGGTTTACACAGAAAGAAAATTTCAGAAAATCTCATTTATTCTCATTTTTTGCATTTTACGAAAGAACATTATTATCTAAGATCTAAGCAATACAATTTCTGTGCACCGGCAAAGCCGTTCGGGTACAGCTAATTACGGGTTAAATATGTTTTTAATCAGTTACTAATACATTTGTGGGTACCAGCGGGTTGCTGGCACCCCGTTTAAATTGTTGCCGCCAAGATTTTCCTAATAGGTATGTACTATGTACATATTAATTAATTTATTCTTTTCTAGCTTTCTTTTTGGTATTACATTATTAATATAGTATTTAGTGCCAACATTTTACCGCATTTTCGTTAAAAGTTAACAGGGTATTTGGCTTATAGTTTATGTAACAGCGATAATTTTTGGGAGTCATTTTCTCGACAAAATGTTTATGATTAAATTGTTGCTTTAGGTAAATAGGTCGTGAAATGTAAACTCTGCCAAGGTCATTGCTGTCGCTTTAGGGGTTAAAGCCTCGCGAAGTTGCAGAACAAATTAAAGAAAATAAGTCATTTTGTCAAGGTGTTAGGCAATAACGCTCAAGGAAATAGCGTCCATATCGAATTGAAAATTCATTTGGGCGTTATTTTCTTGGACGCATTTTGTCCATTCTGATTGTTTGTGTTATAGATGTAGTAAACAGACTATTGCTTTGACCCTGCGTCAAAATAATGTAAACGCATGTGTATTAAGTAAAGTAACTTCTAATTTAAAGTGCTTTTATGTAAATACTTTTATGGCTTTAAAAAGATTTGATTCTGGTGATGGCAATTCTTTGAAGTGCAAAGCATAGACAGACTTTTTACACGATATCCCAGCTAAGGAAATCAATCCGAATTGTTGGGACTCCAGTATACAAGTAGTCATGGTTCATTTTGCACCCCATTTTAGAAGTCCTCCGATTTGACTGTGCAAATTTTTCAAGTATTATAGTCTCGGAACGTATCATTTGAAATTATGTCGGTGTTGAGAATCACGGCAACATCGGCGACATTGGCGCTATTGAGCAGTAGATGGCGCACACTTATAATTACCTACTTGAATTGATTCACTTGAAATGTCAAAAAATTATTTTTTTTCTATTAAAGCAGCGAAAGCGCATGGTCATAAGTTAACCTTTTGAAATTTGAAATATATAATTCTGCTAAATAGCTTCTAAAAATAACATTGTTTAATCCAAAGACGAAACTAAACGTAAGAATTATCATATTAGAAACAAAAAGATATTGAATTTATGTACCTTCTTAGGAAATTTTAGCATTTAATAAAGTGCTCAAAATTCGGAAATTTCTATACTTCATTTGGATCTAACAATCTAAAATTTCGTTTAACGAATTTTCATCAATCAAGATCAACTACACTAGAAGATCATCAATATTAAGCGTTCGAGACGCCTTAGAATTATAATTCAACTCAAATTCAATTTACCTAGTAACGGAGCACGTGCATAACCTACACCTAGCCAATCGTAGAACCAGGTGAGTACCTTTTGATTTTCCCTTACCTGTGCCTTCATAAAACCAGCAAATGCAACGTACCCCGCCGCAATCACGTCGTGTTGACGATTTAGTCGTCAGTATTGGTCAAATATTACCTCCAATTCCATCACCGAGTGCGCTACCGATTGCACCACTGATAGCACCACCAGTTGTACCGACAATTGCACCCCCAATTGTACCCCAAATCGCTCCTCCAATCATACCACCAACTGCATCACCACCGCCTCAGCAAGGTGCACCACAGGTCCGCATTCCAGAACAAGCTGGTTATCTGCCAGGTATTTCTTCATCGAACGTTAGTCCTCACCAAACTTTGGCCCATCAATCATCTGGGATGAATCAGAGACCTCAAAAGGCGATGTCAATAACATCAAAAGCTTCTTCACGCAGAAGAGCCTCCCTTCAACTGAAACGTCTCGAAGAAGAACGACTCCTGCACGAAAAGTATCTTTCGAAGAAATATCAAATTCTTGAGGACAACCTTTCTGAAGACGATGACGA
Organism: Cheilosia scutellata; assembly: GCA_955612985.1. Classification (NCBI taxonomy): domain Eukaryota; kingdom Metazoa; phylum Arthropoda; class Insecta; order Diptera; family Syrphidae; genus Cheilosia; species Cheilosia scutellata. Next base: position 101,578,383 of record OY015312.1, on the reverse strand, counting down.
CCTTGACGATGATACCAACGGAAACGCAGAAGAACTCCCCACAACCTCGAAAAACCACGTGGAAGACTGGTTAAAAACGCAAAGCAAACAAAAAAATGCAACTTTCATTCCAGATTTGCCTAATAATAGCACAATAAATAATAACTGGCTAGGTCTTAGTGTTAAACAACACGCCGATAACACTTTATTGCACACAAATAATGAAAGAAGGCAATTTATTCCTCAGTCTAATAATATTAATCCAATCCAACAAGAAGTCTTAAATGATTTCCAAGATGCTCCCACGTTGACACGGCGGCAGTTGGCAGCCAGACAATCGACACCAAAAGATCTCCCACGATTTAATGGCGATCCCGAGGACTGGGCTTTATTCATCAGCTGCTTTGAGAGCAGCACCAGGATGTGTGGATTTTCAGCAGAAGAAAATCTTGGACGTCTAAGAGCGAGCTTGAGAGGGAAAGCACTTGATGCAGTTCGCAGCCGGCTGTCACAACCCGGTCAAGTGGACAGAATTATAAGTACACTACAAATGATGTTCGGGCGCCCTGAAATCATAATAAACACGTTACTTAGTAAACTTAAAAACGAACCGCATCCTAAAGCAGATAAACTAGAATCAATTCTAAAATATTCACTTGAAGTTGAAAACATCTGTGCCACAATGGAAGTGTCTGGTTGTTCATCGCATTTAAACAACCCAATATTACTGCAGGAGTTAGTTGAGAGACTTCCTCCCACTCTTCGTCTGAACTGGTCTATATACAAACAGACACTTCCCGTCATTAACATTTCTCAATTTAGCACCTGGTTGTTCGAAGTCGGCCGAGCGGCAAATGATGTCACATTTTCAAGTCATTCATGGCAAGAACAAAAACCACGACAAGAGCGATCGCACGTGAATATCCACAATGAAGTAATTTCTAAAAAATGTAAAGTATGCGATAAAAACTGTACTTCAGTGGCTAAATGTCAGATGTTCCTTGACTACACAGTACAGCAACGATGGGATATTGTAAAAGAAAAACATCTCTGCCGAACATGTCTTCGTCGCCATAACAACAAATGCCAGTCGAGCCAGCTGTGTGGAGAAAATAACTGCGTCTATCGTCACCATAAGCTCCTTCACAATTTTTCATATAATCGTACGAATACGAATACACACGAAAACAATGTTGATAACTCACTTACGTCAGAGAAGACTACAGTTTCCCCAACTCAGAATGCTCCGAATGCTCCGAATGCTCCGAATTCAAGCCCCTCCACCAACATGCCTGCAAATAATCAACAAACTATAACACCATCCACTTCCATCGCAACACCAACACCCTCGAATTGTCACACTCACTTGAATGAGAATGCAATCCTCTTCAGAGTATTGCCCATCACCTTGTACGGAAAAGGTACACAAGTAGAAACCTTTGCATTCCTTGACGACGGATCGTCTACTTCGTTGATAGAATCGCAGTTAGCTGATGACCTACAATTGAAAGGGGAAAATATACCGTTGCACTTAAAGTGGACTTCGAACGTTGTTCGCGAAGAATTAAATTCAAGAAAGGTCGATGTGGATATTTCTGGAGGAAATCTTAAGCATAAATTCTTGATTGAAGGTGTGCGAACGGTAGACGATTTGGATTTACCCCAGCAAACCATAAACGCAACAGATTTAAGCGAACGTTATACGCATTTAAAGGGTATTCCACTTATGTCATTCGTTAATGCAAAACCTCGTATTTTAATAGGTTTAAAGCATTGGAATTTGGGAGTTCCACTTCGAACGAAAGAAGGAAATGCAAACGAGCCTGTCGCCACCAAGACGCGCTTAGGGTGGGTAGTTTTCGGCCCATGTGACATAGCTGCAATCAAGAATTTAAGTTTAAATTATCAATTGGACATTTGCCCGTGCCGCACTGGTGATGATTCGCGCTTGAACGATTGTGTGAAAGATTACTTCGCAGTTGAAAGTATGGGAACGAAGAAGATCTTACTCATGTCGTCAGAAGAGAATAGAGCTCAGAAAATACTCGATACTCATTCCAGAAGAATTGAAGATAACTTCGAGATTCCATTGCTTTGGAAAAACGAATTTGTTAAAATGCCTGAAAGTGAAACTTATGCATATAAGCGTCTGCAGTGTTTAGAGCGTCGGTTGGTAAGAGAGCCACATGTTCGAATATTAATAACTAATTTAATCGAAGATTACATTAAGAAAGGTTACGCTCGGAAGATCGATTCTAAATCTGAAAAAACAGCAAAGACGTGGTATTTACCAATTTTCCCTGTGTTCAACCCGAACAAACCGAACAAATTACGCATCGTGTGGGATGCAGCAGCTAAGGTCAATGGAGTTTCGCTCAATTCGGTTTTGTTGACTGGTCCCGATATAACCTCTCCTCTGCTTGGAACTTTGTTTCGTTTTAGAGAACGAAGGGTAGGTCTGTGTGCGGACATTAAAGAAATGTTCCACCAGATCCGAATTAAAGGTGACGACCAGGAAGCACAACGATTCCTTTGGCGAAATGCTGAAACCAACGAAGTCGAAACATATATTCTTCAAGTCATGTCCTTTGGTTCGACGTCTTCGCCTTTCTGCGCACAATACATTAAAAATCGAAACGCGGACGAATATAACCTTCGATTCCCTGATGCTGCTAAGGCTATAATCAGAGATCACTACGTCGATGATTTCATTGCTAGTTATGATAGCGAAATAGAAGCAGCGATAATCGCCAAGGATGTTATTTATGTGCATAGCAAAGGTGGATTTGAGATACGAAACTTTCGATCAAATTCTCAAAGTTTATTGGACAAATTGAAGTGTCACACAGCTGATAACTTCGCCATTGTATCCTTGTCGAACGCTGAAAAGGTTCTGGGCCTATGGTGGTCCCCAGTCGATGATGAGTGGTTCTTTATATTCAATAGCGATCGAATGAGTCCCGAAGTAGTAACCGGTAAGCAGAAACCAACAAAAAGGGAAGTTCTTCAATTTTTAATGAGAATTTATGATCCATTGGGACTTATTGCTAACATTCTGGTAAACATAAAAATTTTACTGCAGTCGATTTGGAGATCTGGTATTAACTGGGACGAGAAAATAAAAACTGAGCATTTCGACATTTGGAATAAATGGCTGCGACTACTACCTGAGATAAACAATATAAAAATTCCTCGGAGGTATCTAACGGTGCTAAACTTTGCCGATGCGGATAGTGTAGAGCTACACATATTCTGTGATGCGAGTGAAGAGGCTATGGCTGCGGTCGCGTATATTCGAGTTGCATGTGGAGAAGAAGTCGAATGTCGTTTAATAGCAGCAAAAACCAAAGTAGCACCTTTGCGTCACATATCAATTCCACGAATGGAGCTTGAAGCTGCAGTTCTTGGGAGCAGATTGGCAACTACAATTATCGAAAGCCACTCCATTAAGTTCACACGGGTAGTATACTGGACTGATTCTAAAACCGTCATTTACTGGATAAGGTCACCAAGTCGCAAATTTCAGCAGTTTGTTTCGTTGAGGATTGGCGAAATAATTGAAAACACTCATGCTGAATCCTGGAGATGGGTTCCATCTAAGCTTAATGTAGCAGATGAAGCTACAAAGACCCGAATGAATTTCGACTTCTCATCGCAAAGCCCGTGGAACAGAGGTCCAGATTTTCTGTGGTCAAATGAGCAGTTGTGGCCAAAGTGTGAACTTGATTATATCTCTCCAGGAGATGAAGTAGCTGAACACCATCATCATTCCGCTACAGATGCCTGCCAACCATGGATAATTGATTTTCATAAGTTTTCAAAGTGGAGAAAGATACTTAATACCATGGCAAGAGCTTACCTCTTTATTGATTGGTACTTTAATCGAAACTCAGTCCGTAGACTACAACATTTCATCGAGAATGCAGAGCGTTGTTTGTGGAGGCGAGCACAGAGCGAGGTATTCGGTGAGGAGATCCGCCTTCTTAATGCATCGCGTGTTGGTGACGGAGTCTTTCTTCCAAAGACAAGTTCGCTATATAAACTATCACCGTATTTGGATGAAAATAATGTGCTGAGAATTTCCGGAAGAATAGATGCAGCAGTCGGAGTTGACTGGGGAACAAAAAGGCCGGTTGTACTTCCAAAGGGTCACCATATAACATTCTTAATTCTCGACCACTACCACCGGAAATTTAAGCACCAGTATAATGAAACAGTTGTGAACGAGGTTCGTCAGCGATTTTACATTTCCAATTTGCGTGTAATGGTTAAAAATGTACAACGCAAGTGTCAGGAGTGTCGCAATAAAAGAGCTGAACCAGCAATACCTGTAATGAGCGAGCTGCCACTTGCAAGGCTTAAAACGTTTACTAAGCCTTTTTCCTACGTTGGTATTGATTATTTTGGACCAATGGTCGTAGCAGTGGGGCGAAGAATGGAAAAAAGATGGGGTGTACTTTTTACCTGCCTTACGGTAAGAGCGATTCATGTGGAAGTTGCCCATTCTCTATCCACCAGTTCCTGCATCCAAGCCTTGAAACGATTTGTCTCCAGAAGAGGTACTCCAATACAAATCTATACTGACAACGGTACCAACTTTCGGGGAGCAAGTCGAGAATTGCGAGCAGCTGTTGAACAAATTAATGGTAAAGAACTGGTTGAAGGTATAGGTGAGGGAAGGGTCAAATGGTCATTCATTCCTCCAGCAGCTCCACATATGGGTGGATGCTGGGAGCGATTGGTTCGATCGGTGAAGCAAACGCTTTCACAAATAAATCATACAAGGAATCCGAGTGATGAGGTGCTGCAGACAATGATGGCCGAAGTTGAAGGCATAATCAACTCTCGTCCATTAACTTATGTTCCAGTGTCTTCTGAAGATGACGAAGCCCTAACTCCTAACCATTTTTTGTTGGGTTCCTCGAACGGATCAAAGCCGTTAGGAGTGTACAACGATGACGGCGTTATTTTAAAACAAAATTGGATGATGGCTGAGCAGTTTAGCAACTCTTTCTGGCGAAGATGGATTCGTGAGTATCTACCCAATTTAACAAGAAGAACGAAGTGGTTCCAGCATTCGAAGCCTATCTCTGTGAACGATATAGTCATTGTAGTCGATGAAAAGAGCGCCAAAAACGAGTGGCCTAAAGGACGTGTGTTAGAGCTTAACACCAGTCGGGATGGAAAAATAAGAAGTGTCGTCATTCAGACGAAAACTGGAGTCTATGTTCGGCCTGTCTCAAAACTGGCAGTACTTGATGTATCCGATTCTACAGTTTCAGGTAAGCCGGACCAACACTCCATCTTACCGGGGGGGAATGTTGAGAATCACGGCAACATCGGCGACATTGGCGCTATTGAGCAGTAGATGGCGCACACTTATAATTACCTACTTGAATTGATTCACTTGAAATGTCAAAAAATTATTTTTTTTCTATTAAAGCAGCGAAAGCGCATGGTCATAAGTTAACCTTTTGAAATTTGAAATATATAATTCTGCTAAATAGCTTCTAAAAATAACATTGTTTAATCCAAAGACGAAACTAAACGTAAGAATTATCATATTAGAAACAAAAAGATATTGAATTTATGTACCTTCTTAGGAAATTTTAGCATTTAATAAAGTGCTCAAAATTCGGAAATTTCTATACTTCATTTGGATCTAACAGTCGGCATAATATACATAGTTTTTGTTTGCCAGAAGTCCACAAAAATGTACCTCCCAGATTTACTACCTCAATGAGTACGCCCTCGTTTATAATGCATAAAAGTTAAGGCCATTACTGTTTTTACATTGATTTTAAAATGCACCTGTTGATTTTATTATAGCACTTTGCTTAGTGGTGTATTGCTTATCCTACTGGGTCATTATAGAGTACAACAATGTCCCTTGGGAAAAATTAAATAAATCATAATGTAGTTGGCAACTGCGAAAAGCAGTTCCACCGACTACGACAGTATTAAGAATGCTTCGCGTTAAGATTTCTCAAATGATGACTTCATTCGCATAATTTGAATTAACAACATTCCAAGGCAACGTCTCCACTTTAGCAAAGAGATAATAAATAACACTTTTCACAGCTATAGAAAAGCCCCTACACAGGATAATAATGAGGGACATTTACTTAGAAACAGCAAAAACAATTCAAAGTCGACTTGAGGGGGGTTAAACGAGCCCTCTATCTACTCTACACCCAATGAATGAAAAAAGAGGACGCGCGCATAAGGCATTATGCAAATCAAGCAAATATGGATCTAATCGTCTGAAATACATCATCAGCAGAGTAATTCATTATTCATCGAGCTAATAAAAATATAGAGTCGAAAATAATGAAGAATAATTTCGTGAAATTCAATTGGCGTGTAATTTGCATTCCTAATCAATGTGATGTGATGTTGGTCCTGACGCAGAAAAGTACAGCTTACATGTGCGGAAGTGTTTGAAAAGATTTGCAGCAAGACAAAGGGTAAAATGATATATTGATTCGGAATACAAAATGGTCCTTAAGGTATGTTTTATATATGTACATAACTCGTTGTTATTTACATTACGCCTTTCAGTTTGATGGGCAGATGACGTTTGATGAGAAATTGAAAAATGGGAGCAGGCAAACAATTATTAAAAATAGCTTCAAAATGTCATTTCATGTATTTGACGAGGTGTTGGTTATGATCAAGATGAAATTGATTAACATGGCTCTGTAACGCCCGCCGTTGACCGAAACGTTGTTCCCAGCCTCATTTTCGAAGAAAAATGGTCAGATAAATGGCGGCAACTTTATTGAAATGAAAATGTGCCTCGTCAGAAAAGATGATTCTTCGCCCAAAATCGTTGCCCAATTCAAGCTGCTCTAAGGTCCAAAATGGGACCATGACGTTATCTCGAAAAGTTTTTTTTTAATCTCGAAAGCAAAAATCTCGAAAGACTATACCTCGAAAAAATCTCGGAAATAAAAAGTAAATTCGAGATTTTTTTTTTTGCACCCACCCCATATCCAAACAGTAAACCCAAGCAGGAGGGTTGCAGGGGGCAACATGCCCCCATACGTATCTCACTTTTTAACACCATTTTTAATATTAATTCGACATTTTTTTTTTCGAGATTTTTACATTCGAGATTTTTTTTTTTTTTTCGAGATATCGGGATAGACCCGTCCAAAATGCGAAGCGATAACGAAGCTGATGGTCTGGTCGTGCGCCATCAATTGCTGAGTCAATTGGACTTTGTAAGCGAATAATCCGAGATCTTTGTTCAGAGTTCTCCTCAGGCTAGTGGGTGAAATGTTGAGCTGTTGAGATCGATGGCGAGTTGATGTTCATGAATTGAGTCTCACACTCTCGGCTACAGCAGCAACACTCTCGTCTGTGCATACCGTACGATGACGGGGACTATGAGTGTTGTCCACTAGCATACCAGTCTCACGAACTTTTGCGTACAGCAGGCGCGGTCGGTGCTGCATTTCAGCTAAAACTTATTTTCAAAAAACCCACTGTTTGGGCTACACATCACTGACTTTGGAAATAAGTTTTCAATATTATTCCCAAAGTTTTTCAAGCGTAAAGCGACTCATTTCGTTCCGCGGAGGTATGATACAGACTTTCTGTCAAGATTTCGAGTGCGAAACAGCTGTCAGTGTCAAAATAATCTATGATTTAAAAAGAAATCACTAGATGACCCACCCTAGTATGTATTTTTTTTAACATTCAAATAAGTCCAAGCCCAACGATTTTATTGAAAAGACCAAAACCATAGGAAACTTAAGGCGATAGCAATTTTAGTAAATTTTTATATAACTGCAACATAGAAAGCCATCTGCTTTCAACCATCTTTTGCCCATACCATCGTTCCTTAATTAAAGTCCAAAACTATGTAGACAAACACCACAATTTCAATTGTAATGAATATTCACATGTAAACTTCAAACATGTAAAAGTCCAAATTCATAAGAAATATAATTAGCACGTCCCAATCAGTTGGTGCTTTCTTCAAGTTGGGTAGGGTATACACATGTGGAGCTGAACGAAGACACAATGCAACTAAACCACTCTATTTTCCGGAACATTGCTGAAATAATTAAGAAACCACATCTATCCAAGACCGTTGGCATAGCCATAGCCATATCCAGTGTAACAATCCATTGGCGCCGTCTTCATCATCACCAACATGAACACCATCGTCGTAGTGTCTGTCCATGTGTGTTCATCCGTAGAAAATTAACATCAATTTACTGCATTCTAATCTAGATGCAGTGGGAACTCGGAAGAAACTCAAGGAGAGTTTCTAATTTCTCTAGCCGCCCCCCTTACTCCGCCTACGACCCCTATCCATTTACAATCATGCCATAGCACACTACTTGGCATTGTGGAAACATTACCAACGATTTGAAAATGTACACACATGAATAATGGAAACATTCATATTCGAATCCTGCACCACAAGGAGACGACACTGTCACGATGCGACCATGGAAAAGAAGCAGAAGAAAAGAATCCTGGATATCTTTTGTGTCCCTCCATTAGGTTTCAAATACATTTCTGATATATTTCTTGGGAAAATTCCCGGAGGAATCGCTTTGAGTAAATGGTTTCACATATGCAAAACCAACATTTCTCAACCGCCCTCGTTTCAATGTGCCATTGTGCTTCTGCTGGCTTTACATCACCGCACTTACATCGATGTCCTGAGCTATGTGCATGCATATGATACTCGGATATGTCTAAATGCGTTCGTTCTTTTCAGTTAAATATGAACGGGTGTGGAGGCATTTCTCCCCACATCTGATGATTACAAATCTGCATACCTAATGCTGAAGCGACATCCCTGCATGTCCCTCAAGACGCTCTCTGGGCTCCATGACAGGGGCCAACAACTACTGCATCATGATGCTTCACAACTATGTATGTTGGGTGTGTCGTCTCATTCAGAGATGGATTTTTTTTTTCTGATTCTATTAGAAATTGCCGGTTTTTTCTTTATGTTTTGTGGATGTTACTTTGATTTTCATCTGCATGCATGTCGGTATGACAGTAGAATCTTCCTGGCCAATCAGTTTTACATCCCTTATTCGGAGGGGCATTGTTTGACAAGGGAACACAGTTGTGGTTTATGGAGTGAATTTATTAAGCGATGATGGATGATTTGGGCACACTTGGGCTATTTTTAGTCATAGAATGTGCCAAATGAGAATAAAGAAGGTGCCTAACAGAATAGAACAATAAACTACATGAGGATACGGTCATAGAGTGAACGATTTGAAAATTAATACAATTCTTAAAGCTTCTTCAATAATTTAAAATAATTTTCTTCAAAATGCCGATAATTAGATATGTATTTTTTGAATTATTATGAAGCGAATATTTCAAATATGCACCAATATGCTCTTAAGCATACCTTAGGGTTTTGAAGTAGGTCCCACAATTCAACAATCTGTGAAAAGTTTAATAAAGAAAAGAGAAATAAGGATGGATACCTAATTATGCGCGCACAATGGTCGAAATTCGAACACCATACATTCAAAAACAAATCAACCCAACATGCAGGCAGCAAACTAAAAAAAACATTCCACTCAGAGATTTTTAAAATTATTATTCCTTTCGACACATCTATGAGTGGTAAGCTTAAATTTGTCAAAATTCGAATTGGTTTACATTAAGTAGGGTTAATATGTACCACAAGAAATTGTGTCGGCGATTTATACATGTTTCGGCATCGTAAAATCTATATAGTATATAAAAACTATGATCCCGGTAATCGTTGTTTTGCCTGCTCGTACATTTTCATTGTCCGTCAATTGTTCTGCGGCCGTTTTATTTAACCGATGTGTCCGGACTGATTCTGTACTCCGTGTGCTTCGACCGATATTTCCTCAGACGTGTGCCCAAGAATTGTATTGTCTATTCTATAAGGGTCCGCCAAATAACTTTTTTTTTTTAAATGCTATAAAAAAAAACTACTGAATATTTTCTCAAATTTATTTTTTTATTTGAAAGTACAATCCTTCCGGTTAATAATGGAAAATAATTTCATTCAAATGGCTGCCTCGGCTGGCCATGCAGTAGCCTACACGATCGGTCCAATTTTTAAGCACATTATCGATTGTGAAGGGATCACATTAGCGACCACTTATCGTATCAAACAATTAAAAATTATTTAATTGTTCTCTTCGTAACTTGAACCCTAATGGCACACGCCATATCCCATAGCATACAAATTATGAGTCAAACGACCAAGCATACAATGTAAAAAAAATAACGTATGAAGTGAGGACAGTCATCCGCGACAGTCACACGCGGAAATGCCGATTAGGCAATAATGCCGAATAGGCAATATGTATGCGAAATTAGTCAATATGCGATCGATGCATTTTGGGGTTCTAGATACGAAGTGGATATTTTTGTTTATGCAGCATTTGTAAAATTAGTATATAAGACCGATTGATTTGAAATAAAGACCACTCCATATTTGGACGCCAGACTAACCACAGTATTTCAATTTAGCAACTCGCTTAAAGTACTAGGAAGGTTTGCCTTCCGAACTGACACCCATCGGAGGCAGTTTTCTGCCTTAAACGAGAATTCGTTAATACGGCAACTCGCCGGACGAAGTCAGGGAGTTTTTACTAACCATTAAAGGTCCAAAATTTGCACGATTGTGTGCAGCTGTATTTCACCAATGGCTTCACGAATATTGTCCTTTAAAGCGTCAATTGTCTCTGGCATGTCGGCGTAACACTTATCTTTTACGGCACCCCACAAATAATAGTCCAACGGTGTCAAATCGCAGCTCCGCGGTGGCCAAACGACATCAGCTCTGCGGCTGATAATGCGATCTTAAAAAACAGGACGCAAAACATCGAGTGTAGCTTCGGCTGTGTGGCACGTAGCGCCGTTCTGTTGAAACCAAATGTTTCCAATATCCTCCTCTTCAACAAAAATTCGTTCAACATGGCCCGATAACGATCGCCATTGACTGTAACGGCCACTCCTTGCTCATTTTCGAAGAAAAATGGCCCAATTATGCCTCTGGACCAAAATCCGCACCAAACAGTGACTCGTTTTGGGTATACGCACTGTTTTTGGCTTTTCACGCTTTGGTTTATCGATGAGGATGCCAGTTTCTTTCACTTTTTTCACAAGATAACGAACATACGGAGCTGACGGTGCTTCTCTTCTTCCAAAATCCGTACGCAATTTTCGCATACATTCTGCAACATTACCATGATTTTCAAAGTAATGTCGCAATATTTCCCAGCGTTGTTCAAGCGTATACACAACCATATTCGTTCAGCGGAAGGATAAAACTAATTATCTGTCAAATCAGAGATGAGCTAAGTGTTACCATTCGCGAAATAAGCACTAGTTGAAAAAAAAAAAACGTTAGATGGCGGACCCTTTATATAATTTTTTTTTCATGACTGTCGAAGAATAGCGTTTGAAATATATTTTTTTTTGTTATGAGAGGTGACACCTCTTAGTGCCGTTTGTCAAATCCCGCCAGGTTTTGTAAAATGCTTCAATCAGGCAATGTTCAGATATAGTTTTATAGTGATAGATATAGTGATTTAAATAACTAAATAACTTTGTTGTAAAGGGTGGCCTGTTTTCCAATCCCACCCACACTTCGCGCGGTTGTTTGTTTGTACAATGCACATAAATGTCTACAATTTTACAACTTTAGCTCCCATGGGTGTCGAGAAATAGGCTTTTAAGATGTTTTTTTTTTATACGGGAGGTACCACGCCTCTTTGTCCATTTTTGATCAAACTTTCACAGAAACACCTTTTTTCTTAAAATTTGAGATCAATCAGTTCGATAGTTTTCTATATAGTATGGGAGGTGCCACGCCCTTTTGTTTCAATTTTCACCAAATGTGAATCTAAACCATCCTTGGATCTACTCAAACATACAAACAAAATTTCATCAAAATTAATCCAGCCGTTTAGAAGAAGTTCTATTACAACACACGTACGGAAGAATATTATATAAATAAGATATAAGTTGCATTGTGTTTGTAATTGATGTTCTCTGTAATGCGTTAACCGATTTTGATTCTGGAAATTTTCCATGAAAGGTGACGTTAATATCATGGTTTATATGTGTATATGGTCTTTGTATAAGTATCGTTTCATGAGTTATAGGTGCGTGGCACCTCCCATACAAAAAACACATTGAAAATCCTATATCTCGAAAACCACCGAATCGAGTGAATTCAAATTTATATACAATCTTAGAGATTGGTCAAAATTGGACGAAGGGCCACTACTTCTGACACTCACTGTACGCACTGTACGTACGACGTACGTACGTAGCTAAACCAATATGCCTCTTCAATTGACGCGGTATTTGGCTAACTTATAATGTTGATGTCCAGTAAACTTGGGTGCGAAAGGTGTTTTAAAACAAAAATAAAGCAGCGATTGACAAGTGTAACTCATTAGCTTGATTTCTTATGTGATGTTACTATACTAATAGTTTTTAAAGCGGACGCGGAATGGATGAAGCCTGTAACTATTCTTCAAAGCTGTAGCTGTCTATTATCGCGTTTACAGCACATACTTGGTTTGATTCTCATTGTCTTATTACCCCTGAGTTCTGCCAATTATTATTGCCCTAGGAGTATGCAAGAAAACTGCACCGAATTTTGGCAAAATTCTGCGACACAGCATTCTATAAAAGCAAATGTTCTTGGAGAAAAATGGGTCTTTCTTTCAAGAGGCACTTCGTTCTTTTAAGCTGTGGGTATACTATGTTTAAGGCGCTTCATAAACATCGGTGCATTTGTTAGGGTGTACTCCCAACTTCCATGTCATTTGAGTGCTATGAACTACATCAAGATCCACCATCCACCTCTTGAAATTCACTTTATTCGTTGCTTTCCACAAATAGTTTGTCTAGAAATGCTGTTAGAAAAAATCCCTTTACCAATCAAAAAAACTCTTTACAAATTTGCATTAACGTCAACATCAACTTGTATACCTACAGTATAGAATACTCTACTGCAGTGCACGATCCTTATAAGCTAATTAAGAATATCAAATTTCTCTCACAAAGACTCCATTAAAAGGTAAACGCTCAAAAACATCAAAATCAAGGTTTCATTTACGCCCGCACCACACTAAACAATTTTCGAAAGCCATTCCCCTGAACTTCTTGCCAGTGAAACAGTTCACTGGAATTCATGTCACTATTTGATTTAACTATAGCCAGACACTGAAATTCCTTTGCCATCAGGATACAGAGCTAGGCGAAAAATTAAAAAGTTCTAACTTCTAAATTGAAATTCCCTTGTCCCCTCAAATGTAAGAGGAGCTCTCTGGAGCATCGGCTGCTCAGTGCTCACACGGACCAATGGCAAAGTTATTTCTTCCAATATCTCTGCGGTTTTCGTCCATCTAAGGTATTTTCGAAAGCCAATAGTTTATAAATTCTATACAACTGTAGATTGAGAAAATTGAATGTGGCCGGGATATAACCCAGAGCGGGGATCGCAAAGCAACCACAGCCCCTCAGTGCGGTTTGCTGTGCATTGTATTAGGCCAAAAAGTTTTGCCTTTATACTTACTCTCTTTTCAGAGAGTTTTTGTTAATTTGCCGAAGAGTCAACCTCAAAAGGAAACCAAATAAAGCTAGCTGGTGGATTTTTGATTTCCCATCCTGCGATGGGATGAAGCGGGCACTCAAGAAAATGTACTCTATAACTATAGCCCGCCATATATGCCAGCTTGCATCAGCAATATTGACAAATTAAATGTTGTATTCCATCATTTGAGGAGTCCTGCTGGAATTCCTCTGCAGAACCAAGCGAACTGTAACTGTATAGCGTGCTGCCGATGGCTTTTACTTAATTCCCCAACGGGGATGGTGGGTTGCGTTGCATGCATATACATGAACTGAGCATGAAAAGAAAATCTCTTACTGAGCGGATTTTCTTTGTTACTTGATTTCAAATTGAAACCAAGAAGACTTCTGTTGTTCGCTTTGATCCGCCCAACGTCATTGCTTTAACTCCCTGTTCCCTGATCAATTGACAAGGCAATAAATCAACCTGCTGCAGTGGGGTATATACAGCAACTGTCACCCAGACTCTAAGTAAATGTCGGTTAAAGAACCACCACGAATGGGATGAAAAAAAAAGGATTGTCTACGGAGTGGATTCGATGCGTTGTGCATGTCGGTCTTTCCTATGAATAAATGATCGCCAAGTGTACGAGTATAGTATCTGAAACTTACTTTTCGACTACGAGGATAGTGTCCTGTGTGTCCCTTCAGTATTATATGACAGTATTCAATTGCAATTGAGTTTTGCGTTTTTTGTTGTATCTAACAACTTCAGATATGGTCGACAATGGATGCGACTACTATACCCACATCAGTGCCGATATTCTTCTATGAATACGAATGTCAAGAACTGAATTCGCCTGGCAAGCCAATAAGACGTCTAGACAATTTGGCATACCACTAGTCACTATGGGGATTTAATTTTATTTTTACTTTTAATGGACCCAACGAGAAGGAAGAGATGATGCAGATTTGCTTCCCTGCGAGACATGGCAATGCCCATGCGATGGCACTCTTCTCATTGAGTGATGTCAATGACTTGACCAATAAAATTCCATCGAAGAAAAGTAATATAATAAATTAATGCGATGAAACATCAATATATTGCAGTCGAAGGAATCGAAGGAAGGATATCGAAGTCGGGACAGGTACTTCTTCCAACATTTAGAAGAGATAGACCATATACAGACTACAAAGGGCTACTTGTTTTTTGCAGCTTGCAGGAATTAGGTAAGTATTAATTAATTTTTTCATAGTAGTCTACTGCAATTGGTTCCCTTTAGGGATCGCAATGGGCCCTAATGGTGCCTACTGATACCCCTATTTAACCTAACTTAACCTAACCCGTATATGAGGTGGAGAATAGTTCGTCGGTCGTGCAATTTTCTCGATTGTCCCTATGGCCCGATAACCATATAAACTGTAAACTTCAAATTCTTCCACGCCATCTCGTTGAGACATAAGCGGCAATTGAATGCAGTTTTGAACTTGAAGATCTTGGGAGATCTCCACCACATCCTGTTTCCGTTTTGCACCAGTCTGTATAAAAGCTAGATGGATCCCCTGTGAGACACTATATCACTCTCCCAGATATTCCTGGGGGGTATGTAATTTTCTAAATTCTTGGTAAATTGAAGCTGGAGAGGGTTGTAATCAGTGTATTTTGGGAATGAATTCTATTTTACCTAAACTGATCCACAAACGGATGGCTTTCATGTGAGTGGCGACATTTGCCGCTACATGTGGGACAATATGTCCATAGCCAGAGTTAGAGTGGTCCTCACGACTCCACTGATATAGTAGACGCATGCCATTCTTTGTAGTTAATGGCCTTTTTAATCGCAATCCATCAGTATAGGCCGGACAGCGGATACAAAGAGCCAGTATGTAATTCTAGGCTAAAGTCCCCATTTGCTATCAATTGTTTTCTGTGGCAGTACAGAGCCGTGGTGGCTTTCTTAACTCTTTCAAAATGTTGGACTTCCCAGCTCAACAACTCACATAAGTAGGGGGTCTCGACCCTGTCTGTCTCCTTGTAAACTCAAGTGGTCTACAGATGTTTACAGAGGTCTACAGTCTTAACGTCTGAACTTCTCTGAGACCAACAGTCCAACAGTTAACCCGAATAAGACCGATAATGCAACTTGTACCCAGCGATTGTAATACCTATTCTGACCTACTGCTCGTTTTTTTGGTGGGTGCTATCAGCAATAAATCCTACCACAAAAATCTTAACAACGTATAGAGGATTACTTGTATAGGATTACGGGTTTACTTAAATCCACACCACAACTGGCCCTAAAACATTCCTAAACCTAGAATATATCCAGCTAAAGACAAAGAATAAGACAGCCCAAGTTCTTTCAGACTTAGAGAGACCAAAACTTGGAATCGTTTGGTCAGTAGAGCGCACTTGTATCACCTACGTATATTAAGAAACCAAAGTATGACTTTGACAACAAATTTAAAGTCTGCATACCGGCCAGAGTATGATAATATACCCACCTACCTACACAAATGGCTCAAAGACGGAGAATGGAACAGTAGCAGGAGTCTTCTTAACTCGTCAATTCCCGGTGTCACCTATAGGTGACAAAACTTCGTGATTTTATTTTATTTATAAAAAGACATATTACTAAAGTAATAACAATACTAATGTTATCTCTACACATGAAAGTATCTGTATTTCTGTTTTTGGCAGCAATGACGTCAAATTATCTGTCAAATTACAATTCGATTGATTTGAGCGGTTTTTTTATTTTTCTGTGCGGGTGTATTTTGCTGTGATTTTTTTGTGATAAAAATGTCGAAGTCGTAAGTAATGTATTTTTTATTATTGGAAATAATTGTTCGAATGTCACACTTATGTTATCAGTGTTTTTTATAAAGAAATCAGGTAGTTACGTGCCTAAAATTGAATTGCAGACATGTAGTGTCACCCCCAGGTCATTACTTGTTCGAAGTAGACATATTGATATCGAGAAAATCAAGTATTATTACTTGCTGCTTTTGCATGAAAGCTTTTTATATTGTGTTTATCAGATTGGATGTGGACGAAATAGTGCAAGAATTAGAAGGCGGAGAGAAGCCAGGTACTTTTTCTGTTTCCTCCTGAGGGTGGTGAGGTAACTGAAGAAGAAATTCTGGATGAAAACGAAGCTCATCCACCTTCTCAGCCGTATGTTACGTTCGGAAGTGGAAATTCATATCAGAGCGACAAACAAACCTAATGAAAATCATGAGGAGGATCACGTGGAAGAGACACCTGAATTCAGTGAACCTACTCTAAAGAAAAGAAAGAGAAAATAATTCACAATAACCAAGTGGTACCGCAACAGTTCTCCGTTTTTTTCTTGTGAGAAAGGTGATTCCGACGAAATTTTGAAAAAGCTGGATCTTCACACATATCCCCCACACAACCCATTAGATTTGGTGACAAGCTTTGGTCAGCAGCTACTCGCTATGGCTACCTTGTAAACTGTGAACTCTATCAAGGTGCAAACGGTTCAACTCTAAGACTCTAGGCAAAATTTGGTTTAGGTGCTGCCGTTATACTGGAGCTTCAAGGCTACCTCCAGTGCGTTGCGTAGTCCATTCAACCTTTATTTTTACAACTTTTCCACAGCATTACCTTTACTAAAATACTTGCGAGATAATAATATAGGGGGCACATACACTTTACGAGAAAACCGCCTTGAGAACTGCAAACTTTTGAATCCCAAAGTAATGAAAGATAAACCGAGGGATACTACGGATTTCATGGCATCAAAAGAAATCATGGCTGCTAAGTGGCATGATAATAGTATAGTAACTGTTGCTTCCAACTGCCATGGACTGGCGTCAGTTACTAAAGTGGATCGAATTGGAGTGGTCAATAAGAAACGCACAAAAATACAGGTTGATAGTACAGCACTTATAAAAACGTATAGTAAGTACATGGCGGAATTGACCGATTCGATGAAAATGTTGACTCCATGAGGGTGAACCTGCGGGAAAGAAAATGATGGTTTCCCCTTTTTGCACTTGGTCTAGATGCTGCTTGCTAAAATGCGTGGCTAACTGGACTTACTGTGAATTTCGCAGGGCTGTAGTCGTACCATATCTTCAGATATAAGAAAAACCTTCAACTAAAGATAACATCTGTGAAGTGCCCATCCAAAAAAGAGTTTCCAGTAAAGAGAGAAAATGGGAGGCGCCAAATGCAATACCTATAGGCTTGCACATCAAATGTTGGTACAAATTTCACAACAAGTAAATTAAAATTATAACTTGTAAAATGGAGATTGTTGTTGTTTTTTTTTTTTCCAAACTTATGAAGTTATTTGTTTAATATAAATAAACCTAATCAACCTAATTTATTACCATAACCTCGTGTTTTCTAGTTGCTTTCCCCTTATTTTTCAGACAAAGTCAATTTTATAAATAACGACCAGTGTCACCTGTAGGTGACCGCCCATTTTCAGAAAAACTAGAGGGCGTAATTTTATTTTTTCTTCTGAAAACTTCAAAACGATGCATAAATACAAAAAAATTGTTAAAAAAATATGAATTTTTTCAATTAACCTTCGCTTGGGAATTGACGAGTTAAAAGATCTAAGTATCAGCTGGTCATCGACTGGCGGGCTACTGCAGGGCTTTCCAGGCGGTTAAGAAAGCAATATTATAAAGGAAGTTTCCAGTGGTGGAAATTATACCTTCTGCGTGGACTGGACAGTTAAGCAGCACTTAAAGCGATTACACCCACAATACTGCTCTGCTGGATTAGTGCGAATGGCAACGAGATAGCACACAGACTGTAGCCGGATGCGACCCTGAAGTGGACATTTACTATTGGCTAACAGACAAGTATAGGTACTACCAGCTTTAAACAACAGCTAAGATCTTCATTGATAATGTCACATTAAATTTGGCAAAAAAAAGCGATGGAACAACATTTATCTTATGGCCAGCAATTGACACTAAAAGGTCAAAGATTAACTGTTTTGTTTGAAACCAAATCCGTGTGTTCGTCGGGGTTGTAACCAGGTACATAATTATGCCGCTTCTCTTGCATAGAAATCTAACAATATATGATACCTACCCCTACCAGATTTAAGGAGATTCATTAACAGATCCCAATGCATTTTGTTAGTTTCATATCCTACCATGTACTCTAAAAGGGTAATCACAATGGTCCTCAATGGCTTCTGGGTAAAAACCCGCACATGTTTCAAACAGCCCCCCTTACCTAACATAACCGCTCAACCCAAACACGTGTCATATCATTTCACGGTGCTTATGTGACTTGTGTAACGAGAGAGCAAAGGTCATTGAAATACATTCCCTCCGCACAATAATTAATTTTTCGGTTTGATGTTTGGCTTATTGTGATAAGGCTAATGAAAGTAGTCCACCTACGCCCAGCGTATAGCAGATATGTCAGCTTTTCCGACATAAACCGCAACCCACTACAAGAATAGTATACTTATGGTCCTTTTTTTGGCAACGCTTTTTCAATAACAATGGCATTTTGTGAAATTTTCTCCACGTATTGTGATAGCTGTTATAAATACCCTACACCCAAAATGTTTAACATCTGAAAACACAGATACTGTGTGCGTGGAGGCACGTCCCATCCCCGCATGCAATTTTATTTCGCATACTCCTTTTTATACGAGATAAGTACAGCTAAGTGGAACCTCATTTTTTTGTTGACATGTAAGTGCTTTCTAGCCAAGTGTAATCCTTGGAAGAGGTGTTGATCCTTCGTGTTTGCAAATGAAACGCACATGATACGCGGGATAATAAATAAGTGATACAAAAACATTTGAGAGCTTGTGCAGGATAATGACAGTGGGGCGACATCCATTCGCCCTCCAACAACGGCTTACCAACACAAAAATAGAATTGAATGGGCTTGTTGATCAAGTATACAGGGGGCAATAAGCCTCCAGGACAACTCAACAGTTCGTGCACAATACGATGCGCGTGCATTGCAAATGCCTACCAAGTTCAATCTGTCTGCCTTGTGCGCCCAGTTCAGCCAGTTTGATATATCGACAATGCAGAACGGTTTGCGTTAAACGGAGGCGATTTATTGATAAAAGGGATGCAAATTGTCCCAAGAGTGGGTGGAGATAGGCGGTGTATAAGTTGCTTACACAGTCACAGGGACGATGGTGATGCAATCGCTTCTTGTGGCTCTGTTTCAATGAAAGGTGGTAAACCTCGGTGAATTTTAAACAATTACCTTCGAGTTACGTCTGGAAGTACATAGGCATCCTTTGGCATGGAAGAGGTATTCAAAAATATTTATAATTAGTTACTTTTCCTCCGATATTACAGGCTGAGTCGGTTCATTTGTCCATGTCCAGAGTATCTATAATTTGAAAGGCATTAAAGATCCGAATTAATATTGGAAATTCAGCTTGCTGGGTTGGTGATGGCCTGATGGGTGTGTTGCAACTCTAATGGGGTATCTTTCTTCTTTCTTCATCCGATGCTCTGCAGCTCACCACAATAATTGGAAAAGTTTTCATCTCTGCGGAGATCCACAGACAGGCGTTTTTCAATAATTCTAGTGTTTGCAGATAAATGCGAAAAGTTTTGTTTGAAAATAGATTATCCGCAGAGCTGGATGCGGTGAGACGACGCTATTACTTTGGTTCTGGGGGGCAATGGCCGGCCGGCCCGGCGCGGCATGGCGCTGAAAATGATGCTAGAAGTTGGACATATTGTGGATTTCTTATGCTGTAGTAAATATTACTTAGGGTGTGCGTTCTAATCGCAGAGATTGTGTGCGACTCTGAAGTTTATCGTTTAGATGGCATCGCACGTGATCCCAGTAATTGATGTCATTATGGATATAGTTGCAAAGAGATTTCATGGTATAATGGTGGATGAAAATATGTTGCTACTGTAATTATATAATTTCTTCTGATTTAGAATATTATGAAAGTGTGACATCACCTTCATCAGTGATTAGGGTTATATGAGGGGTAGATAGCAGCTGAAAGCTTATTATATGGAATTATTTGAGTTCGGATACTGTGTGTCGTAGATTTTCTGTACGTATACATAAGTGTGAGTGAACTCTCATTCTGTAATTTTTGCAAATGGGTACCTCCTTCCTATGAGTAACTATACACTACTATACTATACAATGCTGCGATAAACTACACATCTGTACAAGTGTACACCTATCTTCTACCACTCTCTCCGTGGGACTGCTTTTAAGCATTACTTAGCGAGGCTGGGGAGCAACTCACGCAAAGCCATTTGAATCAATTTTTTTTTTATTAAACCTCCGACTTGCCGGAGCATTAAGATGCACGTCGACCTAAGAGATCTATTGTGCTTGTCGTCAAATATATGTTTAGGTTAGTAGCGCTTCTACCTTCCTAATGTAGCTGATAATGTATTCAGTAGAGGATTTCCTTAGTTCTTCGGTAGTATTTATTTCCCTGAAGAATTATTTCCTTCTTATACCGCCAAGGGTTTCGTCTTCTTCAAGACATAGTCTGCACTCCGGTGAGTCGACTAAATGCATTTTATTTAGGTGATATCGGAAACCGTGGTGACCCGTTAGGTAGCCTACTAAGTTTTTGATATCGTGCCTACGTAGATTTATAGTATCTTATTGGCATCTGTTTTGAAGGGCTGAATAGCTCTTTTGGCCTGTCTAGTCTAGCCCTGTGATGGTCACCCAATATGAATTACATTTGTTTTGTTCCCAGCTTTTTATAGCCGAATTTATAGTTGATTTGGGAATTACACGGAAGGATTCAGGCCGAGGACCCACCATAATCTGGTTTTGTTCCTGGAACTAAGTGTTTGAAGGAAATTGAAGCAGTGCACTACTGATTTGGAGTCAATAATGTATGAGCTGAGGGCTTTTAAAGCTGATGGACTGTCCGTGAATATATGGATGTTAGCGCCTTTAATACCTGAATTGTATGTAAGGTTTGCGCATTCTTTGTCGGCATGGAGCTCTCCTTGAAATACGCAGGGGCTTTTCCCAAAAGCTATTATGAGACGTTGCTATATGGTCCATGGATACCAGCTCCCTAATGAAAAGGACTGGTCTGTTTGAATGTTCAAGAAAGAATGAAAAAAATTGTTTTGGCATATTTTCAAAGGTATATACAAATATTTAAGAACAGTATTTCTACTCCAATACTCCAACCTCCGAGTCCATTTTAGAACCATCTGTATACCACTCTAGGGCATGTTTGGTGGGTTATTGCTTACCCATGCTTCTCTGGTTGTGATCTCCGTAGAGAATGTTTTGTTGAAGTATAGTATCTTTGGTAAGCGTTCTGTAACCACATAGATCATGTCAAGTTCTGGAAGTTCAGAAAGTAGTTCCATTAGTTTTGGGTGATCGCTAATATTTAACTCTTCCGCTTATGTCAAACTTGCTGAGGTGTGTATTGCCACTTTTTTTATATAGATGTGGAGGGGCGTTAGTCTTATTAAGCCTTCTACAGCCGCAGTGGGACAGGTACGAATGGCTCCGGAAGTGCCGAAAGAGGCAAGCCGCTGTACCTTATTTAGTTTATTAATCGTTGTTTTGTTGGCCTAACCATGACCGTGTAGATCCAGTGTGTGATCTGTGAAGAGATCCCCCAGGTTCTACCATACATACTACCGCAAGCCCAGAATGCTTTCGTTGCTTTTTGAATTTTGCTGTTGATGTTGGAGTTCCCAGCTTGGTTTTTTATTGAGGATCACTCCAAGATATTTTACTTCGTTGGAGTACTCAATGTCTGTGTCATTGATTGAATGTTGGTTAAGACTTAAATTTCTCCTTTTCGTAAAAGGGACGATGACAGCCTTGCTGGGGTTAATAGATAGTCTTTCTTTTCTACACCAGTCTATGACTATCTTAAGGGCATTTTGCATACGTGTTGTAACTTCGTTTGGTTCTTCGCCCAAAATAACGATGACTAGGTCATCGGCGTATCCAATTACATTAAAGCCTGTATTCCTTTTAGGTCTTGAAGTAGGTTATCGATAACCAGTGAAAATAGTAGGGGTGAGAGTACTCCTCCCTGAGAGCTGTCTTTTACATAACATTTTATATCTTTCGCAACTAGTAGAGCTGCCCTTGGTCTAAAATTTCTTGGGGCGAAGATAAGCTCTCTGATGGTTTTACTATTTAAACCAAATATCCTACCATCTGTTGCCCATGGCTCAGGGATTAACCCGAGAGCAGTGTTCCCTTCCGTAGGTATCGGAGGCACCTATAGCGCGGTATAGACTTTTCACTCTTCTTAGGTTATTCTGTAGAAACGCTCGTTCTGAAGAAAGAGATTTTGAACTAAAAGTTTTCTGTCCTCAAACTCATATGGCATAAGGCTCGGTATGTAATTTGTCATCTAGGCTTTCGGAATATAATTTTTCTGTCGTGACCAAATCTGCGGATATGTATGTTTATTTGTGGGTCCAACTGCCTTTTGCCAATGTTATCCCTCTTGACTTACCACAATGGTACACCCTTTGTCCGTTTTTCTTCTTATACATTTTTGATATGCTATTCGCATAAGGTAGAGATCCTTTGTATCTCGATGGCTAGAATATCTAGAATTGGAATCATGCCGACTAAAATCTGTTTCGTCCAAAATCTTTCGGAGTCCGCGACTCCGCGTATAGTGTTCTTTCTATATAGAGCCTATATGTTCACGATAGCTTCCTTTTTGTTTCATTCGTTGTAAGTGCCCCCGCTCAGATCGATGCAGCATATATAGAAGGAATGATCTTTGCAGTCGAATCTAAGGCCACCGGATACACCGGATTTGGCAGCATACTGTAAAGTCTTGCTTGCATCTATGTAGGATCAAATACCACTTCCTAATTTCAATTCAAATTATTTGTTAATTTTTATTTAAATTACTACTTCAAATTTTAGTTTTCTTTTTAGATTTTTAGTAATGACTAGGTTAACAATAAATTCGTTTGTATCTCCGTAGTGCGAGAGCTGAAATCGATCTGCTCTTGGAAAAAATTCATCAAGCTCAAGCTGCTTAACTCTTGATTTTTAGTACAGCTGGAGTATCTTTGAGTATGTCGACTTTGGACATTTAGCCACAGTAGCGGCTACTACACAAAGCACACATCTATGACGCCTTCTTGTTGAAATACTGATTGTGTGCGGCTTAAGGCTTAACCTGCTGTCGAGCCTCACTACGGTGTCTGCTTACACGTAATGCGGTTTGGTTCCCAATTCGGGAAATAACACATTCCACAGTCTTTCAGTTGGTTATTAAGAATAAGTCAGCCTCGGTGCTGGGTCTTGTGATCAGCTTTAGTTATAGGACGTCATCCAATAAGTCCCGCAGAAGAAGTTCAAGAATCGAACCTTGTGGTTCTTCCGCGGTAACATTGTACCTACGTTGAGCCGTTGGCAGTCTGCAACTTCCTTTCAGTGAAGCGGTTTGTAACTACAGCAGGTGTACACTGAACAGTATATATGTACACTCCGGCCAGGGTTGTTGTAATGGGTGACTAGTTCCCCGAGTTAAACATAAGTTTAACATCGAGCCCTTACCATCTTCCTATATATTATATTTGCGAATTTATGGCAACGACTCTGTAGAATGACATTTTCAGAATTCATACTAGTCATCTGCCAAAATTTCTTTATCCTCTGCCTTTTTGAGCAGTCTCCAGTACAAAATACGTTCTAAGACATTCCCCTTTGTATCTATAGCAGATATAATGGTCGGTACATAGAGTGTTTTTTGAGTGGTTGTCAAAAATTAGTACTACGTATTATGAGCTGAGCTATACACAAAGTTCTTACAAATATACTGCAGACGTTCGGCAATTTCGGAAACTTTAAAGGAAGGTTTAAAGATTTTTTTATCGCATGCCCACTTTACCATCAGCTGATAGACCAGAGCGAGGCTATTGCTATTTTCATTTAACTTTTCTTATTGTATGAAAGGAGCCACGCCATCGTATTCAATTTCGTGCACATTTTATAAAGTGTTTGGTATTTAAAAAAATTCAACTTCCACATTATAGCGCCTTGTCATGTCAATTTGGTGTTCAGCGCCATCTACTTAATTGACCTTCCACATGACTCGACATCTGCGAGCCATTACAAAACCTATCATAAAAAGTTAAAACCATATTCTGAAAAGCTCCACAGTACCTATCCGTAATGCCGTAAAAAGGAAATAAAATGCATTTCTGATGTCCTTCGACAATTAGAGTTGTCGTAAAGTTGAGTGTTCACACATGATATCCTAAAAACCACCCTGAAACTCACTAAGAAGACATAAAACCGAACAAAAGATCGCAAAACTATTTGCCATCTTAACCGCTAACAAAGTCGTTTAGTGCTCGCAACTGAAAACACCATAACACAGAAAGTTCGTCCTGCATCGCGTCGTTGCTTAGATGTGCATGGGTATATGATAGTATCATCCAATATTTGAAGACAAAATGTCTTCTATTACAATAAAAGTGTATTACCTACGCCAACCTCTCTTGATTACTTTCATTACAACGAAATATGTAACGTTTTCTCAAAAGGGATAAATGTAGGTTAGGCACAACCATACTCGCAGGAATGACACAATTTGGGGTTTGGAAATTCAGATGTTTTATTTTTCTATTGTTTTTCACTCTCGCGAACATTTTGTCAGGTGTTGCTATTTTATTTTTTTCCCGGCATTAATATTTTACGTTTTCCGAACTGAACCGAAAGGTGCCACAAATGTTACTCGCATGAATAACTTATGTGGATATACACATAAGAAAATTGCGTTTCGGAGCGAAAAGTTAAATTGACTTTGTACGCGATTGACATAAATATTTTTGAATTTATTATTACGCCATGAACTTTGTTGATACTTTTACTGGTAGGTAGTGAAAGTGAATGCTATCTTGATGTGGGTGTCACATTTTATTCGGGAGGATGTGTAAATTTGAATTTCACCTTCGAAGTACCTTACCTACCTGCATTTGATTTACGAAAGGAATGTAATATTTTCCGTCGACACAGCAGCTCCCATCCCAACCAATTATAACCTGGATTTGTGGATACATTTTTTTTTTTTAAAGAACATCTGCTTAGTTTCGAAGAGGATAGCTGCACTAAACGTAAATCTGATATTCAATGAAATACGTCATTCGTCATCTTTCGAATTTAAAGGTACTTAGGATTCAGGTTATTGTCAATAACTAAAGGCTTAGTGTATACAAAATTGAAGGTCATAAATGATCCTTCAATCAATAAGGTACTAGAGATTCACCTCCATATCTGCAACATGGTCCTTCGAGCCGGATGCGAACCAGCGACCAATGGATTATTAGGATAGATGCCGAGTCGCATATATAGAAACCTTTAGTACGTCCCATCATGCGGGACTTACAAAAATCCCTTAAAGAGTGAGACATGTAAGGGGGAGGGCATATGTGTTGAATCTCTATAGGATACCCCGCTTTGAGATATGCAACCGACCCAAATTTGTAGGCGCAATCTATTAATACCGACCCTTGGGCCTGAGTTCTCTTATTCTTTTAAACGAGTTATATATGTTTAGGACAAATGGAAGGAGTACAATTGTATTCCGAACTCAAACATCTGAGTTAAGAAGCTTTCTCAGACCATCACGAGTCCGTTCAAGGAAGTCGTAAATTAATAGACGCGGTAGATACCTATAAAGCCATCAGTCGCCATCCAGAAAGTACGATGGTATGAGACGGATGAGTGTAAAACTAGCATTAAAACTAGCATTTTCTAAGTATTTATTTGGAGCGTTTATTTTGTTATGGATTCGTCATATGCGACAGAGGAAGGATAAATGTCTTGAGCTTTTGACACATGAGCGGTCTATAAGGGTATAAAAATTAGATTGGAATAAATTAGCCCACTGATGCACTATCACTGGATCATAAAATTCTGCCCTAGTTTATTGATGGATCAGAAATGTAAACTGGATTGAAAGTTGGTGTAATCAGTACCTATGCATCTTTCGCTGCCAAAAACCCAACTGCATTTCATTCTGAAGTCCATGCAATAGAGATCTGCGTCAAATTGATCCCTGAAAGAGGGTATTATGTTCGCCAAAATATCTATCTTTCTGATATGGCCAAGTAGCAGTTGCCTTCGCTGTATTGGCCGCTTCGGCAGCCGATCTTCAGGCAGCTTCCGCGGTGAAAGTTTCCTTGGCTCGCTCTAATTGAGTCTTTTCCTAGGCATTTAAAGCCTTGACATCACATCCGCTGAACTGGTCAACTTTCCGCTTCGCAGTTTCGACTTTACGTCGTGCGTTGGGTACCGTAATGCTGTTCAGATGATGTGTGCCTCTGGTTTCTTTGGTCGATTTCCTGCCCTTAGCGTCAGCTCACTTTTGCCCTGTACTATATTGGTGGGAGTACCTGCCTGCCCACCGTTGCCCTTGTCTACCGTTGCCGGTTTTACCCCCGACTTTGCACCCATCGGCACGGTTTGCTATCTGCTCGCTCCACCACTGGCATCACGGACGATTTTAGGGTTTACTCCCACCTCAAACTAATGGATCGCGACATACGATTAAAGCGTAAGCATAAATCCTTGGCTGACACTAACCAGACAACGGTTTGACGACTCTCCAACCGATAAACGTTTTCTTAGGTACCATTTCTCCAGGGTCATCTAAATTCTTGTATGTGTTCGCTTAACTGCATATATAAATATTATGACTATACATATACATATACCATTCTCTTATCATTGTCGCTATTTTCATAAAAAAAAATTCGGTAATAAACAATAGATAAACCCTCCAAGCTATTGGATTGAAAGTAGCTTCCCGCTCCCATCACTCAAATCTTCTATGTCAAAATCTGTTTCGAATTCTGGTCCTAGGCTATAATGTTTACGCACCGTGCCATACACTTAAGGCGAACATAAAATTTCAATTGAATTCGAAAACAAAAAAAAATGCCAAAGACGTATCCTCCTTTAGATGGGTAGGGGTTTGAGAATGGCTGCTACTCGTACCCCCAAAAGACAATATATTGCCGATGTCGACATGACAATGTTAGAATGTCAACAAACCCCCATAACCATGTTCGTCCGTTGGATGTTCGATTCGATGTGAAAATGAAATTGTGTGTGTGCCGCTGGTATTTGTAGCCATATTCGTATATAATAACCTACATCAATTTTAAATTGTCGAAATACTAATAATAATACACGTTCGCCACCTTTTGCGTTTTCTCTATTAGTCGAAGGATAACACAGAGCGGCAGCAGAACCACCACACGACGACGACGATGAGCAAATAGATATGGCCATGGTGTGGTATGGTGTGGTACCGTGTTTCTGAGTGGAAAAACAATGAAAATTCGCCCTCAGGGACGTTGTGTGTTCTCTTCCGCCTCACCTATGTCCTTTTTTTGTGAGTTCGTACTTTGTACGCTTGCGATTTTCTATTTCTTTGCCCGCACATTTGGTTGGGATGGGTTTTTTTAATATTCCTTCATTTGGCTGGCAGTGGGTTTCAACGAGGGGGAGCAAATAGATTGAACAGCTCGTTTGTTGGTCGCACATGTATCTGCAGGCGGAATTTTATTTCCATTTCGACATTTATGAATTTAGATAACATTCTGTTATTTGTTTGTGTGTGTGTGTCTGAGGGTTTGGTTATTTTTTTTTTTTTCTTATGTTCCGCCAACCTTACCATTTATCGGTTTTTTTTTCTTCAACGAAATGAAGTACAATATTTGCTTTGATATATTGTATCTGGTATCCGGTATTTTATGTACGATATTTGTTGCATTATGGAAATGAAATAAATTTGTTTCAAGGTTATATATTGGCGCTCTTAGCACACACAGCAGTAGGTAAAGGGTAGGTGGGGAGGTTTATTGAACTTTTCATTGATGAATTGGAAAAATGTATCAACCGCATGAACTTGAAGTAGGTAGGCTTTAGGTACGAGTATAGGTGAAGTAAGATTGTAAATGTCTGATTTTGATAGATGGTATTGGTAGGTATTGAAAGTGCTAAGGTACATAAAATGTCGCCTACTCCACCTTCCAGTCTGAATATTAGAAAGGTTTTTTTTTTTGGTAAAATACTGTGTATATTAGGCAGAGTTCAAATAGGTTATGGTATACAGTGGCTAGGGGGAAGAGCCTACAATCTTAGTCTATTATAATCATTGTGAAAAAACCCGTACTTCGTTGAATCAGTTTCAGCTTCCAAGAAAGCGTATTAGAAAATTCCCATGGCTCTACTTGTACCTATATTGATTTTGTTAAGATCATTATACATATGTATATGAGAAAGCTAACAGATACCTTTTCGACCGGCAGAAAGTGGGAGAGTGGTCTTCCCCTCGTCGTCGTTCATACAACTTGTTGCTTATAAGACAGTGCCCTCTGATGACACCTATTGTATAGTGTTCATAATACAGTCTGCCAAGTGAGATTAAACTTTTAGAACGTTCCAGATCCTGAATAGTCTCCTTTTTTTCCAGCGACATGTTGTACCGCAGGTGTCCATAAGATTAACTCTTTCTCTAACCCAGCTTTATCATGAGTTTGTGCATGTCATAGAAATACCTATGGTACTTTCATCAGGTATAGAATATAGTATAGAGTCTTCTTTAAGTCTCCTATTTTGCCAAAAAAAAGTGTCAAAATATTATTGCTTGGTTTCCCTTAATTCTTTCTTACATTATGTTGGGGGTATTTCTAGTAGGTACGAATCAGAGTTGGTAAATGTTGTTGCACCTTTAGTTTTATTAAGAAAAGAAGTTTCCTGCAGTCTTTTTTTAACGTTCTTAGTTCTGAAGTTCACTAATTCGGCTTCATCTTAACTATTGGTTGAATACGAGGGCAATAAAGGCAAACGTTAGATCTTCGACTTTAATGTCAAACTCATTGACGGGTGGTTCTTATAAAGAACCCGCCGTGCCCAGAAACTGTATTGCTTCGTGTCTATCAGGACAAGACAATGCTTACAATCCTTAAGTAACGTAAAAGAAATAACTTATCCAAAAGGTTCCGACTACAACTACAAAGTTGAAAGAATTTTTATGTAGAATTAACCGAGTGATTCTGACATGACTCAATCCTTCGCAAAGTAGACAAAGTATAGACAAAGAAATGGAAGATCACGGTGGTTTTCTCAATCATAGAGCTAAGCTCACTGAGAAGAGAAGGGGTAGCCTTTAAAAAGAGTTAGGTGCTAGGAAAATCCGGTCTAAGTCTTTGGGTTGTATGAATAAAAATCGAGTTTAAACTCCGAGTACGTACTCCTGAGCATGAGCATGAAGTGATAGTTTGTTCTCCAATTTATATGAATAAAAAAGATTTTAGTTTGAAGAGTACGTGCTCCTGTACATAGGAGTAGATACTCGTCATTTTTTTTTTTTTTTTTCAAACATTTCTGAGTCTGTAAGGAATAACAAAACAATAGTATTGCAAATGTGGCCATGTTTATGATAATTTTTGGAACTTTCTCTATGGATATCCGAAATTTATAATGAAGCATCGGAGATCGTTGTTTAAGTTGACCAAAACATCTTTCAATTGTTACAAGCTCCTTTATTATTATAAGCACGATCTTGCGGTGTATTATGATTTCTAAAAGGCACCATTATCCACGGTTCTATGCCATATCAATGCAATACTTTTGCATTCAACATCGGAAAATCATTCCTTTCAATGTTATAAATTCTGAGTTGCTCAAAATCCGTGAATCGTGGACAGATCCTGGCCATGATGCGTCTACGCTTGTAAACCCAACTGAATTTAACGTGTGGCTTGTACATTAATGCTACCATATCCCTTTCGATCAATATATTCGTAACCATGAATAAATGAAATGAAAATTGTGTTTTTTTAGAGGTTTGGTTCTTAAACTGTAAAAACTGTTTCTACAGATTGTCATTTTGTCAGTTGAAAATGTATTTGTGGTTAGTATCTACGTTTTGCCATTTTACGATGAATAGACGAATGCTTTGGTTTCAAGAAGATGACGCAACATGCCAAACAGCGCGCAACACTATCATTTTATTGCGATAAACATTTTCTGAGCGCGTAATTTCGCGTAATGGAACTGGTGAACAGGCCTCCACGATCCTGTGATTTATATTACTTTCTTTGGGGATATGTGAAGTCACCAGTCTATGAGGAGACCTTGGACGATTTGGAAATCAACATTCGCCGTGTTTTGCTGATACGGGTCCAGTTGCTCGATACGGTTGTCGAAAATTAAACTTCACGATTGCGCTTCATTCGAACTAGCCACGCATATGCCCGAAATTTTTTTAAACTGTAATGGCGTAATTATCTAAATAAAACTAATATCATACACATCAACATTAGCTTCAACCGTTTAAGTTCATATTGAATTTGTATACCTCTAAAAAACACAAGATCCACTGTCCACATTTTTCTATTAACTTAACAGCAACTTCCGTTTGGTGAAGTTTGGTGAACACCAATATCGTTTCTTACTCCTGTTTGAAAACCCAGGGTCACCTACGTGTCTCAAAATAGGTTTCCTTTTATCAAAGCTACATACAGAACCACCTCTTCATTCTCCAGCCCAAGTAGAAATTTGTGACTTTGATTCAAATTTATTTTAAATTATGGTCACCGTTTGGTATATTTGACTTGGTTTTGAGTAGATAAATGCGTTGCTATGAATATGGGAACAGTTTGACATTTTTGTAACTATTACGTGCCTTAAAGAGACAAATGTTCTTTAACGTAACATTTCAGTAAATGTTGTGTCTAAAAAATTACTGAATAGTGTCAAAACTAAAGTCTCAAAATCCGCAGAGTTACCATTTAATGTTACTACTACACAACTACACTAATAGACTACGCCCAGTCTGAATTGTGACCGTTGAATGTTACCATAAAGGGCATTATTCGCTTTTGGTTTTTATTTGCACACAATCTCCAAATACATTGCCTAAATAACTACTACACAATTTGACGCATTAATGTCTACACAAAATAGTTGAATGTTATTTCCACAATTACTATATTGTACCAGGTATTGTATCAACACTAAGTACGAACTGAAGTGGATTTTTATGCACGTTTTATGTAATTTGTGTGTAAACGAACGGATAGTGTATCTTTATATGACATGGTGTTGCTCATATGCGTAGAGTATAAAGGGGCCACAGAAAAAAATATCATACATCGTTTCGAAATTATCTCATATACTGGTAATTCTTTTATTGACACTGTCTTCCCATATTGTTTTTCCATAAAATAGAAATCATAGTTTTAACAAACTAATCGTAAAATCTTGGGAACATATCTGAAAATAATGGTGCAATTTTAGTAGCAAAGCATGCAGCGCTTTTATTAATAATTTCTTTTCTACTTTTACTACGTCCAACGCACATCTTTAGAAGGAAGAATGCAGTGTGCTTTTATTAAATAAAATATTTTACAATTACAAGAAAAATAAATGAGGTGTGAACAAATGTAATTTAAGTGTAAAATAGTGATAAGAGTTTGTATAAAATAGTAGTTTGCAACATCGTAGGAGATTCACGCCCCAATATCTCGAGAAATCTACCACATGGCACTAGTAGTAGTTCTACCTATACATGGCTAGGAAGTTATTTTTATAATGTTAAAATATATCAGTTTTTTTTTTATTCTTAAAAATGACAACACTAAAGCGTTATACATTTTTAAAGTTAAGTTCATGCCTATCTACTCCTATTTCAATGAAACTTTTTTACCCATTGTCCTATTCCCCAATTTTCAGACCTATTGCAAGTAATAAACGCAAAAAACAACTATATCAATTTGGGGAGTACATACACCCTTTGCCCCTACCAAGTGAAATGCACATGCATTAATACGAAAACTAATCGCCATTTTCGATCGTAAGTACTGGGCATCCATTTTTAATAAAATAATTTCACAATTGAAATTCGCAAACTCTTTATTCTTTATAAGTACGTATATGTATCACCTTGAAATATACCTTACCTATAATTCTTTCAATTCATTTTTGGAGCTATTAAGATAATTTTCGATGTCCCTGGAAAAAGTAGAATTTTTTGAAAATAAAATTGAATATCTAAATATTCAATATTTCTTGAGCGCGTGAGTTTTTTCCACTGCAACTTATTCACATTCGTGGTAAAACTGACTTTCGTTTTAATATTTGGGCTACGGATACGAAGAAATACAATTAATATTAATTTAATGTTTCCATTTTGTTCCTTTAGGTATGCCAATAATTCATTCCATATGTATATACATTTTATTTGTACCTATCTGATTGTATTTGTGTAGCGATGTTATTATATTCTATTTGTGTGAATAAACCTACAAACACATTAAGACAAATTTGACAGCTCACTTTATGTGTTGCATGCAATACTTTGTAACCATTTTGTGTAGTTGCTGTACTGTAAATACATCGCAAGCTGTGACTGGCAAAAATCGGTAACGTTTCGGTTGCAAATCATAGCCGATTATACCATATTGTGTATATCACGGAATGGTCAAATAAGTACGTCAAACTAATTCCCCACTTGATCACGGTTCCCTCCTATATGAGAAACAGATTGCACTTTTATAAATCAAAACACATTTTGACCGTAATAGTAAACTTTCTGAATTGTGGTAACAGCGCTAGAACTTTAACCAACGATTTCTACTTGGGAGATTATACACCCAAAAAGTGATTGGATGTCCACTTGACATTTTCTTAATTAAATCGATACAATCCTTTAATGTCCGATCACACGTTCTTCTTCTAGGTTTGTAATATTTTTCGGAAGACAATTTAAGGATGAACTCAGCCATTGTTCAAACTGAAGTCTACTGCCTATCAGACTCCAAATTTATGGAGTACTAGCTGTACCCGCCCGGCTTTGCCCGTGCACAGAAATTGTATTGCTTATAGATCTTAGATAATAATGTTCTTTCGTAAAATGCGAAAAAATGAGAATAAATCGATTTTCTGGAATTTTCTTTATGCGTAAACCTGAAATGCAGCAATACGAACAAAACAAAAAAAGAATCATTAAAATCGGCTCAGCGGTTATCAAGTTATAACGTCATCGAGTTTCACCCCATAGAAGATGTTTTTGTATGGGCGGTGCCACGCCCTTTTGTCCAATTTTAACTAATCTTACAGCAACACTCCTAAGCCAAAACCTAAAATTATCTGAAAGTTTCAACTCAAACGATTCGGCGGTTTTCGAGATATTTTTTACATGAGCGGTGCCACGCCCCTTTGTCCAATTTTTACCAATCTTCATAGCAACACTCCTGGGCTAATACCTAAGATTGTCTGTAAGTTTCAACTCAATCGATTCGGCTGTTTTCGAGATATACGATTTGGAATGTTTTTTTTGTATGGGCGGTGCCACGCCCCTTTATCCAATTTTGACCAACCTTATACAGCAATACTCCTGGGCCAATACCTACTTAGGATTGTTTGTAAATTTTAACTTAATCAATTCGGCGGTTTTCAAGATATAAGATGTTGAATGTTTTTTTTTTTGTATGGGAGGTGCCCCGCCCCTTTGTCCAATTTTGACCAATCTTCACCGGAATACTCCTGGGCCGATACCTAAGATCGTATGTAAATTTGAACTCAATCGATTCAGTTGTTTTCGAGATATAAGATATAAGATTTTTTTTGATTTTTTTTTATTTTTTTTTTGTTTGGATAAAAACGGTAAATGCGTTAAGGCGTGAATCGACGACAAACATTTTAGGGCTCAATTTTTATATATATAGATATTCTCACCTAGAAGAGCATGAACTATGTTTTACTAGCTGACCCGGCAAACGTTGTTCTGCCTAAAATAGTTATTTTAATTATTTCAAGATTTATTTTGATATTTTTGTTCAATTATAAGATTAAGATTATCTGTAAATTTGAGCTCAATCGATTTGGCAGTTTTCGATATATAAGATTTTGAATGTTTTTTTTTTGTATGGGAGGTGCCACGCCCCTTTGTCCAATTTTGACCAATCTTCACCGGAATACTCCTGGGCCGATACCTAAGATCGTATGTAAATTTGAACTCAATCGATTCAGTTGTTTTCGAGATATAAGATATAAGATTTTTTTTGATTTTTTTTTATTTTTTTTTTTTCGGGCGCAGAATGAGCCGTCGATTGTTAGTATGCTCGTTCTGACAAAAACTCATATCTATAAGTGGCTCTACGAAATAACTGCAAAGGAATTAACTCCAAATGAAATAGTTCCTAATGAAGGAACTTCTAATAATAAATGCAATAACTCCAAACTTTTTTATTGAAACAAGTTCTAAAGCAAATTGAAATAAGTCCCAATCCAAAGTGGAAGTAAGTCCAAACATTTAGGAGTTAATTTTTTTAACTCTTTATTGAAACAAGTTCTAAAGCAAATTGAAATAAGTCCCAATCCAAAGTGGAAGTAAGTCCAAACATTTAGGAGTTAATTCATCATGAATTAATATCTAATAAGAAAAGATGAAAAAAGTCCCAAAGTGGTGGAAAGTAACATTTGTATTTATTTAATGAAAATTGTTTACATAGTTATTAATTATACACTTGGATGTTGTCAACTACAATCGATCTGCATATAGGGCATCTGGTAAATTGATCTTTATCCGACGGGAGCTTGTTGAAGCATTCGGCACAAAGTTTTAAATGCTTGCAGGGCAACAAAAGAATATTGGGTCGTGTAACACAACAAACTATACACAAGTATTCATCGTCGTCATCGCGAGCTTTGCAGTTGGAGCTTGTGCTTGGTTTATCGTCCTCATCGCTGTGATCATCTTTATCGTCTCCAAGATTACTATCAAAAATGTCGTCGTCAGGCTCCATTTCTACACAAATGCTATTATTAGAAAACACCATCCTGTTGATAAATGCTATTGCTGTTATTTTTCCCGCTAGCAATTCAGCACTGGCATTTTCAATTTTTCGCGCCCTCTCCATATAAAAACATTTTCTTTGTTTTGAAGAACCATGAGAGCCACCGCTAGATGTAAGTAGTTCAAAATCTCTACTTTTGGCAAACTCTTCTGTTTGTAAAGCTTTTACAAATTTGAAGAAATTTCCATTTTTCTGTATCATCCGACCTAAAACGCCATTATAAGCTTCTATGGCAGATGTTGTCCGAGTGTGCCTCATAAAAACGGAAAATCCTTCTGGTTTGACCTAAAGAAGAAAAAAATTTTAATAGTGAAAAAAGTTCAAATTTCTTCAGTATTTACCCTTTCTATCCACTGATGTTCGAAATAGGTAAAAAAACTTAAAAACCTTCCCTCAGCATCGAAAGCATTTACGTTTCCTTTTATAATTTCGAAAACCGGTCTTATCTGCGTCGCTGGTAGTAAAGGCAAAGCAAGTATTTTATGATAGGCCTGGGAAGCATCTTTAGAAGATCTTATAAAATATGCCAAATGCTTAAATTTAATTGCAATGTTTCTCCTTATTGCTTGACAATAATGAAACCAACAACCGTAAATTTCACCAACACTGAAACTTTCTTTTATCGCACTTTGAAGCGCTACCTCATAGTCCGTCATTATACTTTGGGATGTCAAATCCACAATGTTTTTATGTATGTATGTTAGAAGCGTGGTGTAACACTTCCTTGATTTCTTGTTGACCAGGATAAACAAAAAGGGAAATACCTGTAGAAATGTAAATATAAAAATGTGCTCTATCTTATATGTGGGTTAGCGCGAAGGGGGGGGGGGGGGGGGCCGCGCGCGGCGTTCGAGGCGATCGCGTCGACCGCGACGTACGCGCCGTACGCGCCGTCCGCGTCGACCGCGTCGACCGCCGAGGGCGATTAGTTAGATGTACATATTACCTTTTCGAAATATTCAACGTATATAATCAGAAGTTGGTTAAAACATCCAACAGGCACCACTGAAAAGGTTCCATCCGCCAAGAAGTTCCGGTTTGCCACAGGAATATTAGTCTGCATCAATTTTATCATTTTTTCTGAGGCAAATACGCAGAAGGAAAAGTCTTCATCGGCAATACATGCTTTAAAAAAGTGATATTTTTCATCTGCGTGTAAAACTACTCCAAAATTGTTCCAGATGTTTTCCCTTTGGAACGCTTCAACTACCTCAAGGGCAGATTTCGGCGAGCTTATGAAAACTTTTGCTGTTAATTTTTGTAATGTCCTTTTTATTTTATTGAAATCGATGTTTCTAGTCCCGTTTTGATTACTATAATTATACACAAAAAATAAAATAGAAATAAAAAACACGTGGAAATCTGAAAAAAGGCCCAATTTGTACTTATACTTACTTTGAACAAATCGTCTGAAAGGTATTGCGAATGCCACTCAAGGCATTAACATCACTTAGGACACGTCCTGCGTCAACACATTGTGTTTTAATTGAATTTAACGCTTTTAATTCATTATACAAATCTTCATTGTCCGAATGGTTATGATTCACAAACTTCTCGGGTTTTGAGCATACACCATCTAAAATTTCCACTTTTGCTTTGCAGTTTTTATTGTAGGTAGCATACATAATATTCTTTATTGCGAGATATTGCTTTTCTTATATATATTTGCTTTTCACTTATCACATATAATAATGTGCTATTCTTTCGTTTTCCATTTATCATTTCGAATTCCTTTTTTTACTTTTTTTTTACTTTATTGACGGATCAACGCACTTAGAGTATTTACTACCAACTGATTTTCTAAGCGGCTTTTAAATGATGTCAACCACGAAAAATATTAAAGTGCAACTGTTTAATAAAAAAAAAATACAGTTTAGAAGGCAAAATGTTCTTACAAATTGCTATTTTAAGACAAATGAAATAACTCCAAACATAGATGAAATAACTCCCAAAGCCGTGCTGATGAAATAAGTCCTAATTTGCACTTATTTCATCTGCATGGCTTTGGGAGATATTTCTTTATGAAATAACTCCTAACACTAAAAGGTGTTATAAATCCAAAACGTGATGAAAAAAGTCCCAACACTTTGGAGTTCTTTCACCTGCAATACCTCCTAAATTCATATGGAAATTTTTGGGACTTATTTCATATATTTTTTTTGGAGTTAATTCCTTTGCAGTTAATTCGTAGAGCCTCTATAAGTGACCAAAATCATCTCAAATTTAAGATTGAAGCGTGTCGTAAAAGGCCAACGCAGTACCTCGCAGATATGCGGCGAGGTCAGCTCGGTAGGTATTCCAACAGATCACTGTCGTTGTCACGATTCGTCAGCAATTAAAACAATTATTTTTCTGTCACCTCTCGCAACTACTTTTCTTCTTCTAAATTAACCGTTCTCAATCAGTTTTGGTTGTAGTTCAGAAGCCAGTTTGACAAGCGGAATTTCTCACCGAGGCTGCAGATGGGATCCAAATTCATTAAAATACTTTCTAAGGGTAGCGGGCATAACTACCAACTCAGCTTGTGCTATCATAATAGTAAATAGATACAATTCGGTCTAACTGAATAATTTCGAAAGTATCAGATAATTGCCAACTAACCTAACCTATGAATATGCATGATGTAATGATGTTAGATGGATAACGTAGTGATATGTGTGAAGTGAAATTGGGAACACTTGTTGAAAATATTTTTAGCTTGGGCAGAAATATTCGAGGTACTATAAGTAGATCTTGAATCCCTCAAAAATCCCTCCAACTTGCTTACACGAGTGGCGCCCGAGATTTTTGAGTTTAGTCATACTAAACTCCTTGTCCATTATTTCAACAAACTCATAACTAAATGAGATTTTGAGAAAACTTTCAGTCCATCTGTACAGCAATTGAACGCACGGGTTTTGGCCAAAAAATAACTTTAAACCAACGAACCATAAAACCAGTAAACCACAGCGTCATAGTTTAAGCGATTTGCAAGCAAAATCCTTTTGTGAGTTTTCCTTTTTGTATTCCCAATGAAAATCACATGAAAACTTTTGCAAAACATCAGACTCTATTTCACCTAAATCCGATTTAAACTCCTCTATACTGCATACAGAGATTCCACAAGTTTCGAGTGGTTACCTACCGACAACGCTGCGAGGTTATACGGTTAGCTGGTATTTTTTTTTGCATTTCCAGTATCATCATCCCTCGCTCTTTTGAGGTTAGCTCCGCACTTTTAGACTGGCCACTCGTCCATAAATAGCATATTTCATTGCAGTATAGGACCTGAGTGCAAAATGGCAGCCAAATTTTCCTTCAAAAAAAAAAAAAAGGAGAGAAGGGAAAAGTCTCACAACTCCAAAGCAGAAAACAACCGCAAAAGTCTGTGTGTCCGAGCAGGGGGTGGGGGAGACGACTGACCCATTAGTGCGAGGCCATCTTGTTCCACATGTATTATTTTGTTAATTTTAATCTACTTTCAGATTCCACATGTGAGATTGAGCCAGCGTAGTGGGGGTATGGTGTATTGGCTTTCTCTTCCCTACATGCATGGATTCTATTCTATAGTGTGCCAAGGATAGTCATTGTCACCACCCGAACCTACTACCCAAACACCCACTGGCCACTGACCACTGGCTTGGAGTATAGGTATTCGAATTTCCTTTGCTTGTGGTGGGGCAATGTGGCATCATCGTTGTTCTTAGCAAAAGTTTTCTTTTCAAGCAACCAACAAGACAAGAACATAGTGTTGTAAAGTCAACTATAATTCTAAATGATATCCTTCGGCCTTTCTATACGGGTTGTACAGTTGTAATGGTATGCTTGCTTTGTCTTTCTCCGGGGCAGCGCCAGCGCGCGGCTTGAGTGCTGGCGAAGTGCTTTGCGTTAGGATTTCTAACCTAATTAAAATGTTGGGCATTTTCCAAGGGCATTAATTAAAAATTGAAAAAAATAATTATCCTTGAATTTCATGACATTACAAAGTATTAAATGCTTTGGTCGACGTAAAGTGGCAATGGATAGCGAAATCCTTGTAATCACAAGCGTGGTGTAGTGGCATAGAATAGCGGTAATATTGCATACGAGACACGTAGCGGGGATTCTCTCCCACGAGCAATGCAGAATGTGATCCTTTTTGCAATTATCTTTGTTCTTCCATTCGTTTATTAGATTTTCTTTTCTGCTGCTCTGAATCTAGTTCTTGTTTTTTTTTTTTTGTCCATTTTCTTTTTGTTCTTGTTATTTACTTTATTTCATTACGTCCCATTATAATGGCTGTAAAAATATTAAAACGTTGAAGTGGAGGAGATTAAGTTACATTGAGTGGAGAAAAACAAAAAAAAAATTAAATATAATTCGCTTCGTCCTTATACTGATGTCGTTATTGTCTGAGCTGATTATACTTAATTCTAGTTCGAGTGAATGAATGAATTCGTTTTGGCGGAAATAGTTGTTGGTAACCAATTAGTGGAATAGGAAAGTTTATTGTGGTGGTGCGTTGGTCACGTTTGTGGTTTATGGCAATAATAATGCGGTCTGTTTAAGTGGTTGTCAGAAGCTATAATGAGTCGCTATGGAATTGATTTCCAAGGATACCTACTAAATAAATGTATTCGGGCATAAGTATAAGGGAGCTCTGAATGAACTATCACAAATAGGTATCTCTGTGATATGGTTAATTGGAATAGGATTACCTAGTTATTGTTCTGAATTTGTATGCCAATAGGGGAAAGCGAAAGGCTCGCTTTTTTTCTGAGAGAAGTAGGTAGGCACATACCTATTTAAAAAAAGTGACACTCTGAACATTTGACGTAGTGATCGGTTGCCTACACCCACACTACGTGAGGATGTCGATGTGGATAACGAACGCGTTCCAGACCCCAGCCCAAGGGTCTATATCTTTTACCTAATAAATTTAAACAATTTAAAAAAACTTCCGGCTTGAATCGTATTTGAATTCATAAATTAACAAAATTGGTGCCAATGTATTACGCCATCTAGCGGTCACATTTCACATAGATGCACGCCACTAGTCTTAGTAATTATGAGGCGCACCCAACAAGTTCTAACCGCAATTTTGTTATTAATTGCAGCTTTAAAGCAGGCAACAACAATAAACGGAGAGTAAACTAGTACAGCGTCAGTGCTACATACGTATGTGGCTTGCTACATGTCGTGTGTAATAATTGGTGACTTGCAGTCACAGAAATCACCGTCTGGCAGCCTAATAAAGAGTGTTTTTTTAGAGGTTTGATTTTTAAACTGCCAACACTGTTTCTACAGACTGTCAATTTGACAGTTGATAGTTGATTTGTGCTTAGTACGTTTTGCCATTTTACGATGAATAGATTACCACCCAGAACAACGGGTGCAAATTGAGATAACTTATTTTGAAAACCATGGTTCGATTCGCCAAATTTATCATGCGCTACGTTCATTTTAACTCGACATTTTGTTTTATGATGAGGGACATTTTTATACCCGGTACCACACTGTGGTGAGGGTATATTCACTTTGTCATTCCATTTGTAACGCCCATAAGGAGGCGTTGTATGTATGACAAACTATATATATTATTGATCAGCATCACTTTCTTAGTCGATCTAGCGATGTCCGTCTGTCTGTCCGTCTGTCCGCACGATTACGGCCGTAATTTAAGAGCTATCGACATTTGGTACGTAAGCTTTTATCCACCAAACTGAGGCTAAGTTCGAAGATGAGCAAGATCGGATGAAAACTACTACTACCTCCCATACAAAAATATCAGATTTATATAGCTTTTTATGTTCAAAATTAAATTTAAATAGCTACAGTGAAGATAGCAAGTTTAAACTTTGCACATATTGTTTTAATAATATTTAAAAAATTTTGACAAAAAATGAGCTTGGTCGAATAAAAAGTACCCATACCTCCCATACAAAATATATAATTTTTTAATACTAAAATATTTTTTTATTTTACAATAATATACTACCGGGTATTTGAGCTTCGGCATAGTCTAGTCGAAGATAATTGTCTTACTTATTTTTAAATGGATATATGAACAAGCAAAATTGGCTAATTTGGAGTGGAGAAAACACACGCTCGTTCCTCAGTTGAATCATTATTCTTAAGACTTAAACTTCGTTCTTAAAAAAAACGAATGTTAAAAAAATTAAATTTACTCAACTGAACCCCGTCACAAAACAATCGCTCGGTAAAGCGATTCAACCAAGTAAACGCACTCATTCAGCATTTCAAATTCCTATCGGGAATAATGTATGGAAATGTTTCCCATTAGAGACGAACTATACAGAGTCTTGTCTCTGACCCGAAGAGTCTTTGATTCCAACCTGGAGGGACAGTTGTACCCCGGACTGTAGCGCCATCTAAGTATAGGTAACAAAAAGATCTCTGACAGACATCAGGCATATTTGTTTCATTTGTCTATATCCTTCAGAGTGGTGTCATGGATTATGGCTGTACCTCCCCGTATTAGAGCCAGCATCTGTTTGAGGGTTGATTCTCTGGTAGATTA
The DNA here is from genome assembly GCA_955612985.1 of Cheilosia scutellata. Classification (NCBI taxonomy): domain Eukaryota; kingdom Metazoa; phylum Arthropoda; class Insecta; order Diptera; family Syrphidae; genus Cheilosia; species Cheilosia scutellata. Next base: position 101,536,499 of record OY015312.1, on the reverse strand, counting down.
ACCATTTTGAGCGCAATAGTCTTACTCTTGTTGCGGAATATATGAAGCGATTTCCACGTCTTCAAGTTATGGCCTGCAAGCTTCATTCTCCAGAAATCTCATCGTCTTTAGATGATACTTGAAGTTACCTTATGCTAGAACTACGCTCCTATCTATTTGTGTGTTTCCTGTTTCAAGCTTCGGACTGCTTATTTGAAAGAGTACTTTAGCGGTTTACCTACATTGCTGACAAGGAAAACATTTCCACGGGCACAGAAGTAGACTTCTTAACCATGTTAACTTAGAAATAACAGAACTTTTAAATACTGACAATGTAATCAGTATATTAAGGCGGGTGTAAGGCCTCTTGGTCTATAAGAGCTAGCTAAGACCAAGAAAGTAGGTAATATTTTCAATAAAAATTTATAGAAATCCGACAAACGGCGGATTTATCTTCTCAATTTTTTAAAATGACTCAAAAAAATAAATTGCCTAGATATTAGACGAACGACTTCTGGAGTTTTTTTTAGATCGGTTTAAGGTCCCTCACTCTTTCAGAAGCATCCCGTAATCGCGTAATAGTTCTGCAATGTTTTTCGATGATTTTGCCTTCCAGCGAACTACCAAACAAAAAAAAATTGAAAGAAAACTCAACAAGTAAAGCACCCCCCCCCCCCTTTCTCTTAAATAAAGTGGCTCAAACTTATGTGAAATGGCTCGGAGAATGGCTCAAATCCAGAATTTCTGCGTAACAACGCTGCTTGACAAGTCAAATTAATGCTTTCCTAAGTCTATTCCTGTCACATCCAGTTGAAGTATTCCGCATACATCGACTGGGTAATCGAAAATCGGAAGTATCCATTATTTGAAATTTGTAGCAACCACCTATTTCTTATTATTATGTATTATCATTTACTTCATTTATTATATTAAATCTAAGCCCTTCTGGCAATACTCTAAAATATTAGTATATTGTAAAATCCGGCAATGCTGTAAATTAAATAAAGAAAGCTCTGAAAGCTTACCCACAGCCGATCACATTCACATTCACAACAAAGAATAAACAAATAAAAGCTCTGTAAAAATAGTATATAAAGGCAATGAAAATTATGAATAAAGCGGAGTTGAACTTTCGAAGTGGACAGCACGGTCGAGCAGCTCAGCCTCTGTCACACCAACAAGAACGACTTTCTAGAAAAATAAACACGTTGTAAGCGTCAATTATTTTCCAACAGGCTCTGCATAACCCAGGCATCGTCCCCTCGTTGTTTTCCCACCAGCCTTCTCTTATACCTGCAGCACGGTAGAGCAATTGCACCTCCTCCTCTGCAGTGTGTAAGTCAAGAAGCGGCAAACGACAAACGCGACAGCGACGTCAACCCCTATACTCTCACAAATTACTCTCTACCTCTACAAATTTAATTTAAATTTTTATTTAATATGTTTACTATGTTTTTGTAAAAAATTGTTATAAGATAAAATTTGTATTTATCTACATATTATAAGATCACTCATTTAATACAAATTAGGTATAGCAATTCTTCACATTTCAAAGTCTTCAATTTGTAAATCAACCCGAAAATAATTCTATATACCCCTATGAATTTAGTATAGCAGAAGAGTACCTACTCTGGGTCATGTTAAGAGTCGAAGTCGATCAAAACAATTTAATAGATTTGATGAATAAAGATACTTAATTAAAACAGATACATATTACGACCATTTGAATACCATTGTATCCATACGTATCCTGTGCTCAGTATTCTGAATATTGTGCTAATGAAAATGGAATGCATATGGATGGATACACCGTGTGTTTTCAATATACATAATTGAATGCATATATCGGATCTGTGGATAAAGATAGGGAAATAAAGTGCACAACTGAGTCGCACATACATGCGACTTACGAGAAAAATTGTGTTTTCCATAAATCGCTTCTAAGGGTTTTTTTCTTTCATTACAAATTATGTAGTACGTTTGAATTGAATGAAATCTATTAATGTGAAGTCTTGCAAATGTCTGACAAACATCAGAGATACTTGCTGAAAAGGTGTTCGAACTCGACATAAAAAAAATAAAAATAAATAGGCGGCGCAACAGGCGGTAGACACCCAACGCCTAGCTTTTCGCAACCATTCGTTTTGTGTGAGTTTCTATTTTTGGAACGAATGGAAGGGACCTACAATTTTATGCCGAGTCCGAACGGCTGAATTGAGAAGCTTTTTCTGGACAGTCATACTCTCGGATGTTTGTCAGACGTTCGCGAGAGGTGGCGCAGTAGGAAAAACCTTAAGATGTAATTTGTGTTTTTCCGGGGATCGAACCACTAACCACTGCGCTACTGCGCCCACAAATCGACATAAAATACCTAATATTGCTTAGATGCCTTCGTATCAAAAACTAAAAATCAAAACGAATGGTATTTGAAATCTAGGCCTTATAGGGTATAGGCATTCGGACCAGTTGCGCCATCTATTTATTTATTTTAAAGAAACCATTGCACGGTCAATCAAAATGTTTGCGTTGATGTCATTGCTCTCAAACTTTGAATGAATAATTTCTTGTTTAAATATTTTTAGGACGAGGACCTTTCAATATAAGGCCATGCCAGACATCACAATATAAACTTTCGGTCGTATTGTTAAATTGCTGTCAAAAAAGATGAACGGAGATAGATGTTTGAAAATAGATTTAAAACCTATGAAACAATAAATGAACTAGTAAATTTACGAACCCAATAAATAAATTTGTAAATTACGCCAGAAGAAATTAAGCCAGATTTTTTATTTTTTTTTTTTAAATGCCAGAAAATAGGAATTTATGCCAGAAAGATGTGGAAAAAGCACCAGAAAGTAAAATGGAAAATAAGCCAGATAATAAACATAGGCAACTCGTATTCTGGCCTAATTTCCAAACAAATTTTGGAAAAAAGGTCAGAAAATTTTATTTATTTGAACATTATCGAAGTTCACATACAAAAAAACCTCGCACCCACCATAAATTCTACAGTGACCCAAAGCAGGGGTACTGTACTGTTTATGCATTGTGGATAAAACATTGGGATATGTATGGAGGGCATGCTGCCCACATGTTTTTTCTGCAAATGGAAAAAACGCCAGAAAACTTTTTGGAAAAAAGACCTAAATTTCGGAAAGATATCCACAAAATTCTGGCTTTTCTTCCTAGGAAAAAAGGCCAGATTTTGTATAGAAAATTTTCGGACATTTTTTCCAAAAAAAATCTGGCGTAATTTCCGGGAGCCTTTGTAAATATCTACCTATATTATAATTATTTCAATACAATCATTTTAAGATGTCGTACTTTCACGAATCCAATGACTACACTTTTAGTATAATAATGTATTTTTGAAAGTAATTTATATTCGCTTACCAAAATGGACTTGCTATTGAAATTATTTGATATTTGTTTTGCAAAAGAATAGATTAGCTATAGCAATAGAGCGTAGATTTGTTCGTGCGTAGCCAGGTATTTGGGAAAAATGTGTGTACACATGAACGCTGTCCCAAATCAACGCTGCACTTGTAAATTGAAAATAAATTTTTCGTATTAATTGGCAAACAAAATAAAACTAGAAAATTGATTTCATAAAAGTGAATTTGTATTAGGAAATTGGATTTATGCATTTTTAATTAAATGAATACAAAATAAGCAAATTATGTGTATTCAATATACGATTTTTGAATACCTTCCTGTTTGATAGTAATATTATTTATATATATTTATAAATAAATCGATAACTAAGTAAATAATACATTTTTCTAAAGTTAAAATATTTTAGATTGAATTTTATTCTATAAAGAGGTTTTCGAAGTGAAAATTCTTATTGCTGAAACGATGTAACAACAGGTTGGTGTATAGACTAGGCATAATGTAGGCATAATGATGTTTGTCTTCTTATGAGGTTGGACGTGGAGTATGGTATGGAGTATGTGTATGATGTTAGAAATTGAACTTTATGCATAATTTACCCTGAGTCCCGTGTACTCTAATAAAGGACCAAATTTCCTGCAGAAGAACATAATGAAACATATGCAATGCAGGCATAGGTACATAAACATTGTTATTTTAAAGAATGACTTACTAAAAGCTTCTGGGAAATTTAACGTTCTTACCAAAAGTCCATACAATTTAGAATACACATTTTTACTTCGTAATTATACCTATAACAGCAGTCATTATATCCACTAGGATTCTTGATGTCCTTGTCTACGACCTTTTGTAACATCAAATGAGTCGGTAGTCTTCCAAACAAATTTGATTGAAATGGGACAGCAGACGATCAGCACTGACTTGAATGCCGCTAATGGACGCTAACACGTCCGTCTGTACAGTCAAAATAAGGAAAGGATAGTGATGTCTAAAATTACATCCAACAAGGCTGCTGGACGCCGTATATGACTAATGAATGGAACCTCAGCAGCATTGAAACGGTCCACAAGTATGGACCTATGGAGACGCTATAAACAAATATTAAAATGACATGGCATCAGGTATCAAACAAAGAATTACGCTTGCCAATCATTGTTTCTTTGGCTTAATAAGGTGTTCCAGTAGTAAAGCTTTGTCAAGAAACACTAAAATGCACTAAGAGAGTCTTTATAAGACCTTCATCATCCCTATGCTGCTAGATTTAAAGCTAAATTTCCTTCCACTGCCTTCATGAAACCGTCAAGTAGGTCCCCGGTAGTTGCTGCATCTTTATAAATATTAGCAAAACAAGCAAAATGAGGTAGTAAATAGGTATAAATCGAAACCTGTCTGAGCGTCCCTCTTTATTTATGTAAGCTTAAATAAAGCATTTGAATAATATGATATAGGGCACATTATAGTGGACCTGCCAGGATGCTGACCGTCGACTTTAGACGTAGATCTTACATGTGATATTAAATAAAAGTATACTTATCAGCAGAGTGCCGGCTATGTCTTAAAGAAGACGAAACAGCTGGACACATTCACCCCTATTGTCGTCGTCGTCTGTCGCAAACGACTGGCGACGTTTGTCGCGTCGAGTCGTTTGGAATTTGGTATTGCGTAACTGGGGGAGAGTACGATAACTACGGCGCCAAAAATTGATAACGGTATTTTGTAGAGGGGTTAAATACAAGCACTTTTTACTATGGAAGGGGGGTCTATCTTACTCCGTTTAGGCGGGAGGGGTAATTTAAAGAAAATGATACCCCCCCTCCGATAGTAAAAAATGCTTGTATTTAACCCCTCTACAAAATACCGTTATCAATTTTTGGCGCCGTAGTTATCGTACTCGTGCCCGTAACTGAAACGACTCGACTCTCTGAACTCTCACATTCCACAAACTATGACACATGTGGTTTGACATTTCAGTCGACGAATTTATATTTGGTTTGGTGTTTTGTTTGTGACTTTGTTTATTATTTAATAAAAGAAATCAAAAATGAACAGTGTTGAGATGTTTTTTGAAAGCAGTGACGAAGAAGAAAACCAGAAAAAAGAGCTGGTAAAGTTAAGGAAGGAAATTCGAACCAAATCCAATCCGTAGAAATCATTTAAATTGCAAACATTGTGTTAATAACAATTATTTTCAGATTTAAAATGTACTTTAGACTGTCGAAGGAAGCATTTGTATATCTGCTAGGTGAATTGGAGGAGAAGCTTGATGAACACCCACGTTCAGCGTCAGTGCCAGTAATCCTAAAACTCGCCGCAACATTAAGGTTTTTGGCAGATGGTAGCTACCAGAAAAGTGGTAGGAACGATTTTAATCTCGGTTTAGCGCAACCAACATTTAGTACAATTCTTAAAGAAGTACTAAACATAATCGAAGCGCACATTTGTCCACAATGGATCAAATTTGAGATGACGAAAGAAGAAAAACACCAAGCGAAACAACATTTTTTCCAACATGCTGGAATCCCAGGTGTAGTTGGCTGTGTTGATGGCACGCATATTAAAATCTTGGCACCACTCAAAGAAGAGCAGCATTTGTACTATAATAGAAAAGGATTTTACAGCCTAAGCGCAATGATAGTAAGATTTGAAATAATTGATTTGAAATAAAAAGAAATTTAAGTAATTGAATTTTGTTTTAGGTCTGTGATCACAGAATGGTTATAAGGTAAAGGTACATAGATGGAAGACATCCAGGGTCCGCTCATGATTCTTTTGTCTGGAATTTAAGCCAGCTTCGTACGACATTAAGAGCAAACTACGACAGAGGCGAAAGAAACACATGGCTTTTGGGTAGTGCTCTTCATAAAATTATTCAAAAATTATAATTTTTAGCGAAATTTTACCTTTATAGGCGATGCAGGTTATCCGTTGGAACCGTACCTCATAACGCCATTCAGATCTCCAGAAGAGGGAAGTGCTCAAAGCAGATTCAACATAAATCACTCAAAAACGAGAAATATTGTTGAAAGAACGATAGGAGTTCTTAAAAACCGTTTTCGTTGTCTTCTTGGTGCAAGGCAACTGCACTATACTCCACAAAAATCAGCGCAAATCGTGCATGTTTGCTCGGCATTGCATAACATATGCCTGCACTACGGATCGGATACAACCACAGATGAAAATGTGTACACTGAGGAGAATGAGTCTGATTCACAAGCCGAATCTTCCAGTAGCAATGACGACCAATTAGCTGTGGAAATACGCAACCGACTATTAAATAATATATAGTTCGTAGAGTATAGTCATATTATACATTTTATTTAACTTTAATTCATTTAACTCATTATCTACATATTTTACTTCACTATAAATTCTTTAGATTAACTTGAACAAAAAATAAATTAAAACGTAAATGTGGTCACAAATATGTAAGTTGTTCTTTCTTAATCATATGTACTTCCAAGCAGTTGGATCCTCCGCTCTTCAACATCCAGCTGACGTTGACGGATTTCAAACTCCACAAGTTTAACTTTGGTGTCCTCTAATCTTTGTTTTTCCTCGCGCTCTAACTGAGTCTTATACAGATTTAATCTTTCTTCTTCTAAGTGGAACCGCTTTCTCTCGTATCTTGCAGTCTCTTTTAAATGATTCTCGATACGAGTTAAGGATTCCTTTATCTCCGCATAGAGTTGCTCTTGTATTGTCGTCTGTTTTCGCAACATCTCTAGTCTATCAGTGGGCATTACTGATCTAGCAGCCCTCGAAGTACTTGGCATATCGGATGTTGACAATTGTAAATTTGATGTGTGTGTTGAAGAAATTAATCCGGGACAAGTGGACGATTGGGCTGGTGTTGTTACAACAGGATCTATGGACGTAGACGGTGGCGACTTAGGTTGAACTTGTGGCGAAGATGGAGCACCTATGGCAGTTCCTTTCGGGTTTATTAAACTATCGTAGGAAATAATCCTGGAAATCCTGACTTCCTCCAAGTCAGATAACTGTTTCTGGGTGTTCTGGCCTCCACCTGTTGCCTGCCATTCTTTTTTATTGTGCTGGAGCTTAGTTTTTACTTTATATTTGGCATCTCTCCAAACTTACAAAAGAATAGTTACAAACAAATAATGCGTGCACACAAATTCTTCGAACAAACTTTTTGCCATTCTTCTCCGCTTCTTGAAGGTGGTCCAAGACAATTCAGACATAAGGCTATGTCGTCCCATTGCCAATTAACATCACATTTTGTTAGGCCCTTTGTGAACGATTTTGCCAATGGAATATTTTTCTCCATTTCTTTCACTAACTGTTGAAATTGTCTTTCTTTTCGTAACTTTTCTTTAACACTTCATCACGCAGTTGTTAAAATTTAATGCAAACTATTGATATGGTTGCAGCTCTTTTTATACCCCTGTAGCACATCCGCAGGGATACAAAAAACGATACCCAGGTACTGCATCCTTTCGCGTTCTGGGTTTTTCACCATAAATGATTTTATGGCCTTAATTAGGGTCGTCGTGTAATAACTCCACTTGTGCACGTAGATTTATATGGTCCAAGACAATTCGGAGAAAAGGCGATGTGGTCCCATTGCCGATTAACATCACTTTTGTTAGGCCTTCGTAAATGATTTTGCTAAAGGAATATTTTTCTGCATTTCCACAATCCACATTTTTTGACATTTCAGACGCCATTTGTCGATCGTCGCCACGACAAAAGTCGTTTATTTTCAGTCGCCAATACCAAACAGTCGTGTCGCTTTTTTTTAGAGTCGTAAACGACGACGACAATAGGGGTGATTATTTGCTAATGCCCAGCCCTATGTGGAATTAGAATGAAGATCTTCTTCAGGGACCAATTGAACCCCGAAGAGTCTGCTAGTATAGTATCATGAAATTTATAAAAAAAAAACTAGAGAGCCTGCTGGCCTAATCCCTCTTACTGACGTACAAAATACCTGACAAATCATGTCGACTTACCGCTTTTAGAATACATATAGGCAAGTCAGAAGTTTGAATAACAAAAAAAAAAGATTGCCTATAACTAGAATTCAGACCCCAATCAAAGGATAGATTTCATTCATCAGGTATACCTTCGACCGAATTTTACAGATTTATTAGTTGCTGCTCCCTGCCATGTGATTTTCTTTAGCTTTGTTGGATTTAAGCTTATAAAACTTCACCTATTTTGGTTGTTTTCTGCATTCGTTTATGTTCAACGGCTACTAATACATCACAATGTGATCTTGATCGTAATCCGTTTTAGCAGTACCTAGTCTTTTCAAACTCTCAGAGTCTCAGCTGGCCCTACTACTTATTTTTGCGGTCTTTGATTCAGTATTTATAGCCTTGAGATACTTGACTCCTAAAGTAACATCTCTCTATCCAACAATTCCTTACTTTTTCTTCGGAGGTGTTTTTATACTTGTACTCAAATGTGTTTTAAATAGATTTACCTTGGGACACGTCCTTGTGTCCAATGTTCCAGATATGCCTACTTTCAGACTGCATGATCTCACCGACATTCGTCATAGAACTATCGGTTTCTTTTTCTGGGCAGCTGGTCAAACCTGACACATTTGAGGCGACACTTTATTGATTCCTGGCAAAAATGTCACTATTCTTCTGGATTTCAATCTCTTGCGAAAAGGGTCTTCTGAAGAGATTGACGTCGAACTTACTCTCAGTATTTCGCTGCAGCTGTTATGACATCCGAGATGCCTTTTGTGGTGTCTTTCTCCTCATAGTAAGTATTCATTGACGGCGTATTGCCTGTCTCGGCATCACAAGTATGATGCGCACCTGCGCTACAACCGCATTAGAAACTATTATAGGGCTTTCACATATATTTATTAGGAAGATGGCAGCTAGATTAGATGTGGTATTAAGCTAGAATATAAGTTTAAACCAGCTGACCAAGTGGGACACCTAGAAATACTTATGTAACTCAATCTGAATACTGAAATACTGGACCGCACAAAATGGGCCAATGGTGTTCCGACACTGGACCCTAAAAGTATGGACTGGTACACCGGCGCCGACGGATCGAAAATGGAATCTGGACTTGGTGCTGGTGTCCTTGGACCCAATACCAAAGTCTCGATTCCCATGGGAATGTGTCCCACGGTTTTTCAGGCTGAAGTCCATGTCATTGAGATCTGCGCCGTTTCAAACTCCAATAAGGGAATTAAAGGCACCAAAATACGAATCTTTTCTGATAGTCAAGCGGGCAATACAATAGACTCAAAAACAGTAAAGCGCTGCCACGATGCCTTGCAAGTCCTATCCAAACATAACAAGGTCAATCTTGGATGGATACCTGGGGTGAGATTCTGTAAAAAACGAAACGAAAACCGCTTTCGTTTTCACTAAACCTGTCTCTATCATATCTGTGGCAATAGACAGAGACTGCTATTGTCGAAAGGATAGCGTTCGATCGTTTTCGTCTTACATAATCTGGCCCCTGGCCTTCAATATTGCGGGCAACGAATCGGCGGACCAACTGGCTAGGGCTGGATTTAGATTCTCGTTCTGTGGACCAGTACCTTATTGCAGAGTCAACTGGACTACTGCCTTAGGTTTAAAAAACATTGAGAACAACAACTTTGTCTGTACCACTGGGAAAATGTTCCGGGTTTAAGACAATTCAAAAGTTTAATTAAACTTTACTCCTACAAGGAAATCATCAACTTAAATAAGAACAGTATCAGAAAGCTGGTTGGCTTTCTCACAGGCCATTGTGGCTTGAGATATCACCTTAAGAAAAAGAATTTGTGCCCGGAGACAGAATGCAGGTTCTGTCTTGAGGAAGAAGAATCCTCCGAGCACATTCTCTGTGATTGCCCGTTGCATTGGTTAAGCAAACGTGTCTTTAACAAGGAGAAACTTTTACCAACAGAGATCAGAAACTCCGCTACTAAGGATATAGTGGCCTTCACTATGGAGGTCACACGTCTCTTAGAGTAACTTTATCCCTCTTCGATACAATAGATCTTGTTAGGTTGCAGTGCCAGCCAATTGGGCAAGGAATCTGAAAAAAAAATTCATTGACGGCTGCATCCACTGATCCACTGGTCTACAGACCCACTTAGGATTTCTTCTTCACTCAGCGAACCTATTATGACAACTTTTCTGAGAGTTTTACAGTTTCTAAGGACCGGTGCACACATGCGTTTTTTTACCGCGCGGGTCCGCGTTTGCCTGTTACAGTACTCACAACTAAATTGGGTGGTGCACACAAGTAGGCGGACACGCTGCGGGCTCGCACGTCATTTTCACGGGTAATAAACTAATAACACCCGCAGCAACACGCAAACGCGGACCCGCTGCGGGCCCGCGCGTTAAAAAAACGCAAGAGTTCTCCGGCTCTAAGTGAAAACAAAATTCACCCCTTTTTACATCTGAAGCAAAGAGTTCCCCCTCATTACACTTTTGAATGAAAAGCTTACACCTTCCATCAAATAGCGATTCATGACAAAGGATCAAAATCAAATTATGGAACTGACATCATTCTTAAAAACACCTACATGCCGGATTCCTGATAACCCACACACACAATTCCATTTGATTCTCTTATAGAAATGCGACAAGAGTGCAGAACATAAAATCCTGCCTACACGTTTATTTGAATTATATATTTAACTTCGTTTCCGTTGTCATCGTAAATTCATATTGTGTCATGAATTGCTTCAAAATTGTCTTCAAATCGAAAGTTGATTATTTCACAGGCCTTGCTGCTCACCCCCTTCTTCGACTCCTCTATTCAAAGACTGTCTAAGTAGCATATTCTTGTGCTTTCTTCGCAAATAAAAAAAAAGTAGAATTGCGAGTGGAAACGATGGCAACATCAGACCCAATCGCACTCCTCCGTTTTACAGAACAAAAAAAAAAAAAAAAACGAAAAGTACCATCCTATGCACAAAAAGAGGACGAAAGCAGCAAAAAAATAAGTATTGGAAAATAAAATCCGATAAAATCATTCTCATTCTGAAAACTCTTTTTAGAATATCTACCTCATCCCCGCAGCGTTTTACTTCAGGATATGGACACAAAACAACGACTAATGCATCACTTATTTTACTCTCGAAGAGTATTTTTTATTCGGCGTTCCTTGTTTTTCCCATTCAAGGATTGCTAGCTATATGCAGCTAAACTTTATTACGTTTTATTATGGTAGTGTGCAGTTGTGGATATTGTACCACGGGGAGCTCGAGAATAGGTTTTTCTTCGAAAAGTGAACTTGGCGCGCAAAGCAATGGGTGCAGTGCCCCTTACCCCATTAAACGAAGAGGAAAATTCTATTTCATTCTACGTTGCTGATTTTCGTTTTTCTAAAATTCTTTTTTTTTTGGGTTCGTTTATATATTTTTTTTTTTTTTTTGTATCTCTGAGAGAGAGAGCTCCTTCCGAGCACTTTACAGAATTGTTTCAATTTTTAAGAAAATATCCTTATTTATATATAAGAATAAAGTGAAATCGTTCTCGATTTCGTATAGCCCCCCCCCCCCCCCTCTCCTGCTTGGCGTTCCGCAGAGCACTGTCGGCTCTTATCCATTATCCGAGCAACTATCGTGCAGAATGCAGACTAAAAAATTGGCAGGATAGTGAAGAAAATAAATGGCATCATGAGATGTGTAGCTATAGTATGATGTTAAAAGGGGGAGGGGGGAGGAATTTGCGACTTCATTCCATTACACGTCAGGCTGAAGGGCAAATTCATACGGATGGCAAATTGGTGTTGATAGTGGCGGGAGAAATTTTTACATTCCCGCAGGATATAACTTTTAATGGCAATCGAGTGAAATTTGAATTTATACATAGGATTGTATGTGTTGCCATCAATCAGTGTCAGACTGCTGCACTTGTTGTTATAGTCGTTTCGTTATACAGAGTTTCCGGGATTTGTCATAGCTTTCGGTTCTTGTCATCGATACGATGAAGTGAAAAGGTTTGAATATCGAATGCTTGATTTTGTTGATGAAATGCAAGTCAGAAATATTGCATACATTAACATCCATGTACTAAATTTCGGAGCTAAAGCTTCCACAAGTAGCAAAATATATAGGGTTGTGGTTTTTTTTAGCTAAGATGTATAGCTATCTTGCCTGGTGGGAAGCCACACACGAGGAAATCAATCTCAATCCAATTACAAAAATACAAAGGCTAGCAACTTACATAGAGGAACTTACAATTTTCCGTCTGGTACCTCGAGATGTGCAAGAATCTACTGCTCAAAGTGCCTTAAGGAAAACGAACACCTGGAACCCATCATATTCCTTTGACTCTGCACAGATTTTTTAGGGTAGGGCGGATAGGGAACGTTATCACTTCTAACTATTTATGATAAACATTGGTAGACTATTTTCTTGCTCGTTTCCAAGAAGGGATGATTGGAATCATCAATTTACATATACACGGGTGAATGAAAGAGAGACTGTGTTGCTGGTCTGTGGAGAAAGTCTCTTCTCGGAGGAATAAAATATTCATTCATTCATAAATTTTCAATAGACCGCTTGTCCATTAAGTGGGTCGCGGGTGTAGGTTGCTCAAGAGGACCCTCCATAGCTCTTGATTCTCCGCCATCGACTCTAAGTCATCAATGGCAATCCCCATACGGGTATAGGAGAGATTACGGATTTGATCTAACCATCTCATCCTGGGTCTACCAAAAGAACGCCTGCCTGATGGTAAGGATTCCATAGCACGTCGTGGGACATGCGTTTAACATGACCAAACCACCGAAGCGTGGGCCGCTCTGTCCGGAGAAGTATCTGCTCGACATAGAGTTCCTAAAATATACACTCGTTAAAGAGGCTTCCTGATAGCAGCAGTGTCTTCCAAGCGCACTTTCTGGCAATCGGAAATGATGTCAATTTTGACAATACCACGGAAGTAGATTCTACTACTTAATCTGCTAGAGCTATAGTTCGCCGCTGTCGCAAAGAGTTCAAGTTACTTCATTCGCAGTATACCACAAATCTGTACTGCATCTCTGGACACAGGGCCCAAGCCGGCAATAAGATGACTAACGAACTGGCTAGAACTGGGTCCGCAATGTATCATGATGGACTCTGTAATCTCAGAGAATAAGTGGAGAACAAGACTCTTATGAAAGCCAACAACCACGTGGAAGGACGTAAGGTCCTGTGAAAGTGTGAAGTATCATGGAAGCTTTCGTAAGGTCCTGTGAAAGTGTGAAGTATCATGGAAGCTTTCGTCAGATTATAACAAAAGTCGGTATCGGACCAACAAACTTTTGCATCTGGTTAAGTTGGTAGTTGCTCATAATGGGTCACAACTTCTGAAGAATCTACTTACAACCCATATTTACATGTGGAGCTTTTCGAAACAAAGATATCCAGGAGAAGACACCCCACTTCCTCTGTCAATGCCTGAGTGTCTGTCACGTGAACGTCTCTGCATAGCCCATAAAGTGTATTATTTAGAATCTCCTCGTTTATTTTTTATATGATTTGAAAGAGCTATTGTTTGATTGATCTTATTGAAGAGCCTAGGCAGCTGATGTTCGACTACTTCGATGTTATATCTGTCCATTATGGCGTTTTGCCCGGTTCGTAAAATTTTGAGATTCCTTCTTTGATGGCACCACATATTATACTTAGTTTAGTCCTCGTTAACATCCAGACCCATCTTCGCCGCCTCCTAACAGATCGCTGCGTTCTCACGATAACTTCAATATCATCAGCATATGCAAAAATTGTATGGGCTTGTAACCTTCGTGTTGGACTTTGGCAGCGGAATTTCTCCATCTTAGGGACATTTGATATGGCTTTGTTTTTAGGCATTCACATAACATAACCGATATGATCTTATACGCAACACTCAGGACTCTCATCAGACTCAGTGCAGATCAGAGTATCGTCCTTCTTCTGCTCGGGTATATGATGCTGAAGTTCCATTCATCGGACGGACTTTTATTTTACCAAATTGTAGATAAATTTGTGCACGCTTTTACCAAGTCATCTCCGTTGCTTTGTAAGTTTCGGGCGATTTGCCATCCGCACAAGCCTCCAGCAGTATTGTTGGACTTTAGTTTGGATATCAATATCCTCACTTCGATTCAGTCTTTTGGACGCACATTTTGACTATCATCGTCCAGGTTGAACGGATCATACTCTCTGATGGCAAGTTGTGGAAGGAGGTAGTTGTCAAATATATCGAAGGATATGCATACGACATAGCTATCCTGATCAGAAGTAAATTCGAAGCCACAATCTCGAATCGCCCCCAGAGAGCTCTAAACCTAAGTAGTCTCAAAGTCAACCCCAAGAAAAGCACCATAGTTGCATTCACCAGAGAAGAAAGTCAGAGAGACTTAGAAATGCTACACTCTTCGGCGAAATAATAGAGTTCTCAACGAAAATCAAATATCTAGGAATTACACTGGATGAAAAACTCACAAGGAACTCTCACCTTACCAAAATTATTGACAAAGCCAGGTTATCCTTATGGACTAGCAAAAGTCTACTCGGTAAAAACTGAGGATTTAACCCCAAAATGACACTGTGGATGTATACGGCAATAACAAGACCTATCATCACGTATGCAACCGCCGGCCGTTTGGTGGTACCTATAAAGCAACGCAGAGGTCAGCACAGGCTAAACTCAACAAAATACAGAGACTAGCATGTTGTGTCTGTGCAACTGGGGCAATGAAAACTGCATCAACAGCTGCACTCGAGGTTATCCTAAACATCCCACCACTTCATCTGGAACTAATGAAAGAAGCAATGGTTAACGTCTATACGCTCATCACAGAAGATGAATCAAATTCCAACATAGTTCACACTGATATCCTACAAGAATTCAGACTAAATGAACTAGATATACTTGGAATACATTTGACCGACAAATGTCTACCACGCTATAACTTCCGACACAACTTTAAGGTTACATTCCCAGACCGTCTAAGCTGGAAACAGAACAAACAAACATTTGCCAACGGTTCACTTGTATGGTATACAGATGGATCCAAAACAGATGAAGGAGTTGAAGCCGGAGTATACGGTCCGTGCACTAAAACATCCCTATTTGCTAGTATGAATATAAGCAGTTCCGTATTTCAGGCCGAAATACATGCAATATAGAACTCTGCATTCGAGAGAGTCTAAACAGGGCTATAACAAATAAGAACATTTACATTCTCTCTGAAAGCAAGGCAGCTCTACTTGCAAATGACGCCTTTGAAATAACATCAGTCTGTTGGACGAACATTTTGACTATCATCGTCCAGGTTAAACGGGTCATACTGGCAACGGGTCATCATGATGGCAAGTTGTTGGCTGATTCGAGCACTTAACAGTCTATTGAAGCAGAGTTCTCTCAAAACTCAAAATCTTCTGCAGCGGCTACGAATTTAACGCCGTATTCCCGCATGCTCATCTTTGCAGACGTTTCAGCCTTGAATTATTATGAAGATTATTTTACCTTCTAGTAGAACGTTTCAGCATAGCCTCAGCCCATTTCTCATGGGCATAATTTCATTCATGATAGACGTCGATGTGTTTTTTCCTGTAGAGCTCGCAGAGACCTCTTGTAGAAGCTTTCGTTTTGATCTGCAGCATTGTTTGATAGGGCTGAATGTGAGAGTCGACACTGCTCATCAAACGCGGGGTTTTGTAGTGGTTGCCTAATGAAAACCCGCGAATATTGGCCATGTGGTCATTCTTCCTCTGTACTTGAGCGGCAACATTTCTGCCATCTCTTGCGAAAATAACCTCGCAAATTTGTTGGATGTTGGATATACGCTTTAGTGGAGGCATGTATCGGAATGTGATCAATTTGACTGATTATTTGGACTCGAGACTGCCAATTTGTATATTGAAGTGTGGGCATTGCAGCAAAGTCAACCCGAGACGGTTCCCGTAGTTGCTGTCGTGCAGGCTGTACTTTCCGACTGAATATATACAAAGATGCCTCCATTTCGATTAGTAATGGAATATAATTTCATTCAATGACTACTGCATCCAAGTTGGCAGCAACCCTTTCTATCGGCGACTTTCTACAGTATATTTTCGTTGGCCTGGAACTCTAATGTCTGCCTGTCTCTAATGATGTCTCACAGAAAAAATCTATAACGTGCTTTCTTCAGGAAGTGTAGGGTGGAAACATCTAGTACAGACTCTTAATAAACTGCTTTGCAAGTTCTGTGTCTCGTACTCTGCATAGCGATTTACTAAACAAATTCCTTTCCACCCCTACTTCTATCATCCGCACTGAACTTCAGACTTCATTGAGACCTCATATACCCAGAGGATTGTTGCAACTACATATATACACAGTTCCTTAAACAGTTCGTTAAAATATACGACTCACAAAAGAAGGAAACAACAGCAACAAACAAAAAAAAATATAAGCCCCAATTGGCTTCGAAAAGAATACGACAGTGAAAAGTATAGCAACCACCATTTCAATACCCAAAGGGAGCCATTTAAACTTTAAAGCAACTTTTTCTCCTACGAAAGAAATTAAATATTCATTAGGATCCTTCTGAGCAAACAACTCAGAGCCAAACTCCCAGCTTTACATTATTCTTCTACATTTTTTATTTTTTATTTTTTGTAGGTACCGTGACTTCTCTTCATCGTTATCGAGGGCAAAAGTAACAAAATCTAGTAAAGAGACAACAACAACTGGAGAAACATTTTATTCACAAAAACCTAAATGCATAATTTATGCCAAAGTCTCATCACAATTCCACAAAGGCTAATTTAAGGTTGAATCGTCGTCGTCCACTCTCAGGGACTTGTGCGCCAACCCAAGTGATACTGAATACACACACCCGCAGAATGAAAGGAGCAAAAGTTAACTTTCCATCCCGGCTACTGCTGCTGCCACCCAACATAGGGGAAGCGCGCACCCTTAACCGCCAATCTTGGCCGCAATCTTCCAGGCTTTGTAATTAGTCAAAGGAATTGCAGAATAATTTATGGCGCTCGCTCTGCCCCGCCATATAGACCAGGGACCGTAGATTTATTTTGCGTCTTGTTTTTTTTTCGTCTCTACCAGTGCCACCTAGCGATGCATTACAGATCATTCCAATATAAGCTCATTACAATTAATAAACGTTTTAATTATACTAAACCAAAAGACAGAACTAATTATGGGTAATCACGGCCTGAAGGATGTTCAGGTTCGGTTGAGTAATCACATTTTGAGTATACCTATACTTTGCTCTTTTGGATGGGCGTATACCTTTGTGGGTGTATTTTAGTGATGGGGTCAGGCAAATGCAGTGACATGGCTGAAATTAGCCATTAAATTGAAATGAACACAGTAATTGTAGACAGGCTATAAGAGATTGGCCTAATATTATGCAAGTTGAGTTTGCCAATTTGTCAAACAATTGTACGCATGTAAGGAGGGCGATTATCGCGCTATTGTCATCACTGGAGGGTTGGTTTCCTGTTTAATTACAAATTTACAGCGGCCGGTGGTGGTGTTTAATTTGGGCGCCTTCAAGTATTTGGATGTAAATGAAGGGTTATACGTGTGCAATGCTGGAACTTGGAAGGGATTCTCATATGGGCGGCAAAAGAACTCATTGGCACATGTTACATCCATACGTAGGCTTTAGCACTTCTATAGCTTATATAATAATAACTTGTTCGCGAAGCTAAATTTGAAATATTATTCGTCTAACCATTTTGCCTATACAATTTCTTTTTAAGCGCTTTGCATTTTTTTTTTTCTTATGTACAACTTCCACTTCAACTTTTCGTCTAGGGCCACTCAGATATGTTTGGCCTCATTTGAAAACACTGACAGTGTTTATAAATATGGACCCGGTTTGAATATTCGTTTCATTGTTTGGCATACTATAACCGTCCGGGGAGAACTTGCCTTAATTGCAAGCACTTGCACTTAACAACGCCCTTAAGTGTTCGACTGTTAGACCTTATCGAATGACTCCGAAACGTCCAAAAATACGGCAGTGCAAATTTAATTTTCTTCTAAATCCAAACGCCTAAGTAGTAATTTTCTCAAGAACTTTTAAAATATACGGAAAATGCAAGGTGGGTCTATAAGAACTGGTTTTAGAACCATAATGATTTCTAATGACTTTTAAAGCAACATTTTAACCCGAGACATTTTTATGTTTAGGCTTTTATTATTCACCTATAAATCGACGCTAGGTCAGGTCTCTTTTGTAGACTGCTTTTAGTGACATAATTGAAGATGCCATAGGTTTCCTTTGACGCTTTGCTGTCGGCTATGTTTCCACTTAGGGATCGCGAACACGATTAACCCTTAATATTAACCCTTAACTTGTTTTGAGTGTAACACTAAAAACACCCGCTTTCTTCGGGAAGGATTAGATTAGATTAGATTAGCGCCTTCATTTGGAGCTCTGGCACTCCGGCATCTTTAAAGGAGAATATTGTGCCTTCCGTAGTGAGGTCCTAGAGCCATCTTCCTACTCCGGAGACAGTTGGGAAAACAATGATCTTCTCTGGGAGTATGTCAGCAAAATTGGCCAGACATTCCAGGAGTACATAGAAGAGATGATTCGTCATTCTCCAGAACTTTAGTCTAAATGTAGGGTCCGGTGAGACGCCAATTTGATGAAGATGTTTTTTGACGAGGCGATGGCCACTAATTTTACTTCTGTCAGGATTCTCAGATTATTTTTGTTCAGATTAATGAGAAAATGTGATCTGGAGGGGAATTTTGGGAAGAGGTGTTTTCAGCCAGACTTCATTGGATTCAATTTTGAGCCAAACTCTTAATGCGGTTCCTGAAATATATTTTACTGACATCACAGAAGCGTACATTTCCGGTAAGCGGCATTGTCGCGCCGACAGCAAACCCCTGTGAGATGTGAGCATTCCAGCGACGAATGACTAGGTTGTTATTTAAAAGTTCGTAGAAGTCCATATAGGTTTCCAGGACCAGCTTCGATTTTATGACAGGCGGGTCAAGAGCTTTAAGAGTTGTTTGGCTGACTGAGAAGATAAGTATAGTCTTACCACGTGTATTAGAACATAAATTTATTGTAGCACATGGGTTAATGGCAATGGTTTTAGCCTGAAATATGGACGAGTTTTTGCCAAAGCTGACTGAATAGTTCGCTTCAGGCGATTTGCCATTAATGCCAGATGATGGAAGCCATATTCCGGTAGCATGTCGTCTAGAAACATGCTGAATGAGCTTTTAGGCTCCATATTGGTTCAACCAAGGACAGGTGACCTCCATGATAGGGATAGGAGTCAATGTTGTTCGAATGGAACAGACGATGAGTACTCAGTCTTGTCTCCATTTGAATTTGTGCGAGACTAATGCACACCAATTGATTTTTATATCGGGTTATTCATTTCGTGGTTTCAAGTTGCCATTTGAAGTGTCATAATATTAGTTGAATGTTTGCCATTTTAAATTAGTAAAATTGCTCTATTGTCGAAAGGTTTTATTGGTTAGTATTTTTTCGAAGATGCCAATGGGAAGACGGTTGCAGTCAATTCGAAGCGATATGGTCGAATGTTAACCGATTTTTTTTTGCCGGCGGTGGAAGATCAAGACTTGGACGATAATATGTGGTTCCAACAACACGGGGCAACAAGCCACACAACATGACCAATTATGGCTTTATTGCGTGCAGTGCCGGCTTTAGGGGTGGGAAACCGGGGCGGTCGCCCGGGGGCGGCGGCACCTGAAGGGCGCTGAAGTGTACGCGCGCAAACTTAACATCACTGAATTTGAATACCTATCTCTATCGATATAAAGAAACACTAAACTAAATTCAGCGTATTACATTCTATGAACTTATATTCTAGGAGTGAGTATGAGCTAAGTACTCAGCATTTATCTACCGCGACCTGTCATTGTGTTGCTTGTCTTGTCGTATTCCTTTCTAACTTATGTGGGGCGAAAGCGAGGCCGACTGAGCGACCATAGAACCAATTTAGTCTAGTTTAAAAAAGTTTTGTGATCAGAGAAGTACCTGTAGAAGTGTAAAGTAATAACGTAGACCTAGTGAAGAGACTACTGAAGAGGCTACTGATGAACCATGAACCAATAACTGATAAAAAAAAAAAAAGATTTTGAAGTCGATTTTGTAATGCTCTTTTGGACACCGTACTTATGAAGGAAAGATTTCAACAGATGCATGATTTTCCTGACGCGTGGAATTTCTTGTTTAACATAAAAAAATCAAAATAAAAAAGAACTCAAGCGACATTGCTCTGAGCTGCAAGAAAAGTTAACGATCAACTTTAAATCTTATATTGTTGGAGATTTGTTGTGCGATGAAATCAGAAAGCACAATCTTCAAGAGTTATATGATCCGGAACAGCTGTATATCGATACGTATTCTGTTAACAATGCCAGTGACAGTTGCAAGTGGCGAACGCAGTTTTTTTTTTTTAACCAAAGTTGATAAAAACGTACTAACTTATGGTCTACAATGTCGCAAAAAAAATTAACTAGTTTGTTTGCCCTCACTGTCCATTGAAAATCAAATTGCAAAAAGCCTAGATTTTTACAGTCTTATCAGAGAACTTGCTGACAAAAATCTAAAAAAATAAGATTTTAGTTGTTTTTTAATTATTTTTTTTTTCGTTTCATGACTAACACAATTGAAGGGTTTTTTTTATTTCCTTCATAGGAAGGTATATTCTCGCCAAGAAGGAGTCACCGGAGACCCTAAAAATCAGAATCAGAATCACATTCTAAATCGATTTAGCCATGTCTCTCTGTCTGTTAACGTCCGATAACGTCCAAACCAATCGACTAAGGCGAATGAAATTTTGTGAGATGACTTCTTTTACCGCCGCTCGTCAGGTTGGTATTGAAAATTGGATATGTCGGTCAAGTAGCTCTGGTACCTCCCATACAGAACCAAAATTAGATCCATGCGAGTTCATTATATGTACTAACCCACACGGAACACATTTTGCATCAAATGATGACACTTTTCTTGGTTTAAATTTTAATAAAACATAAAAGGGCGCCAAGTGCATGACTCGCCCGGGGCGCCTAGATCGTTAAGGCCGGCCCTGATTGCGTGAGAAGTTTCATGGTCGCGTAATTTTGGCGTTTTGGCGACGTCAATTGGCCACCAAGATCATGCGATTTGACACCGTTGGATTTTTTTTTCTGTAGGGCTACGCAAAAGACCGTGTTTACGCGAATAATCCCCGAACTCTAGATGCATTAAGTTACCACCCGAAATGTGCGAAAAAGTGCTTAAAAAGTAATCAAAAAAATCGCATGCTGCGAATTAATGGCAAAGTCCAAACTTTATAATGAAATAAAATGTTCATCAAAAATGTATCGCTGGGTGTTTTTTATTTAGCTTTACTTTCGAAACCGAAAAATGAATGGCCCTTTATATGTATATAATTGTATATCTGTAGATAGGTAGATAGATAGACAGATGTAGATAGATACAAATTCAGCTTCCCTACTACCTATTATTTTTGTATTCGAAAAATTAAAAAATTACTGAAATTTTCAAAAAATCGGTAGTATACAAATTTCAAACGTTTTTAAGTCTACCGATATATGGCGCTGAGCACATAAATTTCAAAAATAGCTTTAGTCTTTAAATTTGGCAGCATTTCATAAAATATGGGCGGGATCAGATAAAAGGGATTTCCATTCCCTCTTAAAGCTAATCGACATTGCTGCCTTTTATACATTCAAGGAGTTCTCTTTCTATTGTATTTGTTAATCTTTCTCAAAATGTTCCTTGCCCTTTAAAATCTCCGCCAATTCTAATTTTATATCCGACTTTACAGAAGAGGCTTTCTGATTCTATAACTGTAGCTGGGAGAAGAATTATGTCTTTTCTACACACAAACCAAAAATATCACTTTTCGTCAAAAGTATTTTCAGCAAAGTTAAAAAAAAATAAAACATCCAATAATTATTTGAAGCATCCAGAAAGATATTCCATAAATTAGACCACCAAATGTAATCATAACTAATGATCGCTCTGCTCCCGCAGGATATCTTTTTTCATAATAATTCACAATCACGAAGCTAATTTAATCGTAATTTCTAAACGACATTTTTATTAATAGCTCTTGCCAGACGTTTTATTGTATTTTTTTTTGCCGCATTCCAACATCATCATATCGCTGAGTAGACTTCTGGATCCCCTTATATTTTGTTGTTGCTACTTCACATCAATTTTCGTGCATTCTTCCCGAAAATAGAAGTAATTTTTTTTGCAAGTTTTCCTGCCATCCTTAGATTTTGGGGGGAATCCATTTGCCAATTCCATTCTTTGTTTGCATCTCCGATTTGTCTTCGAGTGCGAGTCTTCCTCGTTGGGCATGGGCATGTTTGGCGGAAGGATCATCTTAAATAAAGTAAACCTAAACCATGGCTACTTTTATTACTAAGTAGAGTTATTATTATGCTCGGCAACCACAAAAAAAAAAAAAGAAGAAAATTTCAAAAATGGTCATATTGCTGCCAACTCGAGTTAGCAGAAACAATACGCCGCACATGGAAGTCCTTGGCAGTCGTGATAGTAAACGAGGTGCACACGCCATCGTCAAAGAATGAGAAAATTTACTGCTAAAGTGAGGCGCATCTCCTTCTTCCATCACACTGAGTATTTTCTTTATTTTCGAGTTTTTTTTTTTTTTTTTCTTCTTATTTGGTTCTGCACATAATACATTTTTGTAAGGATTCTTACCGTATCAAACATTTAATATTTCTTACTATGTGCTCGAAGGCAGCAAAGAGATGATGATGAGGAGGAAATTCCTCTATCGGCGCGCGGCAAAGTGTGTGTGTGCATAAGGGGCGTCGCGTCGGATAGAAGTTATCCTGTTGGTGTGGGTGGGCATACGGACATGCACAGGCACACCGCTCTAAAATATGAAAGACCATAAATTTTCATTCAATTTAATGCTCTAGTACCTCGGTTCTTAAACTGTGTTCCGCGGAACCCTGGGGTTCCGTGGAACAGTTTTAAGGGTTCCGCGACTTTCTTTAATTAAGAATAGTAAAACACAAAAATAATTTTTGTAAGTATGCAATTACAAACATTTTTGCTCAAAAAATGTTTCACGCTTATATTTTCTTTTTATTGAAGTATAAATTAAAAAAACAAAAAAACAAACAAAAATGGTACAGCAACATCCACTTTCCAAAGATAATTACGGTGCAGGGAAATAAGTCCCCGGGAACTAAGTCCACTGAGGGTCTTAGTTTCCACCTAGTGGGAAATAAAACCAACTTCGTGAAGTGGACTTACATGGGAACTAAGACCACTTCACGAAAGTAGTTTTATTTCCCACTAGGTGAGAACTAAGTCCCTCAGTGGGCTTAGTTCCCGGGGACTTATTTCCCTGCGCCGAAAATTACGAGCAACAATCCATGAAGTATGCATGCGTGTGAGTAGATATAGTTCGCGCATAGATTTTTTGAGGTACTCCACACTAGAACTTGACACAAAAATGCATGCGTGTGGGTATCGTTCATGCACAGCTTTTGTCAAGTTTCTGCATAATATCTCACAAAGAATGAAACCCAGCCTACGACACTAACGGCCATATTATTCACTCCGGGTGTAAATCACGTTTAAGTTAATTTTACAACCGATCATTAATCCGAATTTTTTAAGCCCGCCAATTTAAACCTATATCCATAATATTCACTCAAAAACATGCATTAAACCCTCTGGATTAAAAACTAATTGGAAATTGATTTGATTTGTTGTGACATCAACATTTGGTCAATTTCACAAATTTTTGTGTCCAAAGTCAAAATGAGTGGACTCGTGTACAATAATATTAATACATTTATTTTTTAATAGAACAAAGGAGAAATTTTAGATACTATAAAGTTAATTCCAAAATGTACATGTGGTGCCATATCTAACTGTTGCCAAAACTATAACAAAATCCATTTTTCTTATCTTCTTACTTTTTGTTATATTTTCTTCTTGCTTTTTGCACTTTGACTTAATTTCTGCGAACGTAGAAATGTCAAAAATGTTACATAAAAAAATATAGTCAATAATATTAAATTGAGTTTTAGCCCGGGTTAACGTACTTAAACTGGTCTACGGAGTCCAGTTTAAACTTAAGGAATTAAACGCCGACAAGGTTAAAAAAAACGGGTTTATTATCGGGTTTAACAACTGAATATTATGGACTTGGGCTTAATTTTTGGGTTAAACTCACTTAAACCTGGGTGTAAATTTAAATCCGGATTTAAGAGAGTGAATAATAAGGCTAATATGGATTTAAGAGAGTGAATAATATGGCTGTTATAGATTTTCAGAGTTCTTCTTCATCAAAACATGTATTTGATTCTGTATCATTGAACGAATTTTGGGTTGGTATTAGGAGTGAATACTCTGAACTTGCCAAACAGGCTATATTAAATTTGCTCCATTTTGTCACACACAACGCATCGCTGTGAAGCTTGATTTTCAGCGTATACAGTGGCCGGCATAAGTATTTTGACAAAACTAAAGTTAATTCTACTCATAATTTGAACTTACTTCATGTAAATTTTGGCATCAATGGAATGGTCATTTAAATTCCGTTTGAATGATACAAAACTTTCCTTAACCCATTAAGTACCAATTGAAAATTTAGAATTTTTGTGAAATTCTACTTTTTTGACTTTTTTCCTCGGTATAAAAAAATAATGTTTTGATGCAAAAAGTTTCTCCAAACAATTCTAATAGTGACTGCAAACATTTTTTTTTTTTTTAAATCTCTTGGCTAATATTTTTTTTTTTTTTTTGATTTTTTGAAAATTGCTAAAAATGACTATTTTAGCCACTTTTTCCTCCTTTTCATACAAAATTTTTCTGAGATCATCCCATTCAAAAAATCATATGCGAATACAGCTTTCGGAGATAGAAGTCAATTTTAAAAAAAGTATAAATCAAACAATGAAACAGTTTCATTCTTCACACTAACTTTGAAACAAATATCTTAAATAAAAAAAATGGTTTTGAAATGTGTTGTTTTTCATTTTTTATGTCGTTAAGAGTTGGGGTTCCAAAAAATATTTGGGCCTTGTTTAGGGTTCCACAGCTTAATAAGTTTGAGAACCGCTGCTCTAGTAAACAATTTTTATTCGGTTCTTACAAAGAATACCATTTGAGTATGAGAAAGAAAGACTTGCACACGATGTTTGGCTTCACCGAGACGGTTGCTGCTGTTGCTACTATACGTTGGCTGTCATCCTGAAGTCTGTCTATCTATATTGTAGCTCTTAGTTTTGACTGACTGACTGACTGCTCTGTATTTTTATATCGTCTATGAAGTGAAAAAATCGAAATCATGTCAGTCGTTGAAGTACATTGATGTGATGGTTGGCCATCACCGCAAGGACTTGGGTGTATCATATCATATTCTGTTTTAAGCTTCTTTATGGATGAGAAAGAGGTTTTTAGTATCTAGTATTAGCATCTGTTTTAACAAAATGACAGCTGATCCATAGCTACTCTTTCACTTGGACTAAACCTTCAATTATAGATTTGCTAAACGTTCATGGAAAGGTAGGTTTAGGTTAGGTTAGATTAAGGGTTGTGAGGAGAATCTCACAAAACAATAGGCAGCTTAGTGGGCCCATCGCGATCCCTGGGAGAAACATCTTTTAATAGAAGGAAAATCCTAAGCAGTCAGCACTTTCCCTAAAGCATTTTATTTCCAAGTTTTCCTGCCATCCACTACAGAATTTAAATATATTCACTTGGTCGATAAGCCTTATCTCTTCTATATTGTTAAAGAAGTAATTTCCCAAAACTTTGTACCGAGTACGTGTTATGCCATAAATTCGCAGATGTACGTGATGTCTCCTCGACCCCTATATCATTGCCGAATCTACACAGATCTGTGTCTGAAAGTCCAGGTCTTTTTTGCATGCTTCCTAAGAAGACAGTGGGTTTGCCCTGCTAAGTTTAAGAATTTCCCTAGTCCGTCTGTTGTCTATTTCTGGCCACAGGGCCTTGGACATCCGGTGGCCAGTAATGTTGGCCCATCTTCGGGCTGCTTCTTTTAGTATACTACTTTTGATAGTTTCCTTAAAAGTATTCAATGGTGGGTTGACGTCAACTTGTTGATTTCTCCGCCATTTTTTGCCAATTCGTCGGCGAGTTCATTTCCTTCTATGATGGAACCCAGCATAAGCTGACTTGGTTCTGTACACATAATGCCTTAAACATTGTGCGACAATTCTTGACTATTGTCGAATTGAGGATTTTATCGATAACTAGGAGCTATAACATGGGGGATGTGCCTCCTCCTTGAGGAAGTCCTCTTGTTATCGATGTCATTATGTAACTTTGTGCGAAAGAAGAATTGATTTTCCTAGTGCTGAGCATTTGGCATATCGAGTTGGTTATTCTCTGCTCAGTGTTAACTCTTCCTAAAGCATTTTTAATAGACATCGCACCTACATTATTAAAAGCTCCCTCTATATCTAAAAAGGAAGTATTCTCTGTAGTGTAAGCTTTTTTCTATTTTTCCTATGACTTCATGTAGAGCTGTTGGCTGCAGGAAATAAGGCCCCAATGAAATAAGGCCCCAAAAGCGAAAATGAAATAAGGCCCCAAAGTTGGGGTGTTATTTCATAATGAAATAATACCCCAATTTCAAATATGAAATAAGGCCCCACAGCGATGAAATAAGGCCCAAAAAAAAAAAATTAAATAAGACCCCAGATCTGACAGTAAACCCAATCAGGGGGGTTTTCATACGTTTTCATTTTTCGTTTGGGGTCTTATTTCATTTCTTCTTTTGGGGCCTTATTTCATAATGAAATAACACCCCAATTTTCATTAGGAAATAAGGCCCCAAAAAAGTATACAGGAAACAACAACAACGATTTTAATAAAATTTGGGGTGTTATTTCCTTTTTTGGGGCCTTATTTCCTAATGAAAATTGGGGTGTTATTTTATTTCATTTTATGTTGGGGCCTTATTTCATTGGGGCCTTATTTCGCAGAGCCAGAGCTGTTTCTACTGATTTGCCTTTGGTATACCTATGCGTGTTGTGTCCTGCTAATTAGATTATTGTCACATTTGCTTCTCACATAAACGTCCAGGATTCTTTCGAGAGCCTTTAGAATGAATGACGACAGACTTATAGGTCTGAAGTCTTTCGCCATTATATGACCTTGTTTCCTTGCTTTGGGTATCAAAACCACTTTAACCTCCCTCCATATTAATGGTAGGTATATACAATATACCCTGTTCTAAGACTGTGCTTAAAGATTTCCCTAATTCTTTGTGTTAATCCGAGTCCGGTGCTTTTTGCAGCATAATTAACGCTCGTATCTTTTTGCGGACAGAAAAGGGGATAAATGCCCGAAATTTGGAGATTTCAAGGGATATCGCAATTTAAAAAAGAGGATATATAGGGGATAAGTTTTTAACTTGTTTTCGCACTGAAATTGATGAAATTCAAGAATAGTATCAATACAAAAATTAATGTAAATTGTGTTTAATAAATTATTATTATTTTTAAATTACATATGTGTTTAATAAACAACCAACGTGCCATCATCACCGTCGTTGTCATTCGCATCTGTATCGTTTTCGATAGCAATAATTTCTCCACTTTTGATTTTCTTCTTATATTTGTCTTCTGCAGCGATTGAACGAAGGACTTCAGGCTTCGTTTTCAGAAATTTGTAGAATTCAATGCATGAGTATTGAATATTGGAAATTGGAGGGTTGTGGACGAAGCGTCTATGTCGGATCATCGATGGATACGCTTCAAAGTAGACTTCCATAGTAGGGCATGTAGTATACATAGGAATCCTAAAAAAGCAGATTGGGCTAAATATGCGATAGTGGTTAATCAGAATCTTGATACCCAACTCAGTCCTGGCAGTAGCTACTGCCAATGACTTGGATAGGGCAGTGGAGCTGATAAACAAAACACTTATAACGGCATTTGAGAAAGTATGCCCGGAAAATAAGACACCACAAAGGGTACAGCCGAAATGGTGGAACAGGGACATAGGGTTGAAACAGAAAGAAGTAAGGAAACTTTACAATAGGGCGAAGTTGGTCAGGGATGACGCTACATGGAATGAGTATACTGAATGCAAAAGACAATTCAAATACTTAATTAGGAAATCCAAACGAGCTTCGTGGAAACTTTTTTGCGAATCAATCGCGGATACAGAT
This sequence comes from Cheilosia scutellata, assembly GCA_955612985.1. Lineage (NCBI taxonomy): Eukaryota > Metazoa > Arthropoda > Insecta > Diptera > Syrphidae > Cheilosia > Cheilosia scutellata. Next base: position 101,508,001 of record OY015312.1, on the reverse strand, counting down.
AAGGCTTCGAGACTACGTAAAGTACTCTCAAAAGAGGCGATTGTACCTAGCTACCTCAAAAAGAAAGACGGTACCTGGGCCGAAAGCAGTCAGGAGGTTCTGGTAACCCTGGTGGAATCTCATTTTCCCGGGGCTACTATCCCAGAGGATTCTGAGCTGCAAAGTCGTACAGATATCAATATTGACCCTCATATGGAGGGGCAGATAGTTGATCTCATAAATCGGAAAAAAATGCGGTGGGCTATACAGTCCTTTAAACCGTATAAATCCTCGGGCCCAGATGGAATTTTACCGATCATGCTGCAAAAAGCACCTGAGAGGGTAATACGGAAAATTATGAAGATTCTAAGACAGAGTCTGAAACTAGGGTACATACCAGCAGCATGGAGGGAAGTGAACAGTGAAGGTGGTTTTCATTCCCAAAGCTGGCAAGCAGGGGCATACAACAGCCAAGGATTTCAGACCAATCAGTCTGTCATCTTTTATGCTAAAAACCCTAGAGCGGTTATTAGAAGCTCATATCAGGATCAAATGCAAAAATGGATTCTTAAGCGAATCGCAGCATGCATACATGAAGGGAAAATCCGTAGAAACAGCTCTACATAGCGTAGTAGGGAAGATAGAAAGAAGTTTACACTTGGGCGAGTTTGCTCTAGCAGCTTTTCTCGATATTGAGGGTGCTTTTAATAACGTAGAGGGCAAAGCTATAAAGAGTGCCATGTTAAATATGAACATTGAACACAGTATAGTTATATGGGTCTGCAACATGCTTGCAAGTAGGAAGATAAACTGCTCCCTTGGACAAAGTTCCATTAGAATGGCGGTGACAAGAGGTACACCACAGGGGGGAGTCCTTTCACCTCTCCTTTGGGTGCTTGTTATGGACGACATTCTGAAGAAACTGAGCTCCAGGGGTATAAGTGCCACAGCATATGCTGATGACCTAGTTATTATCATTCAGGGAAAGTTTTTAAACACCTTAAGTGAAATCATGGATAGTGCCTTAAGAAAAGTCAACTTATGGGCAAAGGGTTGTGGACTTAACGTCAAACCCCTCCAAAACGGAACTGGTACTCTTCACCAGGAAACATAAGATACCACACTTTAACCTCCCAAAACTGGAAGGAGTGGAATTGCCTCTGTCTGACAAGGCACTGGAATGCAAATGTAGGGGAAAGAATCAAAAAGGCGTATAACGCTCTTTTTATTTGTAAGAAAATAGTAGGCAAGACTTGGGGCCTAAAACCTGCTATGGTGCACTGGCTATATACAGTGGTGGTCAGGCCCATACTCACATATGGCGCACTAGTATGGTGGAAGGCGACAAAGAAGAAAACAGTAGTCGGCAAACTGGCGTCGGTGCAGAGAGCGTCTAGCATAGCAATAACGGGTGCACTTCGTAGCACTCCTACGGCAGCGCTGGACACCTTTCTACACCTCACGCCACTTGACTTGCATATTAAGCAGCTTGCGGGAAGCAGTGCGCTACGGCTCACAACCTTGGGCTATTTTAAAGAGGGCAGTTTTGGGCACTGTACAATACTAGCGGAGCTACTCCCTGGCGTACAGGTGCAAACTGATGAAATTCACCCTCTGGTCGATTTTGACACTCCGTACGAGGTATCATACCCGGAAAGATACGAATGGCAAAGGGATAAAGTAATTAAACATTGCGAAGTAGCAGTCTATACAGACGGCTCAAAAACAGCGGAAGGTACTGGAACTGGAATCTCAATCTACTCCGTAGACCCAGACCTAAAAATGTCTATACGACTGCCGGATACAAGCAGTGTCTTCCAATCAGAAGTTCTGGCTGTTCTGAAAGCGGCAGAGCTAATACGGATGAGATCTGTATCTGGAAGGGATATAGCCATCTACATCGATAGCCAGGCTGCGCTCAAGGCACTGGAATCTACAAACATCTATTCTGAATTAGTCAGGAACTATCGCACAATGCTCAAGGCATTATGCAGTCAGAACCGAGTGAGACTGTGCTGGGTACCAGGACACTGCGGTATAGCTGGAAATGAGCAGGCTGATGAGCTTGCGAGAAAAGGCGGGGAAATGTTAGATGGAGGAGATGTTGATATTAAACCACCTCCCTGCAACATAAAAAGTGATATTAGGAATAAAATAACTAAGGAAGACGACCGGAGGTGAGAGGGCCTCACCGGTCACGCAGTATCTAAGCACTTTGGCCGCAATACGACCGTAAAAGATCTAGGGTAATCCTCAAACTAGGCAGGGAACAGCTCAGGACACTGATCGGCATATTATCAGGGCATTGTCTTCTTAGAAAACATGCCAAAAGGCTCAGGCTGGCAGACTCGGACAATTGTAAATTCTGCGATGACCTGCAAGCCGAAGAGGACATAACACATATACTTTGTGAATGTGAGGCAATATGTCGTAGTAGAAGGAAATTTCTGGGCAGGTACTTCTTCCAACATCTAGAGGAGATAGACAATACCAACTACAAGGGGCTACTTGGTTTTTGCAGGAAAATTGGGGTTTTCTCAAGGGCAAGTGTTTAGGTGTTTTTCCATTGTAGGTCACTGCAATTGGTTCCCTCTAGGGATCGCGATGGGCCCTTTTGGTGCCTAGTGCCGTATGAGACATCTCTCTCATACCCCTATTTAACCTAACCTAACCTAGTACTGAATATTACATTTTACTGTGAGAATTGCTTTTAACGTTTTGATTTGCAATCGAGTTTTTTCATTGGTCCAAGGCTTGGTCATCGCAGAAAAGACTCGTTCCACCGATACTGTTGTTCGCGGCAAGCACAAAGGGCCTTACCAATAATCATTTTTAGTCTTCTACTTAAATATTTTGACGGTCACAATGGTTAATTTTATATGGAAATTTTCGCAATTGTGACTTCGTAAAAGTTAGCCTGGACACTAAAAATGATTATTATTACCGCGGAAAATTTATTCATTCCACCAACATATTTTCGGCTTACAGATGTTTGAATATTTCCACCAGAAATCTGCTATGGTGAAAAGAGGAGTTTATAGGATAAAAAAGGGATTTTGGAAATTTTCAGGGGATAGTTTCTTTGACTTCGAAAAAAGGGATAATCCTCTAAAAAAGATGATAGATGCGAGCGTTAAGCATAATCGGTAATATGCCGCCTGCGCCTGAGGATTTGTATGGTTTGAATGACCAAATGGCCCATCGTACTTTCCTCCAGTTTATCACCCTGTCTATTGTTTCATCATCTGGTGATGAGTCTTCTGGGGCAGTGTTGCCCAAAAATTGGGTGTCAACCAGTGTCTCCAACACTTCCTGACTACTTTCAGCCCAGGAGCCGTCGATATTCCTTATGTAACTAGGGGCGTAGCGCGCAGGCCTCTTTCGGGAGTATCTTTCGTATAAATCTCGAGGTCTCACTCGTTTCAACTATGCTGTTACAAAATTGCTGCCAAAATTTTCTTTTTGATTGCCTGATTAAGTATTTTAAATGCTTCTTGCATTCGCTGTACTCGTTCCAAGTGCAGTCTTCCCTGATAAATTTCGCCCTATTGTAAAGCTTTCGAACTTCCTTTCTTGTCTTTTCTATTTTCCTATTCCACCACTTGGGTTGTGCCTTATTTTAGGTGGTTTGCTTAACGGACATGCTCTTTCATGCGCCGTGATTAGCATTGAGTTTAAGTTACCTACTGCCCTGTCAATTTATGTGGTATTGCTGCCTAAAATTGGTTTTTCGTAAAACTGTGCCCTCACTATTTCTGCGTGAGGGAAAGGTATATGGAGTATGGACGCTCCCGGGCTAATATCTAAGATTATCTGTAAATATGGTCGCAATGGAGTCGGTCTTTTTCAAGTTATAGGTATCCGAACACATTTTTGAACTCATTTTTATATACAGGGTTTTTCAATAAGAGCGCTACAAAAGTTTTTTTAAATAAAACAAAAACGGTTTTGGATATCAATGAAATTCTTTATTCCTGTGAAAGTACGTTCGATTCCATTATGTATGGAACTCGATTTCTTTTGCATGGCCACCACGGGCACGCTTGCAGAAGTCCAGACGCTGAACCCAATTTTTGACGGTTTTCAAGCATAAATCTGCCGATACTGCGCAATTTCACGTTCGATATTCGTACAAAGTTCATCAATCGTCGCTGGCTTGTTGGCATAGACCATAGACTTGACGTAGCCCTACAGGAAATAGTCTAACGGCGTCAAATCGCACGACCGAGGCGGCCAAGCGACTGGACCATTTCGTGAGATCAATTGTTGATCTGCTAGGACGATTATGACGACCATAAATTGAACGTAGCGCTCTTAACGTTGAGGCCACTGACTCCGAATTTCGGTAGTAAATTTTAATAATTTCGACTCGTTGTTGGCACGTATATCTTTCCATCATCACAAACCAGAGAGAATAGACCACCAGCTTCGGCCAAAAAAGAGAATTCCATAGAGCCAGTTTTGAAATGAGTAGCGCCGCCTCCTTTTCTATCTGTGAATACGTGTTGTACCACAGAAATAACTGTAAATGTTATTAGGTGCCAGTGTATGCGTGACCAATTCGCCCGCCATTTACTTTAGCATGGCACACATACTTAACCACCTAATAACTTTTTGAAACTGGCTCTATGGATCTCTCATTTTTGGGCAGAGCTGGTGGTCTATTCTCTCTGGTTTGTGTCCATCATGAAATGGCAAACCTTACTGAAGAGAAATGTCAAAAGAGCGGCAAGAAATTCGGCGTCGTTTGCTGTCCCTGTCGCTCTACTTTTGTAGCGTCCCTGTTGAAAAACCCGATATATAGATACAGACTAGCTGTGCACGCAACTCTGTTCGTGTTGTGAAATACAAGTTGTCTAGTTTATTTATCAATAATAATCATAGTAACTAAACCTATCGTAATATCAAGTTTCAGCCACCTGCGCCCTTCGTTAGACAAACAGTGCGTTTGTTCAAGGGAATGTTATTCGTTTGCCCCCACCGCTTCAAAGCAGAACCACAATCAAGAACAACCCTTAAGCGGCCCATAGACACTACACTTGTGTCTGCACCGGTGTCGGTGTACGGAAATGTGTGCTGTGTGTGGGCTGGTGCGCACACCGATTTTGGTGTCAGACACGGTGCGAGTAAAATCAAAAGTTTTTGATTTTTGGTGTCGGTGTCTCGATCGGTGTGATGTGTATGGCGGAATGCCACACCGGTGCCAGTACACCGGTGCAGACACAAGTGTGGTGTCTATGGGCCGCTTTAAGTATTTTTTTTTATTGATTTAAATTTCCCCAAATCGTTTTTAAGTATGTTTTTGGCCATCAAAATGAAATTTTTTGTTTCCTTATATGTCAGCTTCCTAGCTGTTACCGTTTTGGTTGAGCGTTGATCAGCAATCGGGACAAATTGTTTTATACATGAGGATGAGATTATACTGCATTCTCCATCGAGTCCCAAAGGACTCAATTTTGTTCTCATTAACGCACACATTAGTCGATCTCATGGTGCACACCTGAAGCGGATGGCGATGCATACCAAATTAAATGTTCTTTCATTCTTTTGTTTAATACTACAAACATTCAATTATTGTAAGGACTTCTGTTTCCAGTGCAAAAAAATGTAACACCCACTACTAACGATATACATACATGTAAGGTACACAAAAATAAAACGATTTACGGACAAAGAGCTATTGCATCCTCATTCTCGCGTAGAGTAAAAACCGCGTACACTCACATTAATGTTTCTCTCCGTTTAGCTGTTTTTGGTTCAGCCAAGGGACTCCCTCCCACCCAAGCTCAGCTATTCGAGTAAGTAGCGAAATCTAGAAAGTTATATTCTTTTGCGCCCGAAACCAAATACCTACCAATGGGTGATGCAAGACTATAAAGTACTGTTTGGTTAGCTATTTGAGGCGGAAACTGAGGGGCCATTGAAGAGAACGGTTGCCACCTGTAAAAGTAACTCCTTCTTAGTTTGGTAAGCATTAAATACATTTCCGGTTTCTATTAAGATACACACTCGTACATTTTTGTTGCATTTATAAATTACAAATGTAAGGCAAAAGAACAACGCCGCCGGCGGTACTGTGTAAAGCATTGTTTCATGTTAAAGAATGAGGTAGATGGACGCATTAAACTACACAACCACCACCGGCCAGTCAGAGTGTACTTTGTAGAAAAAAAAACCACACATACGCGCGGTGAGGAACTTTTAATGGCGACGACTTGAGCTAAACGTCCTTGTATGCTGTACGAAAACCAACGCTTTTATACATACAGCTCTTAGCCGGCGAATAAAAGTCTAAACCACTTTAGTTATTTATTGCACTACCCAATGGAAGCTGTATTGTACTAGAATGATGAAAGTACAATATATAGAGAATATTGCACGCTTTTACTTATGCAGTACCACAACATGAAATGCCACGAATGGAGAGGCAGAAGTCCCATATTTGTTGGAAGAGAGTTGTAAAAGTGCTAAAGTGGTTTAGTTTATATAATAGTTTATAATTTTGGGTTTCAAGCTGTTGACCAGAAATATTCTGTTCACTTACGCTAAAGGCTTTGTAAATGGAAAATACCTAATTATTTTATCCTGATTAATTGAGAATTTTAGGAATCAGGACACGAATTCTGAATAAATCCATAATTATTATTAAATTTTTAGCCAAGCCCGTCGACCGCGTAGACGCACTTTTGAAAAAAAAAAAAAAAAAAAAAAAAAATGTCTGTATCAGCTCCGTTCATGGTTTCAGTTAAATTTTCTTAATTTTTTCAAAATGAAAACCGAACTAAAAATTTAATTCCTCGAAGTGAAACGGTAAAATCTAAATTTCCCTCGGTCCAATTTTGTTTATTGGCAAAGCCACCGACTAAAAAGTAAGCCTCATCATTAAACATCAAGACTCAAAAAATGATCGCGTGACTATTTGCTAAACAGTAGGTAGGTACCTACTAAATAAAAAGTACCTACTAAATAAATATCTGAATTTGGCTATTTTGAAAAAAAAAAAAAAATAAAAAATCCAAAAGGACACCGTTTTTATGAATGAAATTTACGTTATAGCAAAAATTGCAACTGATTTGGGTTCATTTAAGTAAGGTTAGGTTTGGTGGCTCTCTTGACATAGATGAAAATCGTTGGTCCATTGTGGCACCACCCGAGATGAAATGGCTGGAGGCCTAGGCCGGATATACGGGTGTGATTGCTGGGAGCCATACCCACTTTATTTGAGAATCGAGTGAATTCCCTTAGCGTAATGCCAGAATTGATTGATATCTCGAGCCCGACGCTGTATTTCTAGACATTGAAGGAGTCTTCAATAATGTCAATACAAAATATTCAATAATTCAGTAAAATCAACGTTGAAGTCATGGTGAAGTACACGAAGGAACAACGTTTACAAATAAATTAAAATTTACTACCGAAATTCCAAGTTGGTGGTCGCAACTTTAAGAGCGTTAACGCCAATTTTCGGCCGTAAGCCTCTTCCCAGTATGACAGGCGCATTTTTGGTTAAACGGCTTCGTCAATAAGCCAAATATCCGTTACTGGACAGGTGAGAACCCTCATGTGCTTCATTAATTCCGGTGGCGTTATTGCGCACTTTCTTTTTTTCGTCGATGAAAATGACCGACACGTTACGGTAAATCGTATTCGCTACAGAGACTATTTCTTTAATTTATTTAACTGGGCGTTATTGCATGCATCCGGTTCCAACAATACGGTGCCACAAGCCACACAGTCGTCGTTTGGTTGATAGCTGATACTCTGTAGTCCTCTGGGATTGAGCTTCAGCCACAGCTGCGATATTCTCAGCAGAACGGCAGCATATCGTGTTGTCCCATACTCTCCTAGTCTAAACGTCGTATAGTGTTTGCCCAGTTGGTGTTGAACGACCGGGAAGCAGTGATGGGAAATGAACTTTTTAAATTGTACTTTTCACAATTTGAAATTGTAACTTTTAGGACTGAAGTGTATCTTCTAGACCGAGAGCCCACAGTAATTTTTGGGTGTGATTGATAACACAAAATAACTCACATAATTAGGTAGTTCTTAAGTAGTTGTTTTTAAATGTTACCGTCTTCATGCTGTAGTGGGGGCAATGGTGAGTAATTGCTTAATCAAAAATGCAGATTTTTCTGAATTACAAATAATTGGTATAACAACTTTAATATCATTTCAAAATATAGAGTTAAGTGTCCTCATTACCAATATGGTGGTCCAAGACGTTTTTCAGGCGGCCTTCTACCTGCAAGACGCTCTTAAAGTAGCCTAAAATCGATTTTTTAAATAGTTGTGATCACTTTTTTTTTCTTCTCCTATATATACAACTAGCCATCCTGATGACAAATATGGTGGTCCAAGACGTTTTGCAGGCGGTCTTCTTGCTGCAAGACGCTCTTAAAGTAGCCTAAACCCTAAAAATCGATTTTTTAAATAATTGCAGGACTAAATCGATCTTAGGCTACTGTAAGAGCGTCTTGCAGGAAGAATTAAGACTGAATTAAGACGCTTTCTCAGGAAAATTATACTCTGAATCTATGAAACTCTAACATTGAAGGGCCTACTCTATTACTTTAAACATAATACCTACAATCGAACACATCAAATCGGAAATGAAATGTCAACACTGTCAAACGCGCGTAAAAGTAGCAAGTAGGTCTGCTTGTTCGATGTGTTGAACCTTACTATGTATATTTACTATCTAAAGTCGATATTTACGCCAGAAGTCGCATTTTAGCTTGTACCATATGAACGCGTTGTTTATACATAATCTGTTACGGTACGCGCTCAAAAACGCCACAGTGAATGAAAAGCTATAGGTTTTTGTTGTGTATCTAAAGAAGTGTTGTGAAATTATCTTCTCTGAGTGAAAATGAAATCTCAACACTCAAGAGCATGCGTGCACTGTGCTTCACAGTGCCCCTGCGCATGGCCTATGAAATTTGTTTCTTAGTTGGTTAGCCGAATGTAGAATAGAATTTGAAGCTGAATGCATTTTATATTCTTTATTTACAAATTCTGGATGTATTCGTAGTGTGGGTATGAAATTGTATCTTTTAAAGAAGGATTGTAACTGCGTAACTTTTGAAGCAAAAATATGTTTTGCTAATTGTATCTTTTTCGAGTGAATTGTAACTGTGTAACTTTAATTTCTGATTGTATCCAAAAGATACAATTGTATCCACTTTTCCATCCCTGCCGGGAAGTCTGCGCCAAAATTCACACTGCGCCAACTCTACCGACGAAATATTCCGCAAAAATCGAAATAATTATTCTGCGGTCCTTAGGAGTATATTATAGCGATTCATGTCTTATTGACGTGTAACAAATACAAACTGTTTACTTCACAAATAATATGAAAGTAGAATTATGACATTTGCCGCCATTTGCAAAAATTATAGCATCTCCGATAGGGCGATGACTTTTGCGCCACCTCGTATAAATATTTCCACCTATTTCAATCGGACTCCACTACCACTATGCAGAGCTCATTGAGCTATATGCCTTGTTGACTAGACTTCATGGATTTCATCCTTTGACTCCTGTCTGATACCCAACAACGTAATAATATAGTTTGTCTCAAAAACTCCTTCAAAGGCCTATTCGCCAGAAGTTACTTTTCCAGCTCCTCGACTTCGCAACCCATTTAAATAATTTTGCCAAAAGCCGTCTCTAATACCATATGCCAACCTTACTTACCGCCAAATAAACTTATTCCATAAAAGGCCTCCAGCCCCCCCGACCTCCTCGCCTCGCTTGCATAATTTCTCTTAGTCATGTTAATGGGGAGTGTACTCACTAAAATCAACTTTCTCTGTTCAAGTGCAGCTCGAGCGAGCTACCATAGTTTTGAAGGGAAACATGTTTTCAATTTTCCCGCTAACAAAGTACCAGCCACTCAAGGAGCGCAAAACTTTTCTCAATGTGAAGCGTTTATTAGCCTGACTACATCATCCGTACAAGGGTTATAAACAAACTTGTGATTAACAATTCCACTGAGTTCTGCTACCGTTCTCGTCACTTCACATACATCGCTAACTCCTTTGTAGCCACACTTTCAGTGTAGGTAACAAAAAATTAAAAAAATAATAATGCGAGAACAATAATTATTTGTACAACCACAGTGGGCTGATGTTTATCCAATGCTCGTGTAATTTTCTGCCCTAATAACTGCCTTAAACTACATAAGGCTTGAAAGATGCATTCCACTGAGATGCAAAAGACCCAACGCAAGCGACCCGACCATACTGACTGAGGACGCATAGAGAAACTACCTGAAAGTTGTTTTCAGTATTTTTATTTTTTTTTTTTTTTCGATTCGTTTTCGCTACACATTTCTGCTTAATTAACCTTGCAAACGTTTCGAGTGTTGTAGAGAGATCGGAAGTGACGGTGGAAGTCGTGACGCCTTCCTGGTACCAATGGGATGTAGTAAAAGGGAAAAACTTGCCCAGAACTTGCTTCAAAGTGGTGATAATTACCAACACTATTAGTTCGCCTGGTGCTTATATGGAACTTAATTTTGTAGGTGGTGTAAGGCTTGCATGCTGAAGCCCGCAGTTAGTTCTCGTATATAGTGAAAGAAAAGTTTTGCGTTAAAAGTTTCAAAAGTAATTGCAAAAAGGTACCTCAGGAGAGAGAGAGAGTAAACGAGAAACAGATGGCCACGACGACGGAACTTCGTGAATCGATTAATTTTCTTCCACTGGTCAAGATGTTTGATTAACTTAATTACAAGTTGGTTGTAAGATCCGTATTTGTTTCCGGTTTCGAATTTCAGATGCAGTTCATATTAAGGATTGTACTTCTTTAATAATTCAAGGGCTTACGATATGATTTTAGCACCCTTCCCCAATGGAAAATCGAAGGCACGTATATTTTCGTGTAGGTATACTAAGAGAAAGAAATTATATTTCTATGTTGGGTTAGATAAGTGAGTTTAGGAAGAAGATGCTTCTCATTCATCACAGTCAGGTCTATATACAGAATTGTAGACCCATTGTGATACCAATTGGGGGTGGGGGGCTTCCTACACTTGTCGGTCTCTTTAAGGTTCTTTTATCCAGCCTGATGTCCTCGAGAACAGAGAGAGAAGCACCAGATATGTCCTCGAAATAGTATATCTGCCGAAGAGTTCTATCCTTGAGTCAACAGAGGATTAGATAGTGAGAGAGTAAATGAGGGTATACTCCTGGGCCTCGTCCTCGCTCCACCCTCTGCACCTGCACATTTCGTCGTCGATTAGTTTTAGTTACATTGTAGGATGTGTTTTTCGATTCTGATTCTACAGTGTCTTGGCCATGGTTTTCGAGATATAACACGCAGGTGTAAAGTTGTTCCCATCTGTTATTTGCTGCATTAAGGGATTGTTGAATGTTGATCCACTATTCCTTTGATAAGGTAGAAACTTCTCTTGCTGGCTCATGAGCCATTTCGTCATCTCAGATTGGACAAAAAATGGCAGATTAGATTAAATTACCTTAAGTCAGTCCATATTAATTTTATGTTTAAAAACGTACTATATATTCCTGTATACATAAACAACAATGTAGTGGAATACTCAAATACAGCTAAATATCTAGGCACGACTCTAGATGCTAAACTGCGTTGGAAAGCGCACGTAAAGAAAAAATGAGATGAGTTGAAAATGCGATACGGTAAAATATATTGGCTTATTGGGAGATATTCATCTCTGTCCAATTACAATAAGTTATTGCTATATAAGAAAGTTCTAAAACCAGTATAGCTAACGTGACCATTTATATTTTGGCAAAAAGCGGCGGGTTTTTTGAAGCTAAAAGCGGGCGTGTTTTGGCGGGTTTGGCGGGTGAACAATTTCGTCCAAAATAGTAGAAAACAGTTTATTTCACGTATTGTCACGTAAAATCTAATATAATTCTTAAAAAATAAACTTCATCAGTTTTTTTAATATACGGAGAAACGGCTTCCAAATCTTGCGTAATCGTTACATATTTTTTAATTTTTGGATTTTTCGGCATCTCAGAGTCGGTGTGTCTCTCTTTATCTTTATACATTTTACCGTCGTTTTTAGAGTGTCAATGAATAACATTTGTTGCTTCTTTGACTCATGATATTTGCAATTTTCGCGCACTTATGCCAACTGAAGTTGTCTACGCAGCTTAGATCTGCCATCAGGGTTGTTATATGTTTTTTAATTAAAAAAATCTTCAAATGTAGTGAAAAATGAACAAAAGAAAATTCTTAAGAGAATTAAATTTCGATTTTTTATCAAAAAGCGGGAAAATGGTTGTAGTGCCGGGTGGAGGGTTTTTAGGTAAAAAAGAGGGTAAAACCCGCCAAAAGCGGGTGAAATGTTCACATTAAGTATAGCACATGTCAAATAAATTTGCAAAAAATTCAAGTTTTCCAAAAAATAGTACCTACTAAGGAACATAGTTAATGCACCTTGGTACATACGCAACGCTGATCTACATAGAGATCTAAACATTGAAATGGTTGGGGAAGAAGTTAAAAAAGTTGTCCAAAGGCACAGAAGTAGACTTCTTAACCATGTTAACTAAGAAATAACAGAACTTTTAAGTACTGACAATGTAATCAGAAGATTAAGGCGGGTAAAACGGGAGTCTGGCAGAATCCCGAAAGCCCAAAATCCCGAAAACCCCAAATCCCGAAAGCCCAAAATCCCGAAAATCCAAAATCCCGAAAACCCACAATCCCGAAAAGCCACAATCGCGAAAATCCACAATCCGGAAAATCCAAAATTCCGAAAGTGAAACTAAAAATTTTATTGTAGCAACAAAAATATAAGCCAAATTTATTTAACAAAAAAAAAAAAAAAAAACAAAATAACAAACTTCAAATAAATAAAACATAACAAAAACAGTTCAAGTCTTATTAACAAAAACATATAAAAAACGATCCATGACAAAACAATATCTAATAGCTACAAGTTCATATTGTACGCAATTCCTGTTAGAAAACTTATTTCAGAACGCTCGTTACGTTCCGCGTAAATTTAAAAAAATTTTTTTTTGCTTTGTCACATACCTAACGTTTTCTTAGTTGTTGCGTCTCACCGGCAATTATTTTAGCCAAACATGTCTTCACACGGATTTGCTCTTACATAAAAGAGCAATCAGTGAATATACACCAATGTGTGAATGCCCCGCGAGAACTTTCATCCGGCGGCGCGCGGTGCCACGCCTCTACGTTGTTCTGTGTCCGCAGCAGATTTTGTTTCAAAAGGTTACAAACCGACCACAAATTAGGGGAGTATGCAGGACTCCCTGAAAGTCCGTAACGTTTTCTTTTTCTACTCACTTTGTATTACGATGTTCACTGGCTAACAAAAATCTAGTCGGTCCAGCTATCACACTATATGAGATCAGCACAACTGAATGCACATTGCCAATTCCAGCGCAACATTACAAAACATTATTACGGTAAATGGAATGGACAAACGCTTGGGTATTTTACATTCTTCTTGGGTATTTTACATTCAAAACAAAATTAAAAATTTGCGCAGATTTTCATTTTATATAATTTTTCGGGATCTCGTTTTCGGGATTCTTTTTTCAGGATTTTGGCTTTTCCGGATTGTGGGTTCTTGGGAGATTAGGTTTTCGGGATTTTGGTTTTTCGGGATTTTGGATTTGCGGGATCGTGTCCCCAATCCGAGTAAAACCTCTTGATCTATAAGAGTTAGTTAAGACCAAGAAAGTAGGTAATATTTTCAATCAAAAAAGTATAGAAATCCGACAAACGGCGGATTTATCTTCAGAATTTTTTTTAAATGAATCAAAAATAAATGGCTGATTAATATTTTTTTTTTTAATACTTCTCCCGGAAAAGGCGACTAGGTGCGATTATTTAAAGGATGGTAATATCCAGGGGCGTAGCGAGGGGAGGGGGCGCACCCCCCCCACGCTTTTCAAGAGTCGGCAAATCAACGATCAATTTTGAAAAATTAGGTCTTAAGTTTGGATTTCCATTAGGTATAGATTTTTAAACTTGTAAATGTATAGGTATACAAAAGTCGGCATTTTCAAAGACTGAAATCCTTAAAATTTAACGTGTTTAGATTCGATTTTAAAAAGGGCGGTCAGCATCGGTGAATTTGCCGACTGAAATTCTTAAAATGTTGCGTGCGTAAATTTGATTTTAAAAAGGACGGTTGGCATCGGTGAGATTGCCGGCTGAAATCCTTAACATTTAGCGTGTTTAGATTCGATTAAAAGGGCGGTCAGCATCGGTGAATTTTGCCGACTGAAATCCTTAAAATTTATAGAGTTTCGATTGGCATTTCTAATTTGAAGTTAAATGCGAACTTTAACAATTCGCGGCAAACGTGTGTTTGGTCAAAGAGGAGGATATTAATTATCCCATCTATTAAGAAAATAAGTTTATAAACAGTTTAAATAACTGAATTATTGTTTGAGAGAATTACATTACCAACAACTCGTAGACACAGTCACTTTGGTAGGAATGATAGCTATTTCGAACTACACCACTAATTCATCATCAGACTCCTTTAAGTGATTGCTTGAATAGTTTTTGAATTCTGACAGTCAATTCTCCGTATATATCCACATGGGAAGACATTTCTGTTTTCCCCTGTCTGGAAGTGAACTTGCACCTCGATTTTTCTCAATTGACCAAGTGACTACCACTTGCGCTAATTGAGCGACGAATACAAGCCCGCCAACTGGTGATTAGAACGGAGGAGAAGACCAACCTCTGTGCGTTGTTGTTGCTACGAGGTGTTTTTGTTTATTGTCGTTCTCTCGGTTTTCTTCACCTCTTCCTCTCTTTTTTTTTCCCGCACGCTGTGAGATTTTCAACAGATTCATACGAGAATCACCAGTTGGCGGGCTTGTATTCGTCGCTCAATTAGCGCAAGTGGTAGTCACTTGGTCAATTGAGAAAAATCGAGGTGCAAGTTCACTTCCTGACAGGGGAAAACAGAAATGTCTTCCCAAGTGAATATATACGGAGAATTGACTGTCAGAATTCAAAAACTATTCAAACAATCACTTAAAGGAGTCTGATGATGAATTAGTGGTGTAGTTCGAAATAGCTATCATTCCTACCAAAGTGACTGTGTCTACGAGTTGTTGTTAATGTAATTCTCTCAAACAATAATTCAGAGACTGAAATTCGACATAATTTCCCAACAGAAATTGTCAGGGTCAATCCCAAACAAGCGAGAATCGTTGTTACTCCTCGCTTCCCCACGCAGTTTAAATAACGAAATTTCGAATTCCAAACTTTTTGGCACGAACGAAAACACCCGCGCGATTTGTCAAAGTTTATTCGCAATCGCAATCCACATCATTTAATACGCGTTCCACAAATTAACCTCAAACTAGACATTGTGATGGCTGAAATCCGCGAACTGACGCGACCTAGAAAAGTGTTCATGTGAACGGACTGTCAAAACTAACTAACTAACTAACTTTCTAATATAAATTCAAATCTATAAAAATAAGGAGACTATTCCAGGTATAGGTATACATAACGCTCGTATCTATCCTCTTTTTTAGGGGATTATCCCTTTTTTCGAAGTCAAAAAAACTATCCCCTGAAAATTTCCAAAATCCCTTTTTTATCCTATAAACTCCTCTTTTCACCATAGCAGATTTCTGGTGGAAATATTCAAACATCTACAAGCCGAAAATAGTGAGCACAACGAAATTGCTATGTTGGTGGAATGAATATATTTTGTGCTTGTCGGGAACAACAGTATTGGTGGAACAAGTCTTTTCTGCGATGACCAAGTCTTGGACCAATGAAAATTGCAAATCAAAACGTTAAAAGCAACTCTCACAGTAAAATGTAATATTCAGTATTCAACTCATGCATTGAATTCTACAAATTTCTGAAAGCGAAGCCTGAATTGCTTCATTCAATCGCTGCAGAAGACAAATAAAGAAGAAAACCAAAAGTGGAGAAATTATTGCTATCGAAAACGATTCAGATGCGAATGACGACGACGGCGAGGGATCATGACGTAATCTCGAATGACAAAAATTTCGAAGGCTAAAAATCTCGAAAAGTTTTTTTTAATCTCGAATGCAAAAATTTCGAATGTACAAAAATCTCGAAAGACTATGTCTCGAAAAAATCTCGAAAATAAAAAGTAAATTCAAGATTTTTCTTTGCACCCACCCCATTTCCAAACACAATTTACATTAAATTTTGTATACTTATCTCACTTTTTAACACCATTTTTAATATTAATTCGAGAATTTTGTTATTCGAGATTATGCTTTCTAGATTTTTTTTTCTAGATGTTTTAAATTCGAAATTTTTTTTCGAGATTTTTGCTTTCGAGATTTTTTTTTTCGAGAAATCGGGGAGACTCTGACGGCGATAATGGCACGTTGGTTGTTTATTAAACACATAAATGTAATTTAAAAATAATAATAATTTATTAAACACAATTTACATTAATTTTTGTATTGATACCTACTATTCTTGAATTTCATCAATTTCAGTGCGAAAACAAGTTAAAAACTTATCCCCTATATATCCTCTTTTTTAAATTGTGATATCCCTTGAAATCTCCAAATTTGGGGCATTTATCCCCTTTTTTGTCCGCAAAAAGATACGAGCGTTAGGTATACAGTATCCAAATGTATATGTAGGTAGGGTAAATGTGTCAACAGTGAATCAGTGTACACAGTGATCCACTTGCTCTCATAAAGGCTCTTTTTATTTTAAAATGAATCTGGAAATGAGAAAAGAACACATTTTAACTTCCCCTCGCAACAAACTGCGCGATCGCGTTGTCGATGTGTGTTATACTCGTATATTTGTGTTTTCAGCATAGGTAAGTCATTTTTTTTCTGTTTTGTTTTTGATCTTATTAAAAATGTGTGTATTGTAACTTCATTTGAGTTTAATATTTGTATTTTTGCTTATATAGACTTTTGCAAATTTGTTTACTTTAGTGAAATATTTTATAAATTATTAACATGTTTTTATGAAATGACAACACGGTGAATCAATGATTCTTTATCATAAATATCTTATTTTGTTTTTACACAACTATTTGTTTTAATTTACCCCTAGGCGCAACTTCAGTTACTTTGGGTTTGGATACACCGAGTTTATGTATGAACTCGGAACTTTTTCAAGAAGTGATGAGGCATTTTATTAAGCATGAGGCATTTTATTTTATTCTATTTTATTATTTTGGTTTTTAATCTTTTGTTTATCCCTAAATAATATATGGATTAATAAATATAAATATAATGAAAAAAAACTTATATTTTTACTGAATAAATAGATTTGAAATCCCTGTTTCACTGTGTACCATGCACTGATTCATTGTGTACACCCATAGTACACAGTGGATCACATGGGAAGGGGAAGACCAAATATAAGAGGTGGAGGTGTGGCGATATTTATTAAAAGATCCATTCGCCATACATTGCTCCCGGTTATTAGAACACGCTGCGTGGAGAATGTGGGTGTCAAGATTATGCTGAGTGATGGGAGGGATATAAGAATAGTGTGCGTTTACTTTCCATGTAAAGCTGCTTCTGAAATTAAACGAAAAAACTTTAAAAGAGATTTACGAAACATTCTAGTTAGGAACGATGATTTCATAATTGGAGGTGACCTAAATTGTAGGCATCGCGATTGGGGCTGTAGTCGGGCTAACGCGTGGGGTAACATTCTTTCGAACTTTTCCAATTTATTTCCGTTTTCTGTTCTGTATCCCCTTAGTCCGTCATAATGTACCATCTGGTTCGAGAGGACGCCCATCTGTTATTGATTTCTTCCTTTCAAACGTGCCCCAAACTTGTTCGCAGCCGATAGCGTTGCAAGAGTTGAGCTCAGATCAATACCCTGTTCTTTGTAAAATGTCTAAATCTGCTCAAACCTATGAACAATTGGTACCAGATTTTAAAAAAAACCAATTGGGCTAGATTCCGATCGGAATTAAACCCAATATACAGAAACCTTCCGACAGTTATTGATGATGTTAGCTCAAAAGAAGAAATCGATGTAATGGTCAAAGGATTTACAGACAAAGTACTGGAGGTAATGAATTCATGTACTCCTAAAAAAAGAAAGCAACATCACTTCTTTAAAATGCCTGATTACATTTAAGAATATATCAGAATACGTAATTCTATTAAGAGACATTGGCAGAGGTATAGGCTACCAGTATTTAGAATATACCTAAAATATTACAATAATCTTATCTCCAAGGAAATAGAAAAGCAACTAAATATTGATTGGAACACAAAGCTATCTTCTCTAGACAAAAATTCCAAGCCTTTTTGGAATATTGTTAAAGTTGTTAAAAACAAGAACAGAAGAATCCCAACTCTCCAAGATTCGGGAAATATAATGTATACAGATGAGGATAAGGCGAATGTATTCGCCACTACGTTTTTGAAAAATCATTCTGTGTCCCAACATCTAGGTGACGCCGTTACCAACCAATTAGTTAGTGAGGCTACTACAAATTTTTTTTTTTTTGGACTTGGGCAAAATCCTCAGCTTGTTGTTCCTTCCCGCGGGCGCCCGTCTGAAAATGGCCAATCAGCTTGTCTGGTTGGTGTCAGCCAAGGATTTATGCTTACGCTTTAATCGTATGTCGTGATCCATTAGTTGAGGTGGGAGAAAAACCCTAAAATCGAACCTGATACCAGAGGTGGAGAGAGCGTATAGCAAACCGTGCTTCTGGTTGCAATCGGCCGGGGGTAAAACCGGCTACTAACGAGCTCCCTCAGACGCCTTGGCGCGGGTCTGTTGTAATTAGCCTTACCCAGGTATAGCGGCGCTGCCTGGGCTGACCTTGTTTTTTCCGGCTTTACTCGTGGGAACTAAATGGACACAAATAACGTAGAAATCAAAAAAGACAAAAGAGGATTTGAAATCCCAAAAACCAATAGGGAAGACTCTAGCCAGCCGGCGATGGAACTAGGCGATGACTCTAACGAGTCGGAACCTCAGTCATCCATCTCCGGCTTGGAAAAAGATCTGGAGGAGGTGCTGCTAGCTAGTGACAGTGAGGATGCGGATTGCACACTCACTGACATTAGTATGGCCTTTAGTGAGGTGGCTGGTACTCTCACTACTGTAGACAAGGGTAACGGTGGGCAGGCAGGTACTCCCACCAATATAGTGCAGGGCAAAAGTGAGCTGGCTGGTACACTCACTCAGAAAGCTAGGGGTGTTAACGAGGTGGCTGGTACTCTCGCTAACACCGCTAAGGGTAGGAAACCGACCAAGAAAACCGGGGACGCAGGTGGGAGGTACTCTGCGGCCTCCGGAGACTCTAACGTCGGACAATTAGGGAAGGAGTTGAACGCACATCAGCTGAGCAGGATAGCAGCACGCAACGCACGACGTAAAGTCGAAACTGCGAAGCGGAAAGTTGACCAGTTCAGCGGATGTGATGTCAAGGCTTTAAGTGCCTGGGACAGGGCTAAACTTGAACAAGCCAGGGAAACCTTGACCGCGGAGGCTGCCAAAAAATCGGTGGCCGAAGCGGCCAGAACAGTAAGGGCAACTAGCCAGGCGTCCACCAGTGGACCTAGACCAGGTAGTAGTAAGGAAACATGTGGGGAAAAGGCCGTAGCGGGGGAAGTCAGGGAGAAGTTCCAAAGCAAAAGGAGCAGATCTGATGACGTCGTAGAACCGAGCGCAGCGAAAAAAGTGAAGGCTGGTACTTCGCCTGCGGCGCATCCGGTCTTCGATCCAAAGGACGAGCTCCTTGTTGCCATAGTCAACGAGCAGGAACCGAGCGGTCGCCTGACCATGGAACAGTGGGTAACCATCGAAGAGAAGTTTCAAGACGCTCTGTGGAAGAAGATGTCTTCCACAGAGGGTTGCGACCTTCAATTTGATGGCGCTGGATGGGAAGGCGGTCGCAAGGTTGTTGCTTGTGGGAACAAATCCTCCACTGAGTTCCTCAGGGAGTTTATCTCGGAGGTTGGTGAAGTGTGGAGTGGGGCTCAACTCAAGTGCGTGGCGGTGGCGGAGTTGGCTAAGTACACTCCGGCCAAAGCTTGGGTCTGGGTGCCGCTTCCATACACCTATCCGGAAAAACTGCTCGGCCTCCTACACATGCAGAATAGGGAGTTGCAGGCCAACACGTGGAAGGTGTTGAAAACAGGCCCCAGACGGCAATTTGGCCAGCACTTCTTGCTGAGCCTAAATAAGGAATCGCTCCCGGTCCTCGAAAAGACAAAGGGCATGGTGAGGCACAGCATGGGGAAGGTCATGATCAAGGTCGTGACCAAGGGAGCGGAGGTGGAAGAGCCAACTGATGGAGGTGATGCAAATCAACCTGCATCACAGTAGGACTGCGACGGCGTGCTTGGTTGAGTACATAACCAAGCACGACGTTTCAGTCGTACTAATACAAGAGCCATGGATCGGTAGCAAAAACCGCATCCAAGGGCTCCATATCAGGGAATACACGCCTTTCTTCAAGGCAAATGAAGGTAAAATCAGGGCATGCATTCTTATAAAGAACAATATAAGGGCTTTTCTTTTGAATAATTTCAGTGATGGAGACCTCACAGCTGTTTCCTGTGAACGAGAAGGGAAGAAACCTATCTGCATGGTATCAGCCTATCTCCCGTACGAGTCTACGGAAGTCCCGTCTGTCAAGATGAGGCAGCTGATGGCCAGGGACGATTGGCTCTTTGTCGTGGGCTGCGATGCAAATGCGCATCATTCTCAGTGGGGAAGCACTGATATAAATACCAGAGGTGAGTTACTTTTTGATTTTATCTTATCAACAAAGCTTACTATATGCAATAAGGGAAACACACCTACTTTTGTGGTACGAAACAGACAGGAAGTGTTAGACATCACTCTAGCATCCTGTACTGATTCGCTCACAATTTGTAAATAGAGGGTTTTAGACGAGGCATCCCTATCGGATCATAAGTGGATTCGCTTTCAAATAAGCTTCCTAAATAAGGAGAACAATACCTACAGAAACCCAAGAGGAGCCGATTGGGATAGGTACAAGGTATTAGTAGGGCAACAACTGGAGGAGGGGCCAACTCGCATGACCAATCCCCCCGATATAGATAAGGCGGTGGACAACCTATGTTCAACTTTGAATAAAGCCTACGAAAAGGTTTGTCCACTCAGAAAGACGGCTAAGAGGTCTCAACCTCAATGGTGGAACAAGGAGCTTAGCTCCAAAAGAAAACAGGTCAGACACTTCTACAACAGAGCTAAAGTAGTAGGGGATGGTATTACATGGGATGAATATGTAGAGAGCAAGAGAGAGTTTAAATACTTGATCAGGCGATCTAAAAGGAAATCCTGGAGGCTTTTCTGTGAATCGATTGCAGACACCAGTGAAGCCTCCAGACTTCGCAAAATTATTGCTAAGGATGCGATAGTCCCCAGCTATATTAGAAAATCTAATGGTGCATGGGCTGAAAGCAGTGAGGAAGTTCTAGAAGCTTTAGTTGAAGCTCACTTTCCAGGAAGTGGCACTCCAACAGCTTCGAACCCGAATGGACATTATGAGTACGCTGACGAAGCGGAAATTGAAAACTTGTTCACTTGGAAAAAAGTGCGTTGGGCTATAATGTCCTTCTCTCAATACAAAGCGCCGGGCCCTGACGGCATTCTGCCAGCTATGCTGCAAAAGGCCCCGGCCCCGGTTACAGGTAGAATCAGGGAAATTTTTATACATTGCCTTAAATTTGGCTACATACCCACGGCATGGAGAGAGGTACGAGTGGTTTTCATACCCAAAGCGGGTAAACCAAGCCATACCTCGGCGAAAGACTATAGACCCATCAGTCTTTCGTCATTTCTCCTCAAGGCACTCGAAAGGCTTCTCGATATCCACATAAGAAGCAAGTGCTGCAAGGGAAATCTATGCAACGCTCAGCATGCATACTTAAAAGGTAAATCGGTAGAAACAGCTCTACATGAAGTGGTAGGAAAAATAGAACACAGCTTAGACCACAAGGAATATGCCTTAGCTGCCTTCTTAGACATCGAAGGGGCTTTCAATAACGTTAGGGCAGAGGCTATTAAACGCGCTCTGGAAAAGATAAATGTAGATCATACCATCAGCAATTGGCTTTGCACGATGCTTGTCACCAGAAATATCAATTCCACTCTCGGACACAGTTCAATAAGAAAATCGGTTACTAGAGGCACTCCCCAGGGAGGAGTTATATCTCCCCTTCTCTGGGTTCTTGTCATAGACGATATACTTAAAGAACTCAACAACGCAGGGTTTAGCGTGACCGCTTATGCGGATGATGTGGTGATTCTAGTTCGGGGTAAATTCTTGAACACTCTGAGTGAAACCATGGAATCAGCCCTCAACAAGCTCAGAAAGTGGGCGGAAGGGTGTGGACTTCGTGTCAACCCGGATAAGACAGAACTAGTACTTTTTAGTACAAAATACAAGATACCACCCTTCAAACTACCCAGGATTGGTGGAGTGGAGCTTTCCCTCTCGGATAGCGCAAGATATCTTGGTACGGTCCTAGATAAAAAATTGAATTGGAAACTTAACGTTCAGGAAAGAGTCCGAAAGGCTCATAATGCTCTCTTCGTCTGTAAGAGAACAGCAGGAAAAAAGTGGGGATTGAGTCCAACAATGATGCATTGGTTATACATCATGGTGGTTAGACCCATCCTTACCTATGGGGCTCTTGTTTGGTGGAAAGCCACAAATAAGCTATATATACGGGATATGCTGACCAGGGTACAAAGAACAGCCTGCACTGCCATCACTGGCGCTTTACGCACCACACCCACAGCTGCACTAGAGGCGTTTATGTATCTTCTACCCCTGGACCTACAAATAAAAATGCAAGCAGGTAACAGTGCGCTTCGGCTAACTAACGCAGGGTTCTTCAAAACCAGACAGGTAGGACATAGCTCCATACTAATGGAATCCTTCTCCAACATCCCCGATAAAACGGATGATAGTTTGGGGGAAATTGACTTCGACACACCGTACGAAGTACAATACCCAGATAGGGAGGACTGGCAAAAGAATAAGGTTTCGAATGATAATGAAATTTCGATATATACGGATGGCTCCAAAACTAAGGAGGGTACAGGGTCGGGTATATACTCTAGGGATATAGACCTACACATGTCCTTAAGACTTCCGGATACATGCAGTGTGTTCCAGGCAGAGGTTCTGGCCGTGCTAAAAGCTGCGGATCTACTTGATATGGGATCAATATCCAACAAGAATATCGCTATCTACATTGATAGTCAGGCTGCGCTAAAGGCGCTAGAGTCCTTCATCATCAAATCTGAACTAGTCAGGAGCTGCCGCACAATGCTCAGAGCACTATGCACGCAGAACCATGTCAGATTATGTTGGGTACCCGGACACTGCGATATTGAGGGAAACGAACGGGCTGATGTTCTGGCCAAAACCGGAGCAGAGCTTCCACCTAATGAAACAATTGAGGGCGTAAGACCACCAATGGCCGTGGCCAAGAGAATTATTCTTGAGAATATTAAAAATAGGGCAGATCAGAGATGGTTGAATATAGTAGGGCACAGGGTCTCAAAGGCTCTGTGGCCTAAGCTAGATCGGAAAAAATCTGTAGAATTACTAAAGCTCAGCAGATCAAGGCTACGAATGGCAATAGGGATACTCTCTGGGCACTGTCTTCTAAGGAAGCACGCCATGAGATTAGGTCTAACAGACACAGACGTATGCAGGTATTGCGAAGACATACAGGCCACAGAGGATATAACTCATCTCCTCTGTGAATGTCAAGCTATCGCTCGGTACAGGAGGAAATACCTTGGTAGGTACTTCTTCGACAATTTGGAGGAGGTTGGCCTCGCAAACAAAATTGAAGCAATTTTCAGGTTCTGTAGGGAAATTAAATGTCTGGGCGAAATGGTTTAGGTTATTTGACCGTTAAGGTTCCCCAGGGATGGCGATGGGCCCACTATGGTGCCTAGTCCAATGTGATGAACTCACACCCTATTCAACCTAACCTAACCTAACCTACTACAAATTTTATTGAACAAACAACTGATACGCCTCGTGAAGAGCTTATATCTCAACAGAGCGTTGAAGATATTTTGTGTTGCTTGCCAGCAAGAAAAGCTGATGGTATGGATGGTATTAAAAATATGTGTCTAAAACAACTTCCCAAATCGGCCATTGGATACTTAACATTTATTTTAAATGTATCTATTATAATCCAATACTTTCCAAGGGCTTGGAAAATAGCTAAGGTGATACCTATTCCAAAACCAGGAAAGCCACCTTTTAAACCAAACAGCTACAGACCAGTTAGTCTGCTGAGTAGTCTTAGCAAAGTGTTTGAGAAGGTACTAAAAGAAAAATTTACGGTAGTTATCGAAGATAATAATATACTTCCAAATGAGCAATTTGGTTTCAGAAGAAATCATAGTACATCCCATCAAGTACTTAGAGTCTGCCAGCATATTAAGCAAAATCGTTCCTTGGGAAAATCAACTGGCCTGGTGTTGCTGGACATTGAGAAAGCTTTTGATTGTGTATGGCATTTGGGTCTCGTCTATAAGTTGTTGATATTTCGTTTTCCCCCATACCTCATAAAACTTGTCCTGAGCTTCCTTTCCGATCGTTTTTTCAAAGTTTTCGTGAACTATTGTTATTCTGTTTGTCATAGTGTTGTTGCTGGTGTGCCTCAAGGATCAGTTTTGGGTCCAATTTTGTATAATATTTTTATGTCTGATATTCCAAGACTCCCTTATTGTGAATTAGCTATTTTTGCGGATGACAAGGCAATATATTATTCGCATGAGTTTAGTCCCAACGTGGAGACAAACCTGACAAATGCGATTCAAATATTGCTAGGTTATTACAATTGCTGGAAAATTAAATTAAATGCCGAGAAGCTGCAAGCTATCTTTTTCAGCAGAAAACGAAAGTCTTGTTTTCTTCCAAGCAATCCGCTAATTGTAAATAACACAAGAATTGACTGGGTCCCATCCGTGAGATATTTAGGCATATATCTGGATACAAAACTCACATTTAAAGAACATACTGCTAAAACAATACAAAAAGTGAATTTAGCAATAAACATGTTATACCCATTTATTAACAGAAAGTCTTTACTGAACAAAGCCAACAAGATCATAATTTGTAAGGTAATTTTTCAGTCAATCCTCTTATATGGTTGCCAAGTATGGGGTAATTCAGCAAAATGTCATATTAAAAAACTACAAGTTTCGCAAAACAAAATCCTTAAAATGATGCTTAATCTTTCCCCGCATCACTCAACCGCTGATCTTCATACCAGAGCAAATGTTGACTTGATTCAAGATCGAATTACAAAGTTAACCACCAAATTTATCCGCAGCTGTGAGATCTCTGAAAACCCACTTATCAACCAACTAAATGTTTAACTATGTTTTTTTTTTTTTTTTTTTGTTCTAAATGCTTCTTGTGTATCAGGAATTTTTATTTGTTATTTATTATACTTATTATTTGTTATATATTAGGTATTTATTATTTTGTTATTTATTATTTATTATTGTTATATTATTTATTATTTGTTACTTGTTGTCTACTATTTGTTATTTATTATTTAATACTTATTATTTATTTATTTATTTATTTATTTATTTATTTATATATTTATTTATTTGTTTGTTTGTTTGTTTGTTTGTTTGTTTGTTTGTTTATTTATTTATTTATTTACATTTATTTATCTATTATTTATTATTCATTGATTATTATTTACCCATTTCAATGTACCTGCTTAGCTTAAATTTGTTATTTATAATTTATTCACTACAATGTACCTGATTATTTTTTAAGGTTTTCCTTTTTCCTTTTTAATTCTATTTGTATTGAAGGTTTTTAACGTATTTTTCCTTCAAAGTACTAATAATGATATTCCATAATATAATTTTTGTTTTTAGTCATGATTTAAAATTAATTGTTCAGTAGAAAGATATAATATAAATATCAAATCTCTGTATGTAAACTGCGCGGTGGCCCACCAAATGTAAATTTCAATACGAAAATAAATTATCTATCTCTCATGGGAAGGGTAATTTCAAATAATTTTATCACTATCTCAGCATTAATAAAGCTTTGTGGTTTTGTGCTTAAAATGAAGATAAAACATTGAAAAATCTATGGAAAAAATGCCATGGCTATACTATTATAAATGAGAGTCAACGGCGCTAAAAGTAAAAATTGATCCACTGTTGACACCTTTACCCTACCCTGTGCATCATCAACACTAATCACACAAACTAATCAGTTCAACGCAGCCCTTATCAGTTTTCCTACAGAACAAATCCTTAGATTTGATTTCTGCAATCGACCGCGACCGCACAAAATTAGTTCTGAATTCTCTTAAGAAGATCAGAGAAAATGCCGAAGTTTTTTCTAAGAGGCTTTTCAATCCGCATCCCAATTTGCCGAGGTCTTATTTGAAGTTGAATTAGGAGCTCCAAGAACTTCTTTGAAACAAACAACGCGTTCCGAACTAGAAACCTATTTTAGAGTGTCTATACTGGTTCCTTGCATAGATTCGTTAGTACAAAATATTACGAACATATTCTTGGTCATCTAAGACGTTCTACGATCGTTTTTTTCATCTCCCATGTTTTGCTGCAGTTGGGCCAGAATGAAATGCAAAAGCTAACATGTTAGTTTGATAATGCAATTTCGTTGTCAGCTGTAAAAGCTGAGTAGGTACATTCTTTGGTACGAAAAAATATAATCGAGTGATCCTTCTACCGAAGTTTAGAAATTGCTTGATATATTATGTGACAAGACTTACTTTAGAGGTATAAACTTCTTGCTTACGGTTTTGGCAACGCTTCGAGTTACCACAGCTAGTGTTGAAGAACTTTATTTTCAACTATGAAAAGGATTAAAACAGTGTCCCAAAGCGTTATGGAGAATGCAAGATTAAGCTCTCTTGCTATGATATCTGTTCATTCGGATATTAATGTAGATCCAGATAAGGTGATTGATCTCATGTCAAAAAAATCAAGACGTCTTCTGCTTTGAAAAAATGTGTGTAAAAAAATAATTTAAGTATGCTCGTTTAAATGCATGCGATAAAAAAATGAATAAAAAT
The DNA here is from genome assembly GCA_955612985.1 of Cheilosia scutellata. Taxonomy (NCBI): domain Eukaryota; kingdom Metazoa; phylum Arthropoda; class Insecta; order Diptera; family Syrphidae; genus Cheilosia; species Cheilosia scutellata. The sequence continues at coordinate 101,480,966 of OY015312.1, read as the reverse complement.
CAATGAAGTGGAATCGTTTTTTCTTTGTTTAAAGAACTCCTCGTAAGATCTGGAAGCAAGCCACAGTTTTATTTTTTAAACTGTTGGTACATTTCATACAGTCAAAGGCTGTTTCCACAAACAACACACTAAAAAAACTTGGCTCCATTATATTCCATCAACAAAGAGAAACAACTACTGAAACTGTAATTGAAATCATATCAGTTTCGACATCTACGTGCACACAAAGCTCCACATAATTTATGCATTCCTGTGTCACCAAAATCTCTATTTATGATCGATATGAAGCTACACCGATGTGACATGTCTTCACCCTGTCAAGGAAATTGATGTTGCCGAATTAGGTGTACGAATTGATTTTCTTGCTGACACCGCACTATTAGTAGTACCATTGATATTATTACCAATTTGAATAGGTCTCGAATTGGTCTGGATTTTGGTAAATACCTCTCCGCACAGAGAACCCAAAACAAGAACACACAAACACATATTAAAATATTCTGATTTATGGAAGCATTATGATCAAAAGTTCTCTCACATTGCACGCCTATATGTAGTCAGTGTAATTTATTGCATTACCACATGTTTCACATGCGTTCCCAAGAGAAATGCTTGTATCTGCAAACAGAAAATTCCATGCAGATTGAACCGAAGATAAATTGCTGAAAACCTCTGAGTAATAAGCATGTCTCTAGATAATTCAATAAATAATAAATAAGTATTGCGCAATTGCTAACACGTCCCAATACACCGCCTACATGTACTGGCATCAGGCTATGAAAAAAAAGGGCACACATTCAGTATTCCTATTCCAATGCTAATCCCCGCCGCCTCAACTCGTCGTCGGCATCCCTGGCCTTACGAGATTACATTTGGAGCAAAAGTAGAAAATCCGTATTCATGTCTCATGTGGTGGTTGGTATATATGCTTAAATGTTTTTCTGATAAAATTATGAACCTCACGCCTAGTTTATGCCACTTGAGTGTGTGTTGTGCGCATACTTGACTCAAAGGAATTCATGGTCGAAGGAGCCTTTTGAATTCTATGCTCGCAATTAGGGTCGCCTAGTAAATCGAAAGAGCATGGGACTTTGAATGCGCATCCATTTTCTATCCGGCACCGGCACTCATGATTTTGGCGGTCGGTGAAGGGATTGAGTTTCGTTCTAACGGCATAACAGGGTATTAAGGATTCCTAATTAAAATTGTATTCTTAAATGGGTGAGGTTATGTTTTTATTGGCTTTGAACTCAATTTGGAATTTTCAATGAGAACTACCTACCCCTTCCATATGCGTGGTCTTAAAAGGGCTTAGATCGTGAGGTACTTTGTTTGTATGTACTTCTAATAGATGTGGGTAGAGTGCTATGCGTGACCGAAATACAATTTCGTGGGACTCACAGCATTTCATATATTATATGGATATGTGTGATTGGTTGTTGTACACCTTGAGATGTATGACAGGCGGTAGAGAATAATGAAAATTGAGTTGAGACACGAGGAAATGCTGTAGAACTTCAGTTTTTTAATCAGAGGCACAATATTAACGAATCCGGATATCCAGCGTTCATTGTTCGGACTGATGATTCCACCAGACTGACATGATACCACAATGTGCACTTTTTTGAATGTAATAGAGAGTTTGCTTCTTCACACATCCATTGAGCCCAAAGTGAGTCACCATTTTTCGATAAAAATAAGGATAGGATTCAAACTGCTGAAGCAAGAAATGGTCTCTCGTCTTTAGTTTCTGCTCCTACTGGAATTTATATACCAGTGGTAGCTGGTAGACTAAAATAATCCACATAGTGAAAGGACAAAAACCAACTTGACAATTCTGGATTTTCCTCCACACTTTCGGTTGCAGCGGTGACTTTCCGAATTGACTGCTTGAATGCGTCTCCAGAAGTCTAACATGAGCATCTCAGATGGAAGATGTCCCGCGGAGGAATACCCTGCGGAATGAATCATCGGTGTTGTGAGATACCATACGTTATAGCTACTCGGACATATTTGGAGTTTATGTTAGTGAGGATCTTGCAAGACTATAGTCAAGGTGTTGAGGAAGCGATGGTGGCGGTTAAAGCCTCTTGGGTGAAATGTAGCTCTCATACATTCTCGAAGTTGGTTACTGCGATACCAGAATATTCGTCCCACTATGGGGTTTGTGCGAATGTGCGTGGGGTAAACTTCCCAGCCGAATAAAAACAAAAATGGTTACCAAAAAACAAAGAGCTTCGAAAAATAATGGATTTACTATTGACCAGACTGGCATTACGCCATCTGAAAAATTCCGGCACTCGATTTGGTGCGCCCGACTGGATTTGTTTACATGGGCATTAGCGATTTCACTTGTCACGTGGTAACCACGCCACTGCCACACCACTTCAGTGCGCGCCTTGCTTTAGACAGCTACAAAGCAAGATATCTATTGCTTTAAAGAGCATGGACATAAAGGGTCCGCCATCTAACGTTTTTTTTTTTTTTTCAACTAGTGCTTATTTCGCGAATGGTAACACTTAGCTCATGTCTGATTTGACAGATAATTAGTTTTATCCTTCCGCTGAACGAATATGGTTGTGTATACGCTTGAACAACGCTGGGAAATATTGCGACATTACTTTGAAAATCATGGTAATGTGGCAGAATGTGTGTGAAAATTGCGTACGAATTTTGGAAGAAGAGAAGCACCGTCAGCTCCGTATGTTCGTTATCTTGTGAAAAAAGTGAAAGAAACTGGCATCCTCATCGATAAACCAAAGCGTGAAAAGCCAAAAACAGTGCGTATACCCAAAACGAGTCACTGTTTGGTGCGGATTTTGGTCCAGAGGCATTATTGGGCCATTTTTCTTCGAAAATGAGCAAGGAGTGGCCGTTACAGTCAATGGCGATCGTTATCGGGCCATGTTGAACGAATTTTTGTTCACAAAAATTGAAGAGGAGGATATTGGCAACATTTGGTTTCAACAGGACGGCGCTAAGTGCCACACAGCCGAAGCTACACTCGATGTTTTGCGCCCTGTTTTTGAAGATCGCATTATCAGCCGCAGAGCTGATGTCGTTTCGCCACCGCGGAGCTACGATTTGACACCGTTGGACTATTATTTGTGGGGTGCCGTAAAAGATAAGTGTTACGCCGACATGCCAGAGACAATTGACGCTTTAAAGGACAATATTCGTGAAGCCATTGGTGAAATACAGCTGCACACAATCGATAATGTGCTTAAAAATTGGACCGATCGCATGCAGTAGGCTACTGCATGGCCAGCTGAGGCAGCCATTTGAATGAAATTATTTTCCATTATTAACCGGAAGGATTGTACTTTCAAATAAAAAAAGAAATTTGAGAAAATATTCAGTAGTTTTTTTTTTATAGCATTTTCAAGAAAAAAAAAGTTATTTGGCGGACCCTTTAGATACCAGCGTTACCAGATTTGGCAGTTTCCTGCGATTTTAGCAGGATTTGATCGTAAATTTCACATGCAGCAGATTTTTTAGCATTTTTGTAAATTTCAGCAGTTTTTAGCAGTTTTTGAATATGTTCAAAAAACATTTTGAAAAAAGCACTTTTAATCAACATTTAGCACCATTTCATACATTGGCTATATAAAAAATTGGCAAAACTAGCAAAAATTTAAATGCGACAACGTATGGATATGACATGATGTTGTTTCGTCCTACATCAGGGTTTTCCTATTAGGTACTTGTTTTTTTGTTTGCTTTTGCCCTGGAAATACAAATTTAAGCAACGAAAATACAAAAGACTAATTTGCTAAAATGTTTTTTTTTCTTTATTGCTTTCATTCATCAATACTTAACTGCAAAAGTGCAAATCGTACACAAATTCCGCAACCAATTTTTTTCTGTCGGAGCATATCGGAATAAATTCTTATGAAGCTGTCAAAAATATCAGTCAAAAACGCACTTGATCGCACTACACTGCAACGCAAAACAAAAGTAGTGGAACTTCCATAAGACCAACTCTCAAAATGAAAGAAAATAAATTCGAGTTATTGAAACTTCGAATTATGAAGGCCAAAAGTTGAAAAGTTGAAAACGTAGAGTTCTCAATAAAACTTCGAGTAAAAGAAAAATTGGACCTCAAGAAGTTCAAGTTATGGAAGTTTGACGTACACAATAATATGATTTGTTTGTAAATGTAAAACGATTCACAAGAACTACATTAATAAGAAAAAATTCAAATATTTTTCATGGAGAAATCGATCGCAGTTTCTTTTGGCATTTTTTACGGTTTTGTTTAGCAGTTTTTGCAGTTTTTCGCCATGGCTTTAGCATTTTTGGAAAAAATAATCTGGTAACGCTGCCCTTTACATGACAACATGTGGAGTTGTCATCTCCAAAATTAGCTGATATGCTGTCACACACCGCTCCACAAAGGAAATATACGATGATACCAAATACTGTTGCACAAACTCCCCGCACAAATCAATTGAGAAATGTCCTAAGCATTTGTATGTCATTAAAATCGTCCTCTTCGTCAATCGTGTCAATTCTTGACATCTGAAGTCACAAAAGTTTAATCATGAATGCGTTATTTTTTGAGCGTGTCAACGTCGAGTGTCCATCGTGCGGTCATGTACTTGTGTACCAAAATACGTCCTATCCTAGCTTTGTCAAGCTATGACCGGTGCATGACGAGCAATTACGCAGCGTTATTCACGTTTGACACGTTTGAAACGATAAAATTGATTGATGATGGATTGAAAAAATAAAAAATCGGGGGGAATGAGCTAGCTACTAAAAAAGTGATCGTGGTCATTAAAGATCTAAGAGATGACAAACTAAATTGGTGGTTGTTGACCATAAACTAAATAAGTTGCCTATGGTTGGAAATAAAGTGGTTATAGGTTGTCATTTTAATTAGGCTCGCCCAATGGCCGAAATTCAACCACTTACATTTAAATGCAACATGCAGAAAGACAAATGAACATATCAGTTGTACAATGTACGTACGTTCTCTATGCCTGATTCTCTTGATTCATTTCAGCACTTTACATTCATTCACACAGAGTGGCTAGATTTTACTTTACTGCCCATTCGAAAAAATTGCTTTTTTTTATTTATTCCGATTGACTTTAATGCGCTGAGCTCAAATATGCAAACAAAAGTTGGCGGTCTCTTACCGTTTGGGCGTGGCACGCCCCCAAAGTTAAAAAAATACCATATAAAATAGTACCAAAATTTCAGGAATGGAGTGTCCAATTTTTGTAATATTAATTTTTTTATATTCTCTAAATGTGCAGTTAACTTTTAAAATAGTTTCATCAAAATCGGACCATAAATACCGGAGATATAAAATAATAAAAAAAACGCATTGTTTTTGGCGGTAAAATTAAGCAAACAACATAATAAAAACTTTGCATAGACCCAGCCTTGCACCCACTCCAAATCCTACAGTGACCACAAGCGGGGGGGGGGGGGGGTTGCAGGGGGGCAGCATGGCCCCCCATACGTATCTCACTGTTTATGCGGTTTTTGTAAGAAATAAAATGTGATAAGTCAGTAAAAAGAAGGTTTAAGTACAAAATATTAGCCCGTGCCCTTGAAAGTAATGTCGTTTTCGATTGGTAATCCAGAAGCGTCCGGAAGAACTCTCCGCGATTCTGAATTCAAATCCAGAAGCAAATTTCTCTTCTTTTCAGTAGAAGAACTGTCAATTGAGTGCCAATCAAACGCTTTCAGAAGCGTTCGGATTGCTTCCGGACGGTTCTGGATTACCAATCGAAAACGACATAAGTGAAATATCAGTACAAAAGAGCAAAAATTCAGTGGTTTAAATTTAGTTCTTTTTAATTACCTCATATCTTCGGTCTTTATGATCCGATTTTGATGAAACTTTTTTTATAAGTTAACTGCACTTTTTGGGAATATAGAAAAATTAATTTTACAAAAATTGGACACTCCGTTCTTGTAATTTTGGTACTATTTTGTATGGTATTTTTTGAACTTTAGGGGCGTGCCACGCCCAAATGATGAGAGACCGCCAACTTTTTTTTCAGATTTGTGTTTAGGGCACTGAAATCAATCGGACTGTGCAAAATAAACCGTTATTTTCGAATGGGCAGTAAAGTAAAATCTTGCCGTAATTTAAAATTTGGAAATCATTTTTAGAAATATTATTTCTTTCGACACATCTATGAATGTTTGTGCAAAAAGTTCGTGAGACTGGTATGCTAGTGGACAACACTCATAGTCATAGACCCCGTTGTCGTAGGGTGCGCACAGACGAGAATGTGGCTGCTGTAGCCAAGAGTGTCAGACTCAATTCACGAACATCAACGCACCATCGATCTCAACAGCTCAACATTTCGCCCACTGGCCTGAGGAGAATTCTGCACAAAGATTTTGCTTACAAGGTCCAATCGATCCAGCAATCGATGGCGCACGACCATCCGTTTCGTTATCGCTTCGCAGTTTGGGCCTTAGAGCAGCTTGAATTGGACAAAGATTTTGGGCGAAAAATCATCTTTTCTGACGAGGCGCATTTTCTTCTCGGCGGCTACGTTAACAAACAAAATTGTAGCACTCCACAGAGAGTGACAGTTTGGTGCGGATTGTGATTGAGTGGTGGCATCATTGGAGAATTTTTCTTCGAAAATGAGGCTGGAAACAACGTTTCGGTCAACGGTGGGCGTTACAGAGCCATGTTAACCGACTTTTTTTTTTTACTGAAATTGAAGACATGGATTTGGACGACCTCTGGTTCATGCAGGATGGCGCGGCATGCCACACAGCCCATGCCAAAATCGATCTTTTGCGCACCAAATTCCCAAATCGTATTATCAGCCGTCTTGGCGATGTCAATTCGCCGCATCGGAGGGTGCAGGGAAATAAGTCCTAGTGGGAAATAAAACCACTTTCTTATGGGAACTTAGTACACATTCAACAGTTTAATATCTATAGGGGGGGCATGCTGCCCCCCCTGCAACCCCCCTGCTTGGGTTTACTGATTTCCAGTATGTGCGATATTTTGTGTATTGAAAGGGAAATAAAACCACTCAGAGTTTTTGTAATTTATTTCCCATCTTACATGGGAACTAAGCCCACTTCACGAAAGTTTCCCACTAGGTGGGAACGAAGTCCCTCAGTGGACTTAGTTCCCTGGGACTTATTTCCCTGCACCGCAGCTGTGATCTCACCCCTTTGGACTTTTTTTTTGTGGGGAATCGTGAAGGACCGATGTTATGCCAACAATCCGGAAACGATTCAAGCACTTAAGGCCAATATCATCCAAGCAATCCGTGGGCTACAGCCCGAAACCATCAACAAGGTCTTGGAAAATGGCAAAAATGTAATTTGTTAATTTTATTGCATTTTTAAAAAGGTAGGTACATCGCTGAAAATGTTCACTTCGATAAATTTACCTTCGCTTTCGACTGATTTTCTCCTAGTTAACGGAAAAATAACATAGAATAAGTAAGGACTCTAATCATCCTTTCAATCAATCTCTTATTGTGATACACGTTTAAAATTGGTTGACTGCTTCATTAAGTATTAATAATTAATTTTCAACCTAAATGTAAACCAATATATGTATACATATTTAAAAAATTTTTTTACTAAACCGATTGAACAAAGCACTTGGACCACAAGACTATAGTGGCAATAAATCTCTCAATGTATGGCTAGGATAAGAAAAAATAAAATTTTACAAAAGTAAAAGCAAACCCTTTCCAACCACTACCACTATTGTTTAGTGTCCAATTCAGTCGCCAGTCCTTAATTGAAAAATGATAACCAACCGCAAAAGCAGAACTAGCAAAATTCTGGGGAATAACAAAAAAAAAAAAAAAACAACAACAATGGAAACACCTTTAGCTACGAAAAGACTTCCATATGATTCCAGGATTCAAGAACCATAACTGCAGGAAAACAGCAGCAGCAGGCAGATCACTTGACTATAAACGGGATTAAAAATTCAATTACACTGGACCCGGATGCTGCTGCGGCAAAAATCCAAAAACGCTATAACACTGGACAATTTATGCCCTTGTGCGAGAAAGAGAAAGAGTCTATGTAGTCTGTGTGTGTTTGCAACAAAAAAAAAATAAAGGAAGAAAAGAGAGACGGTTAAAATGTTCCTGGCATTTGGTACGATTTACAACCGCTGCCATCTCCACCCTCCAAAAAGGGAAACACTCCGGCGATCCGAGTACCCGAGGGACTCATTTCGCTGTTGGCCAACATTGCATTGAATAGCATTCCACAATTTCCGTAGGTAAAAAGTAAACATTTCACGTAAAATGAAACTTCAGAAGCACCTATTGTATTTGATAGTGAAGCGGTTATCCTTTTGTGTTGATTTTTTGTTCCGTATTCCTCATTTTTATTTTAGCCTGCAATATAGTCCGGTAAGAGGGTCCATATACTCTATGCTTCCCTTTTGGCGATATTAAGTCTATTTTAGTGATTTTATTTTATTTGTATTCTTTTATTTTACATATACAGAGAGGGAAACTTCAAGGCTCATGCAATATGTACGAGTAGACGTCATAACATACGTGGTATACCATTACATTCATAAAAATGATTATAACTGAATGCTTTATAGGGCCTCACCCTCAACCTACTTTCTACTACCCCAATCTATATATTTAACTGTCTAGAAGCACGTACAGGGAGTTGGTTAAGGCACCCTTTACTTGGGGCACGTCATTGAGGATGACGCCTGAATGTGTCTACCTGACGCCTTACTTTAAATGATCTTTGGCTTACTTTAATATTGTTCCATCATGACGTATGTGACAAGCGGTAATGGGAATAGAGACGAATAAGCAGACCCGGATTCAAGCATGTGGCAGGAGACTGAAGAAAGTTGCTGTTCTTCAGTCTTCATCTTGGTCGATTAGAATTATGGCAATGTTGTGGCAAGTTTTATCAGAACACGGATGGCATAAAGTAAAAAATCACTTAAGCCCAGCTCTCTGGTAAGTGCAAGGTACAGTGCTGAGATAGATTTAAGAAAACATGATCTTGAGGTGAGGCTGGTTCGCATAATGTTATTATTGGTATAAATATCCAAGGAAGCTCTCTGACCAACCCCACTCTGTGTCATATTTTTTCAAACACCCAGCACTTTTGCTCTTGACGGATTGTGTGATACCGTCAAAAGGGAGCAGTCTCTTCGCATTGGCTGCTGATTTAACAAACAAGCGGAAGGTCATTTACCGTGCCGATGGTTAAGTCAACCTCTAGAGAGAGCAACCAGCAGGCACTTGACTTTAGTTTCGGCTATAGCCTTTTGACTGGAATTTGGTCAATCAGGTTCTTTTGCAATACACTCAAAATATGTGTTCTTCCTTGGCAGACAAGACCAGAGGCGGTGTCGCATCTGATAAATGCGTGGAGAAGAGTTCGAACCCAGGTGACGATTTCATTTCCACATGACTAAGAGAACTGGTAGAAAACTGAATGCAACTTTACTGATATTTGCCACTTTTCTGGAAGTTTATAATATATATTTCCAAAATTCAATTCCATTCAGCAAAGGAGAACGATAAGGTCCACACCCTTTCACCATACCAATTTTCACTGAGAATCTTCTGTCCAATATCTGGGAAACTACGTGATGACTGCGATCTGGGCCGTAGCCTTTTATGAGGTGAGTCTTGACTCTTGACAGTTCTGATATTGGCTTTCATATGAAGTCATTCAATGTGAACTGAAATTCTTTCCAGCTAGAAGTTCATATATATTCCGTGCACTCCGCAACATTCGTCTAAATTCATCAGATCGACCGACGATTTTCTACTTGAAGTATCGTTGGCCTTAAACTCAGTGATTCTACTTGGTGGACATTTATTTCTCCGTGATTGAGGCAGTTAACTTTTTTAAGAAACTTGGGGTCGTTGTTTGAGCAGCGATTGCCTATACTGTTATTTTCTGGTGGACAAAGACTAACAGGCAAAAAGCTAGAACGGGTCCAACTATAGCTGGAAACTGTATGACGGGCTGTCTACACCCCACCTTGACTAGAGTACTGAAAAACACCTATTCAAATATACATTTAAATGGAGGATAGACTGAACATTCATCGACTGTTCCATTTGAACAACATTGACCCCTATACCTACCATGGAATCTTTGCTTAAGGCTATAGGCTATGTGGAACCTGAAAGCCCATTCAACATATGCTTCTAGACAGCCGCGACATGCTACAAGAATATGGCTTCCGAAAAAGCCTCTCTGCTTTATATTCGTCTGGAAAAAATACAAACCGAATCCATCACGTCTTGACCTAGTCTAGTACACAGACCAAGGGCGTAGCGAGGGTCCGAGCCTTTGGAGGGTGACTATCATTGAAATTCCGACTCAGGAACTTGCCGACTTTATAGAAATCATGAAAATCGGCCCAGTGGTTATCGAGTTATGTATAACGTCATCGAATTTCACCCCATAGAAGATGTTTTTTGTATGGGAGGTCCCACGCCCCTTTGTCCAATTTTGATCAATTTTCACAGGAAATATCCCGGGCCAATACCTAAGATCATAAAATTTGAGCTCAATCGATTCGGTGGTCTTCGGGATATAAGATTTTAATTGTTTTTGTTTGTATGGGAGGCGCCATACAGGAACACCCCTGGGCCAATACCTAAAGGACCATTTACATGAGAGCGACCAACTATCTACGAACGAATGAATATTCGCAGGTTTTGACAGTCTGTTCACATGAACACTTTTCTAGGTCGCGGCAGTTCGCACATTTCAGCCATCAGCTGTATTAAGAAAACAAGTTTATAAACAGCTTAAATAACGAAACTTCGTTTTCCAAACTTTTTGCCGCAAACGAAAACACCCTTGCCGCGAATTGTCAAAGTTCGCAATCCACATCAATAACCCGAGTTCCACAAACTAGCGAATAACATATTCCTTCGAATTTAACCTCAAATTAGAAATGCCGCCCGTTCTTTTAAAAATCGAATCTAAACTCGCTAAATTTTTTTAAGGATTTCAGTCGGCAAATTCACCGATACCCACCGTCCTTTTTTAAGGAGTTCATGTGGAACCTTTGAAAATGCCGATTTGTAGGTATACATTTACAAGTTTAAAACCTGTACCTAATAAAAATCTAAACCTAAGACCTAGTTTTTGAAAATTGCTCTTTGATTTGCCGATTCTTGAACAGCCTAATGAAAATCCAAACTCATTTCTTCTATTTTAACATTTTGTTCAGACCTAATTTTTGAAATTTGCTCGTTGATTTGCCGACTGTTGAAAACGTCCCCCTCGCTACGCCCCTGACGCAGAGGGTTATAAGATGGAGTCAGCGACTGGATCTGGCATTTATGGAGAGTCAGCTCAAGCGAACTATTCAATCCGCCTTGGCAAAAATTCGTCCATATTCCACGAACTTGCTGAGAAATACCTAGTTTTATTCTCCACTGGATCCCAGTCCACAGGGGCTTTGCTGGCAACGGAACTGCTGACTCACTGGCTAAAGTGGGCGCATCAATATCACTTACCGCACTGGAACGCTACTGTGGTATCAGTAAAAGTTATTTAAGGAATTACATCAAGAGGTTATCTCAAATCGAATCCAATGAAGGCTGGCTTAAATCAGCCTGGGCAAAACTTTTTTTTTTTGCTACCCCCAAAATCTTCCCCATGAAACCCTGGTCGCTCATTAATCTGAACAAAAATAACCTGAGAATCCTGACAGAAATGAATTAATCGGAATTGCCTCATGAAAAAACATTTTTACCGCATTGGCACCGGACCCTACATGTAGACTCACTTCGCATACTCACGTAATGTCCGGGTCTTTTTCGTCTGAGAAAGAAATATCATTGGCGACGAAATCGTTAATTAAGCAAATTTTCCTGACATACCCCCAGAGAATATCCTTGACTTTCTGACTGTATCCGGAGTGAAAAGATGATTCAAGGATCTCACCATGGAACGCGCTTTAGGATTATTTAAAAGAGTTCGCAGTGCCAGAGCTCGTAGCGCAGTGCCCAATATTGTCTATCTTATCTAACCTAATCTCATCTATTTTCACAAAAGTATATAATGAAAAATCGTATTGATTACCTGGACCCGAATCAATCGCCAGTAGTTGTGGGTCACCAGTTAGGCATAGGTTGTGTGTAGAAGATCATCTTTGCTGGGAACATTATTATAGTCGACGTGCTTCCGCTGTTTGGAGTACCTACATGTATGATGAGAAACGCTTAAACTTTTCGGTTTCTTTAACAATATCTGGGAAAATGATAAAAAGGAAGCAGTAATAGTTTTGAATGAACGACTGCTGGAAGAACAGCATTTAATCAATCAATCAAAAAAAAAAAAAAATGCCTAAATGTGGTCACCACTGCTCCATGGAATTCAGGTTAATTAAACCAATGACTTAGAAATACTCGTATGCAAATGGAGCATAAACCACAACAAACCGAATGCCTTACAACAATAGTGCCAAAAATCACACAACCCATTTGATCAGTTCCGGAAAACGCTTCGATTTCCATTCAAAACTGACTCAATTGCCAGTAACGCTGCCACAATAGCTGTTGAATTTTTATGGCGCGGAATACATTATACGACCCCATGTATAGAGTACCCGCAGGCAACCTCTGCCAACCCAAATATGACTACATTCCGACAAGATAACAAAACCGATAGCTTCCCTTGTTCCCGTCCAGAAAAAAAACACATACACACATACACCAAAATAGGAAGCGCTTTTTAAATCCCCGCTCTCTTTTTTTTACGTAGAAGAAAAAAAAATCACTCACTCAATATTTATTTATGCATTGAAAAATCAAACGCAGAAAAACTTTCCGACAAACTTTCCCACAAAAACCATCAACCCGGGTGCAGATAGTGGGAGGATGCGATACGAGCCCAATTTTCATACCAAACCTTTGCGTCAGGACTGAGATTTTTCCCAAATTGAAAAATCTGAGATGATGGTAGGAGTACGAGACAAAAAAAAAAACAGGACACAGAGGAAGAGAATGATGGTACTGTGTATACCAATCCCGGAAATACGGGCCAGAGCGTCTGTCGCGCGAGGTACCTTCCAGCAGCTCGCACCCGCATCCGGACCGGAGCCACCTCGGTGGGTGTTGTAGTGGGTACATGTTGAATACGTTCGATTTCGCTATTCAATGCAGAGTCAAGTGTTCAATTCGCATTTAAGTAAAATGGAGTAGAAGATAAACTTGCGCGCGGATTACGAGAACCGAATAATGAATACGAAGGAGCAGAAGATTGAAAATTCTTTTCCCATCCACTCGAAGTTTAAGTCTTCGGCGTATCCTTGGCGAATATTGCAAATGGTGTCATCGATTTGGCAGAAGCAGTGCCGTGTCGTGTTAAGAGTTGACGCTCTAATTCAGGTTTGTTGTGATAGCATCTTCCGGTGCTGGAGTGTTGGGAGGTGTTTGTTCTTTGTGTTATCTGCTCACACAGTCTATACAGAGAGGACTGGGATATACCTAAGTACCTATTAGATGAAACAAAAATGTATAAATTAATTTAAATGGAATGTCTCAATTTAGTTTCATCCATCTTCTGTTTGAGCTGCATGAGATGTGATTACGAAACTTGTTGCTACGTTTACATGGATGGGGAGGGACCCCTCTTTTGGAACTGTATCGCTTGAGAAGGCAGAGAAAATTGTAACCTATGTAAGTATAGTCCTATTTGATTTTGCAAAGTCTCGACTTTTGCAAAAATTAATTTAACAACAATCTCAGTTCTGAATTTTCAATTTATTAAATTTGTTAAAATTGGAAGACAGTTTTTGGAGACAAGTTCATATTTGAGACATTAATTCACGAGTGATGAAAGGAGCAATGCTGAGGATTTATCAGGCTGTGTACATTTTGAGACAGCTTGGTTATTCTGCTATAAGGTGGACTGAACTTGGTGTCAAAGCTTTCAGTCTTTAAATTGGTGTTTGTTCCAACTCTTACTTGCGGTCCTGAGATTTGGGTATAATTACCGAAAGAATAAGATCGCGGATACATGCTGCCGAATTGAGATTTCTTCGTTGTAATGCTGGTGTGACCCGTAGAGATCGTATTAGAAGCAAATGAATACGTGATGAACTCAATGTCGAGTAGAAACTCAACTCTCCGCCCATGCTTCGGGATTTTGACCATGTTCCCAACCAGGATTCCAAAACGTGCTATGGAATCCGTACCATCAGTCAGGCGTCCTCTAGGTAGACCGAGGATGTGATGGTTAGATCAAGTCCATAATCTCTCCTCTAGCCGTATGGGGATTGCCCTTGATGATTTAGAGTCGATGTCGAAGAATCGGGAGGTATGGAGGATCGACTTGAGCAACCTAGAATAATACAGTCTTGTAATAAGACCAAGATCTCTTGATCTTACATGGACCCCACAGTCATTATTCTTATGAAAGTCAGAGAGTTTTAAAGGTGTCCCACTATTTTTGTGGTTATTAAGGGATTGAGAAAGACTTGAGTGGTTATATAAAGCAATTTTTAAAAATAGCTAAGTATTTAAAATATGGCCTCATGACTTCATAAATGTTTTTCCACTTCGCCACCGTTTGCGAACGTCAAACAAATATCCGAAAGTTTAACTATCCTGAGAGAATTTCTCAATAATTTATCCTATCGGATTCGGCTAACAATATTGTGGGTCCCTTTCATTCATCTAAAAAATAGAAACTCCCACAAACGATTGTTGTAGGTAAGGAGGAAACTTTCCATAAATTTATTTACTTAAGGATAAGACAGTCATTTACTCTTTGTGCCCTCTCAGGTTAATCTTTAGCCCGCACTCGATAGGTTTGTAGCCGATAGGTGGCTATCTTTGAAGACTCACTTAACCCATCAGATATGTATGGATCCATTGCCATTCTGATACCATATAAGTGAAGACGGAGGAGGTGGGCAGAAATTCTGGGCTAGACGTGGTAGCCTTGTTGCTGCGTTAAAAAATTCCTTTAAAAAATCTGTGAAGAATGTGGATAGTGTTTCGTTGGGAGGCACAAAGATTGACTGAATATGGAGGTGGCTATTGCAGTTCGCATCTCTGCGTCACAGTTTGTCTTCAGAAAGACGAAAAGTGACAAAAGCAGTTGAACCCCCGCTTGTGGCCTCTCACATTCCGTGTGCGTGCATGAGCGGATACTGGTACGGAGCAGAATCGAGTGATTGAAGCAATCTCTTCTACTGTCTATCACCGAAATTCTATGGGGTGTTCGAAGTACTCGTTTCAAAGGAATTTTTTCCATTTCTTACATACTTTTCCTGTGAACCTTTACGGCTTCAACAACGCACCGATATGCCTGCAGATGGGTGTTCGTTTTGCATTTAATTTATTTGTAAGTTGTAGTCACCTGGAAGTATGTCCCCAATAAGCCAGTTGCAAAGTTCTGCAATCAAAAGACATTTGAAACACCGATGTCCTCACGGATCATCTCAATGCTGTCAAAGTGTCCTCAGCGAATGTTTTTGAGCTGAGCTGCATGGGACTATAGATAGAAAGGAGTTGTTTCGGACTGAATGTAGTACCTCTTTGCTTAAAACAGGTAACTTAACTTTGAAGACATTGGATAAGTGATCCTGCCATATCATTTTGGAATTGACAGTGACTCCAAGAAGGTAAACGGATGCATTGAGTTGAAAAAGTTGATCATCCTTTTTAATGTGGTATACAGCCAAAGCATTTTTCTTTGGATAAAAGTGGTGAGCTGTTCCTTCGTACCATTAGATACTATAGCAACTTCACTTCAAATTTTACCGCTGCAATATATTGCACAGATCTTGATTGAGGGAAGTGATTTGCTGGCATCTTTGACTTTTATTTTATTATTTCGCGACGCCAACAGGTCAATGACATGGAGAAGAAATAGATTTGGGGAAAGTAGGACCTTGGGACACTCTTGAGTTTAAAGCATATGATTCCAATGATGCACCATCTACTGAAACTTGTATATCGATCTGCCCAGAAATAAACATCCGCTCGCAGAGTTGTTGTGGTAATCCTCCATAAAGGAATAATTCGTTTTTTTTTTGTCGGAGGTTGCTACTATCTGATGGAGCACTCAGACACAACTATGTTGGAGAAAAAATCTACAATCAAGTCTTACTATGCTTTTTCTTTTATGAAATATAAATTAATATTCTTAGATTTTGTGTTGTCAATAAATGTATTTAAAATAACCTCTGCGTAAAATAATCTCAGCTAATAGGTTATTGGCTCATTTAACGCGAAAATCAATTGACACACACGCAATCTATCTGAAAAGGCGAAAAATGTCTTACGTAAACATCGACCGACTGGACGGCAGTAATTATGATTCCTGGTGTATTCATATGAAGAGCGTCCTTATCAATCAGGAGCTATGGGGATACGCAAATGGAACCAAGACTAAGCCGGCAGCAAATGCGGACGAATGGATTGCGAAGGATGAAAAGGCGCAGGCATCAATTCTTTTACACATTAGCGCAAGCCAACTAATTCACGTGAAGAATTGCACTACGTCAGCTTCAACCTGGAAACGTCTTACAGAAATTTTTGAATCTACCAGACCAGCACAAAAGGTTTCTCTATTCAAACAACTTATTAAGATTAAGTTCAACGACGGAACCAAAATGCGAGATCACGTTCAAGAATTGACCAACATAATCGAGAAGCTTTCATCTCTCGGTGTCGTAATTCCAGAAGATTTGATAAGTGTTATTTTATTATCCACACTTCCTGAAAGTTATGACAATTTTATCATGGCAATGGAATCCAGAGATAATCTTCCTGATATGAAAGTCATTACTTCAAAGCTACTTGATGAAGAATCTCGACGTCAAGAAAGAAACACCGATGAGTCTTCAATGGTTGTATTTGGTGCGAAATCCAAACCAAAGCCGAAAACTATGAAGAAGTGTACATTCTGCAAGAAGAAGGGCCATTTGATTCAAGAATGCAGGAAAAGGAAGGAACAAGAACAATCATCTTCCGGAAAAACACCAAGCAGCTCCAACAGCAGTCTCGTAAATCATAACAACTACGGTTTAATACTGGCAAGTGGAAGTAATTCATTCGAATCATCCTGGATTTTGGACAGCGGAGCAACTGCTCACATGTGTTCCAGAAAGGAATTGTTCCAAACCTTTCAATATCATAAGGAGAAGATTTTCTTAGCAGCCAAGAATCAATGTGTCTACGCCAGTGGAATCGGAACTGTCAACTACAACATCAAGAATGCTACAGTTACATTATACGATGTACTCTACGTACCAGACTTAGCAGCGAATTTCATGTCGATTTCAAGAGTAACTTGTAAAGGAATGGAAGTACATTTCTTCGACAACGAAGCTTTTATTCGAGATCCAAATGACAAGAAAATTCTTCTAAAAGCTGAAAAGAAAGGAAACATATATATATGTGACATTCAGGCAAGTACCAATTCAGTTTATTCTTCTATTCAAAGTAAAGCTGATGACTGGCATAGAAGATTTGGTCATCTTAACATCCAAGATTTGAAAAGCTTAACTTCTAAAGGAATGGTTGAAGAGCACAGGGCTGGTAACACGGTTGAATGGATACACACTGATCTCTGTGGGCCTATGAGAGTAAATTCCATCGGAGGTGCTAGATACTTCATCACTTTCATAGACGACAAATCGAGATATGTTCAAGTAGATTTTCTCAAGACTAAAAGTGAGGCGTTAAATTGTTTCAAGTCTTACAAAGCTAGAGTTGAACTACAGACCGGACATAAGATCAAAAAGCTACGAAGTGACAACGGCGGTGAGTTCATCAATAAAGAGTTCGACAAGTTTTTAGGCGAATGTGGTATCGTTAGACAAAGACCAATTCCTCATACACCACAGCAAAACGGGGTAGCCGAGCGGTTCAACCGAACACTCGTAGAAATGGCGAGATGTATGCTCTCTGAAAGCGACGTTCCTGAGGATTTGTGGGCAGAAGCTATCAACACTTGTGCTTACATAAGAAACAGATGTCCAACGAAAGCTATCACCGAAAACAAAACTCCTTATGAACTTTGGCATGACTGCAAGCCTGATGTCTCACATTTCGAAGCCTTTGGTACCAAATGCATTGTTCTTGAAAAAGGATTTCAGAAATCAAAATTCAAAGAGCGAGGAATCGAGTGTTTACTTGTTGGTTACTCCGACGAATCGAAAGCCTACAGAGTTTATGAGAAGAGTTCCAGAAAAGTATTTTTAACTCGTGACTACAAGTTCTTGAAGGGTGACAACTTAGTGAAAGTTCCTCAGAAAGCTGTATTTGTTTTTGATGATTTAAAGCATAAAAACATTGAAGAACCCGAAACTACTCTTGCTGAAAGCTGTGATGAATCTTACGAATCTTTTGCGAATAGTGGAAGTACTTCTGAATCGGATAGTCAAACCGATGAAGAAGAACAACCTATCGAATCAAGAACACGATCAGGAAAGCGGTTCAACTTAGTAAATTCGATAACATCTTACATAGATTATAATCCGACAACAGTAAAACAAGCTCTTACAAGACCCGACTCTAATGAGTGGAAGATGTCTATGGAAACAGAATACAACGCTCTAGTCGAAAATGATACATGGGATTTAGTTGACCTACCACCAGGAAACCGAACTGTTGGATGCAAGTGGGTATTCGTCATAAAGAAGAACAGTGACGGAACCATTGACAAATATAAATCACGACTCGTCGCAAAAGGTTTTTCTCAAATCTATGGGATCAACTATCAAGAAACATTTTCTCCGGTAGTGCGATTCTCAACCATCAGAATCATTTTGGCATTAGCTGCCGAGTATGAGCTTCTTGTTCACCAGATAGACATTTCTTCAGCTTATTTAAACGCTCATCTAGAAGAGGAAGTCTACATGGATCAACCCGAGGGTTTCATTGACGAGAGACATAAAAACAAAGTCCTGAAACTGAAGAAATCTCTCTATGGTCTCAAGCAATCTGGGAGAACTTGGAACAATCATTTGAATGCTGCACTGTTGGAACTTGGATTTAAATGCTGTGAACATGACACTTGTGTATATACACGAAACGCAAGTAATGAGATGTTCATCATTGGAGTTTATGTGGACGACATAATCATGGCATGTTCAAACAACACCACTCTACAAAACTTCAAAGATAAACTCAAAACAAAATTTAAGCTGGTCGACAAAGGCGCTATCAACTATTTTCTTGGGATGGAAATTGAACGCGAAGGTGAAAGGGGTCCTATCAAACTTCATCAAAAAGCATTTATCACTGAACTTCTCGAAGAAAATAGCATGTCGTCTTCCAGAAAAAGATCAACACCACTAGATGCTGGAATTCAACTTAAATGTGTGAATAATGAATGTACCAGAGCAGACAAAAAGAAATATCAATCTTTGGTTGGTTCTCTGCTTTATTTAGCAAAAGGCACACGTCCAGATCTTCAACATACAATCAGTAAGTTAGCTCAATTTAATTCTGACCCACATATTGAACACCTTACTATGGCTAAAAATGTGTTAAGATATTTGTCATCAACTAAACAACTGTACTTATCGTATCAAAAGACTGGACAGAAGTTGGAAGCTTATTCAGATGCTGACTGGGGAGGTGATTCTACCGACCGTAAATCATTCACTGGTTTTATTTTCCTACTAGCTGGTGGTGCGATCACATGGGAATCGAGAAAGCAAACATCAGTCGCCTTAAGCACTACAGAAGCTGAGTACATGGCTCTTTGCGCTACATCAAAAGAGTGTGTTTATCTCAGGAAGCTTATTGACGAGATTGGTTGCAAAGAATTGGTTTCTCTTCCTACAACAATTCATGGAGATAACTTATCATCTCAACAACTTGTGAAGAATCCGGTCTACCATGCTAGAAGTAAGCATATAGACATACGTTACCATTACGTCCGTACTGTATTTGAAGAGAACAACATTAATCTTCACTATGTGCAAACAGACAACATGGTTGCGGATATCATGACCAAAAATTTAATGAAAACAAAGCATCAGAACTTTGTTAGAAGAATGGGGATGCACACTGATAAGACTGATTGAGTGGAAGTGTTGGAGAAAAAATCTACAATCAAGTCTTACTATGCTTTTTCTTTTATGAAATATAAATTAATATTCTTAGATTTTGTGTTGTCAATAAATGTATTTAAAATAACCTCTGCGTAAAATAATCTCAGCTAATAAACTACTGGTGATGCGAGCAAAGGCATGACAACTACAGAGGAAGTGTTCCGCTGTATCGTCGTCCTCTCCACAAGCAGGACAGATGGTGGTGTCGCTCAAGCCAAATACATTTAAGTGTTTGGCAAAACTTGGTCGCTTAGCAAGACCAAATCAAAAACCTTTGAGATGTCCATTGTCCAAGGCTCTGAATTCGCCATGTTGTTCGCTTACCTGCATCCATGACTGGGTTACATAGCTCAACAGGTCCTTTATGTTTCGATTTTATTGTGGCTGCAATTCATTGAATGCCTTGTTCTTAGCTGCGAAGTCTTGCTTACACTTTTTGTTGAACCACGGCTTGCTCAAGCTCAATCCAAGCCGCAGGATGATATAGTAGTTAGTTCAACATCACTCCTCAAACCCGTATTGGAATTGCCATTGCTACTGACAATAATCTAAAGTCCGTGGCAGAAGATAGAGAGTAGAGGGGGGTCAACTTAAGCATCCTACACCAACAACCCTTGTAGTAGATAAACGGGAAAATTAAATATTTATTTTAATGAAAAAAAAAAAAAAAAAAAAAAATAATCTTATTCGCCCACAGTTCAATTTGAACAAATTGGTTTCATTCATTCATTCATTAATTCATTTCCAATGTGGCCCGCTTATCCATTAAGTGGGCTGTGGATGTAGGTTGTGCTCAAGTGGAACCTCTACAACTCTCGATTCTCCGCCATCAAGTCCAAATCCTCAATGGCAATCCCCATACGGGTAGAGAAGAGATTATGAACTTGATCTAACCATCTCATCTTGGATCTGCCTAGAGAAAGCCTGTCTAATGGTATACGTATTCCCATAGCACGTCTTTGGATCGTGGTCGAAGACATGCGAGTTCCTGCTCGACATTGAATTCCCCATGTATTCTTATATCTCTACCAGCAACGGAGGAGTCTTATTTCGGCAGTTTGTATTGCGATCTTATTCAAACACCGAATTAAAGACTTAGCTCTGACATCACCAAGTTCAGTCTTCCTAATAGCAGAATCACCAAGCTGTCTTAAAATTGACCCAGTCTGACCAACTCTACAGCATTGCTAATTTGCAGTGTTGATTTAACACCCCGCCGTTTATCCGAACACAGGTTGTACAGTTTGTGTAAAGAGATTGAATGGCCTAGCAAGAGAGAACCGTCAACTCTAGCCACCTGCAATACACTACGGACCTTTCGTCGAGGGACTCGGTTGTATGCTTTCTCCAAGTCCTGGACACAGCAGCTCTTCATTCCCAACCTGTTGGCAGCCTTATACCGCATTATTCAATGTTGGCGGCCTGACAAATAATTATTTTCCTTTTTCTTTTGTTCATTGTTCACTTTAACCTTTGAGACCTTAGTCCACCACGCGCAGTTTGACAAATAAAATTTATAAAATCCAAAATCGGAGCCGGATTTCATCCACTCCTTTTAGCCTTTAGCAATTTGATTGCAAAAGTTACTTCCTCTACCATAAGGCTATTTTCCTTAAGGCGATAGATATGTCATCCTCAATGCCCTGGATTGGATCTGGGCAAGATGTCCTCCTCTTGTGTGTACCATCTTTGATTTGACTCTTTCAATAATATAGGTGAACGTCTGGTAGAACACCTTGCTTGCATATCTGTGATCCTGATCATGATCTAATTTTTCACCGAACTCCTTTTAAGATTGTTCATTGCTTGCCTTCAATATCACAATATTGCACCATGGTTTTTTTTAGGCAGCACACACGTAAGCGCAAAAATTGTTCTTCTCTCCTTCAAACGATTTTATTCCTTCAATACGTCCTCGTCCTCGACATAGCGTTTTCTATGTCAGCAACCTTTTGTCAAATAGTTGCCTTTGTTCCTAGGTGTAATATCACAATTTCACGCACCTATATAGTGCTGACAGTAACTTAAATCGAATATTCACAGGTTTGTGCCAAGAAAACAAACACTCGCACACACAAACACTTTTAATGGGGAAGGAGGGCCTATCATCTCAAACCCTGATAATCAATTCGATTCCCGTACGCTTCATAAAATTATGAAATTTTTCTCCTTGCAAACGTGAGCTTCCTTCTGGGCAATCTCTTTCCATTCCACACGTTCGATGATGCCGCACACATGGGAGAGCCCAGTCGCCTACTATATCCCAAATTGGCAACAGGAAATGGCTTTGGCAAGCATCCAGGCGGGACGTGTTTTGTGTTTTAGCAGGGCTTGAAGCTTATTGCTATTTTGCCTGAAAGGACATTCATATTCCTTTCACAATGTCCAGACGAAATCGTTTGGGCGGCATCTATATACGAGTATCCTGTTGGCTATATGAGTATACTCCAGTAGCCGGCCGACAACGACGACGGTGGCGTAGACCGACTTCGGCTGGAGTCACTTTGATTCCCTGCTGAATCCTATTATCGGAATAATAAACAAAAATATACTTATGTGCGTGAGATTTGGTAAATATTTCCTTTCCAGCCCAGCCACCCCCGGGCACACACACTCACGACCGCCCCTTTCTTCAAATCGAGCGGAATAGCTAATAGAGGTATAGGGTGAAGCAAATTCATATAATGAAAGTGCTGATGCTGAATCGAAAGGAAATCAGAGAGGATATCTCTTCGCTTCGGGAAACGTCGGCGGCGGCGGTAGATGGTAAATGAACAAAATTAAACGAAATGAAGGGCAATAGATGTGCTCCGGGGAAATGTGATAAATGATTTTTACTCGGGGTGGCAATTAAGGCGCGTGGGCATATAATTTGTGTTTTGTGCTAGCAATTTGGCGGGCGGAAAACTTTGAAAATTTAATTATTGCTAAATTAATTATAAGATGGTGTGGGGCTGATTGGATGGGATGGTCGGGCACATTCGAAAAGGGGTTGTGTATGGGACTTTATAACAGGTATATGGCAGTGTAATAGCGGAGTAATTTGGAAAAGCTACGTGATACACTGAACCAAATCGCGTAGGTCATATTGACGAAAATATTTTGTCAATCTTTGAAGAATTTATTATTCGAATCGACAATTTTTCATCAAACTTTTCGTTTTATTGAAAATTTAATATTCAAAATGAATAAAATTTCTTCAACAGCTGTCCGATTTAGTATTTTATTCAAACGAATGAAATTTCGTCATATTGACAAACTGAAGTCGTTGACTGAACAAAATCCCGTAGGTGATATTGAAGAAAATATTTTATTAATTTTTGAAGAATCAGTTCTTCAAATCAACAATTTTTCATAACAAATTTTTAGATTTTTCATCGTTTTTTCTTCAAATTGAAAAAATTCGTCAATTTAAAGAAGTTTCATTTTTATTGTGCAATATTGAACTCGAAGTGATAACTTTTATTCTTGAAAGTGTGACAAAGTGAAGTCGTGTCAAGGAAATTATAAATTAAAGTGAGGCAACTGAGAAAACTTCACAAACAGACTTGTATAAGAAAAACGTAAGTAAAATAAATATTTTTCATCACTTCCTTTCTAGAAAAAAATATAATATATAATATAAAAAAAATATAATCAAACAGCTAATGAGTTTAAAAAAAACGTTCACTTTTTATTTCAATTTTCTCCCCAAAGCCAACATGCTTTTCTAGGCTATCTTTCTCCTAGTTCGATAAACCCAGGGAAATGTGCGGAGTAGATACATCAAGGCAAATAATCAGCCAATGATCATCACAACTGGGCGTTAAGTAAGTCGTTGTATTTCTAAATGACATAACATTAAACAAACTTTAATCGATTTGTTTAATTTTTCCAAATTTAGCTAGGACCTTTACCCAAACCTGCTTTCATCAAGTCAAGTCCAATAATGAAAAAAAACATATTTAAGTTAAATCACTTATAAAAATGTAAGTTAAAATAAAACTTTCAATTGTATTATAATACCTAATGATAATAAAAGAAAAAAAATGTTTTTGACCTTAAAAAAATGTTTTTTTTTTGTTTTGTTTATCATCATTTTTGAGAAATAGATGTGTCACAATGATGAATAAATAAGTTATTTTGAAGAAAATCGATGATTCAAATTGAAGAATATTTATTTAATATGAATAAAGTGAATTGTTGAAATGAAGAATTGATTTTCAATTTAAAGAAGAGAATATGTAAAAATGAAGAAAATTTCGTTGATTCGTAATGCACAATGCGTCGAATTGAAGAATGTTTTTTCAATTTGAAGAATATTTTTTTAAATTGAAGAACACTAGTTTTGATGAAACTTTCTTCAAAGTGACAATATTTTTTAAATAAAACAAAATATTTGTCAAAACAACGGACAGGAGGTGTTGACCTTATATTGATCACCATTTCTTCAAGTCTACGTACTTTTTTGTCAATATCACTACCAAATTTGGTTCAGTGTACTTAAATGCCGTGCTGTTGCTGTTGTCTATAGGTTAATACACGCCGCCGCCCGCCTCCACTGAGTTGTGGTTATGAGCTAGATAAGGATAAAAGGCATTTCCATGTGAATTTATGGAATAGCTAACGTCACATATAGTTTCGTGATGTTTGACTTGATTGTGTCTTTTCATTAGAGGGGTTAGATTTGGATTGAATGCTGTAGATACATTGCAATTATTGGTATACACAACAATTGGGATTATTTTGCCTATTCAGGTGATAGCTACGACGGAGAATAATGGCTGAGTGTGGAATAAGATAATAGAATGAGCATAATTACGGATGATTCTCACAAACGTTGCTGGTGAGGCCTTAGTGAGTGAATTACGTACATATATTACTGGCACCAGATCCGACGACTTAATAAAATTGAACTGTTCAGGTTTACTTGTAATACCATTCATTCCTTAATCGGCTCTGCAGTTCGGGGTAAACCTGGGGCTCCACTAACAAGTATCTCCAGTTAGCCTTGTCCCTATAGTTAACTGCCTTCATTGGTACACTCCAAGTCGCGTTAGGCCCACGTCTACTTGTGCGTGCCACTTAAGACGAGTTCATCCTCCACTGATTTGTCCCTCTGGGTTACGGGCCGGAGTATTCAAGTCCATCCGCTCTACCTGTCCCAGTCTGATGCGGCATTTGTTTACCAGGTCATTGTTGATGTACAGCTCGTATAGTTCGTCGTTGCATATCCCCCTCGAAGACCCGTCAACCTACACAGGACCAAATATTTTATGAAGAATCTTTCGCTATAGAATCTAGAAGAATGATGGAAATATCGTCTCATCCGCTTTGGATAGAGTTCAAACTTCAGCGCCATATCAATTTCAGAATGGGGATGATTAAGGTCATATACAGAAACTGCTTAGGGATAGACCTGTACTACTGTTTTTCCAAGAAGGTATTACATAAATTGAAGAAATTGCATGAAAGCGCGTCATCTTATATAAATCCTCTTTTGACATCAAGAAAATGGTCTCGGCAACGACCTTAAAAATGTAGCGAGCATTCTCCATCACCGTTTCACACAGGCGAAGGAGTCTTGTAGGGATGCCAAAAATAGACATGGCTCTGGTATACCTCAATTCTATTCATGCTGACATAAGCGGCTCAGAAATCAATCAAAATATGTTGATCATTGATTTGGACTTATTGGGCTTTTTGCCAGGATCTGTCTAAGTGAGAAAATTTGAGCGACAGTGGACTTTACTGCGGCCTAATGCTGCAAGTCAGGTTATTTATATTTTAGAAGTTGACACAATATTCCAGATAGGATTTTGAATTCTATGCTAAAGATAGTGATAACAGATAACTCTTTATAGTTGGTGCAGCTGAAGGGGTCTATCCTTTTGTCGACCCGCAAACGATGCTGAGATTCCAGGCATGAATTCATTTGACAACATTTTGGAAATGAGTTGGTATATGCTCTATAATCTATAGCAAGTCATCTCCAGTTGCTATAAAAGGCTTGGCAAGACCTGGTCGGGCCCGGCGGCTTTGTTAATCTCTAACTCGGATGTTGATACCCATACTTGATTTTGGTGAGGTGGGCGGACATTTTCTCTATCGTCGTCTATGAATTTGGTATATTCTGGCTAACATCAGAATTCTGGTCTTCGTCGCCATTTTATAAGGTCTACAGAAATAATCCTTCCACATTATTTTCACTGTAGAATTACTGCTACTACAAGGTTTCCCCTTATTATCTAAAACCTCTAAAACTTCTACAATCACACCTCACACGTTTTTCGTGCTTTTTCTGTTTCTTCCTGGGGATCCGATGTTCCTTCCGTTTCATTTGCTCGTAGAGCACGCGAGCAGCTCTAGTAATCTTTCGCAGCAGTATAGTAACCATACGCCTCTTGTTTTTCTGCGTTTGATATGATACTATTTAGTGTCATGCCTAGAAGAGCTGCTTTTATATATTCGGATCCCAGGGGTATAGTATTTGTACACTGAGCAGACCACATGCAGCCACAGTTAGCCATGGTCCTAGATTGATGCAAGGCGTTGGGTCAAGGAAGTGCGTTGGAACAGGCGGACAAAAAATGAATGAACAACTGCGATAGTAGGTACCTAACCTAATACATAATTGGGGTCATTGGGACCACTTGTCTTTTTCCATCTTTTACTAATTAATTCAATAAAAACCATAAAATTTATATTCAAAAATTGTGGTCACCATTTAAACTTATTTTGCGGTCAAAGTGACAAAAAAGGACTCAATTCACGCAAAAGTAGGTACCTACTGATTAATAAATTCCGTTTGGAAAATATGTAGTTTTTAATTGAATTCCACTTGATAAAGTCACATGCAGTTTATTAAATACAAATTTTGCATACAGATAAAGATGGATAAGAGTTTACGGATATTTATTTAAATACCGCGTAGGTATATATGTAAATGCAATATTCTGAATATGTATTATGCTCTACAGGAGAGTGATTGGTTAAAATATGATACTTTTCCGCATCTGAATGAGCCGATTGGTATTTTTGTAGAATTTTAATGATTCATTTATCGACCACAAATAAATTAAATAAAAAATAAATACATGAAATACGGAAACGTGAGTTGAAATCTTAATAAATACGCAATTTCAATGAGCTTCGGCAATAAAGAGACTTCCCTCGTATATCTACATATTTATATAAATTAAGTGTATATGAACGAAATTATAGCATCCAAATGAGCCATATACTTAATACGACTGTGGTACAATAACTAAAAGTAGATAGCTACAACAAGTAAAAGTGAGGCATGTGAGTTAGTACTTAGTGCGTAAGGGTATATGGGTCTAATATTGGTTTTGTATGGGAGGTACCAGAACTACTTGACCGACATATCCAATACCTACCTGACGAGGATAAAAACAAAGTTATCTCACAAAATTTAACAAAATTTAAAATCACGATCAGCATACTATGACAATTGGGCGCGCCACCATTTTGGAGCTCCTATTCTTCTGGACTACACTCTAAAAAATGCGTGTAAAATTACTATGAAAATGTATGTAATTTTTAATGTAAAAATAGGCAAGTTGCGTGTTTATACACACGACAATAGGTAAAAAAAAAATTTAAACACATAATGTTAGATATTACAAACATTTGTTGCAAATGTACTCCTTTTGTGTACTTTTCGACAACTTTTGTTCAATAATATTCTATTATTGTTTAAAATTTACTCTCAAAATGTTTATAAATAAACAAATTTTGTTTAAATATAAACACCTTATGAAATTTACACACACAGTGTTTAAAGACCAACACCCATTTACACCAATCTGATGAAAGTTACACATTTTATGTGTAATTTTGCAATTCGATTGTGAGTGACGGTGCATTTGCGAGCTCATACGTGATCAGACCTTTGAATGAAGCGGTTGAAGCTTTTGCGTTCCCAAGTTCCATGGCATCTTTTAGTGCAAGAAGTGTTTTTTACTTTTTTTACGGAAGTTTTTTTTTTTTTTGTTAAATCGAATAATTTTTAATAAATATCTTAAGCATTTTTGGATTGTTTTATTTCGTTTAGACAGGTTCACTGCAGTGGAGGATATCAAGGCCGATGATAACACTTTTACTTGTTTTTGAATTGTTTTCAATATACTTTCTGACGATGTACAATTTTGTTTAATTGTACACATTAAATATTGAATTTAAGCAAAATTACATAAAAAAAGTCTAATTTTAAGCTTCTTCATACACAATTTTGTTGGATTTTACATATTGTATGTCGAATTTTGCTACAAATTTAGGTAAACATAAAAGGTTTAAATTTACACATTTTATGTTGATTTATAAACATTTCTTTCTGAAATTCTGTTGGATTTTAAACATTAATTATGTAAATGTAAATTTAATTTGAACACCTTAAGTGTAGAAATACGCATTTATATTTAAAATCTATGTGTGAATTTACACAACAAAGGTTTAAGATTTACGCATTAAATATTTAAAATTGATACGTGCGTAAAATTACTGCAATTATGGTAGGCAAGTAGATTCCTCTAGTAAAATTACACGATTTTTTCTTAGAGTGTAGCACGTCTTTAAAAAGAGTTCATCTCTCAACAACTACATACCAACTTATTATAGTACTCAGCCTTGGATTTACCCTTACGCCAACTGGGCCCAGGCCTAGGGCATCAGGAGAGAGATGGGGCACCACGAAAACCGCAAAACAAACCAAAGGAATTGAAATCGAATTTAGATCACTTAACCCTCACATGGACAGTATCTACCCGGGTAGATATTTGAATTTTCAACTCTAAATATCTCTTCGGTTTTTTATTAGATTTTAATGCAGTTTCGAATCAGTGACTAAATTATTGTTTTGTTGAAGATAATTATGAAAAAAATTGTGTGAGAAAGTCCTTTCTTACTATTTTTTAAGTTTTGTCTTTTTTTTGTCTTACATGGACAGTATCTACCCAGGTAGATATTCGTTGAATTTACATGCGAAATGTCGATACAAAAATACATGTTTGCACCAAGTAGAGCTTAAAAGTAAACTAAAGTATATTGTATTGGACGTACAAAATATGCGTACCAAATAAAATAATAAAATACGATTTATTGCGAATTTGCTTTGAAGCGCCTCACCGATATCGTTGCTCGATAAAAGGGAGCGCTCTGCTTGAAAGCAAAGCTGTTATCTGGAAAAAAGGCACAATCAAACGTAAAAAAATAAAGAGAATGAATGCAAAAGGCTAATATTGAAAGAAAAACTATAACCTAATGCAAAAAACTCATACAGAATGCGTGAGATTTTGTTTATCTACCCGGGTAGATACTGTCCATGTAAGTACATAAAAAATTCCATCCATGTGAGGGTTAAAACAAAACTGTGTGAACGCCTGAAACCATTTGTCAACGAACTGATTGGACCCTATGAGTGCGGTTTTAGGCCCGGTAAGTCCAAAACCGATCAAATATTCACACTACGACAGATCCTGGGGAAAACCCAAGAAGTCCAAATCGATACTCACCATCTATTTATCGATTTTAAAGCCGCATATGACAGCATTTATAGAGACGACCTGTACAGAGCCATGTCTAGTTTTGGCACCCCTGCCAAACTTGTCAGATTGTGCAGAATGACGATGGATAACGCTCGCTGCTCCGTAAAGGTCGGAAACAATCTCACCGAAACCTTTGATGTCAAAAAAGGATTTAGACCAGGTGATGCGCTGTCATGTGACCTTTTCAACATCATTCTTGAGAAAATTGTGCGAAACTCGCAAGCCAACACCAGGGACACAATTTTTCAAAAGTCTGTGCAACTACTTGCATACGCGGATGACATCGACATCATTGGCAGAACACAGCGAGCTGTCACTGGTGCGTTTGCAAGTATTAGCACAGAAGCGGCAAAAATGGGCAAAACAAAATATATGCTGTCAACAAGAAGGGACACGCAACATCGACGAATCGGACAGAACGTCACGATAGACAGCTATAACTTTGAGGTAGTTCGGGACTTTGTCTACCTCAGCTCCGCTATTAACTCTGAAAATGACATCACATCAGAAATCAAGCGAAGAATTAACACTTGCCAACCGCTGTTACTTTGGCCTAAGAAGGCAATTGATTAGTAAGGCCTTGTTGAGAAACACCAAGGAAACTCTATATAAGACCCTCATCATCCCAGTCCTGCTTTATGGCGCAGATCAGCATGATGCACGTTATCAAAGGCGGATGAAGATCTCCTTGGTTACTTCGAACGCAAAATTCTTCGAGTGATTTTCTGTCCCGTTTGCGTTGACGGGCTTTGGTGGAGGAAATCTGACAGCAAACTCTGCGAGCTGTACAGCGACATCGACCTCGGCAGAAAAGTATAGTACGCATAACTCGACTATATAGGGCGAATGGACACAAACGCTCCGGTCCGAAGAGGAAGACCTCGCATTAGGTGGCACGCATAAGTGGAAGAGGACCGCAACCAACTTGGAGGGTGCAACTGGAGGCAGTTATCCAAAAATCGGGCTAGCTGGAGAGGAGTGTTGGTTGAGGCGCCAACCGCTTGCACCGAAAATTTTTCGATTTATTTCGAAAGCAGTTGATAGAGTTTTTCATCAAGCTCTTGTACAGAAAATGCATTCTTATCGACGCTTTTCTTATTTATTGGATTAGTAAATACCTGTCCGGTCGTGCAATTCTCATGTTGGCCGGTTTCTCGTCTGCAATTCGCCATATAAATGCTGGTGATCTGTTTTGTTTTTGACACTATTACTTATATTATAAAACGTACTTTAGGATTTTGGACTACATCCACATCTTGGTACAGCTCATAGAGTTCGCAGCTGTAACATATCTTCTCCGTTCGTCCTTCCCGCACACACGACCAACAACCCGTCGAAGAATTTTCTTTTCAAAAAGGTCCAGTATCAGCTCTCCATTCCTGTATTTCGTCCATCACTCCACGCCATAAAACAGAACTGACAGGAGATTAGGCTTTTGTAAAGCATACATTTCGTCCTTCGAGTTAGAGGCTCAGTTTTGCCTAGTGGAATTCTTCATCGGCAGCTGCATTTATTTCAAATCAATAACATCTCGCTCAAGGACTAAACCCTTTTTAATATCTACAGGCCTTGCAAATGATATTTATGAACTACACCATTCTATTAACAGGACTTCCAATTGACTTTATTACAAAGAGAGTTATTCTACAAGACCTTGGTCGTTTTTACTTTATTGCAAAAGCAATTATTCGATGACTAGATAGGCGCACAGATTCGCAGTCAGTATAACGCATTGACTTGCATACCCCGACAATAGCAGACAGAAAGAAAACCCCTTAATACGAACCCTAATCCGCACTACATTAGGGTTAGACGTATTAAAATCTCTACGCACAACACCATCCCCTCCGCATCACGTTAAGTATATAGTGCGCTATGCACACAAACCTCGTTTCCTATAATCTGTTGTAGACATTATGCGGAGAAGGGGTCCCCCATTCGAAGGCTATCAAAATTTATAACCGTACACTAAAGATCAAGGGAAATCCTTATTTATTGGGATGAAACTCTCAGGGATACTGCTGTTACTACTGCACAGGTACACAATAACATTGCTTTTAGATCAGCGTTACCCTTATGGCTTGCTGGAACTCACATGTTGGTTACCTACCGAAAATCCTGTAGGATTTAAAAATAATACTAGATACATTGAACATAACATAGTATTAGGCCAATATCTACTGGAATTGAAATCCAAAAATAGAACATTGGATATCCATAGACTGGGTCGTCGTATATGGATGTCCTTTCATCGTTCAGAGGATCCTTGTAGCAAAGTTCACAATTTATATTGCACACAATTTCGCATAGAAGACATTGTTGGGGAGCGGCAACGGTACGGCAATCGACGAATGTGAAAGAGCATTGCAATTTGTTTCAGGGTCCAATAATCGGGCCGAAGTTCTTCTGCATGATTGGCCACAATATGGCAATATCTTTGTGGGGAGGGGGATGAATCAGATTAACATGTCTTTCTTTGAGACTCTTTATGAAATAGACGTTCTCGATGGGATTCGAAAATACGCGTGCATCCTCGATATGTGGGATGTTTATCATACACAACTAATTGCGTTCACCCATTCATACGCCATACCTGTAAGGGTTTTTCGCTCAATCATGCCATAAAGTAAAGGAACTACCACTAAGTGAGGCTCAATATGGGGCAGAGTGGGCAGACTATTCGCACTCTCAAATGCATGGCAACTAATATCCGTTCAGTCAATTAATCATTCGCCCCCAAAAAAAGGAATAGGAATCCCAATTATCTGCGAGTACCAAACAAAAAAATAAAACTATACCACGTGCCAAATTCACGGGGCAAACCATCATTCGGAGTCTCCCCACATCATGTTATTTTGGTACTGCTACCACAAAGGACACATGCAATTGCCACATCAATTGAAAGAGGGGGAAACGTGGCAACCAATTCCAATTCACATCCTGTTTACCACTGCTCCACCTAGACATCCCATTGTTTGACGGTCTCTTAGGTTGCGCCGTCTGTACAGTACATATAGTTCTTGCCACCACCATCATCATCATCATCATCGTTGACGACACGTCTGTTCGAAATGTAAGTATATAGCAGAATTCGTTGTGTCCTTTTTATTTGCTGCTGCCGCTGCTCGTTCTCCTGCGCGTGGAAAGCAAAGTTATCGAAATGAATCGTTATTGATTCAATTAGGAATTCAAATTGAAAGGATTCAACTCATTGCGCACCGTCTTCCTCTCCGGGGCCATCATCACAGAAGGAACGAAAATGATTGTCAGTGCTAATGTAGTAATGAAAATGAGGATTTATTCTGACCAGAAAAAAAAGTTCACAAAAAGGACAAAAACGATTGATTCCATTCAAAGTATCTATGTATATGAAATCGCTGTAGCAGTATATGTATCTACTGCATAAATCTATAGACTGCGTTTCCCGTTTCCGGTAACTCAGTGCGAGATGAAGATTGTGCTTTATTATTTTTTACTTAATATTCCAATCAGGAATTTAGTCCTTCGAATGAATGCCAGTTATTATTGGCCGTTCCTTCTATACGAAGAGGAAAATGTTCTTGAAAAATTCATTCAAATTATTTTTTTTATTAAATTCAGGAAGAGGAAGCAAAGTAAAAGAAATTATTTTACTTACTTCTCACTATTTTCTCAAACGGGGGAAATAAAACACGAGAAAAAAATCATAACTATAACTACATAGTAAGTTACTACTGTAAGGACACGCAGTAAATGCACGATGAAGGTATAGGTAGTATTAGTTGTTTCCGCGGGCGTTTTTTTATTTTTTCTAACTTATTTAAAGTAAGTAAAATCAGTTTGATCCTGATTTGGTTGAATGTGCCTCGAATTGAGATGTCAAAAGTAGTTAAAAAAAAGTAAAAAATACCCAACAATTCCAAGTTCTAATGGGTATTTTGGGATCCCTATTGGAC
Organism: Cheilosia scutellata; assembly: GCA_955612985.1. Classification (NCBI taxonomy): domain Eukaryota; kingdom Metazoa; phylum Arthropoda; class Insecta; order Diptera; family Syrphidae; genus Cheilosia; species Cheilosia scutellata. The sequence goes on along the minus strand of OY015312.1, from coordinate 101,447,439 downwards.
ATAATCTCTGATTTTTTTTTCTTGTATTTTTCCAAAATCTTCCGAGACTAAATCCCCCTTGCCAAATTTTCCCACCTACCTACACAATTACTTATTAAATCAGTCATTAAAATCCCCTAAAAAGCACCTAGATACTCCAAATCCTACAGTGACCACAAGCACATAGGAAAGGGCATTTTGAAAAAGGGATTTTGGAAAAGGAGATATTTTAAGATTTTGTTGACAAGTTCCCAATTTTCAGGGATGAATTGAGGGACTGGCTTACTTTGGTATAACAGATGGGAATTTCAGACTCAAATATCGGGACGTATTGTGCATACCACTGTAATTAACTGGCGACTCATGCAATCCATTTGCTGGTACTTATCCTCCATTTCATCCTTTTTCAGATTCTGTGGGGAAGTCATTTTATGGCAGACAGTTTTGCGCGGTTCTGCCTAAGATGCATTGCTCGAGATGCTAGATCTTCCAAGTCGCCGGACCTCCTTGGATCTTTATCTGTACAGAATTCGCCAGGTAAGCCCAGCAGTCCGCATGCATTTTTTGCGTACCTACACGTCATGTAGACCTATACCATAAACGACAGAGAAGCCTAGCCTTCCTAGTTCGTCTGCTGCATAGGTCCCTGGAATGTCAAAGTGACCAGGAACCCAGTAAAGGGTGAGATTGTATTGACCAGCTATTTCGTTGAAAGATGCGCGGCAATCTTTCACCGCTTTACATTTTGTTTCGGGTTTGATGGTAGCTTGACTGTGGTTGTAAATGACAATATGCCTTTGCCATACCGTATTAATCGACAACTACGCCTTGGCTGGAATAGCTGTTATTTCGAATTGGAAGACTTACTTAACGCCCTTAACAGGCTCTCAACCCCTAAACAGTCTCCACCTGAGATACTGGGGCTACAGCCCCGGGCCTCCACAAAACAGGGGCCCAATATTTCAAATTCCGACGAGTAAACACAAGACAAAAAAAAAACCAAAGCGCCATCATTATCAAACACAGGACCGACGATGATGAACATCATCTTCAATATCTTCGAACTAGAACTTCAATATTCTCGGTCCTAAATTGCGGCAGATTGCAGAGGCGCGAGAAATACATTTCAAATCAACAACCACCTGCATTTGGGATCGACCGTTAAGCAACATAATAAATATCCTTCATTCCTTGCGCAATTGGTTTTTCCCAGATTGGCAAAGGGTTTTGAAAATATCGTAAAATTAAAACAAAAAACAGTGGCAACCCATATTGAAGAGCATGCAAATAAAGGAAGTGGCCATGTCAATTACCTTTCGTCCACGATTTGCGAAGAACTGATGAGTACTATGGGTGACAAAGTGCTAACTGAAATAGTATCCAAAATCCAAATATTATTCGGTGTCAGTGGATTCTACTCCCGAAGAATTTCATATCGATCAACTAACTATAGTTGTTAGATATATTGAAGGATCGATGCCAAAGGAAAGATTTCTCACCTTTTTACCAAACTGCGGCCATACCGGCGAGGCCATAGCAAACGCTTTACTAACATTTTCAGGTGACCATCAAATAGACATTATGGATTGCCGCGGCCAATCATATAACAATGCTGCAAACATGAGTGGTAAATACAAAGGAATGCAAGCTCTTATTTTGGAGAAAAATCATTTATCGGCGTTTGTACCATGTTGTGGTCATTCTCTCAATTTATTTGGAAAGGCAGCTGCTAACTCTTGTCCATCGGCTGTTCAATTCTTCGATTTCGTTCAAAATTTATATACGTTTTTCACAGCAAGTACAGAGCGATACAAAATTCTGACTGAAAAATTATCGCAGAAGAGAAGCGGACAATTTTACGTTTTAAAAAGGCTTAGCGATACTCGTTGATCTTGTCTACCTGAAGCTACGAAAGCCATTGTCGATAGTTATTCTGAAACCGAAGGAGCTCTAACCAACATATCTTCTGATAAGGAGCAAAAAGACATCGTGAGGAATGAAGCATCGAACCGTTTACAAAATATGAGTTGTCTAGAAACCAGTGCCGTAACTAGGGCGGTGCCATCGGTGCTCAGGCACAGGGCGTAGGATCAGGAGGGCGCAAAAATGACCAGGACCAACTTTTAGGTAATTGGGTTGAAAGATCTTTAAACTGTGACACTCGTAAGTCTCGCAACATTACAAACCCAAACAAGATAAGTTTACTAATAAAAATATTAGCTACCTATAAAAAGGTTGCAGATGTCTTGAATATGAACTTTGATTTAAAATGCAGTCCAATTAGCGTCAGTCGAGAAACCGAAATTAGATCGAAAAAAGTGTTTTCCTACCTCTCATGAATCTATGTAGGTACACACTACACAAGTACACAATCAAAATCACACACACAATACCCAATGCACCAGCAACCTCTTATAGGTACGTACAAGATACCTATTGGATTGTAAATTGTAAATGTTTGCCTTTTTTCCCCAACTTCAATTACACGCATACGGCAAAAGTAAAAAATCAGAATAAGTTTGTTGTTATTGCATTTTCCTGCTTATTTATATTTCATAATTTTCAAAATCCAATTCATATCTTATTTTTCGTGGCAAATGCAACATGAAAGCAGATTGATCTGATTTTGTAAATGTATTAGTGCGTTATTCGTATGAAAACATACGAACTCCATATGGATAATCATATCGACGAAGAATCGAAATCCACTGATGACGAAGAAGAAGAATAAGATAACGAAGATAAGAAGATGATAGCAATTGCTCCAAAATTAAGTCCATGTCCATTATTTACGTTTTTGCTCTGAAAAATTGCTTTTCAGAAGGCTTTTCGTAATTTTGTGTGAATTTTGATTGACGTAAAACAGCTGTGCAAAGAAAATTGGTATTAGTGAGAAAATGTGTATATCTCGAAAAATATCGAGATCTTCAAAAACTGATCCGGATCAAAAAAAAGATTGATTTGTTTGCCAAATGGATTATGAAAAGTGATCTATACAAAAAAAAATTGATTTTCTGTCCCAATGGAAAACGACATTAGACAAATTAATCTGTACAATATTCATTCATTGTCATCATCACAAACCACATAGAATAGACCGTCGACTTATACAAGCTGCCTGAGGGCCCAGGATTTTTCATGTATTTTGGTGCTGTACAAAATCATAGGGGCGCCATTAACGCACGCATACTTGAATAATCCTAGGCCCATTGGCCAAGTGTGGGACTGTGTTTTCCAGGCTTTTTCTCTTTCAATTACACTTCGTTCACATCACAGTTTAGTTTTAGGGATTGTTAAATTGTTCAAACTGTCCATATCAATTAAAATTGGCGGTGTAAAGGAATATTCACATAAGAATGATCGAACGAATTGGTAATATGCGAACAAACCACTTTTAATGCATTTATATAAACAAAAAATTGCTCATTTTACTATTGCAAGCGTACCTAGAACAAAAAATAATCCATCAAAATATGGGAAAAACAAGTTTGAAAAGAGTTTAAACAACGAAATTTCGAAATAAAAATGTTTGCATCGAATGATAACACCCTTGGTGCGAATTGTCACAAGTTTATTCAAAATTCACGACGTTAAAACCCGTTCCACATGCTATCAAAAAAAAAATCGTTCGAACTTAGGCCCTTATAGTGATTTTCGATCAGCGATGGTCAGGAAAATTGTCGATTGCGTCCATTGATTTTAGCTATTCGTACGCACAACAGTTTTTAACTTCCAAGAGAAAGCATCGACCAGATATTTGTAATCGACTGTCAAATCGACAAATATCAATCGCAATAGACAATCACAATACTAAAATTTACAATCGAAGATCGACAGTTATCGCTTAACGATCAATTATTATGGACACTCACAATAGGGGCCTTAGACCCAAATCAGAGATTGTTAAGTATAGTAGAAGTTGATATGACATAAATGCCACAGAATTTTGGGCCGAAATAAAAACTTTGAAGAATCAAATTGAAGCGTCTTCATTATTTGAAAAATGCGAATGCCAATCAAGCCGGGCCTTAGGCTTATTGTGATTGTCGATCAGCGATCGTCACGACAATTGTCGATTGCGTCGATTGATTTTAGCTATTCGTACGCACAAATTTTTTTCACTTCCAAGAGAAAGCATTGACCAGACATTTGTAATCAACTACAAGCGACTGTCAAATCAACAAATATCAATCGCAATCGATAATCAAAGTTGTCGACCAACGATCAACTATCGACACTCACAATAGGGGCCTAAGTCTTCTTAAGAGGATAGTAGAACTGGACTTAAAGGACATGTTTCCAATCGTATTAGTAGCTATAAACCTTTTCTTAACGACTGTAGCTTCTTGTGAAAGATCATTCAGTAAACTCAAACTGATAAAGACATACTTGCGCTCAACGATGAGTCAGGAAAGGTTATCTGGCCTAGCAATTTTGTCGATTGAAGCTGACATAGCACGACTCCTGTCGTATTGTGAAGTCATTAAGGACTTCGCTATGAGGAAAGCCCATAGACGTAATCTAAGAGTAAATCTAAATATAGTTGTCTTATTTTGTTTACGTTTACTGGTGTTTTATGTCTATTATACCTACCTGTATGTACCTACACATTTTGGCAAATATATTTGTTTTGTTTGTCTAAAGTTAATATATTTTTTATTCTAATAAGTAACTTAACAAAAAATTAGATATCCCAACCTCGCAAAATCAGTATATTTTTCGAGGGCGCAAATATAGGAGCTCGCACCGGGCGGATAAAAGCCTAGTTACGGCACTGCGTCGAAACCGCTCTATTTGCTATCTTTTGGAACGACATCTTAGAGTGTTTCGAAGCTACAAACAAGATGTTGCAGTACCCGAAAATAATTCTTGAATCTGCAATGCGTGCATTAGAATCATTGAAATTATTCGTTGAATCCAAAAGGGACAATTTTGATAAATACGAGAAAACTGCTAAAGAAATATGTCATACTGACCAATATGTACAATCACGCTCCAGAAAAAGAAATGTGAGGTTGAATCCACTCGACTACATGAAAGCACAAGACCCAAATCTGTCACCAAAAGAGAAATTCAAAGTATCCGGTTTTATCCCAGTGATCGATCAGCTATGTGTTTCTCTTACTGAAAGATTGCATGCATACGAAGCTGTACGTTCGAGATTTGGATTTCTCAATCACATAGAGAAGATGGATGCTGCAAATTTGCACGCTGCAGCAGAGGCATTGGTGGAACTGTACAAAGATGATTTAGAGCCTAGTCTTAGTAATGAGTTAGTTCAATTTCTATCTTTGATCGACTTGTAAAAAATGATTATAGAAAAGACCAATTTTTTTGACCGAAAAAACTGTTCGTTTTATTTGGAAAACAATAAGCCAGGGGGCCTCCACTTATTTGTTGCTCCAGGGCCTCCCGACCTCTAAATCCGACCCTGCTGAGTAGCTTTCCATTCTCTTCGATCTGCGAGCATACATTTCGTCCTTTGAGTTAGGAGTTTTGAACCCAATTGTTTCGCCAAACCGAAGTAGCAGCAGTTTCCTAGAGTAATTCTTCGTTGGATCTCGATTATAGGTTGTCATTCGTAGAGTTCATGTGACTATCAACAGTAACGTTTTATCCTAGGCGGCGGACAGATGCTGTTATGTTTGCTAATAGCATGCAAAGGTTGTCCCATAATTCATGCAAAATGTAATTTTGATAGAAAATACAGATTTTTAATTAGAAAGCTCAAATTTTGTATTGATTCATAGAGTATACTATATACAGATAGGGACTTAGTTTGGAATAGCACATCGAATAAATGGCCACCACGGCTTTGCTGGTAAGTACCTACGTACTCTTTTATTGAAATTTTCTATGACCGTTTCTCATAAATGTGGCTGAATTTCATTAATACACCTCCAAATTTCCTCTTTCAAGGCGTTGGTGCGGTCGTGGGTTTGTCTACATATACCTTTGACTTCAAATAACCCCATAGAAAAAAGTCCAATGGCGTTAAATCGCAAGATCTGGATGGCCAATTCTGATCGCAAAAACGAACGATTACACCATTAGGAAATGACTCATGCAGTAATTGAACTGTTTCTCTGACTTATTAAAACCACATGTTGGTCACATCCATATCTCGGCACTGTCACGATAACGAACACCATTAATTGTTACTGCCTAACCAGCCGCATTTTCGAAGAAGAATGGTCCGATAATGTCTCCAGCCCAAAATCCGCCAGTCACGCGTTGTGGATGCATTCCGAATGCGACCATTCCAATAGAGCTCCTGACGATGTATGCTATCATACGCAGCTTTAAAGTCGATGAATAGGTAATGAGTCTCGACTTGAAAATCGTTGGTCTAGTCTAGATTTGCCTCAGTGTGAAAATTTGGTCTACAGTCGATCTGTCGGGCCGGAAGCCACACTGGTATGGTACGTACCGATTATTGCGTTGCAGAACGATTTAACACGTTCACACAGTACGTTGGATAGGATCTTATATGCGACGTTAAGCAGTTGGAACTGGTACTTCATTGACTGGAAGTGGGTTCCCTTCTTGCCCTATCACTCTCTCTACAGTCTACATGATGCCCATTACGCAGCTATTGGAAATGCTGCTTAAATATATCTACTATTCCCTGCGCTTCGGTGATTAGGTTTCCATTGCTCTTCGAGTTAGAGCCTGCATTCCGCTTTTAAAGCCAGCATCAAGTTGCTAGCCTTTTTTTGTATAGAACCTCCAAGTGTTGTTACGATCGCGAGACTCTTCGATTTCCTTGAGCTGGGATACTGGAAGACACTGCTGTGTTTTTCCGGAGGCCGAAGAAGAGGCCCAGATTTAGATCTTCTGAAAAGACCCCGGCACCAACTCCCTTCGAGGTATTAGAATTGTCCCAATTGGCATGAGTGATCCATAGTTTAGGACATTTCGTGAATTCCATTGGTTAATGTCGGATATTTCATGGGTGAAGCCTTTTTGAAGTTGATATTCGTAGGCAGGTAATCAGCAGTATTATGGGCAAGGGGCTTGTCTGTTAAACGATATTGGCATGCCCAGTCGGTTGTCCTCTCCAGTGCTTCCCTTCCTTGATTGCCATGTTTGTGGCGTATTCAATGCTGCCTGACTCATATCAAAGGTAAACTCAACATTGCTCCTTCAACCATTGCTCAAGAATAAGACCACGAGACACCAGAAAGCGCTGTCCAAGGCACCCAAAATTAGAAGCATGACAAAGATTCGAAGAATGGCCTGTATTGTACTGGCAATCAGTACCAGCCCCACAGGGCAGCGGGACTAGAGGCTATACTTAATCTTAAGCTCCTAGACCTTTTCGTAAAGGAATCTTCTGCAAATACCGAACTTCGGTTAAGCTGGACCAATAGCTGGAAACACTGCCTTGCCCATAATGTATGCACGCTACTCCCCGGATATCCATCGGATTAACTATACCTATTTGTACGGATAGATGAAAGATGGAGGTTGGCGTTGGCGCGGTTTTTTACTCAGAAAGTCTCGGACTATCCAGTTCAATCAGCATGACTACAGCAGCGTATTCCATGCTGAGGAACAACAGCTTCTAAACTGGTGGCAGTACTTCATGCAGAACAGATATTACCTTTTTCATTGATAGTATAAGCGGCAATAAAAGCGGTCTCTGCCGTTGAGTTAAAATCGAAGTCGCTGTCGGGGAGAGCTACGGGTTTTTGGCGCGCAACATAACCTAAGTCTATGCTGGGTTACCGGGTACAGTGGTGTGCCTGGAAATAAAAGAAACCTGGCAAGATAGGGATCATCCGTTGAACTAAACCAGGCCGACACTAATTGTAACAGTAACACAGACACCCCTGTAATATCTCAGAAAGACGATTGAGAACAAAATACTAATGGCAAAAAAAGTAAGATGGAGCAAACTGGATTCCTGTGTCATAACCAGGAAACTGTGGCCATTCTATAACAAACAGAGAGAATCTTACAAGAACAAGAAATGCTGAAATATCATACCAAGAAAATGGGAGGCAGTACAAATTCCTGTGCAGAGTATGCGGTGATGAGGAGGTGCATGAGGACACTTAGCACTTTCTTTGTCACTGCCCAGCGCTCTGCCATATAAAAAATAGAATCATTGGAAGGTAGTTACTTTTCGAGGATTTAGAAGAACTTTACGACAGAACTTTCCCCAATGACATCACAACGGATCTATACATCGATCTAAGTGTGGCATGTACAGGTTTCTCGTGTCCTGCCAACCCACTAACCTAGCCTTACATATACTTGAAACTTGAGCGATATTGAAGATGAGTTCCAATCCATCAGAGATGACCATCACTTCAATTCAGGCCACGTTCACTTTCATCTAGCAGCTTCAAAGCAGATATGGCTGCGAACCAGCCCAGTGTGAGCTATAGCTAAAGTTCAGTCCGAAGGAGCCCAAGGATAACTATGTCATCCAATTCGCCAAGGCTATACTGCAATATGCATTCCATCCAAACCGGAGTGAAAGGTGTCAATCATGTTGTTTCGAATTTTTCTAGCAATTTATATGAGAGATAAGATCATAATTATATACCCTCGATTTTAAGCAGACTTAAAAACCGTTTAATATTTTTCGTTATTACATTTCAGATAATTGTCGTGCTCAACATCAAGTTAATTTTCTTTAGCGCTCATTGTAATTAATTCTATGATTAATCTAATGATATCTTGAAGGGTGTATTCCACGAAACAATCAAATACGACGAGACCAAGGAATAAATAAATAAAATCAAATTAACCTCACGTACCCACACGCAACACCTACCACAACAATAAAGATTTTATTAACGCCGCGCACATCCTCCAAGGACCAAATGAATTTACGTATTAATGAGTCAGAAGTGACTCGAGGCATTTCCGCTCTAATCTAATTTCATTTCATAGAGCGCTAAACAAATGATCAAAGTTCTTTCGCTTAGGGGTTAATATTAATACACTCTGCTGGTGTATACAAGTATCCTGTTAGGTTTTATGAGTAGGAGTACAGTCAACGCATATTTTACCTCACGGAATGAGATTAGAATGGAGTTGCAATGCCTTGAGGTTTGCTTTAAACCAAAAATCACTGTCAAACTCACAATTTACCCTGCAAAAGGATATTAGAAGAGCCAGCCACATTTATACTTAACTCCTACCCCTCTGTGTATACCTTACCTATATATATGTATTGGGGGTTATATCTTTCGATCGATCACCAGCCCCATCCTGTGAAATCGCCCTCCAGGTATATTAATAGAAAGTGGGTGGTAAACGATTTTAATTGCAAAATATTAACGCTCTAAGTGAGCCTTTCAGGCATATATATTCCTTTAGTAGATCTGATGACTTTTTCCGCTATTCTGGAGGAGAACAATGGTGGAAAACTGCCGCGCTGCAATGTCAAACCATTAATGTCTCGTTCGGTTGTTTTTACCAATTAATGAGCCCTCATCAAACGTAAAAGGAATCGTTCTGCGGGCTTTGTCGTTGTAGTCCTTGTAATCGTCAGTATATTTTCCCCATCATGAATGGCAGCGCTCCAAAGACCTTCCATCGAATTTAATTGAGTACTTAGGTGAAATTAAAATCGTGAACTTGTGTGCAATAAAATCAATAAAAATCAAAATTGTACTCCTGCCACCATCCATCCAACTCTGCTTTTCGTATATTGTACGAAAGCGACTTGAATGATTCTGGGAAATAATTTTAACGTCGTAGCTAGAGGAATCATTAAACATATACCCCTTTGAACAAACGACAGTACTGTGTTCATTGTGATGAAGACGCAAATCGCTGGAGACACTTCGAAGCCAAGTCTAGGATATGCCAGTCGGTGAATACGTGGGGTTGGGTATGCAAAGCATACACTATTAAAACACTTACCCAAACAACGAACTGGGAAGGTATTGGTATATTTAAAATATCGTCCCCGCATAGCAAACGCTTCCTTCTAATATTTTCCAAAGAAAATCTTTTTTTTTTTCTCGGTGCTTCTCTCGTTTCTACTTCAGAGCTAGGGGAAGCATTTTAATTGAGTTATTCTAAAAGTTTTCCGATGGTGGTGGGAAAGGATTGTGATATATACGAATACGAGTGTACATATAAGAATATCCTTTCGTACGCCACGCAGTTTACACATCGTTAGACATTTTGCGGTATTGGATAACGGAGTGGTTCGCTATTTGCTCAGACATATTTCTTAATTTCAGTGAAATGTGTTTGGATTAGTGTATGTGGATGTATATACAGTTTACTATTTTATGGAAACATTATTAAGGCTTATCCTTTCGATGAAGTCGAGCGCGTTAATACTAGTTCTTTGTGAAAGTCACTATAGAAATATAAAACAATCAGTAACTCAACAAATGGCTACAAAGTATTAAATGTTACGCCAAAGGATAAGCTTAAGACATCAATTAGTCGTATTACAAAGTTTAGTGTACTAACTAGGATAGTGGATATTTTATCGACTTACATAACATAATATACCAGTCAGTTACGGCCTATTATAATATATTACACTGAACGCCCAAAGACAGTGGTGAAACCCGTTGCACTTACTCCCCAAAAAAGCACGAAAACACGCTGCAAAAAATGGCCTTATGAACGCCCGAAAACCGTCTAAAATCAGCTCCGAAAATCGCACAGAAAATGGTCTAATAAGTACAAAAGAACCTAAAAATGCTCCAAAAATGCGTCAATATATCCATCAAAAATAGTGAAAAATTGCAATAATAAACAACCCAAAAACCTGCCAAAAGCCTCAAAAAACGGCGCAATAAAAGCTCCAACAAACCCTCGAAAGACGCGCAAAATACAGCAGCGAAAAAGACTTTGTAAAAAACCCAAAGAAAATTGAAAAAAAAAAAATCAAAAACACATAACAAAAAACACCTCAAAACTACAACAAAATATATCTAGAAAAACGCTCCAAAATAACGCCTAAAAAATGCCCCGAAAAACCTGCCTAAAGTCATTTAAGACAACCCGGCACAAAAAAACGCGCCAAAATACGCTCCAAAAATTCGCCAAAAAAGCACGAAAACACGGTGAAAAAAATGACCTTATAAACGCCCGAAAAACCCTCTAAAAAGAGCTCCTATAATCGCAAAACAAAAAATGGTCCAATAGCAACCCAAAAACGTTCCAAAAAATTTCTACTCAAAATCCGCCAATAAAATCCCTGACAACCCTTGAAAAACGAGCAAAATAAAGCCCCGAAAAATACTTCAAAAAAGACTTTCCAAAAAACCCAACGAAAAATGCCTTAAAAAATTCCCCAAAAATACGTTAAAAACTTCATTAAAATATTTCTGGAGAAAAGCTAATAAAAAAGCCTAACAAATGCCCGATAAACCTCCCTAAAGTCGTTTAAAACAACCCGCCACTAAAAAAAAACTCACTCCAAAAACGCTACAAAATACGCTCCAAAAACAATAGAAACCCCTCTAAAAAGATCTGAAAAAATTGCACCGAAAAACGGTCTAATAAGAACCAAAAAACGTTAAGAAAAACGCTAGTGAAAATTCGCCAAGAAAATATCTCAATAAAAGCTCCGGCAAACGTTCCATGAACGTTCTAGAATGAACCCGAGAAACGGCTGAAAAAATGCTTTAAAAACTTACTGAAAAATGATTCAAAAATGCGTTAAAATATTAATAAAAATGCCTCAAAAATGCAGCCCAACGAAGAATACATTAAAGACGCTTACGCTAAAAAGTGCCCGTCAAAAACTACCGCAAAATATTAAAAAAAAAACGCTCCAAAAAACGCCTAACAAATTTCCCAAAAAGTTTCCAAAAACATCACGAAAACGTTTCAAAAAACAAACAAAAAAGCCTCAAAAAAAGGACTCAAAAGAAACCCAAACAACACACCAAAGAAGGAACGAAAGCGGCCCCAAAAAACGATTGAAAAGACGCAAAGTAAATTAGAAAAACTCGATTAAAAAAAAACTCAATATTTGCTTTATTATCTATTTTAGAATAAAACACTCGAGCGAAGCCGGTTGGGTCTGCTGGTTTTAAATAAAAGCTAGGTTATAGTCTCAAGTCTAGATATATATAGATAACCGGTTGTCTGACTGACTACACGGTCTGCTGTATGTGGCCTTCTTTCTCTTACTTACGTACCTATATGCAGCTGTATATTAGCTAAAGACGAACCATGGCCTCTACTAGGAAACTTCTCCTGTCAGCTTGATTATTAGATAGCCTTCGAAAATCTACAATTTCCTATTTAGAAATTACTCAGCTCAACTTATTAATACTGTGTCCCTATAATAAAGTCCCAACCATTCCTTTAGTAAAAATCCAACAAAGAAAGCACCAGCTATATAGCTTTAAAACAGTTCACACAGGTCCTCTGCCGTATTCCAACTATAGAGACAATCACAATATAATTCCCCATTTGCTGTTGGCAACCCACCAAATAGGTACCCCAGTAGTTTGCGCCCCAGAACATCATCACCTTTGAGCAATAAGACCCAGGAAGCTTCTTTTAAATAACTACTCCGGCGGTGTTTTGCTGCGGTTCCGAGGTTACCCTAAAACAAATTTAATGCGCGTCGCTTTAAATGGAACAGGAAAGTAAGGAACCGACTTCTATGAAAGTGTTTGCTTTTGCCTGCCGCACCGCAATAGCATTTCCTTCTTTGAGCGTTGGCATTAATTGCCAAATAAATTAATTTTATTTGAATTTAAGGCGGTATTAGCGTGTGGATTGCACTCGTTTAGGTATATGTTCAGTTGAGCCTTATTGTTGCCATTACAGAGGCAGGAGTAGGTATACACCAAACAAAGGGTTGACGTTGAACGTATTGAAATTAAAAACAACCCCCCCGCTTTAAAGTCGTTCATGTGTGTGCTACTTGTTTTCTAAACAATTTTAGATAAAAAGAAATTCAGTAAATTAAATTGTCAACGCTCTCGAGCGCTGGTGTATGAGAGTACATCAGCACACAATAGCAGCGCCAGCGAATCAAGATCAAGGATAAGGAGGGACCTCTGTGCTCTATAAACATCAGCTTCCGTTCTTTTGTGTTGAGTTCATGTAATTTAATAAACTCCTTGCTCCTTCTTGTACACCGTACAGAGTCTCTCATTGAAATAGCAGTTGCGGCTGCGAGACTGTAAATAACAAAAGTTACCATTTTCGAAATTAAATGAAATTACAGCTTAAGATGGTGCTTGTGGTTTGCATTATCTGCGAAAATGTTACTTTGATGTTAGGCTCTCTCTGTGTGTGTACCTTTCAGTTATACTCGTGGCTGTTTAGACGTAGGCGTATATATATAATGAAAAGAACGATCTGATAGTACGGAGAGTATGAAATTGGGTTTAGTTAATGTTGCACAGAAAATTAATATTATTTATTCATTGGTTTGAATTCAGTTATACTTTTAAAAGAAACTGTACATATTGGCTGTAATACATACATTTATACCTCAATAATTCCATAGCCTATCCACGTGACGACGTCTGTCTGTTGGCCCATCCATAACCCGAGAACCATTTATCCGATTGTCATTTATTGATTTGTTGACCGTTTAATTTTAGAGGGTTTAGTAGAGGGGGAAGATAGGGGGCATCACCGCAACTATACTCGGCCGATTTAAAAAATTATCTCACAAAATTGTAAAAGCAACGAACGACATCCAGATTAGTATAGATTACTTAGGCCAAGGCCACGCACTGAGCAGCAAGCGGCAGAGCGGCAATCATAAGCGGCAAGTGGCCATTTATTAAGCGGCAATTCCCATAGAAGATATTTTTTGTATAGGAGGTATAAGAATAAGATATAGAATCCTTTTTTTTTTTTTTTGTATGGGAGGTGCCATGCCCCTTTGTTCAATTTTGACCAATCTTCACAGAAGCACTACAGGGCCTATACCTAAGGTCATCTGCAAGTTTGAGCTCAATCGATTTGGTGGTTTTCGAGATATGTATGTATACGATTTGTAATGTTTTTTTTTTGTACGGGCGGAGCCACGCCCCTTTGTCTGATTTTGACCAAACTTAATAAAATAGCCTTTGTGCCAAAAACAAAGATTTTCTTAAAATTTGAGCTCAATCAGTTTTGTGGTTTTTGAGATATACCATGGTTTTTGTATGGGAGATGCCACGCCCCTTTATCCATTTTTTTACATACAAACCTGCTACAAAAGAATACCTTTCCAGCAAAAAAAGTATCAGTGCGTGGCTTAGGCCTTAGGGTGAGAACGGGGAGAGGTAAAAGCGGGTAGGGACTAACTCTGGATCTATTCTGCCAATTTAAAAAATTCTTTCAGCACTGCAATGGTGACACTTACCGGATTCGTACATGAGAAAATAAATTGAAGAAATAAATAAAACACCGAACTTTTTAAGGAAGCGGGAGATGACTCCAACTCAGCATCGTTTGTCCATCCACAAGAAAGGAAACTCTCTAAACTGCCCCAACTATATCATCAGCATCGGGAGCATCAGTCGCTCCTCAACATTTCCTATATAAGATCCTATATGCGGTACTGTATGGACGCCTGAAACCATTGGTCAACGAAGTGATTGGTCCCTAACAGTGTGGTTTTCAGTCCAGTTATTCCACAACCGACCAAATATTCTCACTACGGCAGATCCTGGAGAAAACCCAAGAAGTGCAAATCGATGCTCACCATCTATTTATCGATTTTAAGGCCGCATATGGCAGGACAGCATTTATAGAGACGAGCTATACAGAGCCATATCCAGTTTTGGCACCCCTGCCAAACTTGTCAGATTGTGCAGAATGACGATGAAGAACGCTCGCTGCTCCGTAAAGGTCGGAAACAATCTCACCGAGACTTTTAATCTCAAAAAAGGATTTAGACAAGGTGAGCGTATGTGACTTTTTCAGCATCATAGATACTTGAGAATATGGCGCGAAACTCAAGCCAACACCAGGGGCACAATTTTCCCAAAAGTCTGTGCAACTACTTACATACGCAGACGACATTGACACCATTGACAGAACGCAGCGAACTAGTCACTGGTTTGCGTTTGTAAGTATTAGCACAGAAGCGGCAAATATGGATTCAGTGGTGAATGAGGGTAAAACAAAATACACGCTGTCAACACTCAACAACACAACATCGACAAATCAGACAGAACCTCACGATAGACAGCTACAACTTTAAGGTGGTTTTTTGTCTACCCACGATCCGCTATAAACTAGCTGATAATGTCACCACAGCAGAGAAATCAAACAAAGAGTTACACTTGCCTACAGCTGTTTCTATAACCTAAGATGGCAACTGACTAGTAAGGCCTTATCAAGAAACACTTAAGAGACTGTGTATAAGACCCTCATCATTCCAGTTTCCAGTCCTGTTCTATGGTGCAGAAGCAACATCCATGATGAAGATCTTGTTTGTCGTTTCAAGCGCAACATTTTTCGAGTGATTTTCGGTCCCGTTTTTTGCGTTGTAGGGCATTGGAGGAGGAGAACTATACGAGGAGAACAACGATATCGCCTTGGTCAGAAAAGTTCGTATCTTTCGACTAAGATGACTAGGGCATGAAGACATGGACACCAATACTCCGGCCCAAGGAGTCTTCGATTCAAACCCGAAGGGATAACGCAGTAAAGAAATACCTCGCCTTAAGTGGCGCGCACAAGTGAAAGGGGACCTCACCCAACTTGGAGTGCGAGTTTGAGAGTTTATCTATCTATGTAATTCGGCTCCGCCATAAAATCTGAAAACGATATCACATCCGAAATCAAGGGAAGAAAAAGGCTTATTGGTTAGTAACAGTAAGGCCTTGTCAAGAAACAATAATTAGACTCTAGACCCTCATCATCCCCGTTCTGCTATATGGTGCACAAGCACGAATAGTAGTAAAATCCGGATGAAGATATTCATTGCCGTTTTGGACACAAAATTCTTCAAGTGATGTTCGATCCCATTTGACATTGGTTTTGAATATTCGGTTAACCAGTGAACTCTACAAGCGACATCAATCTGGTCAGAAAAGTTAGAATCAGTCGACTAAGATGGCTAGGACAACGCTGCGGACTGAAGATTCTTCTAGTCCAAACAAGAGAGAAATCGTAATAGAGCAAGAAATCGCTATAGCCGTCTCTCACATAAATGGTACTGGAGGTGGTTAGTTGAAGACAGTGCTAACTGGAGAGGAATTGGCTTAGTCCTAAGTCTGATACAAATTGGTCATGCACTGTTGTAAATCTTTAAATGAGAGCTCGGGTATGTGTACGGGCTGTGCTGGGTCCCTGGTCATAAAGGTATACCAAGTAATTGTAAAGCAGACGAACTAGCAAGGAACGGCACGAAAATCTAACTCTCTACTAATAAAGGTGAGCCCAATGTGCCAATTGAAACGGTGAGATACAACATCAGCTCTTTAGTGCTGCAACAGGCTAACGGAAGATGGTGTATTCTTAACAGCTGTAACCATACGAAACAGACATGACCACGGATAAATCGGTGCAGGACAAAAAGCCTGTTTAATGTCAGCAGAGCACATATCGGAACTCTTGTCATTATGTATTATAACAGGTCACTGTGTAATAGGAAGACACACTGCTAAGCTTGGAGTCACCGTTAATGATTTTTGAGTGGGATGATCTCAGAAAAATTTTGTATGAAAAGGAGGAAAAAGTGGTTAAAATAGTAATTTTTAGCAATTTTCAAAAAATCATAAAAAATATTAGCGAAGAGATTTTTGAAAATTTTTTTTGCAGTCACTATTAGAATTGTTTGGAGAAAGCTTTTTGCATCAAAACATTTTTTTTTAGACCGAGGAAAAAAGTCAAAAAAGTAACCATTCACAAAAATTCTAAATTCTAAAATTTTTAAATGGGTACTTAATGGGTTAAGGAAAGTTTTGTATCATTCAAACGGAATTTAAATGACCTTTCCATTGGTGCCAAAATTTACATAAAGTAAGTTTCAAATTATGAGCAGAATTAACTTTAGTTTTGTCAAAATACTTGTGCCGGCCACTGTATTTCCGCCTGAAACACACTGGCTGAGTCCGGGAGCCGGAAGGATTTCGAGATGCTCAGAGACTCCGAAAATACACCCGCACCTACTCCACAGTGCATTTTTGAACCGTCTGTGTAGATTGTTAAGTTCGGGTCCCTGTTCACCCGTCCGTCCTGCCAGTCTAATCTTGAAGGGAATTCTACTTCAAAGTGTTTTTTGAAAAGTAATCTGGAGGTAATGTAATCCGTAGAGGGTGGTACTAGCTCTCTTGATAAAGAAAGCGGGATATTACTATAGGGTCTCGCATACCAGCACCTCGACTCTCTGAGTCTGATCGCGCTATGTATTGTGATGTTTGTGATATGAAGGTCTAAGGGTAATAGGTGCAGAAGGACTGGTGAGGACATCGGCGTTGACCGCAGAGCACCTGTGGTGCCTATGCATGCCGTTCTTTGGACTCTGTTGAGCTTGATTATGTTGTAGGCCTATCTTTTCACAACAAATAGATACTTAATTTGTTTGTAGTTTTTACTGCCTACATCAATTCTTAATCGAACACTGAAAACCAGATTGATTTATATCTTCTAATTTTTGAGAAAATGGAAAATTACTTTTATATGTCACAACGCTTACAGTACAAATTGTTACCCTTGCATCTTGAATTGGGTATGGGGGGGCATGCTGCCCCCCTGCAACCCCCCTGCTTGGGGTCACTGTTGGATTTTGGGATGGGTGCAAGGCTGAGTATATGCAAAGTTTCTTTAAATTATATTAGTTTATCCAATGTCAACAAGATTCTTCAGTAACAGTCTCTGGCCTAAAAGTTCACATTATAGACACAATTTTGCTGATTTGCACTATAGACAATTTAAAATAGATTCCTAGCTATGAAAAATGCTATAATACTGTGTTGCCATTGATTTTTGCCATGGATTTTTAATATTTTTTAATATAACTTATTTTATTTTAAGTTTTATTCATTTTTTAATTACCCCTCCCTCCGGAGCGAGATAAAACCTCCCCCCTCCCTTAGCAAAAATCCATCATTAGTTTTCATCGCCAAAATGATTGTAATCACCCCAATTTTTGTCCTTAAATTTCAAGTTTGAAATTGTTTTTTTTTTTTCAAAAACTATTAATAGAAATAACTTGATTTGAAAATAATATGAAAGAACAGATTCCGGGCTTTCGAAAATGCTATAGTCTTTTATTATAAGTGTTGCCATTGTTTTTTAATAATTTTTTCTTAATTTTAAGTAGATATTATTTTTTTTTAAATTCCCCCTCCCGCCTAAACGAAGCGAGATAGACCCCCCCCCCGCCATAGTAAAAAATGCTTATATTTAACCCCTCTACAAAAAACCGTTATCAATTTTTGGCGCCTAAGTTATCGTACTCTCCCAACAAATTTTTTTGCGTGATTTATTTTTGGGACGAATGGAAGTGACCTACAATTTTATGTCGAATCCGAACGGCTGAATTAAGAAATTTTTCACGATAGTTTTACTCTTCGATGTTTGTCAGACTTTCGCGAGAGGTGCTGCAGTTAAAAAAAAAACCTTAAGATGTAGTTTATGATTTTCCGAGGATAGAACCTGTGAACTCCTCACATTAGTCCTCTAAGCCCAAACCCATTGGCCGAAATATTCGTTAAAAAGCCTTACCTATCGAAAATTTACTTCGAAATAGGGTTGACATTATGATTGTTGCTAATGAAGCAACACACAGCAAGACAGTTAAACCCCAAGCCAAATACCAACTAGTATTTTGTCAGAATAGTCCTCGATCTGGGGGCATCACACCAGCCGTTGCCTAGGTATGGAAAACGTCTGCTCAGCAATAATTGGTGTCGTCTTTTGATACTTGCTTCGTATAGGTATTTCAAAGTTTTGTGATCGTCTTTTGATTAATCTGCTTGCCTGTACCTGTAACCTAAGCGATGTTAAATTCCCAGCCAAAAACTACATACGAATTTTTATTTAAAATCGAAATCAAGTTCGTGAAGCTGCAGTACTGAAAAGGGGGTACCGGTACCTGTTCAACCAAACGGCGAATACTCAGTCTGAGTGGATATTCAGCCTAATTTTTTTTTAACAAATAAACTCCACCCACCTAACATAATTATAAAAACGGGATTAGCTTGCAAAAGTATATCAGTTACATCAAAGCCCTCTTTGATATCTCTTAAGCATTCCGTCTTTTATTCTGCTTCTTTTTTTTCCCGCTTATCCTCCAAAAACCATCGCATCAATTTTGTCCGTCGTCCTGGTAACTTGAATATTTCCTCAACTGTAAACCAATTCAACACCTTCTGTTCATCAGAATCGACTTCATCAGTGGGATTAAGTTATGAGCTCCGCTCTGACGGACCGTATTCTTCGAAATCAAATTCAACCCTCTGCATTTCAACAAATATACGACATTAACGCGTCTTCTTTCGTTACCCTTGCCATTACTCCTTTTTTTCCCTCCCGACCCGAACGCTTCTTCAGTTCGACAAGCTCTTAACCTCAGAATTCCTTGAACTGGATGCCAACTGGAAGTCGTCCCGAATGAGAATGAGGACACAACAACAGCAAAAAAAAAAATCAAAGAAATCTATAGAAATTATTAACGGAACGAAGGACGAATAAAAATGGAAGTCATCCTAATTGAATTTTTCCTTCATTTATTAATCCGATTTCGATAAAAATGGAAGTCGTTAAAAAATGTCCTCCTCATCGCTTTCACTCACAGTCGCAACGCGTAAGTGAGAGAACATAGCATCGCTTGGTCGATTGATGCCGTGCCGACTCACGGTATAGAATCTTTGCATAGAAATCAACCCCCGAACCCCATTCAAGCGATTTCAGTTGGAGATTAACCAAAGCTAAACGTTTTACTTTATTAAAGTAATTTTATTGTTTTACATTCGTGTGAATATATTCGTGTGTATGCATATACTAGATACAAAGAGAAACGGTATGGAGGCTTGGTGTAGGCAACTACTGTTGTATGAGGGTCAGGAGGACTCAATTTGGATGGCATGCTGTAGAGGAAGTGCCAACGATCGAAGAAGGAAATTTCTTAGCGGGAAATAATTTTTTATTACATCAAATTGAGTGTGAAAATTCCCGGACAATGTAATGGCTGCGCAAATTTCTATTCACGGTAAATGATTTTTTACGATCAAATTAGTAGACGAGAAGTTTCCCGTCCTGGTGCCGATGCCGCATAGATGAGGCTATATACATAGGATGGGCCCAGAAGGTGCGGTGTTGGGAAAATTGTTGCAAATGATGCCACGTCCTGCTTATTAGTTTTCCGCTTAGTGTAATTGAGTTTGTGAGATTTAATTGTGAGGCTTTCGAGGTTGTAGAATGTTTTCTATGGAACACTTGGTTTTTATTGGTAATCTGTGCGAATGGGATTTCCAATTTCATTCTAGCCTGCCACCTAAATGAAAGGAATCTGTATTTCAGTGTATCTATTAGATAAGTGTTCATAGCATGCCTAATACTGGGGTTAAATTTTTGGTTTGCTGGAGATGTGGAATGCTGCTGAATGGCATATATTTTGCTACAGCTTCCCCAAAACTAATAGTCTGCATGGTGAAAATTCAAAGCATTCCAGTTAGCTCGATCTGGAAATATCTATAACAT
The DNA here is from genome assembly GCA_955612985.1 of Cheilosia scutellata. Lineage (NCBI taxonomy): Eukaryota > Metazoa > Arthropoda > Insecta > Diptera > Syrphidae > Cheilosia > Cheilosia scutellata. Next base: position 101,426,856 of record OY015312.1, on the reverse strand, counting down.
TTGTACTACAAAGTGGCTTTGATCCAGTTTCTAATGGAACTGCCTTAGGTTTAAGGGTAATACAGGATGCGGCTATATATAATCTTAAGCTCTCCTTCCGTCTACCCAACTACTGTAGCGTATTCCAGGCTAAAATTAGGGTAATAAAATAATTCTTATCTTGTCTCAAGAAAAACGTGATATCCGTTAAAGATATCTGCATATTTTCGGACACACAAGCCGCTATCAAATCCTTGGATCCGATCTCTATAACTTCTCTAGTAGCCTTCGACTGCCGATCATCGCATCATAGAGACATTCCAGGGAACCAGAATGGGAACAACTCAACCCATCCTCAATTTCATTTCTTTCAACGAAGAAGAGGAGGAAACTATTCCTCACCGTCTTTGTTCGTGCCCAGCTCTTGCCCGTAGAAGGAAGCTTCACTTAGGAGCCTTTCATTACAACGACTTAGATCCTCGGTTCTTAAACTGTGTTGAATTAAGAATAGTAAAACACAAACATAATTTTTGTAAGTGTGCAATTATAAATATTTTTGCTAAAAAAATGTCTGACGTTTATATTTTCTTTGCGGGTATCGTTCATATACAGCTTTTGTAAAGCTTCTGCATAATACAGTAAAACCTGTCAAGTTGGCCACCCTTGTAAGTTGGCCACCTGCCGAAGTTGGCCAGTATATAGTAGCACCAAGAAAATTGCATACAAATATTCAACCAAATACCTCCGTATGTTGGCCACCTGTCTATCTTGGAACTTGGCCACACATTTATATATTTCAGTCCAACTTTCGTACTAAATAACCTGCAAAAGTTGGCCTGGCGTTCGAACTTTTTCGTCTGGGTGTTTAAAAATGCACAGAACAAAATGGCCGCGCTCAATACGCGTTTGCCTAGCTAGTCAAGAGCTTGTGATTGGTCGATTTGCCTGCAAATCTAGGCAAGTTTCGTCTGTGAGGCAAGATTTTCTGCCTATGTTCTATGATAAACTGTCACCTGAATATTTAGGTGCCTGCCTAAGCACATTGAACGCGGCCAATGTAACGAAATGTTCGTTCGTGTTAAATCTTGTTGGGATAGATTTGACTGAATTTCTGCAGTTTGTGAATAACTTCTGTATTCCTCTGCCTTTCGTGAAAATCAGGAAAAAACTAAATTTTTATAAATTATGTAATACTTTTCGTGTTGTCTTTTTTTAAAACACTGTTTCTTTTGTGGATTTTTTTTTTAATAAAGGTTTTAATAAACTGATAAAATGGATAAAAGCGTCATTTATTTTAGAATAGGTATTAAAAAAAATAGGCACCTATCTACCCTTATAAGTTGGCCACCTCTCTAAGTTGGCCAAAAATGTCTGCACCACAGGTGGCCAACTTACGCAGGTTTCACTGTATCTCACAAAGAATGAACGAAACCCAGCCTAAGACATATTATTCACTCCGGGTGTAAATCAGGTTTAAGTTAATTTTACACCCGATCATTAATACGCATTTTTAAAACCCGACAATTTAAACCTATATTTATAATATTCACTCATGCATTAAACTCGCTGGATTAAAAACGGATTTAATAAAACAGTTAAAACCGATTTTTAATCCGATTTTAACCCGTTTTAAACCCACGTAATGTCAAATTTCACATAAAATGACATTTGACAACATTTGGCCAATTTCACTAATTTTTTTGTCCAATGTCAAAAAGAGTGGACTCGTGTACAATAATATTAATACATTTATTTTTAATGGAACAAAAGAGACATTTTAGATACCTACTATAAAGTTAATTCCAAAATTTACATGTGGGCATAACCGTTGCCAAAACTATAACAAAATCCATTTTTCATAATTCTTGCTTTTTGTTATATTTTCACTTTCACCTAATTTCTGCGAGCGAAGAAATGTCCATAAAAAAATATAGTCAAAAATATGAAATTAAGTTTTAACCCGTTTAACCCAGTTTAAACTTAATCAGATTAAACGCTAACGCCGACAAGGTTAAAAAAAACGGGTTTATTATCGGTTAACAACTGAATATTATGGACTTGGGTTTAATTTTTGGCTTAAACTCACTTAAACCTGGGTGTAAATTTTAATCCGGATTAAAGAGAGTGAATAATATGGCTGTTATAGATCTTCAGAGTAGAGCTGTGTCAATCGTTCAAATTCAATGATCGAATCGTTCAAGTATTGGTTGAAAAAATGATTCGGTCATTTCAATCAATCATTCAATCATTCAATGACAGATGAGAATGAGAGTATTGTATTGCTCCATTCAATTTCAATACAATCATTCGTTCAATTTCGTTTCGGTAGAGACAGATACATTCTGATAGATTGTAAGAGTGAATCACTTTTGAAAGCTTCAAAACATGTTTATCTAAAGACAGAGACAATAAGAAAAAGAGATGAAACGATTGTTCCATTTCAAAAAAAAGTCGCCTCAATTGAAGATTTCATAGACGTTTTTTAATCCATTGACATCGTAATGACCTTTGATGGATTTTTTTACTTTATGTCTTGATAGAAAGAAGACGAACCATATTATGGGATATATGCTATATTTATTTCGAAATGTCACCAGAAAGCCCTAAAATCTTAATTTTTCCAAGCGAAAAAAAATCACTCAAATTTTTAATATTTTAGGGCTTTCTGGTGACATTTCGAAATAAATATAGCATATATCCCAAAATATGATTCGTCTTCTTTCTATCAAGACATAAAGTAACAAAAATGCCAACGGAAAAAAAGATAACAATGTGACAGTTGATAGTTCGTAGTTAGTAAAAATGGAGTGATACGAAAGAACAACACATTTTCATTGTTGAGCAATATTTTAAAAAATATTAAAGGTTTGTCAGCTACAGGTCCAATTTTCGAACAAAATATGGCCGTCATAGTGATTTAAAACCATCAAGAGAATAATTGAAAAATTCAGGGAGACTGGATCAATTAGTGATCTTAAACGCTCAGGATGCCCTGTCAGCCTGTCACAAGTCACTCACAAGTGTTCTGTTCGTTCATTTATTTTTGCTTACCATTTTTATAGTTTTTGGCGTTTTGGGGTAAAAAAAAAACTTGTAAAAGTACTTAGTATCCTCTTGCATCCTTTGAATCAATCATTCCATGTCCATTTCACAAATTCCACCGGTAAAAATATCAGTCAGCGAGCAACATGCCAAAATTCACATAAACGAAATTTATATGGAGCAACTGAGAGAGAAAACGAGAATAAAAAACATGTGGGTGTGCCTTTAAAGCCAATTTTTAAGGTTTTTTTAAAAAACTCCTTTTTCTGGTCACTCCATAGCAATACAACGGAGGAAACTCATTTCATTCGGGATCTTATATGAATTTTCCATTTCGAATTTAATTTTATTTTATACTGTTAAGTCTGGCATATTCGCCCGACTTACCATACCTTTGAAAGGCTTATAACGAAAAACATTTTCTCTATATAAAGATTTTTTATTTGCGTTGACATATTGTCGGTAAAAATATTGTTCCTTTGAGAAAAATATTTAAAAGTTCAGGATTATTTTCAACTGACAGATTTTAATTTAGATCGGCAAGGACTAGGAACTATGAGCATTCCATATACGTGTCATATGAGATAAAGTTTGTTGAATTAATTCACATTAAAGTTTAACTCGATTCCTCTATGAAAAAGCCATAACGCAAGTTCCATTCTAAGATCCACAGTTGAAATCCATGTGCTACATAATATTTCTTTTATGACTTCCCAGCGAGAACTTTTCACTCGAATGGAAATCGGATGAACACCTTTTCGAATCTCAAAATCTCAGCATAATAAAGCAGTCTTAGAGTTTCGCTGCATAGTGAAAAACTTTTCCTTTCTTAGATACATAGTGCCTTTGTGTATAGTCATCGTCATCGCTGCGACTTGAGGGAATACTCATATATGAAATGCACTTTATGGACTATACCTACTCAATGCCACACAGGAATATAGCGTGTAGTATCCACTTGAATAGAATCTATTGCAGAGCAAGAAGTTATTTCTCCTGCATATCCTCAGATTATCGGAAATTTTGTATCCATCTGTCGATAGCCACTCACACAGAGGTATAACCTCATGAGCTATTAGGCAAGCCGCCCTTCTGACCAAAAGTCTGGGCATTCACTTAAAGTTGCGCACACATGGGATTTGGATATGGTCCTATGTATCTGCAACGAGAAGTATGTTAGGTTAGCTAGATATAGGTATAGTGTAGAACTTTTAATATTGCTATCCTCCCACAGGTAGGTACGTGCATATACGAATCAATGAAATTTCCGAAAGTCCTTGCATTGCGAACGGAAGTTGAGCCAAGAAACCGCACAATTCACAAAATGAATTCAATAAGTTTTTCGATAGCTTCGCAATTGAAAAAGCCATACGAATACATAATCGCTTTGTTGAAATATTATTCAGAATTCAGAATTCCGAATGTTGGCAGGTGCAAGAGGCGACAAAATCAGCACAACCTCAAATCATGATGATATCACATGAGGCTGAAAGTGTCAAATTATGATCGATAATGGTCAGGTTGTGTGCGTGTGTGGAAATGGAGGCAGTGAAAGATGAAAGGAATTACATAAAACGGATAACTCCTTTTGATTAGGCTTGCGAAGGGTATATCAACTCACTTCAATTAGAACCCGCATCCGCATGGTCCACAATGGAGATGGAGACATGAAGTTTTCTACGAACCTGAAGAATGAATGATGTATTGATGTCGAGTGCAGGATGTGCGGACAACACGTTTTAAATTCTACCGGTCAAATCAAATGCCATGCCGGTTGGACGCCGATGGAACATGGTGTTCTCTGACTGATCTATGTATTTGAGTGGTTGCTGTTGGATAGGGTCCGGCCAGTAAACGATGGGTTACTTCATCAGTCATTGAATCAATGGACTCTTTTATCTGACGATGACGAGACGACGACGGTTGAATCCTTTCTATGAATCCAGCAAAAAGGTGTTTGCTGCCCGCTGCCGATGTACAGGTGTGGATTGATGTTCTTAACAACTGTGAAAGAGTGAGTTTGTATGTTTGTTTTTTTTTTATAGCCGGAGGCGAAGGATTTAAATTCCAACAAATTCATCGGATATGGGAGAGGGCTCTGGGATTTCATTCAGTTTTTTTTTTTCACTTCTATCTCTCCAGTAGAAGTTTCCAGTATTCATTGGATATTCAGTTACTAACCTGATTGGCGACAACAATCGGATGTCCTTTTGAAAATTTAACTGGCGGTGGCGATGTAGGTCGTTCAGTTTTGACAAAGTATTGACGTTGAGATGATCGATTATTGAATGAGGTATTGATGCGTGGAGAAAGGAATAGAAATTCATTCCATATGCAGCTTTATTGCCTGGATGGATAGTTTGGAAATAGTTGAACGATTTGTCACCGATTAGATGAGGACGATTTTGAACTGACGATAAGCTTAATGTTTCAAAAATAGGGGAAAGTTTAGGTACAGTGCACAGAGAGCTACATTAGCTATCTGCGCAACAAGTCACCTATATATTTTAAATCGCAATGTGTCTTTGAGATAAAAAAAGAGTTACATATTTTAACGGCATTATTTGTATAAAATGGGTTTCGTATAGTCATGCATGTGAAAAATGTCGAACCCAGTACCCCACTAAGCGCAACAAATTTATATAGTAATGAATGTATCCTAGCGTAACGACTACAATAATTGGCACCCCTAAGGAAATTTCAACTTTGATCAACTATAACATTTTCGTTTATAGAGTTATTTGAATCTGTTGTATACAGAAGTATAAATTATTAAATTCCTCGTTGATTAAGTTTTATAAATAACGGTTTAGCTATTGAAAATATATTTAAAATGCCAATTTAGTAAAAGCTTACAAAAAACCACAATTATTGGCACCCTGACATAATTATTGGCATACCCAAAAACTACAATTATTGGCACTCTTTAAACAGAAAAACATCATGTTTTATATATAATTTTATTTACATGTGCTTTCAAAATGTTTTATTTAAAAATATAAAATAAAAGATAAATATAAATTAAAATATAGATAAACGTTTTTCAAAGGCAAATAAACAAAAAATATTATTTTCATCGTTGGAAATTTAATTAATTTAAATAAGTATTACAAAACTAGTACCTATGTATTTTGTAAAGGAAACAAACAAACATTTTTAGAAAAGGCAACCTAAATTTACTGGCAATATGTATGAATATCATAAAGATGTTAGATCTGAAATTGGTGCAGAAAAACGCATTTACCCCAAAAATCAATGAATAACGGTTTCATGATACAACTATTGGCACTCACAAAAGTACAACTATTGGCAGTGCGAATAATTGTAGCTGCATAGGATGCAATTATTGGCACCCCCCTGCCAATAATTGAACACCAGTTTTTTTTAACCCAATTATTGCCACCCCTTTTTATTAATAAAACAATAATTTTTTTAACGAAATATATTTACAAACGACTTATTTGATGCATTCTTATAGTAAATAAAGCAAGTTTTCATTAAAAAATATAAAAGGAAGTATGTAGTGAAAAAAACTTACAAAATTATGCGTCCTTAACCAAAACATTGAAAATTTTGAAGTTTTGATTTTTTTGTCGCACGTGATTTTACTTTCACTTATAAAACAGAATTGGAAAGGAATGTCTCCAAACTAAAGACACACAAATATGAGAAAAATGTGCAAATTTAAAATAAAAAATAAATTGACTTATTCGAACAAAGGGTTATTTAGAAAATCACTGTTGAATGATGGGGTGCCAATAGTTGGGTCAAAAATTGGGGGTGCCAATAATTGTAGTCGTTACGCTAGCAAGGAAAAATAAACAGGCGACTTGAATCACTTTCGCAGCTAATAAGTTTTATTCGTAGGTAAGTCGGCTATCACAAGTCGGCAACAATCAATAAGCAACTGGCAAATCAGCAACATTTTTCGTTCGAGCGATATTGAGTTGCTTTCATGTGAGACCTCTAATTTAATTGAATGTAAAATAACTGTGAGCGATAATATTGCGTGTTGCCTATTGCCAGTTGCTTGTTGCTTGTTGATTGTTGCCTCAATGTGAGAGCCGACTTATTTTACTTTGAATTAAATTTAAGGTCTCACATCAAAGTAACTCAATATCGGCCATAATATACCTATTATTGGTGGCGATATACAGCGCATGTTGAAAATCAACAAAATATTGGCCGCATTCAAGAAACTAGTCGACTTGAATTGTCTATTCTCTATTGTCTCTTCCGTGAACGTATGTCCTTTCGTACGAAAATTAATTACGTGATATACATCAATCGAGTAAACGGATTGGAATTATACTATATACGAATGCTCACGGAATGGAATCGAAGGCAAATTGTATTAGATTAGCTTGCGTTAGAGTAATAAAGGAACCTCACACTGTCCCGTCATAAACTTGTCAGGACTGTGTTTATGTTCAACAAATTAATAAATTATTTCGAAAATATAATGGATCCATCATTATTATTATATATGAGCCGATTTGGCTTAACTTTCTTTTCAGTTGTTCGTCATTCCCAGTAGAAGGTTTTTACGAAAGAAAATTTTGGGAAAACAATCCGTAAAAGTCGGAAAATTGGAAAATCGAAAATTGATTTTTTGTATGGAATTTTGTGTGCAATTGTTCCGGAATGGCTTTTCGAATAAAAAAATAGGAAATTGTTAGTGAAATACTCGGAAAATTCCGGAAAAAGCGAAAAATTTAATTTTTTTTTTTGACGAAAATTTTTATGAACGAACGATGAAGGATTTACGAGGTGATATCGATTGATATCGTTCCCGGCAAATTTTCGCGAGTTCACATCATCGGAGGAGGAACTCATCACCAAAGTGTTCCCTGGAATTGCACAAAATTATAAAAATCTCGATTGGATTATACGGGCAATACTAGCAGCGAAGAATAAGGACGTCGATAGCTTGAATTTCATTATTCAAAGTCAAATCGCTGGAGAACTGATGCATTCGTACAAATGCGTTGACAGCGTGACCGACGAGGATGAAGCGACCAACTATCCGACGGAATTTTTGAATTCGCTTGATGTGCCAAGAACTCCACTGCATAATTTACAGCTGAAGGTGGGATCGATCATACGCGGTTGTCTGTCAAGAAACTGATGAACAATGTGACGATCATCAAGGGAAATTCAAAGGAGAGGAAGCCCTTACTTTATCTCACGAATTCCGATTATTCAAACTGATATTTTATTTCAATTCAAGCGGACTCAGTTCCCCATTCGATTGGCGACGACAATCAATAAAAATCGCAAGACCAATCTTTGGAAGTCTGTGGGATTGTTCTCGAATTTCCCTGTTTTTCGCACGATCAGCGTGTTGTTCTCGTGTTGGCAAACTGTCTTCGTTGTTTGTTTTTGCGCCGGAAAACAAATCGAAAAACATTGATTATCACATCGTTCTCTACTGATTTCGATTGCATTCAAATAAATCACATTAAACTTTGAACGCAGTAGCGCAGTGGTTAGTGTGCTGGACTACTGTGCGAGGGATCCCAGGTTCGATCCCCGGAAAAACACAAATTACATCTTAAGGTTTTTTCTACTGCGCCACCTCTCGCGAACGTCTGACAAACATCCGAGAGTATGACTGTCCTGAAAAAGCTTCTCAATTCAGTCGTTCGGACTCGGCATAAAATTGTAGGTCCCTTCCATTCGTTCCAAAAATAGAAACTCACACAAAACGAATGGTTGCGAGAAGCTAGGCCTAGGGTGTCTACCAGCGTTGCCCCCCCTACTACAATTTTAGCGTTTTCAATACATTTTTCGCCCTCAAAAAGTCACTACGAAAATTCGTAAAATATTCACAAAACACTACAATTTCAAAATTTCAGAAAATAAAAATTTAAAAGAAAAATTAAAACTTATATCGAATATTGTGTTTGATCCTTAAGCACGTGCGAAGCACTTTTGATTTTCATGCAAACGCAGAACATTCTATTTCCATAGGAATATTGTAATGAAGATATTGTGCAATTTTGGGTAAATTTGAAAAGCGCCAAGAATTTCGAAGGAAAGCCAGAGTTTACAAAGTTATGTAATTACATGCTAAAGTTATGTAGTTGGCTTATCTCATAGTAGTGAAACTGCAGAACGATGCTCTTCAAACTTAAATATAATTAAAGACGACTTACGAAATAATTTAGATATTTCTACTGTGGATGCAGTAATGCAATCGAAGGAATTATTAAGGCATGTAGAATAACCTACGCTAATACTTTTTTTTACCGTAATGCAACACATTATAGAAATAATATGTAAATATTAGTTCATAAGATATTGTATTCTATACTATTCTATTAATTATTTATTTTTCTTAATAACCTTCTTGAATTAAAAGTTTAAATTATCGTTGAATAATTGTTTTTCGTTTTTCTTATGCAAAAAAAATTGCTTCCACAAGTGTTTTTCCGCGTTTTCAAGTAAATTATTTTAACCGTGTTTTATTGGAAATCTATATCTCAGCAAAGTAAAGTAAAGTAGAATCTTCAATATGCAACTACAAAAACTACACTCTACTTGACACTTTACACTACTTTAAATCCGCCACGCTACATTTTCAAACAGTTGGGGGGGCAACACTGGTGTCTACCGCCTGTCGCGCCGCCTATTTATTTTTTAAACTTTGAACTATCTGTGTTTAAATTATCACTCTGGAGTTTATCTGGAAGGCATATTAAATTGAGGAGAGACTAAGTTCGCCGGGTCCGCTAGTATCAAATAAAAATAGTCGATGCAATATGAAGTTCTTACAAATTCTTTTAAATATATAGATTTATTATGCGGTTTCGATTGAATAAAGAAGCATTTCGTCATGTTCTTTCGAACATAAATATAAATCGGCAGTTCAGTTCCACGAATTCTTCAGCTAGCATCGACACTTTCCCTCTTAAGAAATGGTGGATATCAACATTCAGTTGGAAACGACTACCTAATTGGAATGTGCCAAAGCACAGTGAATAAAACCGTGATGAATGTATTGAAGTAAATGGAGCTCAAGCTATGCCCAAAATACATTTCATTTGATCCCGTCAATTCATTTGAATGCAAGGAATGGTTTTTAAATAAATATAACATTCCTGGAGGCGAGACTCTATTATATACCAGAGCAAATACTTCATGTCTGCTCTGAACCAAGTAACATTTCATTAATATAATCCTTTAAGTAATTGGATGTATCGACGGATCTCACATTGGGTTGCAAAAATCGACTTCTAATGAACATATGTTTTTCAACCGCAAAGGATTTCACAGTCTCAACGCAATGATAGTAATCATCTTTAAATTTTGCCATCTTGTATAAAATATGTAGTCTGTGGCGTATTTAACAAAAATATTACCCTAACAATATTTTCGAAAATTAACCGTCGGTTACGTCATCAATTACTCCTTCCGGTTTTTATGTGTGAACACAGCCCGCATTACATTGCCACCATTTTCGAAAAGGATGCACCATTTTCGATGTTCATTATACCCCTAACTCGATATGGTATAAAAGTCGAACAAAAATTTCTGGCGCTCTTTTCTGTTTCCCGATTTCGTGTATGTAGGCGGTGTGGGTCTGAAGCTACGTAAGTTGAGTTTTTTTTTTGTATCGCATCATCCTAAGTTGTTTTTTTTATTGTTTCTTTAATTTTGCCTTAAGATGCTGCAAAATAATAAGTTGTCGACTGAATTTTTTTGGAAACAGAAAAAAAAAAAGGAAACAAATTGGAAAACACGAAATTTCCTCCAATTTTCGTCGATGCGAGTCGACTTGCACAATTTGCACGTGTGGTAAATACCTATTACACAAGGTAATTTAGTGGATAGTGTTCCTTTTTTGTGTGGGTTTTTTTTTTTAACTTAGATTCTTCATCTTTGCAGTTATTAGCGGGTGAGTTCTGGTATTCGTCCTAAGTGTCCCAGTCCTCCACTGCCATAAACCATACATCCGAAGTAGTGGCACGATTGGAGGGACACACAACGGCAACTTTTACCAGAGCCTCCGCATCCACAATATACTCTAAAAGGTGTTAGATACACTAAATATATGGGGAGCTACATCCACCTATTCATGTGATAAGGTGCTCCGCCCCAAATTATATTAACGTACACGGTACAACCACACGAAAGGTCATCGCAATCAGTCATCTAACTCAACAAAAAAGAGTCATCACATGCATGCAGATCAAACATCTTTATCTTTCCCACCCACCCGCAGTCTCAACTCATCCCGCCATCGTAATCATCATCACAGTTTCATTTGTGCAGCAAAAATATATGGTGAAAATGTGTAACAACAAAATCAGCTAAACAAAAAACTAAAACTTACATAACTATACATACTTAAATCTTTTGCCTACTATCCAATTTGCTGTTTTATAAATACCTACGTACATACATTATTTGCTAAAATCAAAAAAAAAAAAGCCTAAGAATTGATTAGATTTAATTAATTAATAATACCTAAAATAATCTCCGATCAAGACTGCTGAAATTTGTGCACAAAATTCATCGCATCGACATAAATAACAAGGAAACAAAGTGAGTACAAAACATTCATCTATTCTTTGGCTTTAAAATATCTTATATAAACAAAAACAAAAATTTATATTTAATCAAACATTATTTAAATTGAATTACATTTATTCATTCTATTCATTCATTAGTTACTATTTTTTGTTTAAACTATAGACTTACTTATATATACATATATCTAAAGAATTTCTTATATGTTACATTTGCCATAAAATCCTACAATGAAATTACACATTTTATGAACCATAATTGCTGATTTGAATAGCTATACTTGCATGAATTCGCCAACCAAGTATATTCCTATAAACCTGAAACGTTGAATAAATAACCATGTGCTAAATCAATACTTTTTCGTTGAGATGTGTTATTGAGTAGGTGTGCGAGAAGTGCATTAGGGACTAGCTCAATAGAAATTGAGGAGGGCTGGTCAAGGAGCAATGGCAACAGCTATCTGCAAGGGGAGGGCACCTCCAAGTGTCAGAATCATCAGACACCATAGCTGATATGATTAGTTCATACAACACTTAATTTTCCTATCTTTTCAAACAATTAAATTAATTTTTACCATAGCCCAATATAACCTCTGGTATGCGAGAATTTCAAAACATCTTTCCACTACTTCTACCTCTCACTCTTTCTCTTCCTTTAATATTTTCTTTTTTTTACTTCTACCCACGGCACGATAAATTTGTTTGTAGACTCAGGGTAGCCAGCAGCAAGATCCCACCCCACCGTCGAGCTGAAGCTGAGCATCCGCAAGCGTGCCACTGCTGCTGCTATGGTTGGATTAATTCCATCAACCAGACCCAGTCCCACTACAATGGCGCCCAAAACGTGAGGACCAATTTTTAAAATTAACAAAATACTAGCACACGCTATGCTTATTAAAGCACCCACAACATCCCTCAATTTAATTTATTAAACGGTTCTTACTTTGCGGTATTATATACTATATTTCCTAATCGAATGTGAACTAACAATATAGAAATAATTCTATCACAAAATTAATATACAAATATGTAGTATACTACCACAACTAGCAAGCTTTCTTGCGGAAGTTTGCATTGTTATTTGCATTTCAGAAACGTTGGTAAACTTAATTATTATTAATAATCTGAAACGAAACGCAATCTTCAATAACCAGTTGAAAGTACCATAGTTAATGGACAGGTTTGACGGATATGAGACCGAGTCTACTGATCTTCAAGGAATTCGGCTTGCCATACACAGTCGCCTGCTGTTACTGATAGAGTTATATATTTCTGAGTCGTTAAGGAATTCGCTTAACAGTCCAAAATATAACTATCAAATCGACAGGGTACCGATCAACAATTCACCCAATTGCATATCATTTTACCCATCTCTTTAAAATTTTCTCTTCCTTCCAAAACACATGAACTCTTATCAGCTAACTCATTTTCTCGCACACTGTCAATAAAACACATGTCTCAACGAAATCTTCATATGAAACAATCCCTCTTACCCAATAACAACAAGCGTTAATAAACAAAAAAATAAAATAAAATAACAAGTTCTCCTTCGCTTAACGAAAAACAGAATCAAAACAAACCATGAGTCAAAATAAGAAAAATAGCGGAGCTGTACCTAAACTGGCAAAAAGCATTGCCACGCGCTCACAAACAGTACGTAATGCTGACACACCCACAAATCTAAACCGTATTAGCTTCCAACCACTGAGACACTCTCCTCCTAGAATATCAATGACTCCTAATCAAATCACGAGACATCATCTTGATTTTGATAACAGCTTCAACGACTCTCTTCCTCACATTGCAGACGCACCTAATTGTGTCTTTACAACCAGTGCAATTACTCTTACCACAACTTCTACCGTAACAAGTGTATCAAATCCGCGTGTTTCTATATTAGCGGGCGAATCAATAATTGAGCAACATGCTGCTTCAAACTTCAATCCAACAAGTAATCAGCAAGTAAACAGTTTTCTAAATGTTGCACATGCAAATATAACAAATGCTGCCAGCAACATTATGCCAACTGTTCCTCAGCATAATGTTCCACAGCCTAATGTTCCGCAGACACAGTACATTTCTAGCAATGCACCTAAGTTAAAACAGCTGGATGAACATATAAAGGAAGTAGTAAACAATACATTAGTAAATATTATTCCGTCCTTGATACAAACAAATGTTGAGAGAGTAATTAATCCATTTTTAAATGTTCAGTCACACAATAATGAGTCTATTCAATCCTTGAATCCTCAAAATATTCATCAAGACCACAATCCCCATATGGAAGAATTTCCGAACAACGACTTCCACAATAACAGCGTGTTTAATATTCCTGTTTCTGATGATAGACTGAGGCATTCAAGGTCAACTAATGGTCCATCTGACTGGGGTCTTAAATATGATGGTACAATGAAAAGCATGACTGTTGAAGACTTCGTGTTTAGAGTAGAAATGCTTAAAACAAATTATGATTGCTCTTGGAACGAAGTGCTAAAGAACTTCCACCATCTGCTAGTAGGACTTGTCCAGGAATGGTACTGGCAATTTCTCCGAAGCAATCCTCGACGTGATTGGCCCACCTTGCGTAATGCTTTAATAAAACAATTCCGAAATCATGAAAATGATTTCGAAATTATAAAGCAGATTATGGATAGGAAGCAATTGCCTCGGGAGAGTTTTGAGGACTATTTTACTACCATAGTAAGATTGAAAAGCCAGTTGCGACAACAAATCAGGGAACAGGATCTCATTCAAATTCTTCGGACAAATATAAGTCCTAAGCTAATGAGTTTCATATACCCTATGAAAATATATTCCCTCGAGCACTTCAAAGACGAATGCAAGCGAACGGAAAGAATGATTCAGTCCCGATTCACCTTCCCAAATAGGAGTGTTCCATTTCAATCAGTGCATGAGCTTGAAGGTCTAGCTGATCCTTTTGCGCGCGAAAGCGAAGGATTTGATATTTCTGCAGTTTCAGGCTCAGGGAATGTGCATTCAACTAGGCACAGGCAACCTCATTCAACCAGAGTACCTATATGCTATAATTGCAAGTGTCAAGGTCATCTATTTACAGAATGTCCATCGCCAATTAACAGATTATTCTGCTATAGATGTGGCACTGATGGAGTAACAGTACTTAGTTGCATTCGATGTAACCCTCCATTGGAAAACGCGTTATCGAACGAGATGAGAACCGGAGAGTCTCGTTCGACGCAGACCTATCCGGAATAAAAATGGTCGACGCATGCACCAATACTATTGCAGATTACGAAATAACACCTGTTTGTAATGCTGCATGTAACAAAATACCTGACTTTACTCTTAATAAATATAAATTCCGTAATTTGCCTTATGAAGAAAGGTTGAAACAGTACACCCAGCTCAGAGCCAAGATTTTTAATATTGAAGAACTAAGGTCACTGAAGAAACAAACAAATTTTCAAAAATACGCCTACGCTATAAAAAAAGAAAGTTATTCAAGCAAATATTATCCTGTAGTAGCATCTTAACCAGCACTGTAGATTCGCGGCCTTATGCAGAAGTCGAAATACTTGGGAGGAAGATCGTGGGACTATTAGACAGCGGTGCAAGTATCTCTTGTCTAGGCAAAGACTGCTTGAGTTTAGTTCGTGAACTAAAAATCCCCATCCTTGAGTTTTCGTCCTTCATACGGACAGCAGATGGAAAACCGCAATCTATTGTAGGCAGAATTAATGTTAATGTGATGTTTAATAACAAACAAGAATACCTCGATCTTTACCTTATACCCTCATTATCACAGTCTCTGTATCTAGGGATAGACTTTTGGCAGAGTTTTGGAATATCGCCAAAGATTGTCAATGAAATTGAAGGAAAACCGATTGAATTGCTAAATAGTGACAAGGAAGAATCGCAAAGACTTGAGTTAAGCGACACTGAGGCTGATAAGTTAAAACAAGTTGTCACAAAATTTCCATCTTTCGCTGAGCATGGCTTAGGCAAAACTTCACTTGAAGTACATATCATCGACACGGGAAGTTCTGAACCCGTCAAACAGAGACACTATCCTGTCTCACCAGCCATTCAGGAGATGATCTATAGTGAATTAGATCGCATGCTTTCTTTGGGAGTGATTGAAGAGAGTAATAGTTCATGGAGTTCACCCATCGTTCTGATCAGGAAGCCTGGTAAGAACAGGCTTTGCCTAGACTCTCGGAAAGTGAACTCACTCACAAAGAAAGATGCGTATCCTCTTCCTCATATAGAGGGTATGCTGAGCCGTCTACAAGAGACACACTACATAAGCAGTGTGGATCTTAAGGACGCGTTCTGGCAAATTCCTTTAGAGGAAGAGTCTAGGGAAAAAACGGCCTTCACTGTGCCAGGGCGACCACTTTATCAATTTACTGTCATGCCTTTTGGGTTGTGTAATGCAGCTCAAAGGATGTGCCGGTTAATGGATAAAGTGATCCCGAGCGCACTTAGAGAACAAGTTTTTGTGTACCTAGATGATTTGCTGGTCATCTCCAAGGATTTCGCTGGTCACCTCAGGACTCTAGAGAGTGTAGCAGAATGTTTGCGAAGAGCCAACCTTACGATAAACGTAGAAAAATCACGATTTTGTTTCAAGGAATTAAAGTACTTAGGGTACATCGTTGGAGAGGGTCACATTAAACCTGACCCAAACAAAGTGTCAGCAATAAAGGATTTTCCGGTGCCAACATCACAAAAACAAGTCCGACGATTTCTTGGCTTATGTGGTTGGTACCGTCGATTTATTCGCAACTTTGCTTCAATTGCTAGTCCTTTGACGGACACCCTTAAGAAAAACCAACGATTCGCTATGACTCCTGATGCCTTAATGTCCTTTGATTCCTTGAAAGCAGCTCTCATTTCTGCTCCTTTATTGTCAAATCCAGATTTTTCTAGGCCTTTTACGATACAGTGTGATTCTTCGAGCTATGGTATAGGTGGAGTTTTATTTCAGTGCGATGACGACAACAATGAAAAGCCCGTAGCATTTTTCTCTGAAAAGCTTAACGCATGCCAACGCAATTATAGCGTGACAGAGCAAGAATGCTACGCGGCTGTACAAGCAGTCAAGAAGTTCCGTCCGTATGTTGAAGGGCAAGCTTTTACCATCGTGACCGACCATGCCAGCCTAAAGTGGCTAATGGGTCTCAAAGATTTGAGCGGCAGATTGGCGCGGTGGTCGCTAAAACTCCAAGCTTTTACCTTCGACATCCAACATCGAAAAGGAACACAAAACGTTGTGCCGGATGCTCTTTCCCGAGCATTCAACGAAGAACTTTCTGCTGATACGACATCTTCTGCTTGCATCGATCTTAGTTCGTCGGAGTTCAAGTCACCAGAATACCTCGACTTAATCTCATCTGTGCTGAAAAATAACGAAACATTTCCGGAGCTAAAGGTATCGAATGGGTTTATTTATAAAAAAGTGCCGCAAAAATCTGACGATCAGCTCACAACAGAATTTGAGTGGAAGTTGTGGGTACCAGCTAAGCTAACTCCGATTCTGATCAAACGTTTTCATGAACCTCCAGACTGTGCCTACGGTGGGATTTTTAAGACGCTTTCCAAGCTAAGGGAACTTTTTTATTGGCCAAATATGACCACAGAAGTGCGCAGCTTCATACGAAATTGTTCAATGTGTAAGGAGAGTAAGTCGTCTAATATGACATTGCGTTCACCAATGGGTTCCCATCATGAGATAAACCGACCATTTCAAAAGTTATACATTGACTTCATGGGACCTTATCCAAGGACCAAACGAGGCAATGCATATTTATTCGTCATATTAGATGGCTTCTCCAAATATGTCATATTGAAGGCAATGCGCAAAGCTACCACTAACGCAGTAATTGAGTTTATGGAAGATAATGTTTTCCACCAGTTCGGTGTTCCCGAGTATATCCATAGCGACAATGGAAAACAATTCGTTTCCAAGGATTTTAAACTTTTTCTTGCTAAATATGGATGTACTCATATCCGGAATGCTGTTTACTCCCCACAAGCAAATGCATCGGAGAGGGTAAACCAATCCATTTTGTCAGCAATCAGGAGCTATATTGGGAAGGATCAGAAGGACTGGGATAAATACATTTCCCAGATACAACAAGCTTTATGCACATCGGTGCACCAGTCCACTGGAATGACACCTTACTATTGTCTCTATGGTCAACATATGAGTACCCACGCGAGTGTGTACAAACTCCTTCGGGAACTAAAAGGACTTGATAGTGGTGAGCTTCAGTGTCTACCCCAAGATAGTAAGATGAATATAATTCGTGAAAAAGTTAAAAATAACATTCAACTGGCATACAATCGAAATGAAAAGTCGTATAACCTTCGAAGCTCGAAGAGATCCTTTTGTCCGGGAGAATTGGTTTATAGGCGAAATTTTGTATTGAGTGACGCATCAAAAAACCTAAATGCGAAGTTGTGTGCTAAATTCGTTAAATGCAGAATTGTCCGTCCTGTAGGCAAGTGCTTATTCGAAATCGAAAACATGGATGGTAAAAGTATCGGGGTCTATCATTCAAAGGATCTGCGGAAGTAACACCTGGCAACATCGCTGTGCATCTCAGGGTTATGTGGGTCGACGTCAGCCCGAGTGTAGACCTACTTTTTCGGAAGCAAACATTTTTATCAAATGCTTTTTCGTATCTTTCCCAACCATCTTCTGGTTTTGAAATTTACGATTTTGTGGCGTATTTAACAAAAATATTACCCTAACAATATTTTCGAAAATTAACCGTCGGTTACGTCATCAATTACTCCTTCCGGTTTTTATGTGTGAACACAGCCCGCATTACATTGCCACCATTTTCGAAAAGGATGCACCATTTTCGATGTTCATTATACCCCTAACTCGATATGGTATAAAAGTCGAACAAAAATTTCTGGCGCTCTTTTCTGTTTCCCGATTTCGTGTATGTAGGCGGTGTGGGTCTGAAGCTACGTAAGTTGAGTTTTTTTTTGTATCGCATCATCCTAAGTTGTTTTTTTTATTGTTTCTTTAATTTTGCCTTAAGATGCTGCAAAATAATAAGTTGTCGACTGAATTTTTTTGGAAACAGAAAAAAAAAAAGGAAACAAATTGGAAAACACGAAATTTCCTCCAATTTTCGTCGATGCGAGTCGACTTGCACAATTTGCACGTGTGGTAAATACCTATTACACAAGGTAATTTAGTGGATAGTGTTCCTTTTTTGTGTGGGTTTTTTTTTTTAACTTAGATTCTTCATCTTTGCAGTTATTAGCGGGTGAGTTCTGGTATTCGTCCTAAGTGTCCCAGTCCTCCACTGCCATAAACCATACATCCGAAGTAGTGGCACGATTGGAGGGACACACAACGGCAACTTTTACCAGAGCCTCCGCATCCACAATATACTCTAAAAGGTGTTAGATACACTAAATATATGGGGAGCTACATCCACCTATTCATGTGATAAGGTGCTCCGCCCCAAATTATATTAACGTACACGGTACAACCACACGAAAGGTCATCGCAATCAGTCATCTAACTCAACAAAAAAGAGTCATCACATGCATGCAGATCAAACATCTTTATCTTTCCCACCCACCCGCAGTCTCAACTCATCCCGCCATCGTAATCATCATCACAGTTTCATTTGTGCAGCAAAAATATATGGTGAAAATGTGTAACAACAAAATCAGCTAAACAAAAAACTAAAACTTACATAACTATACATACTTAAATCTTTTGCCTACTATCCAATTTGCTGTTTTATAAATACCTACGTACATACATTATTTGCTAAAATCAAAAAAAAAAAGCCTAAGAATTGATTAGATTTAATTAATTAATAATACCTAAAATAATCTCCGATCAAGACTGCTGAAATTTGTGCACAAAATTCATCGCATCGACATAAATAACAAGGAAACAAAGTGAGTACAAAACATTCATCTATTCTTTGGCTTTAAAATATCTTATATAAACAAAAACAAAAATTTATATTTAATCAAACATTATTTAAATTGAATTACATTTATTCATTCTATTCATTCATTAGTTACTATTTTTTGTTTAAACTATAGACTTACTTATATATACATATATCTAAAGAATTTCTTATATGTTACATTTGCCATAAAATCCTACAATGAAATTACACATTTTATGAACCATAATTGCTGATTTGAATAGCTATACTTGCATGAATTCGCCAACCAAGTATATTCCTATAAACCTGAAACGTTGAATAAATAACCATGTGCTAAATCAATACTTTTTCGTTGAGATGTGTTATTGAGTAGGTGTGCGAGAAGTGCATTAGGGACTAGCTCAATAGAAATTGAGGAGGGCTGGTCAAGGAGCAATGGCAACAGCTATCTGCAAGGGGAGGGCACCTCCAAGTGTCAGAATCATCAGACACCATAGCTGATATGATTAGTTCATACAACACTTAATTTTCCTATCTTTTCAAACAATTAAATTAATTTTTACCATAGCCCAATATAACCTCTGGTATGCGAGAATTTCAAAACATCTTTCCACTACTTCTACCTCTCACTCTTTCTCTTCCTTTAATATTTTCTTTTTTTTACTTCTACCCACGGCACGATAAATTTGTTTGTAGACTCAGGGTAGCCAGCAGCAAGATCCCACCCCACCGTCGAGCTGAAGCTGAGCATCCGCAAGCGTGCCACTGCTGCTGCTATGGTTGGATTAATTCCATCAACCAGACCCAGTCCCACTACAATGGCGCCCAAAACGTGAGGACCAATTTTTAAAATTAACAAAATACTAGCACACGCTATGCTTATTAAAGCACCCACAACATCCCTCAATTTAATTTATTAAACGGTTCTTACTTTGCGGTATTATATACTATATTTCCTAATCGAATGTGAACTAACAATATAGAAATAATTCTATCACAAAATTAATATACAAATATGTAGTATACTACCACAACTAGCAAGCTTTCTTGCGGAAGTTTGCATTGTTATTTGCATTTCAGAAACGTTGGTAAACTTAATTATTATTAATAATCTGAAACGAAACGCAATCTTCAATAACCAGTTGAAAGTACCATAGTTAATGGACAGGTTTGACGGATATGAGACCGAGTCTACTGATCTTCAAGGAATTCGGCTTGCCATACACAGTCGCCTGCTGTTACTGATAGAGTTATATATTTCTGAGTCGTTAAGGAATTCGCTTAACAGTCCAAAATATAACTATCAAATCGACAGGGTACCGATCAACAATTCACCCAATTGCATATCATTTTACCCATCTCTTTAAAATTTTCTCTTCCTTCCAAAACACATGAACTCTTATCAGCTAACTCATTTTCTCGCACACTGTCAATAAAACACATGTCTCAACGAAATCTTCATATGAAACAATCCCTCTTACCCAATAACAACAAGCGTTAATAAACAAAAAAATAAAATAAAATAACAAGTTCTCCTTCGCTTAACGAAAAACAGAATCAAAACAAACCATGAGTCAAAATAAGAAAAATAGCGGAGCTGTACCTAAACTGGCAAAAAGCATTGCCACGCGCTCACAAACAGTACGTAATGCTGACACACCCACAAATCTAAACCGTATTAGCTTCCAACCACTGAGACACTCTCCTCCTAGAATATCAATGACTCCTAATCAAATCACGAGACATCATCTTGATTTTGATAACAGCTTCAACGACTCTCTTCCTCACATTGCAGACGCACCTAATTGTGTCTTTACAACCAGTGCAATTACTCTTACCACAACTTCTACCGTAACAAGTGTATCAAATCCGCGTGTTTCTATATTAGCGGGCGAATCAATAATTGAGCAACATGCTGCTTCAAACTTCAATCCAACAAGTAATCAGCAAGTAAACAGTTTTCTAAATGTTGCACATGCAAATATAACAAATGCTGCCAGCAACATTATGCCAACTGTTCCTCAGCATAATGTTCCACAGCCTAATGTTCCGCAGACACAGTACATTTCTAGCAATGCACCTAAGTTAAAACAGCTGGATGAACATATAAAGGAAGTAGTAAACAATACATTAGTAAATATTATTCCGTCCTTGATACAAACAAATGTTGAGAGAGTAATTAATCCATTTTTAAATGTTCAGTCACACAATAATGAGTCTATTCAATCCTTGAATCCTCAAAATATTCATCAAGACCACAATCCCCATATGGAAGAATTTCCGAACAACGACTTCCACAATAACAGCGTGTTTAATATTCCTGTTTCTGATGATAGACTGAGGCATTCAAGGTCAACTAATGGTCCATCTGACTGGGGTCTTAAATATGATGGTACAATGAAAAGCATGACTGTTGAAGACTTCGTGTTTAGAGTAGAAATGCTTAAAACAAATTATGATTGCTCTTGGAACGAAGTGCTAAAGAACTTCCACCATCTGCTAGTAGGACTTGTCCAGGAATGGTACTGGCAATTTCTCCGAAGCAATCCTCGACGTGATTGGCCCACCTTGCGTAATGCTTTAATAAAACAATTCCGAAATCATGAAAATGATTTCGAAATTATAAAGCAGATTATGGATAGGAAGCAATTGCCTCGGGAGAGTTTTGAGGACTATTTTACTACCATAGTAAGATTGAAAAGCCAGTTGCGACAACAAATCAGGGAACAGGATCTCATTCAAATTCTTCGGACAAATATAAGTCCTAAGCTAATGAGTTTCATATACCCTATGAAAATATATTCCCTCGAGCACTTCAAAGACGAATGCAAGCGAACGGAAAGAATGATTCAGTCCCGATTCACCTTCCCAAATAGGAGTGTTCCATTTCAATCAGTGCATGAGCTTGAAGGTCTAGCTGATCCTTTTGCGCGCGAAAGCGAAGGATTTGATATTTCTGCAGTTTCAGGCTCAGGGAATGTGCATTCAACTAGGCACAGGCAACCTCATTCAACCAGAGTACCTATATGCTATAATTGCAAGTGTCAAGGTCATCTATTTACAGAATGTCCATCGCCAATTAACAGATTATTCTGCTATAGATGTGGCACTGATGGAGTAACAGTACTTAGTTGCATTCGATGTAACCCTCCATTGGAAAACGCGTTATCGAACGAGATGAGAACCGGAGAGTCTCGTTCGACGCAGACCTATCCGGAATAAAAATGGTCGACGCATGCACCAATACTATTGCAGATTACGAAATAACACCTGTTTGTAATGCTGCATGTAACAAAATACCTGACTTTACTCTTAATAAATATAAATTCCGTAATTTGCCTTATGAAGAAAGGTTGAAACAGTACACCCAGCTCAGAGCCAAGATTTTTAATATTGAAGAACTAAGGTCACTGAAGAAACAAACAAATTTTCAAAAATACGCCTACGCTATAAAAAAAGAAAGTTATTCAAGCAAATATTATCCTGTAGTAGCATCTTAACCAGCACTGTAGATTCGCGGCCTTATGCAGAAGTCGAAATACTTGGGAGGAAGATCGTGGGACTATTAGACAGCGGTGCAAGTATCTCTTGTCTAGGCAAAGACTGCTTGAGTTTAGTTCGTGAACTAAAAATCCCCATCCTTGAGTTTTCGTCCTTCATACGGACAGCAGATGGAAAACCGCAATCTATTGTAGGCAGAATTAATGTTAATGTGATGTTTAATAACAAACAAGAATACCTCGATCTTTACCTTATACCCTCATTATCACAGTCTCTGTATCTAGGGATAGACTTTTGGCAGAGTTTTGGAATATCGCCAAAGATTGTCAATGAAATTGAAGGAAAACCGATTGAATTGCTAAATAGTGACAAGGAAGAATCGCAAAGACTTGAGTTAAGCGACACTGAGGCTGATAAGTTAAAACAAGTTGTCACAAAATTTCCATCTTTCGCTGAGCATGGCTTAGGCAAAACTTCACTTGAAGTACATATCATCGACACGGGAAGTTCTGAACCCGTCAAACAGAGACACTATCCTGTCTCACCAGCCATTCAGGAGATGATCTATAGTGAATTAGATCGCATGCTTTCTTTGGGAGTGATTGAAGAGAGTAATAGTTCATGGAGTTCACCCATCGTTCTGATCAGGAAGCCTGGTAAGAACAGGCTTTGCCTAGACTCTCGGAAAGTGAACTCACTCACAAAGAAAGATGCGTATCCTCTTCCTCATATAGAGGGTATGCTGAGCCGTCTACAAGAGACACACTACATAAGCAGTGTGGATCTTAAGGACGCGTTCTGGCAAATTCCTTTAGAGGAAGAGTCTAGGGAAAAAACGGCCTTCACTGTGCCAGGGCGACCACTTTATCAATTTACTGTCATGCCTTTTGGGTTGTGTAATGCAGCTCAAAGGATGTGCCGGTTAATGGATAAAGTGATCCCGAGCGCACTTAGAGAACAAGTTTTTGTGTACCTAGATGATTTGCTGGTCATCTCCAAGGATTTCGCTGGTCACCTCAGGACTCTAGAGAGTGTAGCAGAATGTTTGCGAAGAGCCAACCTTACGATAAACGTAGAAAAATCACGATTTTGTTTCAAGGAATTAAAGTACTTAGGGTACATCGTTGGAGAGGGTCACATTAAACCTGACCCAAACAAAGTGTCAGCAATAAAGGATTTTCCGGTGCCAACATCACAAAAACAAGTCCGACGATTTCTTGGCTTATGTGGTTGGTACCGTCGATTTATTCGCAACTTTGCTTCAATTGCTAGTCCTTTGACGGACACCCTTAAGAAAAACCAACGATTCGCTATGACTCCTGATGCCTTAATGTCCTTTGATTCCTTGAAAGCAGCTCTCATTTCTGCTCCTTTATTGTCAAATCCAGATTTTTCTAGGCCTTTTACGATACAGTGTGATTCTTCGAGCTATGGTATAGGTGGAGTTTTATTTCAGTGCGATGACGACAACAATGAAAAGCCCGTAGCATTTTTCTCTGAAAAGCTTAACGCATGCCAACGCAATTATAGCGTGACAGAGCAAGAATGCTACGCGGCTGTACAAGCAGTCAAGAAGTTCCGTCCGTATGTTGAAGGGCAAGCTTTTACCATCGTGACCGACCATGCCAGCCTAAAGTGGCTAATGGGTCTCAAAGATTTGAGCGGCAGATTGGCGCGGTGGTCGCTAAAACTCCAAGCTTTTACCTTCGACATCCAACATCGAAAAGGAACACAAAACGTTGTGCCGGATGCTCTTTCCCGAGCATTCAACGAAGAACTTTCTGCTGATACGACATCTTCTGCTTGCATCGATCTTAGTTCGTCGGAGTTCAAGTCACCAGAATACCTCGACTTAATCTCATCTGTGCTGAAAAATAACGAAACATTTCCGGAGCTAAAGGTATCGAATGGGTTTATTTATAAAAAAGTGCCGCAAAAATCTGACGATCAGCTCACAACAGAATTTGAGTGGAAGTTGTGGGTACCAGCTAAGCTAACTCCGATTCTGATCAAACGTTTTCATGAACCTCCAGACTGTGCCCACGGTGGGATTTTTAAGACGCTTTCCAAGCTAAGGGAACTTTTTTATTGGCCAAATATGACCACAGAAGTGCGCAGCTTCATACGAAATTGTTCAATGTGTAAGGAGAGTAAGTCGTCTAATATGACATTGCGTTCACCAATGGGTTCCCATCATGAGATAAACCGACCATTTCAAAAGTTATACATTGACTTCATGGGACCTTATCCAAGGACCAAACGAGGCAATGCATATTTATTCGTCATATTAGATGGCTTCTCCAAATATGTCATATTGAAGGCAATGCGCAAAGCTACCACTAACGCAGTAATTGAGTTTATGGAAGATAATGTTTTCCACCAGTTCGGTGTTCCCGAGTATATCCATAGCGACAATGGAAAACAATTCGTTTCCAAGGATTTTAAACTTTTTCTTGCTAAATATGGATGTACTCATATCCGGAATGCTGTTTACTCCCCACAAGCAAATGCATCGGAGAGGGTAAACCAATCCATTTTGTCAGCAATCAGGAGCTATATTGGGAAGGATCAGAAGGACTGGGATAAATACATTTCCCAGATACAACAAGCTTTATGCACATCGGTGCACCAGTCCACTGGAATGACACCTTACTATTGTCTCTATGGTCAACATATGAGTACCCACGCGAGTGTGTACAAACTCCTTCGGGAACTAAAAGGACTTGATAGTGGTGAGCTTCAGTGTCTACCCCAAGATAGTAAGATGAATATAATTCGTGAAAAAGTTAAAAATAACATTCAACTGGCATACAATCGAAATGAAAAGTCGTATAACCTTCGAAGCTCGAAGAGATCCTTTTGTCCGGGAGAATTGGTTTATAGGCGAAATTTTGTATTGAGTGACGCATCAAAAAACCTAAATGCGAAGTTGTGTGCTAAATTCGTTAAATGCAGAATTGTCCGTCCTGTAGGCAAGTGCTTATTCGAAATCGAAAACATGGATGGTAAAAGTATCGGGGTCTATCATTCAAAGGATCTGCGGAAGTAACACCTGGCAACATCGCTGTGCATCTCAGGGTTATGTGGGTCGACGTCAGCCCGAGTGTAGACCTACTTTTTCGGAAGCAAACATTTTTATCAAATGCTTTTTCGTATCTTTCCCAACCATCTTCTGGTTTTGAAATTTACGATTTTGTGGCGTATTTAACAAAAATATTACCCTAACAATATTTTCGAAAATTAACCGTCGGTTACGTCATCAATTACTCCTTCCGGTTTTTATGTGTGAACACAGCCCGCATTACATTGCCACCATTTTCGAAAAGGATGCACCATTTTCGATGTTCATTATACCCCTAACTCGATATGGTATAAAAGTCGAACAAAAATTTCTGGCGCTCTTTTCTGTTTCCCGATTTCGTGTATGTAGGCGGTGTGGGTCTGAAGCTACGTAAGTTGAGTTTTTTTTTGTATCGCATCATCCTAAGTTGTTTTTTTTATTGTTTCTTTAATTTTGCCTTAAGATGCTGCAAAATAATAAGTTGTCGACTGAATTTTTTTGGAAACAGAAAAAAAAAAAGGAAACAAATTGGAAAACACGAAATTTCCTCCAATTTTCGTCGATGCGAGTCGACTTGCACAATTTGCACGTGTGGTAAATACCTATTACACAAGGTAATTTAGTGGATAGTGTTCCTTTTTTGTGTGGGTTTTTTTTTTTAACTTAGATTCTTCATCTTTGCAGTTATTAGCGGGTGAGTTCTGGTATTCGTCCTAAGTGTCCCAGTCCTCCACTGCCATAAACCATACATCCGAAGTAGTGGCACGATTGGAGGGACACACAACGGCAACTTTTACCAGAGCCTCCGCATCCACAATATACTCTAAAAGGTGTTAGATACACTAAATATATGGGGAGCTACATCCACCTATTCATGTGATAAGGTGCTCCGCCCCAAATTATATTAACGTACACGGTACAACCACACGAAAGGTCATCGCAATCAGTCATCTAACTCAACAAAAAAGAGTCATCACATGCATGCAGATCAAACATCTTTATCTTTCCCACCCACCCGCAGTCTCAACTCATCCCGCCATCGTAATCATCATCACAGTTTCATTTGTGCAGCAAAAATATATGGTGAAAATGTGTAACAACAAAATCAGCTAAACAAAAAACTAAAACTTACATAACTATACATACTTAAATCTTTTGCCTACTATCCAATTTGCTGTTTTATAAATACCTACGTACATACATTATTTGCTAAAATCAAAAAAAAAAAGCCTAAGAATTGATTAGATTTAATTAATTAATAATACCTAAAATAATCTCCGATCAAGACTGCTGAAATTTGTGCACAAAATTCATCGCATCGACATAAATAACAAGGAAACAAAGTGAGTACAAAACATTCATCTATTCTTTGGCTTTAAAATATCTTATATAAACAAAAACAAAAATTTATATTTAATCAAACATTATTTAAATTGAATTACATTTATTCATTCTATTCATTCATTAGTTACTATTTTTTGTTTAAACTATAGACTTACTTATATATACATATATCTAAAGAATTTCTTATATGTTACATTTGCCATAAAATCCTACAATGAAATTACACATTTTATGAACCATAATTGCTGATTTGAATAGCTATACTTGCATGAATTCGCCAACCAAGTATATTCCTATAAACCTGAAACGTTGAATAAATAACCATGTGCTAAATCAATACTTTTTCGTTGAGATGTGTTATTGAGTAGGTGTGCGAGAAGTGCATTAGGGACTAGCTCAATAGAAATTGAGGAGGGCTGGTCAAGGAGCAATGGCAACAGCTATCTGCAAGGGGAGGGCACCTCCAAGTGTCAGAATCATCAGACACCATAGCTGATATGATTAGTTCATACAACACTTAATTTTCCTATCTTTTCAAACAATTAAATTAATTTTTACCATAGCCCAATATAACCTCTGGTATGCGAGAATTTCAAAACATCTTTCCACTACTTCTACCTCTCACTCTTTCTCTTCCTTTAATATTTTCTTTTTTTTACTTCTACCCACGGCACGATAAATTTGTTTGTAGACTCAGGGTAGCCAGCAGCAAGATCCCACCCCACCGTCGAGCTGAAGCTGAGCATCCGCAAGCGTGCCACTGCTGCTGCTATGGTTGGATTAATTCCATCAACCAGACCCAGTCCCACTACAAGTCGTATATCCCTTTTATAGATTTATGATCATGAGTACCGATACCGAATAAACGCTTTAAATTCGAAGTATGGAGGACCAGCCCACGACTCTTTTGTATATTAAATCCAATTCTTTTTATTATTATTATTAAATATATTATTATGTAACTAAACTACACTCAGCGGCACGGAATCTTGGCCACTCTTAATTTTTGCTGTAACTCGCCCTAAAATATTTTTTTTTTTTCAAATGAATTGATTGTAGTTAGGTGAAAAATGCATATTTTAATTGATTGAAACGCTTTTTAGGGAATTCAAAGGTTTACTGTGTTTTAATAACGTTAACTTAAAATGTTACATTTTCTTAGAAAAAAAGCTGAAATTAAAAACAGCATAAAATAAAAAATCACGTATACATTCTTTAGTTTTTGGAACGTGTCAGTATCGTGTGTTCACTCCTCTCGTTCTGATTACAGCTTGCGCAGTCGATCTGGCATACTCTGGATGATGTTTTTGATATCAACTTGTTATAAGCTCTCCCAAGCGGTCAGAGCATATCCCAGATATGGGATTTAAGTCCGGACTACGAGCATGCCATTGCAGTTTTTGAATACCGGTGACTTGAACGAATTCATCTACGATACTTGCTACATGGGGCCTTGCACTATCTTGCACTATCCTATGAACCCCATACAGGGCAATACGTGTTCCTGAAGGATCTCCTCAACGTATCACGTTGCATTTAATCGTTTATCAATGATAATCAATTCTGTACGTCCTTCGAAACTTATTTTTCCCCATATACCATAATTGAGCCTCCATGAAAAGCCACAGTTTCTGTGGTGGTGATGGGTAGAAACCGCTCTCCTCTTCTTCTCGATACACGTAATGAATAACGGAATTAAAGAAAAGAGATAAACACTTTCTTGTCCTACCTTCAGATGCGACATGTCTTGGCCAAGATTCCGTGCCGCTGAGTTTATAAATAGTAAAACTTAACACGAACTCATTTTTGCAGCATAAATAGGAACGAGATATGAAAAAATGCTAAGCTTGAGTTAAACAAATAAGGCACAATAACACAGTTGAACTAAGAGTTCTGAAGCATTTCTAATTTCAGCTTTTTTATTTTAAGCTCAACAGTCTTCACATCCATTGCAGTCTCATGCTTTTCTTCCTTCATTTGAAGAATTCTCTCCTGAATTTCGCACATAATTCCCGTTATAATTCTCCAACCTTTAAATTCTCTTGGAGCAATATTGTTTTGGGATCGTGTAATACTTTTGTGTGCTTTTCTATCGATTCGCAAATATTTTCTTTGTTACTGCTGATCGGCTTATAATAGGTACATCCTTGAACTTGAATCGTCATCCGAAGAAAAGCTGTTATCATCCTCACTAAATTCTTGGCGTGATGTTGAGGCTTTCGAACATGAAGGTTGATTAGCCGACTGCGTGGGTGTAGACTGTAGACTGCCCAAATGTTATTACATTTGAAAGACCTTCAACCGCCACTTGAAGTCCACTCGCCTCAATGATTTGCTCGTCCGCTTGAGATAACAGCTTCCCCTCATATGCTTCTCCTCCAGTCTTTTTTTTTTTGCAGCCTTATTATATGAGAGTTTTTTCTTTACTTGGTATTTTTGATCGGCATATACCTTTAAAAAGTAAGTATGTTAAATTACAGCCATTTGCACAAATCCTTATATTACCTTTCGCCATGATTTGGAATCCTTTACTGGCGGACCAGAAGTATTCAAAATCCGTGTCAGTTCGTTCCATAACTTAAGAACTTCCATGAATTGCCTTGCGCACAATTCGGAATTATATTTTTGGCCAATATTATATTTTGCGCTTTGTATTGGATAGATTTTGGTAGAGCTTGTCCTAAATACAATTTTTGGAAATTGTTATAAACATTATTCATTAAAATGCATATTTAATAAAGTTACTGTAACATATTTAGCAACGCCATCTATCGGCCCATTTGTATTATCTCATTTTACTTTGTTGAACCTGAATGCAACCATTCATGAATGTAATCTAACTTCACTATTAAGAATGTGTCGGATGTAATAAAAATAAACTTTAAATAAATCGACTTATTACATTTCTTTTATCTCTTAACTTTTTTCTAAACAATTCCGTTTGCCATTTACTAATCGAATGATATTTTGTTAAAATTGACTCGTTTACGAAATAAAAATTTTACGTTCACTGAACTTATAGAATACCTACCAAATTATACGATGACTTATAAAATAATACCAAACAAGTGTTTTTACGCCACGAGTAGTACGATCACGGAAGAGACGATTCGGCCCCTGGATATGCCACTTTTTGACGATTGTGTCTTTTTTTGTTTGTATACTTTGCTCTTTAACCCGCCAATGGTGACGCAAATTTGACTTTGATCAATGGTGACGCCGGTCTCACAGACCGGGTTTTTCAACTAAAGATTTTTCGAAACGTGTTACTAATAGTTCATGTTTTTTTTTATTTATGCTCTTTGACAATAAAACAAAGATATTTAATCAATTTTAGCTCTTTTATTTCAATATTACAATTCAAAAAACATTTTTAATTAGAGCATTAAAAATAACAATGTTTTTAGTAATACATTTTTTAAAATTAAGAAAACAATAAAAAATCACATATTCATAGAGGAAAATAACGTTTTTTAGTCTTTCGACATATGGAACTTTTACAAAATGAACAAAATACACAATAAAACAATAAAAAAAAATAATCAAGGTAAAATAATACGAATAATAAAAAATTATTTTACTTACATAAACGGTGACGCACGGTCTCACGCACCGGGTTAGTAAAAAAAATACACAACGTGTGCTCACTACGCAGTTTCGACGTCAACTAATGGCGGGGGGCGTGCAATACGGCAGCTACTCGAAATTGCAACAAAAAACAATGACGGAGAATAAAGTTATTCGCATTTTTTAACACACCCGGTCTCACAGACCAGTACGTCACCATTGGCGGGTTAATAGGTAATTTTGTTAAAGATATTCGTTCATTGCTTGATCTGCTAACTAAAAATCTTTACGTGCGTTAAAAATATTTTTAATTGCGAAAATTAATGGATTTAATTAAATTTAAATTGATTTAAACAAAATATTTATTTGGTGTGATCTTAACTACGTTTGAGCATAAATAAATGTCATTATTTTTCTGCATAGTATAAATTACTATACCATACTATAAAACAGGACTGGCCAGTCCATTTTAAGGCGACCGCGCAAGAATTTTATTTAAATGTTTTAAAATAAAATAAAAGCGAATTTTGTTCTTCTTCATTAATTTATATATAAACCAATTCTTTCTTCAACAATAAATTTATTCTTTTAAAATTTCTATTTCTAAAACAGAAAATGAAATGCATGCATTCATTATTATACTTGCTTTGTGAGGTGACAAATTAATGTAAATCTACAACCAATGGCTGTTCACAAATTCTAACATAATATTAAAAACTTCTTTGGCACATAGTTGCTTTCGGTTGTTGACATTTTCGCAGCTGTCACTCTGATTTTTAAAGACCGAAAGCTACTACTTTGGTTGGTTGAAAGTGGCTGTCATCTAAAAACGCCAACACACTTAGACCAGTAAAGGTCCATTGTGATGCCACAAAGAAGGATCTAAGATCGCCCTACTAGTTGAACCATTTTGAGCTCTTTATAAGTGACAAAAATCGCGGCAATTTTAGAAATGCTGACAAAATTGACAATCTTTTTGACATTGTGTTAATCTAACATCAAAACAAGAATTATTGAAATTTATACATATAAAAGAGAAATCAAGAGGTGAAGACATTTATGCTGCTTTTAAACAAATACATTCCTTAAAAAAATCCAATTTATAAACTTAAATGAATCACAAAAGATGGGTTCCTAGGATTAGGTATGAAAAAGGATGTTGATTTCCAAAGTTTCTATCTAATCACCAGGAAGCTCTGTGCTGTACAATTTTGAATTTTCTGCATGTTATTGATATATGCAGTAAAATTGTTGGTGGTAGAAGGCTTCAAAGAAGACTTTTCATTTATAAGAAAACGAGTCCGTTCATGGGGAACTGCTGTATTACACCAAACTTCGTTGGCTAAGTAGGCATCTGTTTTTACAAGGATTTTCTGACTTATTTCACAAAATGAAAGATTTTCTATAACATCCTTAAATGAAAAAAATCACGAACTTGATAATGAAGATTGGTTAGCTTTTTTGTCACATTAACTAAACACTTCAATGATTTTAATCTACAATTTTAATATCCAGCGTTTAGGCTGCAGGCTTATCACAAACAGACAGACGTATGGACGGAAGGAATAGCTTGACCCAGATTTTTGAGTTTCCCCATCATCGTAATATGAAATGATTAAAATCTTGAGCTTGATTTCGAAATTTTGTACGAAAACAATATCTATCTTTCTCTTAGTACCTACGTATAGTATACAATTTTCGGGACCAGCATCTCTCTCGAAAAATCGAGATCGAAATTACTGGTCTTGCAGTGATTTTGTCACGAAACTTGAATCTTTTAATTTCACATTGATTATGTTATTGCCAAACCAAACTCGATTCTTGGCTTTCTTAATAGAATAAGGCCTAGCTCTTCAGTACGACCTTTTCTATCGAAATTCTATACCTAATTATAGCTAGAAAGAATACAAAACAGTGACACGTTGTGGATGCATTTATTTTTCGACAGTCACATGCTGCTTTTCTGATGTAATGCCGCAATTTTGACAGTTCAAAAGTCATCATGATGATTTTGCTCGAAAAATCAGCATCATATTTTTGATGGTCAATAAAAATGCATTCGACGAACTCTCGAGCCTGTGCATATGGTCATTAGGCAGCAGAACTTTGTAAGCATGGAGACACTGATCTTTAGTGAATATTCGGTGCAAAGAGTTTCTTTAAATTTTCAATTCTTGTCCAAGACGCCGCGCCGGATCAATGTTCCTGGACTCTCACCAACTTTATCGGACTGAAATTTATAGAAAAAGTACAGCGTCCGGAAGAATTTAAACATTTATATAGAAAGTAAGAAAGAACACTTGTGAGTGACCCTTCGGACACCAGTCCATCAGCCTTGCTGGCAAATATGTGTTATTAAATTACTTTAGAATTAGTCTGGGATTGACTTTAACTTCTTCGCGCTGTTGCCATCAGCTTTACAGTCAATTTTTCATCTATTCGCTACATTGGTAAAAACAAAACTGAAAGATTGACAAATGCTTATTTAAAACCTATTTAACTTGATATTTTGAATTTGTTCAATATCCTTGAACTATGAGCCCAGACGCTCTTTCGCCTAAAACCAATTTGAAAGCTGGACTCTGCAACGTTCAAAGGTCGCGCGTCGGCTTCTTTCACGGGAATGATATAAATTTCCGATGGTACTTAACACTCTCCCTATATATATCCTGTAGGAAGATTTTTTTGGCAAAAGGTAAACTAAAGAGAATTCCCCTCCCAACGTCCGGCCAGTGCCTTTTTGTTCCATGGTTTATGACTTCCCTTTATTTTTTTCCAAATCGTAAACTCGGAAGTTGGGGCCATTAATTCCGCGGCCATCTCGTAAAATCTTATTCCTGATTAAATTAAAAAAAAAATAAAAAAAAACATTCATTTCGACCTTCTTCGCTTACTTACTTTGAATTTTTTTTTTTTTTTTGTTCTTGTTTACCTTCTTCCTGAATGCCATCACCACCGGCCGGCGGCCGCTAACAAGATGACAAAGTGTCGCCACGCGGCAACTGAGAATGTGAAGCTTAACGTTTTTTTTTTAATGTTTTTATTTATTTATCCGTCTCGTTGCCCCGCAATCGCGGAGGGGGTGAACTGGGAAAATAATGCGAAAGTAATTAAGAATACGATAAGGGCGGATCTGGACAATAAATGTTTACATTAAAAATAAAATACTCGCCGTGAAGCGCTGTAATGGAAATGTCCTTTTGTTAAAAAGTTCAGCGGAATTTCGACAGAGGAATGGTGTGCGAACTGCGAACTGATTTGCAAAGGATGTGCACACAGAGGCTGGCTGGTGTAATGATTGACTTTCTGTTTAAACGGCATAGTAGCTACCTATAGTATAATGCCCCGTCACCGTCAGGTGTGGGGAACATAGGAATTGGAAATGGATTTTTAAATTGCGTCTTAATTAATGGGCTTTCTCGCTTTTTTAATTCATTTTTGTTACGTGATTTTTTTTCAATTTCAATTAACAATGGCGCGTTTAGATTTAATAGTATAGTTTGAGGCAGGTGGAGAAAATTGAATTCAGTAAATACCTTGTGAAAATTATTTTGAGCGAGTCGGAAAGAATATACCGAAATCGAAAATTTAGAAAAATTTTAATATCTCATTAAAATCTTTTATTGAACAAAAGCAAAATACTCATTTAACAAAAGAAAAAATAATATTTAAATAAAATTATGGT
Source organism: Cheilosia scutellata (assembly GCA_955612985.1). Taxonomy (NCBI): domain Eukaryota; kingdom Metazoa; phylum Arthropoda; class Insecta; order Diptera; family Syrphidae; genus Cheilosia; species Cheilosia scutellata. The sequence goes on along the minus strand of OY015312.1, from coordinate 101,392,230 downwards.
CATTTCCAGAACGCCTGCCTGTTCAATGCACTCTGCATGTTAGTGAAGTTCCATTGAAATAAGTGAAGAAGTTTAGGTATCTCGGGGTCTTATTCACGAGTGATGGAAGGAGCAATGCTGAGTTTTCCTGTAGAATTAGTCGGGCTGGATCAATTTTGAGACAGCTTGGTCATTTTGTTATTAGGAGGACTGAACTTGGTGTCAAAGCTAAGTTGTCAGTCTTTAATTCGGTGTTTGTTCCAACTCTTACCTATGGTCATGACATGAGGTTTGGGTAATGACCGAAATAATAAGATCGCGGATACAAGATGCCGAAATTAGATTTCTTCGTTTTATTGCTGGTAGAGATCGCATTAGAAATACCAGAATACGTGAGGAACTGAATGTCGAGCAGCTACTTCTCCGGACGGGGCGGACTATGCTTCGGTTGTTCGGTTTTGTTAAACAAACGCATGTCCCCGACCAGGATCAGGATCCCAAAATACTATTCATATTATTAGAAATTAAATTAAACGAATTTTTTTTGGGAACGCTCTTTGCGTTCGGAGTAAATTTGTCTGATTTGTTCTCTTTAACTTTTAGCATCGTTTTGTTTCTGCATTCTGTGTTCTCTTGAGTAATCAGTATAATATACAAGAATATGAGGTCACTCTCACTCTGCATTTCTGCAAGGACTTTTAGCCGTTGCACTATGGTTCCATGGAGTATCTACCTAAATGCATGAAAAAACGAGATACAATTTTTTGCCTCTATTTGAAACTATATACGTTATGACGACATTTAAAATGCATTTGATCATTGTGTTAAGTAATAAAACATGTTTCCTGATTGAAAATAACATTTCAATTTTAAGATTTATTTTAATTAATTGTTATTCTGAGAGAGACTCTCTTATTCTGTTTCGAGCTTCTGCTCCTTCTTCGGAAAGCTGTCCAATTGGTAAAATTGAATTTTCAATCACGATCGATCCATGGATTAATATTTTGTGCATTGTTGCTGTCATCGGATACCAAGGATACAAATCTACATCATTTCGTATTGCTCTCGGGATAATCCTGCTTCAAAAAAATTGAAAGCGATTTAAGAGTTGAAATTTGTTCGCGTTTAGGGATATTCTTCAATGCTTTCTTACACAGTTTGGCTTTTCCTGGAGAATGAGCTATTTCTTTAACTACTTTTACAGTTTGAATGTCTTTCGTCAATTAGTTAGCAATAAACAATGCACGGACGCCTATCTTTTCTCTATGACTCACACAATTAAAATTTCAAAGAGCAGAGGGTCCTAACTTCTAACATCCTACGTGTAGATATGTGAAAACAAAATAAACAGTTTTTCCAAAAAGTAAAGTAATACTGAGTAATACCTAAAAATCAAACTAAAAGCAAACCAAGTTAATATCACTTTGTGCACGTATCCAATTGCCAATTCATAAATCACTCTACAGAAAAGTCACGGCCAAATAGTGCAGGCATTATAAAACCATCCAAATGGAAGTAAAAACTTTTCATCCTTACACACACATTGACTAAAAATCAAAAAAAGAAACTGAATGGCTCAGCACAGCCAGCAACGGCGGCGTCGTGTATAACAAGCAATGGGAAAAGTAAAACGAAAAATCGTTTGATTCCTTTCAAAGGAATAACAATTCAGAAAATGGATTATTCCAATCCCACTGCAATCCGTTATCAGTATATGAGTGATATACCAACCAACCCTTCTTCTTCCAATCCAACAGATATTAATTTCCTGTTGACTGACTTTGCCCCAACCGTACCCAATTTTATATACCTAAAGTAAGAGCATCGCACTAAGATAAAGATACACAGCAGCTAACATACGGTGCACGGCACTGTTGGGCCGGCGCGGACCAAAGAGACTTAGAACCTAAGACGATATTAAAACTGAAAATTCTTTTATTAACAAAATTATATGAAATAAAGTTTCGCCTTGTGAATGGGTAAAAGTCCCTCGAGCTCAATTTATTTTCCATTTATGTCAGTCGCCATTTTGGAGGCGAAAAGATGCCAGAACGGAAGTATATATCTTCGCATAAAAACGGATCGTCTTTATGCAACTTTAAATTGCATTTATGAACTCATTCCCAATGCTGTAAGAAGGTCCTACTATAAAAAAAAACAGAACAGATGCACTTTTCTTCCCACATTCCTATAGGCGATGGGCCAGAGTCCTGGTGCTTGTGCTTCCTATGTAGCATTATGCTGCTTACCGCTGTGCTTCTGGGTAGCTTTGGATCTTTGCATTTTCTTCCCTTTATGATACAATTCAATTTGTATGCGAATAAGTGCACTATTGCTCAGAATCCCGCTTTTAGAATGGTAAATGTAATTTTAAGAAGAAAGATATCACAAGAGTATGTAGTAAGTCATATGATTATGTGCAGTTCGGTGGATATATGATGCTTATGTTGTTTTATGTTCACATTTTGTTAAGGCACATCCTTTATGTCGTTTTGGCCCTTAGCTTCGAGTGTGTTATTGAGCTGAATGACAGAAATTTTAAATAGGTTCTAAGGGTGAACTTACATTGAAGTAAGTTTTGTTAATCTAATATTTAAGGTTATTAGGATAACCTTGTCTAACATGAATTGTCCGTCAAAGGTATATATTCTATGTCTTTTTTTCACTAAAAAGTGTGTTTCCATCAGGTTTTTGCTAATTAATTTATTTATTTTATTCACATATATATAGCACCCCCTCCCCTTTGAATGGAAAATCTGAAGTTTTCGACTTTTTTAAGGTTCCCTTCCCATCATCGCTACGATGTCTGCAGTGATGCCAACTGAGGCATAATTATGCCTTTTAGGCATAATTCCGATGCTTGAGGCATTGAGGAATAATTTTGAGAAAAAAGGCATAATTTTTTGAGAAGTTTTAGCTATAAAAATAAATTTTGAATTTAATAAATCTGGTACTTTGATCAAAGTGGCTTCACTAATTTTCATTTACCACTGTGCGTCATGCTTATTTTCCAATTCTCTACTAGACTAACTCATACTAAACCCAAACAAGAAATGCGATATGAATTTGTACCGTACGTAAACGTATGAATACTTGTACGAATTGAGTGTGAACACCGAATACGATTTTCTCTTTAAATAGGCGGTGTCCCGATTTTCATCGATTTTCTACCTGGTGAATATTCTGTATTTTGAAGATAATTTTATTCTAACTCGCAGACTGCGGCGGCGGCGGCATCTTCACTGTCGTAGAACCAGGGTTCCCAGGTCTTAAGAAAAAAAATCCCCTTTTCTTAACACCAAAATGACTTTTTTCCCCTTTGAAAATCAAAAAAATCCCTTTTATGTCCCCGAAGAAAAAATCTTTGAGTAACCAGCTTTTGAACTCGGACAATGCTTCCTATTGCGTGAGATATTTTTATTTTTTTTGTTGGTTCTTCCTTCATTTCAAAATCCTAAATAAAATGAAAATTATTTTCACTTACCCATTAAGTTGTGCCACTTAAAATCGACCTGTCTCGCCCAAAACGACTTTCATAGGAAGGAATGTGTGGCCCAGTACACGGGCATGACTTTCATTCACATGAACGACTTGGCTATACTCAAAAACAACGCCTCATTGCAATGAAATAAAGTTTGACAGGAATAATGAAATCGAAAATACAAAAATTGTATGGTAAAGCCAAAGCGGACTCCCGCTTTTTACGTCATCACTCTACCAACGCAAATACCAAAGATTTGTATCGAAAGCGCTATGGTTTCGAAAAATAACCTTCATGCGTCATGTAATGCCCATGCGAGAATTATGGACCAAAAGTGGATTTTTGGTCCATTTTCTGTATGATCTACCTATCTCCTTTCTATACTCACTCAAAATCTACTTGTCTCTGACACGACGTTCATGGTAAGGAGTGTAGGGCCAGGCCATGGTAATAGTTTTATGAAATGCCAAAAGAATGAATGCATTCAGAAAACAAACAAAAAAGTGAGATGTTGCATGGACACCTTTCTTGAGCATGGTTGTTTTTGTAGGTTGTTAACATTTATTTATTCTAAAAAATTCACTTACAAACTGTTTTTGATACGATTTTAAGATTTTTCCCCTTTTTGGATTTGTTTCCCCGTTTTTATCCCTGTCCCCTTTTTTTCCCCCTTTCGTCTTAAAAAATCGGCAAAAATGGCGATTTTCCCCTCAACCTGGGAACATTGCGTAGAACCGAATATTTAAAAAGAGATGAATTCAGTGAATTTCATCAAATTATGGAAGACTTACTATATAATGACCCCATACTGTCCGTACCTTGTACCCCCTTTTGTGTCCGTAAAGGTCTAAACCAAGTTAATATATGTATTTTCAATACGTCGGAACTTGTATACGTACAACTAACTCGCATCCAATGTGCGGTGCGGGCTCCCATAGTACCTACTTAGAAAGTCGGGATCGTTCGTCCGTTTTCGTATCTGATCGCACAAGTCAAATTCTTACGAAAACGCATTCAATGTGCGGTGGACCTTAAGCTTGTTTTCCTTGCTGGTAAAAAATAAATTTAGTTTTTGTTTTTCATAATTTTAGTTACAAATACTACACATATTTATGTCTTAATTATTGTTTTTTTTTTTCTTAACTATGTGCCTACTAATAAAAGTTTATCAAATAAATTGAAACTTTCTTCGTTATTTATCTTTTTTTACAAAAAAGGCATAATTTTTTTCTTAATGAGGCATAAAAACTTCGATCCGGGTTGGCAATACTGGATGTCTGTCCGAACCCGCACTAAACCTATTTTGTTTCTCGGTCTATCTCAAGAACTAATTGACGTAGAAATTTGCACACAACATCAGGTATACCGACATATTTTCCTTCATACTAAAAATCAGTTTAATTTTGTACCTAGGTCTATCAAAATCAAAGAACGACGTTTTCAAGACTCTATGGCCAAGTACGGTACCTTTGGTGCGCGAGTGATACTCGCACTTGGCCGGTTTTTTAGTGTATGCTATGCACCAAAGGATATATCATTCTGCCAAATTTCAAAATTCTAGGAGTGAGTGAGTTCAGTCAGTCTGTTACGGTTTTTGTAATTTTTGAAGTCCTGTATATTTAGAACCACTATTGCTAATTGACTTTTTCAATGAGCTTGGTAAATTCTTCAGGTTTGAAGTTTTTGGCTCAATTGCAGCCGGAGTTTGTTCCTGTCAAAAGGGCGTGTGTATTTACTAGAGAACTTGGATATAGGGCACTACCGTATGCCCTTTGAATGGTTGCATTACCGCTGTATACATCAAATTTGGATTATGAACGTCGCATACCCATACCCATTGTTACCCTTGCTTACGCCTAACTTGCCACCCGTTCCTCGAGCTATAAAATTAAATTGGTCTTCCATCTTTATAGGCTCTGCATGAGATAACTTTTCTGCTGAAGAACCTACAAACGTCTCTAAAGGAAAGACTGAAGACAACCATGCAAAACGGAATAGAGGCAATAGCTCTCGGATCCGCACTTGTAAGGCCCGAAACACACATGCGATTTCAATCGCGCGACTGGCTTAGTAGCAAAAAATGAAACACACGCATTTCAATGTGAATGCGCGCACATAATTTTGGATTTTATGTGCGGATTTTATTTGTATAGGTACATTGAAAAGGTCACATGCAGCAGAAGCCCTAGACAGATGTTAAGCAGAAATGTATAAAAATCTGTAATTAGTTAAAGTTAGGTATTTAGTAAACGAGTATTATTTTATTTCAAAAAATGTTTACAATATTTCATTTTTTTTTCCCTTAGCCAGATTGACATTAAAAAGAACAAAAACAATTTGGTGCAACTTATGTTTAATACATACGTAAATATATACATAAATTGAAAACAGATAGCGTTTGCAATATAGGGTACTAAATACTTAAACATTTTCTTCGATTATGCTGTTCCTGTAGCGCAATGCGTTAACTGTATAGTTGTAGAGTAGGTCCCAACCTCTACCACAATTCAAGATATTGATTGCTTCCTCTATCCCGAGGGTTTGCTCTGTATTGAGATGACTGCGCTTCATTTACAAGTTTGTCATAAATTCTGTGACTAGTTTTCTGGAATACATATCATCAGCAAGGTTCCAGAAATCGAGTGAAATCGAAATTGCAAATCGAGTGAATTCGTTTTCAGTGTTCTGCATTTCGAGCGATTCGGAAACTCCGAAATTTTTTTCGAAATCACAGTTTCACTTTGTCTCAATTCCGGAAATTTTGAAATCGAAATCGAATACAGTGAAATACACAAAAATTCATTTCCGATTTCATTTCGAGTGAAAGTGAAATGTGGAACCTAGCAGCATGTCTACATTTTGTTTTAGTGATTCGTGTTGCTCACTTGGAGTGAAACTAAAGTTATAACCACATTCAGCTCCTAGTATTTCCCACCCTTGAACACATTTCACCTTATATGATATCATTTGCGCCATCACCAACCTCGGAATTCTTTCTTGACTCATCGCATGAACTTTAAGATCATAATCCAAGTTCATTTTAAGAGTATTGAGGTACAGAGGTGCCACTCCTGTTTCCAAGTACAGCATATAATTGGGAGAACCACTCAAACCAATCCGCCTTAGAAAATAGCGGAGAAACATTTCCACAGCAACGAAAGCGCAGTAACTCCCAGAGTTGAGTTTCATACAGTAGTATTAAAGAAGCTGTAGCGCGGAATACTTTCACTTCACGAGGTATGAGAAATGCGAGTATTCTTGATGCAATTTCCCCAAACAGCACCATTCGCCCTTTTAGCTTCCGCAAGTTTATCTTTAAATCTTAAAAAAAAAAAATTGAATAAATTGAATGCTTGTTCATGTTTAGGTTCGACGTAATTAACACTCCAAGATACTTATACTGCTTAACTACTTATATCAATATGCCTTATATCAATGCCTTGAAACCTCAATTTCTCACTTCGAGCGTACCTTCCTCATCTGTGATTTTTCTAGATTAACGGTTAAATTCCACGTTTTGCAGTATGTACAGTACATCTAACCTGCTGACCATTAACTGCATGGTATCTATTGTATCGGCGAGAAAAACGAAATCATCAGCAAACATTAGCGCCGGAATATTAATTCCACAGAGATCTATTCCACACCTAACTTCATCCGTTATATCATTTTATGTACAGAATAAACAGCAATGTGCTCGAAACCTTGTTTGACATCCATTGAGACTTCAAAATCCTCCGATAGATGGACACCATCGATAAAAATCTGTAACTGTCATAAGACCGTAAGAGTAAGACCGTCTTAAGACAATTTGCTTCAAAGCTAAGAAGTATAATCTTAGCCTTATTAATAGAGGAAATGAAAATGAGCACTGCTATAAAAAAAAACGTTGAAGAGCTCCTAGACCAGAAAAACAAGCATTATCTTAAATGTGACGTTAAAATCATATAAAAATAGTTGAAGCAACAGGTTTGTTTGAAAACTCGAGGGCCAGCTTCTGAAAACCATTCGTTTGTGTGATTTTTAATTTTCTGAGAAGAATAGAAGGGATCTAACGTTTTATGCCGTGTTCGACTGTCTGCATTAAGAAGCTTTGCCATCAAGACAGTTTAAGTCTCAAATGTAGTCAAACGTTCGCGAGAGGAGACGTAGGGAATAAAACCCTTACGCATTTCCTGGGATCGAAGCTGAGACCCCTCGCTCAGTAGTCCATCACACTAACCACCGAGCCTCTGCGGCCACATTAAAAAGTAGATACCTAGTAGATCATAGTAGGCAAGGCACGTCTTGATGTCCAGGCTGTCCGATCGATCAATAATGATTTAGAGGTGCCATGAAATAAAGTCTTATGCAAAAAGGTCAAAAACCTAATATTGGACTTTATTGCACTTTCAAAAGTGAAATAAAGTCCAAAACGCGTTGCAATAAAGTTTTGGACATTATTGCACTTAGCTATTTAAAAGAAAAAGAAAGCAGGGGGTTGCAGGGGGGCAGCATGCCTCCCCCATACATATTATACTGTTCATTTTGTTTAGTCCAAAATTACGGTTTGGACTTTTTGCATAAGACTTTATTTCATGGCACCGATTTAGAGCTCTGTCTTATTGTAGTAAAGTACGACAACTTATGCCACTACAGCCCAACAAAGAAATACTGCGAGAAAGCTTAGTCACTTCGAAAAGCTGTCATAGCAAGGGTCTGTCAAAATCGTCGCCCATAATCACGTATAATCCCGATGCCATACGATTGTTCCTTCAACAGCAACAACTGGTGCATAAAAGTGACATAATCTTCAAAATGTATCTACATACATTCACTCAAATTAAATCAATTTAATTTTTACGCACAAAAGACACCTCCGCACAACAATTGGTGCAAAATATAAATTCTTAAATATTTTTAAATATTTCCATTTTTGTTTAAAGGAAAAATTCAGAATTACTAAGAGCGAGAAAAAAAATCTGTCAACTGCAATTCAAAGAATATGAGAGTTAAATTGTAAAAAGCTCCACACATATTCGAGTGGACATTCAATTCGACAGATTCATTTTATATTCATGTACATCAACGTATCGTGACATTTATCCTGACAATTTATATATGGGAGAGGTAAGAATATATATTTTTTAAATTGCTTGCTTAACGTAGTGTGTAAGTGATGCCTCGGTTTGACGATTTTAAATAACTATAAAGCGATGCTACTGTTGAATAAGTAAAGATAAAAATATCCCCTCAATATGACCCACTTCTGTCAGAAATTTAAATTATTCAGTTCATTTAAGTGAAGGCTATAGCCACAACTTGTTCTCTTATGCAGCAGTATTGCATTTATGTAACTGAAATCTACTTGGAAAATTGGTTAGGTACTTACGTTTTAAATCGGCTTCTGTAGACTGAGTTTTTTTAATTCATCATTATTTATCATTATAATATGTATTCAATTTGCAGTCGAACTGTTAATCAAATAATGACAAAGGTATGAAGCTAAGAGGATTAACCCAATCGTTATATGTAGGTGTGCTGGTACATTATTCCCTAGAAGAAGGCTCTTGAGACAATAGTCATAAAGGTTTGCTCAATTTCTTTTGGAAGTGGAACTTCTTGTAGTTCGAGATCCGGTGACATCAAAAGTCGAAGAATCATCAAGGAATATTTTTGTGTAAATCGACAGTAACGACTATAACAAGTCATACGAACAATGGAAGCCTTGTATGCCTAGGTGTGACTAGCCGAACATATTTTTAATCAAATTAATTATTAATTAAAAAAAAAATGATTTCTGTCATCACAAAGTTGATTAGTCTTAAACAAGGCGCGCAAGAAAGTGTTAAGCAAGTGACGTGGAGACAATAATTAGGTGTGGCAATGGAATATCGGCGAAGTGGTATGATTTAACGTGATTTAACGCGCATTGAAGTGGCAAACAACGTATGGTGTCACCGCTTCATTAAAATGTCTTCCTATATTGAATTCTTTATCGTCTCGCATGGTTTTAGTTTCCGGGTAAGCAAAAATACGCAGTTTCAATGCCAAAATCCACGTCATCACCGGCTTGCCATTCGAAAATTAAACTTGTTCGAGATAAGTGGCACCAACCTGACATGACATTGATTTGTATATTTTGCAGATAATTTTAAGCTTTTTGCAGGAAATTATAAAGCGAGCAATTGAATTCAGATTTTTTTTACGATTTAAATTACATAATAGTTCATCCGACATTATAAATAACTAGCTGACCCGGCAAACGTTGTTCTGCCTAAAATAGTTACATATTTTAAATATTTTAAGATCTAGTTTGATATTTACGCCCTGTCCAATTTTGACCAATCTTCACAGCAACACTCCTGGGCCAATACCTGTCTGTAAGTTTCAACTCAATCGATTCGGCGGTTTTCGATATATAAGATTTTGTTTTTTTCGAATGGGCGGTGCCACACCCTTCGTCCAATTTAGACTAATCTCCAGAGGAGCACTCCTGGGTCAATAACAAAGATTATCTGAAAAATTTGAGCTCAATAAATTTGGCAGTTTTCAAGTTATACGTATCCGAACACATTTTAGAACTCATTTTTATATATATATATATACATAGAATATAAATCATTAATTAGGAACAAAATAAATGAGCAAGCTTTTGTGGGTGACTGTAATTTAAATATTCCGTAAGCACAAAGTAGGCCACTGTAATTTGTTAAATGTCATTTATGACAATTACGATGACGTCTAGTGCTTATTGTTTGTGAGCTTCTGAAAGGTACCGAAAGTTCTCAAACTTTGTGCAAAATAAACGATGGACGATACGATGGTGGTAGAGTTACGTAAAGCAAATAAAAGACGATCTCGTGCCCTACTATCGCTTGAACGACTGTCGTCTTAAGTTTTACAGAATGAGTACCCTGGCCTTCTTTGCTGCAAATATATCAATTACTTCGTCAATATTTATTTCTATCTCCCGATGAATTGACATTAAGGCTAAACCAGTAAGTCGATCTTCACCGCTAGAGTTTCCTAAACAAGTTTTTAAGCGTTTCATCGTCGAAAACGTTCTTTCTGGTGTACATGTCGATACTGGTAAGGTTGCCAACATTTTTAAAAGTCGATGTATGTTGGGGAAAAAATCTTTACTGCAGACTCCCAAGTCCTAAAGCTGTTATGGCGTTCTGTGAACGCAGTGCTTCGGTCAGTGCATTTTGTCTTCCACAGTAGAAACTCAGCCTTCAAGTATCCCAATCCAAAAATCTTTTATAAAATTTAAAATTTTCTTCGTTAAATTTTGTTTTGCTTTTGCCAAGTATTGACGGGATCAAAATATATAACGATGATGATAGAACGGTCTTATGGTTCCGAACCGCGTTTGGAGCTGAGTTATAAAGTCCTCCAAAAAGGGGAATCATAACAACTATCCTATAAAAGTTTTCAGGATCAGACGCCTTTACATTGGCTTTATGCTGCTGCTTCGATACTGTTCGTGAAATTTTCAAGGTTTCAGTTTCATCCACAATACTTAAAAGGCCTTGCGCAGTCTCAAAAATATCATTAATTTCTAAACTAACATTTTCTCGAATTTTTCGAAACGTATTTAAAACTAGCTTTACGTGGTCCAGACTCCAGAGCTGACACTAGGTCACAAGAAGCGGATTGCAAAATTTTACACAATGGTAGTGTGTACGAAAACAAAATACTTAAGCAGCACAAGCTTATCAAAAAATCACTGGTCAAAACTGATTTTAAAAAACAAGAAGCTTTAGATGAGGTCTCAAAATCCTTATCAATACTCAACACATCCAAGGTATCCACTATGCTTTTAAAAATTTCTTTGAACCTTAATAATCCGTTATGATTTTCAACCCATCGAGTTTCACACATAGCAGTTAAATTCTTCCATTTAGTTTCCGGATAATTTGTTTAATGTTTTCTTGCGACAAGTGTGTTCGTTTTGCGGATAGTTTAAAAAAATGTCCAACCGATTTTAATGCCAATTACGCTGAATTTGACAAGAATGTCCTAAAGCGAGGTTTAATGGAGTGTATTTTATTTTTTTGGTATTCTTGTGTAGTATATAACGGTGCTTAGGTATTTTTAATTGAAAAAAGTCAATGCTATGCTTGATTTGAATCTTTTTGCATTTAGGTAAATGGCCAAATTTGCTCATTTTTGTTTGGATTTGCTCTTTTCTCGTTTTAAAAAAGTGCACTTGTTAAGAATTTCGGGAGGGGGGGGGGATCAAACCCCTGTGACCCCCCCTAGCTACGGCCCTGGTTGTAAGTCACTGCTTTTTTCAGTAGATGCTATGCTTGATTTGAATCTTTTTGCATTTAGGTAAATGGCCAAATTGGCTCATTTTTGTTTGGATTTGCTCTTTTCTCGTTTTAAAAAAGTGCACTTGTTAAGAATTTCGGGAGGGGGGGGGATCAAACCCCTGTGACCCCCCCCTAGCTACGGCCCTGGTTGTAAGTCACTGCTTTTTTCAGTAGATGCTCTGCTGGATTTGAATCTTTTTGCATTTAGGTAAATGGCCAAATTTGCTCATTTTTGTTTGGATTTGCTCTTTTCTCGTTTTAAAAAAGTGCACTTGTTAAGAATTTCGGGAGGGGGGGGGATCAAACCCCTGTGACCCCCCCCCTAGCTACGGCCCTGGTTGTAAGTCACTGCTTTTTTTCAGTAGATGCTTCTGGGAGGTTATATTCGTGGAGCATGGACCAACTTCATTTCAAACCTTAAGATGTTCGTACTTGCGGATGCATCAATTTCTACCCACTCATCAATATTGCGAAGTATTTCCGGGTTCGATTGTATTTAAAAATTCTAAAAGACCGACGATTTATCAATTAAGGAATGTAAGCCGAATCCTGAAAACTGCAAGCGGAAGTCTCTTACTAGAATAAGGGCAAGTCCTACAACAGCCGTCGTTAAAGAGAGAACATTAGTACTCCTACCTTAGAAATATCCCACCCAATTCTATCCCATATTGTTCTTCATCTATACAATCCAGTCTTTATGTAGGTATGTATGTAGCTAATGCCTCCCAGTCACAAAGCAAGTGAAACGAAAATTGATAAGCCACATTCCTCCAATGCCTTCTTTGAGCAGCTCACAACTCACAACCTAAACCTACCATCAAAATCATGTGAATACCTAATGTGAAGGAGTGAAAATGAAAACCAAACTGCCTGCCTACATGGCGGATAGAATGTCATTCCTAAACCGACAATTAAGTTGGAAATCATTTATAACCCAGCAAGGAAAGTCTGGTCTTTTATATTGTGTGATATCCTTTCAAAATTTTCTGACAACAAAAATTCAGTCATGCCTATCAAACGTTCACAATTTGTGCCATTCCCTGTTTAGTTTTCACATTTTAAACGTATTTGAGTGTAAAATTCGAATCTTAACATTCACATTTTTCAGATTCAGTCACGAAACCAGAAATCACATGCATGGATGTTGTTTACGTTACGAATATGATATGGCGCGCAATGGCTTAAACTGGACAGGCAACATGACAGCTGTTGCCATATGGTGCTGGTTCCACAGAAGGGTTAAATTCCGTTACATGATTGATATAATTTTTCTGTCGGGTACGGGTACTAGTTCAGTAGGATGCACGAGCTTTTGAATGTCTAAATATGAGCTGTTCGGATAGACATTTGATAGACACCGGATGTTGGTCTTAAGGTACTACATATTATACGCAGCTCTGGTTTGAAGGGTTGCTTATTTAGCCTGCTCTGCTTCCTAAATAAAAACCCCAACAGTTTTAAGTCTGTAGCAAAAAATTTATTGTACAATGTGCCGACTCTATAATACAAACGAGGGCATCTCGCTTTTGTGGTTCTTGTTCATATCAAAGTGAGCGTCTCAGTGCATTCCAACCAATGCGGCTGCTATTTATTTACCAGAATCACTCTCATTTCACTGACGAGCCTTTTTGTTTACTACAATAACACTCCTAAAGCTGTGGATATCTCGTTTCACTTAGAAACAGAAAATCTCCGCATGCATATCTGCATGAAAAAAAAATCACTAGTAACCACAACACATCAAAGTGATGCATAGCATAAGCCACATAGCTCTCCGGTCAAAGCAACATACACAACACACATATCAAGTCTATCAAGTACATTCGGCTGTCTCTAGTCTCGGAGACTTTGAAGTATAAGTGTTCGCTCAGGAGGAACATCCATGCATCATTTTCAAAATGAAATTTGTACGTCAAACGCAGACATATTATTTCTTACTTAGGCTACAACCTCCATCACAAACTCGGTTACTCGGAGGGAACAAATCAGCTTAAGCTGTGGCTGTAAACTTCACTGATATCCTTGTTAGATATTGTAACGTCACAATGTGTGCAAAATTCATTTGTCCGAAGCGGACCCAGCAGAAGACGACAACAGCACCGATGATGATGCTGTGTTATGAATATTATGCTGCGTACAATGACGCCTGTACAACAGACTGAACGCTTCATCCCCAAACATACCTATCTAGTGAGCTTCTCTGTTGGCAAAGGACGATGTCTAGTTTTCATCGTAGAGGTAGAGAAAGAGGGCTGCAATAGACGGGGTTTCATGTACATACAACACATTTTGACATTTATTGTCTTGGGTTAAATTGAAATTTATAGCAGAAGTGTCTGTCGGTCTTAACAGTCAGCACCTATAAGGGGTGCTGTACAACACTTTGGGTTGGGAGTGTTGGCAAAAACTATAAATGACTATTAAAAGAATTCACTTTTGACATACAACATGCATGTTGTGAAGATTGAAAGTGTGAACAAATGAATACTGTTGGGAAGTGTGTTTGTGTGTGTGCTTATCCCATATTCAGTGAATAAAATTGTCCATTTTAAATTGCTGAGGGTTGGGAGGGGGTCGTCGTTGGGTTTGATTAGTTATTATTATTACGAATTTGCTTTTCAGCCTAAACAACTTAAACGATGGAGGTACCACGATCTCGAATCCGAATGAGTTTTCCGAGGCAACAAATTCGCGAACTCACATCGGGCCCCCCAGTAAAACCGAAATACCTAATGACAGCAATCATGATCCTGTCTGTACCACGAAACAACAAGTATTGTACAACAGTAGCAATTTATTGGAGAAATATGTTAAAATGCTGCCATGCCATTGCACAATACTTGTTGTTTCGTGGTATGTACAAGCCCCAGGTCCCTCAAGAAATACAAGGCTGTATATCTCAGAAATAAAACACGGCGACTTTGTTTAAAGTCGGGAAAATTTACAAAAACCCGACTATTGTTAAATCTTTATTCTGTACTATTTTAATTATACGATATTAACTATATGTTTATTATTCTCTACGTTACTGGTCTTTACAATTATTTGGTCTGTACTTCTGTAATGTCAGATTGTGACTGAGCGTTCTCCCACCCAAATAATGAGTAAAATAATTCTGGAACGAATAAGAGTACATTAAAATTAAAATCTCTATGTCGAACAAGCAGGCTTTCATGCTGGATCCTAAGTAAAGGTCTCCAGTACATTTAGGTAATGTTTATCGAAATCGAGAAGCCTTTCCACAGGCTTCCGGAAGGCAACTTTGTTCGATGACATCTTACCTCAAACACCTTGACTACGCTGACGATGTTTTCCTACTTTCATATCGAATAATGGATACATTCATTTGATTCTCCCCAATCTAGAACCTGAGGCGAACAAAGAGGGGCTCAAAATAAACACAGCCAAAACGAAGGCCCATAGAACTTCCAACACCCGTACTCAACTAAACATTGTCGAGAAAGTTGACAACGTTCCTTAATTTAGGAAATGTGTCCTAAAGTGACTAATCTGGGGTGGTACCGAACTGGTCGTTTGCAGCAGATATTGGGAGGCTAAATCTGAATTCGGCATGCGATTCAAAAGTTGGAAAAAAATGTTTTCAGCTTAGGAACAAAGTGCGACTATTCCAATCAATACTGCCTTATAAGGTGCAGTACCTACTTGAAAGATGGACACCATACCACACGCCAGCTGCAAACCTTGGTACATAGATGTCTAAAGGTGCTAGTACACAGTATGTTGCACGCCACATATTATATACTAGAAAAGAACGATAATAGAGATTCTGCGGCGAACCTAATAGAAACCGATAGCAATTCTGCGGCGGACCTCCCGGCTGGCTTCTTACTTCCTTCCAGTTTCGAAGCACTCGCAGTTCGTAGATGTGCCTATTGAGAGGGACTCCAATATTTCCCCTCTACAATACAAAACCATTCCAGACCAACCAAACCAGTTGATCACAAAAGGAATGCAAACCACAGCAGATGCACCCCAACCAAACCAGTTGATCACAAAGGAATGCAAAACCACTGCAAACCAGATCGTTGGAGCACAACACACACACACATAGAGCACAGTGCAACTACCCCTAACCCTAACGTAGCCGCACACTCTACAATATGTGGATCTGACGTCACGAGAGAGTGCACAAAGAGAGATTGTACACGGCATGTATCTATCTAATCTATTGGCTCCACACGCTGACGTCAAAATTACGTCAGAGCCACATATATATGTGGCGTGCTACATACCGTGTACTAGCACCTTATAAGAATTATCTTGAGGATTTTTTGACCAAATCGTATCTCTAATGCCAAGCTTTAGCAGAGAACGGACCAAGAACCTATAGACATTACTATACGGATGAGAAAATGGATTGGACAATACCCTACGACGCGAGGACATTTCCATTGCGAAGTACGCGATACAGAGGAAACGGCTTATGCAGACAGGCAGAACAGCGGGGCGCCTGAGACATACATGGCGCACAGCAGTCGAGGAAAAACCAAGCTCTTTAGGAATGAGTTGGAGAGACATCAAACGCATTGCAGAACTCCCAACCAGGGTTGTCAGATGTGGCGATTTATCGCCAAACAGGCGATTTGAAATTTCAATTGGCGACACGAAAATCGGTTTGGCGACGCACCCCAAAAAAGGCGATATTTTTAGACTTTGGCGATTTAAATTTGTTTAACCAAAATCCTCATATTTTTCCTTTTTTTATAATTTTCACTCGAACCTTACATCACTGTGATGTCTGTGGCGAAATATTAAAATTATTACGAATAAGATAACTTTAAAGCTTTTTTGAAAGATTCGCGATAGAAATCAGTGAATGAAGTTAAGAAGCAAGTTAACGATTTAATTCTTGTTTTACTAAGAGAATTGCGAAAAAGATTGTCTGACTGCAACACACCTTTTGTTTCTTTGGGATATTTTTCACCAGGCGTCTGTTTAAGCCAACTGCACAATGTTTTAAAAGTCTGCTTGTAAGCTTGATTCCACCCAAAAGCTTACGACTTACTGAGGCTCAGTGGGAAAAATTATTTGCTGTCAATTGGTCGAATGAATTTTATCTAGAATGTGTACCCGAAGAAGACGTTTTGAAATTTTGGAACAAGGTGTACAAAATGACAAAGGCTTTAAGACAGTCAGAGTTCCAGGAATTTGGGGAATTTGCATTAAGTTTTTTTTACGAAAAATTACGAGTTGCACGAATTCATTTGATTTTTATGGTTTTTGAATTCGGAGAGTTGAACATTTTGAAATTTGGCGATTTTTTGGCGTTTTATATTTTACGTTTGGCGATTCCAGTTTTTAAAACCTGACAACCCTGCTCCCAACAAGAAGGCGCGCAGGCGTTGTTGATCCCCTATGCCCCTCGAGGGGTTAAAGGATTTATGTATGTGTATATTTTCATGCTTTGCTAAGAAGAATAATCAAGGATATAAACTATTGGGGTAAGAAAAGAGCACAGCATTTGACGTTTTCGTAAGAACGACGAAAGTAGGTACTTGCTTTCTATTTGGCGGAGTCGAATGTGGAAAACGATCTACCCAAGAATACGAGATACAAAAAAATGCCGGGCAAACCTGTAGGAAGGAAAATTACTTATTATTATTTTTATACCCTCCACAGGAAGGTATATTCACTTTGTCATTACATTTGTAACGCCAAGAAGGAGTCACCGGAGACCCTATAAAGTATATATATTCTGAATCAGGATCACATTCTGAATCGATTTAGCCATGTCCGTCTGTCTGTCCGTCTGTCTGTCCGTCTGTCTGTCTGTCTGTTGAAAACACGATAGCGTCCAAACGAATCGACCTAGGCGAATGAAATTTTCTTCTTTTTACCGTCGTCAGGTTGGTACTGAAATTGGGCTATGTCGGTCAAGTAGTTCTGGTACCCCCCATACAAAATCTCTATTATACCCATGTGTCTCTCTGTCTGTTGAAATCACGATAGCGTCTAAACGAATCGATCTAGGCAAATGAAATTTTGTGAAACGACTTCTTTTTACCGTTCTCAGGTTGGTATTGAAAATGGTCTATGTCGGTCAAGTAGTTCTGGTACCTCCTATACCAAGCCAATATGGCATGGCGAACATTTTGCATGACTTTTATGCAGTGGAGGGTATCAAAGCATCGGCCAGGCCGATGATAACACTTTTACTTGTTATTATTATTACTTATAACGTTATAATTATAACAATCTCCAAAGATATGATAGTTTGGATAACGTTAGCAAAGCCACCATGGGTGGTCGCTAACAAATAATGGTACTTTACAATTATCGTTATAAACTTTATTACATAATGATGGTTTAACTTTAATTTACTTTAAAACATGCTTTACATTCGAGCGGCCACAGCTCCAAATGTTGCCACCACCAATGTATGGCGTGTCGAGAGTAAAGTGACCGAAAGCGAAGTCTTGACGTCTATAAGGTATAGTGTAAGACATATATCAAGAGTCTCGTCTTGAAGGTCATGTCTATAGATACCAATACATACCATACTACTGTAGAGACCCAATATTAAAGAACCGATTTCTCTATAGTATACTATCAATTGACTTTTATTTTCCGTATTTTTATTTTATATAGTGCGACTTTATTTTTATTGTTTTACATTTTATATAGTCAAGTATTGGCATCGCACAGTGCCGATACTATATTTACTTTCTTAATTTAATTTTTTTTTTTTTTTTAACTGTAAAACAGTTTTAACAATTCCATATTATTTCAATCCTGAATTTCTTATACAGCATTTAAGCAAAACATCAAATTCGAGATCATTCGAATTTAATCTATGAATTGCTTATACAGCATTTAAGCAAAACATTAAATTTGAAATCATTCGAATTTAATCTATGAATTTCTTATACAGCATTTAAGCAATACAGCATTTAAGCAAACATTCGAATTTAATCATTTCTTCCTCTTTTTTTCTTTTTTTTTCTACTGCATTTAAGCAAAACGGAACAGTCACTTCAAGTTGTTTTCCTTTTTTAACTTTCTCGTTTTTTTTTATACCCAGCATTTAAAACATTCAATTTTATTTTTTATTTGTTTTATTATAATGCACTTAGCTATTTCTTTTTGTTCACTTTAAAATTACTAATATTTGGTTGTTATTTTCTTTCTTCTTATTCATCCTTCTCTTTTTTTATATAAGTTTTTCCTAGTCGCCAATTGTAGAGACCCAATATTAAAGAACCGATTTCTCTATAGTTTACTATCAATTGACTTTTATTTTCCGTAGGTATTTTTATTCTATATAGAGCGACTTTATTTTCATTGTTTTACATTTTATATAGTCAAGTATTGGCATCGCACAGTGCCGATACTACAACTACTACACATTATTTGAGTGTATCTTGCTTGAAAGAGCGCACTGACATATTTGACGCGATTTTATCTTTTCTACATCTTTGGACTTCTAAACACATTTTCTTGTGTTCAGCTGTGTCTGCCTTTTCGTTGTCTTCGATCCCTACGTGTCCCTACAATCAAGAAAATGTCGAGTCATTCTGGGCCGTATATTTCTTAAGCTTCTGTATATGCACTCCAAGTCCATTCCAAGGGTTGTGTTAATGTTCGCCTGCTCCACACTATGCCTGATCACCGTCTGATTGTTCAGTGCTTCTTTGATATTCTTCCCTTGACTTCCTTGATAATACGTTCAAAGATCCAGTGGCAGAAATATCATTTTGGTCAATACTAAGGTTTTTGTTCCTATTTAGACTCAAATGGCAGGCTAGACCTAGTAATTCTGAGAAGACATTTAATCCACATCTACAGTCAATCGCGGACCCATCCCTGCAGATGGTGACTTACGCCTCTTACTTTTGTATGGAATACGATCCGTCTTTAATTTACGTTGTTCGTATGGTATTTTTCGGTGGAACCCCTTTCGTCCTTGTAGTTATAGGACCGCTACACTACTTTATCACACGATCGTCTGATTTGACGCCTTTATACAGGCGACAGTACGAATGTCATCTACCTATATACCCTTTTCCTTGTACATCCATAAGATCTGGTGTAGAGAGGTTCGGAAATTCAACAGTGTTAAAGAAATAAGGACTTCGCAAAACGACGGAACATAAGGATTTGATGGACAACAAGAATGTCTACATCGTCACTGCGTTCCTCCAGGTATCTAGTATCTACCTATTATGACGTTATCGATCCTAGACTATCAACATTACTTTTTGTAGTCTCAATCAGAGCTCGATGTTGGATACGGCTCATAATTTGTCATGTTTTTCATTGGTCACTTATTCAAATAATTTCCAAAAGTACGCTGCGCGTATACGAGTAACTAAATTTAAATTATGAGACCTCCTGAGAAAATTACTTTATGACATCTCATCCGTTTACGACCTTATAAGCGCATTAAAATAACTAAAGGCCAGACTATAAAGTGCGCTTACACACCAGCTATAACTACAGCCATTACCGTATTTCATATTTCTTAACCTTAAATAGTTTTTTGCCTGGCGATTCACTTCAGTATCCACCTCCGCATGCGAAACGGCAAAGATACCTCTGCACCTAACATTTAATTACAAACCGAAGCGAACAAAAAAGGGCAACACAATTTGCAAAGGAAGATTATGCAATTACTCTTGGGGGCTAAAACAGGCAGCTTACCTTCTAATTTTCTAAATTCCTTATATTATCTACTTACTGCAACCTTTTTCCTCAACTCGTTTTATTTCGTCAAAGAGTGGGTAGTCGTCGTTATCCACCATGCCATCCTTAGTAATCTACTTGCCACTGAGGTATAGAATTGTTCTTTTATCGTGGTCGTTTACCATTTTCGCGGTTCTTAAAAGACTGTCTTCTTCTTTTCTCGGTTTTTCGGTCTTTTTGTTCGTATATCCTTTTTCTTTACCTTTCATTTATGTAAAGATATATAAGAAAAATGGATTCAGAAACTAAAAAGGATAGGATTGCCGAATGCGACCCTTGGAATTGACCGTGTTAATTTATAAAAAGGACTAACTGTTTTCACCCGACAAAACAGAAAGAAGTATCCTTAAAGCGAAAGGACGCTTAAATTAAATCAAATGGGAATCACAGTTTGCAACTTCGTCCTTTGGCAGTGGTGCTAGTGTGTGAGTTCATTACCTACATTTTTTTTGGTTCTCGGGATATTCTGACCATTGCCATCGATGTTTTTTTAACACAAATTTCAATCAATAATCATGTTTATGACAAATGTAAATATTTATTTTTGGTAATGGTAGATATATATTCTGGTTGTGATCAGGAATTACATTTTCTGTTTGTGGTTTTGTTTAAATCAAAGGGGTAGGCACTGGCAGTGCCCCAGCCAAGTTCTCTAGTAAAGGCACTTCCCCTTTTTACAGGAACAAAATCAGGCTGTTTTCGACCCCCTCTAACTTCGGAACCGATTGAGCCAAAAACTTCAAACTTAAAACATTTATCAAACTCACTAAAAAGGTCCACCCAACCAAATTCTTTAGCATTAGTGGTTCTCAAAATACAGGACTTCAAAAATCGCAAAAACCGTAACTGACTCACTCAATCACTCACTCACTTAGTTGATCATCAAAATTATGAATCACTTCCGGCCATCCTAGAATCGTTCAATTTGGCAGAATGCTACATCCTATGGTGCATACACTGGAAAAAGTCCAAAACTTGAGATTTTCCATTCAGGGGGCGTGGTATACGCCCATTTTTGAAAATTGGTTATTATTTATTTGGGCCACTTCTCACTGCCTTAGAATGATGAAATTTGGGAGAGTGGTAGAACTTGCAGTGTACAGAAAGAAGAATATCTAGGCACTTATATTCTCCCCTCAGGAGGCGTGGTATCCGCCCACATTTGAAAATGGGTTAATATTTATTTGGGCCACTTAAAGTTGAAATTCGGTACAGCTGTAGGACCTGCATTGTACGAAAGGAGAAATTTCAAAAATTAAAAATTGTCCATTTAAGGGGCGTGGAATCTGCCCACCTAAAATATGAATAGAAGTCAATCTACCTGCTGAATATAAATTTAATGAATAGTTTATAAGAAAGAAAGCCAAAGTGATGGTAGTCAGTGTCTATTGACATAATTAAAAAGCGAAGACGTTGTTTGTGAAATCTAATAAAAATAACTTTGCAAAAAGTTGTGAAATCAAACAAAAAACATAAATGTAAAAAAAAGAGCCAACTTAACTTAACAGAATAGGGTTAAGTGGTTAATTCAATGTAAGGAATAAAAAGATTTGCAAAAGTTTGTGACAAAAATATCTGTCGAGAAGTTGCAGTCGTTTTTTAAGCTAGTTATAGATTAAAAACGAAGGTACTATAGCTACGGGCTTGATTAAATTAAATTGAGTCGATCTCTGAATTTAATCGTTTCAAATAGATTAATGTGTTCTTGAGCTATGATGTATCGTAACATACGCCTATCCATGCATTCGGTTGACAGACATTCTTGTTGTTGTTGCAACGTCACAAACGCTTTAGAAAATATTCTTAAATGTTTTTTATTTAAATAAAAATCAGTTTGAGGAAATTTTGGGAATTACAAAAATATGCGAATGCAAACAAGGGGAACTAATGATTATGGATTTCGAGATATCGTGGTAGATCCTATTAGGACTTTGTGTACTGTTGTCGATGAATACTGTTAACATTGCCGACCCTAAGCGGAGCAACAAATAAAAGAAACAAAAATATTTTTGGTACCTAATTTTCTATATTTTTTTAAAAAAACTGGAACACATAAAACCAAAAAAGATAAAAAAAAATCCCATGAAGAAATTGGAAAACACTAACAAAACGTCGGGAGAAGAATGAAATATTTTCAATACAATTTTGATTAGGAAACCATTAATCAGTAAGCTAATAAATAAAATATAATATTTTTAACACCATCTGGTTTTCAGTGCTTGATTAAAAATGTTGTATTTAGTGAAAAATTTTCGAAAAAAAGGTCAATACGAAATACATACATTATTCTTAAAATTTTGAATTTAAATGCATTTTTTTTAAAATATTCATAAAGCTAAATTAATTTAAAAATACATAATATGAAAGAACAGATTTCTAGCTTTGGTAACTGTTAGGTATAATAATGTATGTGTTGCTATTGTTTTTTATTTTATTTTAAAATTAATATTTTTCCCGCCTAAATGTTTAAAGATAGACCTTTTCTCTCATAGTAAAATGTGCTTGTCCTTCTACAAGAATCTATTATTATTATGCGTCGCCGAAGTTATCGTACTCAACTCGTCGCAATCATCAGCATAGACCAAAATCTGTAGGTACTACTACCTACCTCCTACTCGTATACAGCTGTCAGATAAAGGGCTATACGTAAAGGATAACTCTTCCTGCGATGCAAGAATTTTCACTTTTAGACGGCTGTGTCATCAAGTCATTCGGTAATTGCACAGACTTTTGAAGGACTTTCTCTGTAAATCTCTGTTAATGGCTTCTGAGTTTCGAATTTTTTGAAGAATAACATTGAAACATGCATATTGGCATGATTTTTTCTAGGGCTATTTCTAAATTGCAAAATGTGATGTTCTAATTTATTCTCATTTTACCATCACCTTCGAAAATGAAAAGGTCTCGTCTCGACTTGTGATGAATAAATGTGCAAACATTTGGGATATTGTAATCCCGCCAATAGTTCGTTTATCGATTACTTTGAGAACGGAACGATTATGTTTGACCGCAAAACTTTAGTCCGTAGGCCGTATTCACAGAAGCCCATAAATGCAAACACAACATTTCGAAGTTGACCATGACCGTAAAATAAAAGCCTGTAATACAGAAGCCCGTAAATGAAAATTTTCAAAAAATTTTCAAAAAATTTTCATTTTCACTGGAAATTTTTGTAAACAATGAAAAAATTATAAATGTTGTTGGCGAAAATTCGCTTTGCATATACATTACATACTCAACCTCGCACTCATTCAAAATCGTACAGTTACCACAGTATGGGGGGCAGCATCCCCCCCATACAATTACGGTTTTTTGTTTATGCGAGCTTTTTTTTACAGGCATTTTCGAAATATGGGCTTTTAGGTTGCAGGCAAACGTACCCAACCTTTTTGAGACATATTGCAGAGATTTTGATAAGCCCCGGGTAGCACTTTGCTACATTTTGCCAACATTTTGAAAAAAAAATATTATTATTGGCTCCGTAGGTAGGGTCAATATAAAAATTCAGGAAAGTCTTCAACAGTTATGGAATTTTTGCGAAAAAATGTTACCTTCTTACAGACGGCAATAATGATGGGATTTTAGAACTCGCATCTCATGTTTATAAGCATAAACGCATGCAGCTCAGGACTTTTGTAGCTTCAAAAAGCTATAAGAATGAATTAATTAGTAATTCAACTCCTGGAAATACTACAATTTATTGTGCGGTCTATGCTGGAAGTAAGCCTGCCTAACAAAATTATAATCCTTCGAATATTCTTAGCAATTGCCATAAGCAAAACCATCTGTAAGAGTGGATTATTATAAAGTATTTATAGGATTAACTATGCGAGCAAGCTTAGACTAACTAATCTGGCTATCGGCTATTGACCAAGAACAGATTGAGGCAATCTATACTGAAACTTACTCACAGTAGCTATTATTATTACGATTTTGATTTAAAAAGAGGCAACATCTAAAAAAATTTTCTTTTTATTTTTTTATATTATGTATTAAAAAAAGTTAATAGAACTAAAAATGTTTAGTAAGTAAAAATATTTGTAACCTATTAAAACATTTCAAAGTTGTAGCTAATTTTGTTTGCTCTAAAAAACTTCGTTTTCATTATATTTCCTTTGTTTCTGCCCTAGGTGACAGCAACCAAAGGTACGCCAGTGTTACACATTATTACTTCAGAGCTCAAGTCTTAATATTTGAAACATTGATACCAATGCATTGTCGAAACAAAAAACTTCGAGAAATGTGGGCGAATTTTAAATCGGGGCGTGGCACTTCCCATGTAACAAAGTTCTTTAAAGGACTATATCTTGACATTTGGTAAATGGACGTATACTGCCTGTTGGAGGCATATTACATACGAAAAAAAAAACAATTGCAAACTAAATTTCTCGACAGTCATACGGGGCTAAAGTTGTAAAATTTGCAACTCCTTGGCACAGCTTGTTTTTGTTTTTATATAAAAAAAGACTACTAAATGAGCTTAAAATTACCTAAAACACTCAATGGATCACAGATGTAACCTTTGGAAAAGCTACTTGAGTGAAATATCCTGCAATTGTTTGCAACAAAACAGGCATTGATGGTAAATTACAATGACCTTTACTTATGGCCTCGACCTTACTCGAAACCGCATTATTTGTGTTGTGCTCGCAATCAAATTGATTTACGATATTAAACATTCATACTTACTTGCAATAGCACTCTGAACTTACACATGTAGTTGTCATTAATTTAATTTGATTATCCTAATTGCTGATTCCTGATGCAATTTACATGACAAGAATAATTGCTTAATCGATAACTTATATAAAAAGAAGTCCTTATCCAATCAACCCACACACTATTCCTATGAAGACATTAATTCAATCGAAGCAGATAGTTCCCAACCCGAAGAAGAAAGTTTATCCCAAAACTATATCGGGACTCGGGAGAGTATAATAACAATACCCAGAAACTCATCCACTACGCGATGGCTGCCACTAACTCAAACTTAACTTCTGTTTACACAATCTGATGATAGCATTGCATTCAATTCCATACTGCGATCACTCATTCTGGTTGTACATATACCTACTACTTCCATAAGAAAATGGAACAGTGTTGAGTCTTCCTTTACTTTCAACATTGATGATTCATCATTATAATCCATCCATCAGATGAATCAAAAATGCTCTCCTTCAAATGGAAGACGACGATGGGCAAACTATACTATATACTTTCAGCTGAGGAAAAGTAGCTGCTGCCAAGACAGACGACGAAGACGACGACGAGGAAGACTCCAACGAAGTCAAAACGATGAACTATCACACTCAGACATATTGCACCGGATCCGCGCCGCACTATCTTAGCGTGTGCTCCTTTAAAAGGAAACGAGTTAATGGCAAACATTTACTTTCACTTGACTTTAAAGTGCAGACATTTTGTTAAAAATAAAAATCCATTTTCCCCTTCATCATCACCCGCTATATCCACTTGGATAAAGTAAACGTGAAGCATCATCCATACACACACATACGTTCGACTTACTTTGTTCATTATGCTTTGCATGTATAAATGATGAAGTTGGAACTTTCATTAACAATTGCAAAAGTAACTCCCTGCAAGGACATACAGGCGAAAAGAAGTACTCTGTTCAAGAGAAGAACAACATTATTCGACTCTTTATTTATGCTTCTTCTTCTTTTGTATAAGATAAAAGGATGAGGGAACAAAAAAATCCCTTCTACCTATATTCTCC
This sequence comes from Cheilosia scutellata, assembly GCA_955612985.1. NCBI lineage: Eukaryota > Metazoa > Arthropoda > Insecta > Diptera > Syrphidae > Cheilosia > Cheilosia scutellata. The sequence continues at coordinate 101,366,030 of OY015312.1, read as the reverse complement.
TAGCCTAGTTTGTACATATAGAGATCGTCCTCGTGCTGCCTGCAGATAATGGATAACAAAAACGTAGATACATCTTACAAAAAGAACTATAGAGTCCAGCATACCTACTCCCATGGACGAACCAGCAAACTCTGCTGGTGCGATGTGGAACAATGCTTTTGTTAATTGGTTTCCATTGTCCTTTCGTCGATAATAGACCATGATGAAGGCATCCTTTCGTCGTTAGTTTGCTCTCGGCTACTACAACTGACTGTTGTTCTTGTTCTTCTAGCTTCTACCATCTCTGACGAGCGAAAATCTATTTTATAATTTATTATTCAAACAGTGCAAGGACTCTATAGTCTATATACAAGAAGCTGTCAGTCGCTTGAAATTAAGAGAAAGAGGCCAAAATGAAAAGACCAGAAACACAAGGACCAATTGAGTCGTCTATATGCATGTAGCTTCACCTTTGATTTGTGTCTAGGAATAGGATCTGTTTTTTTTTCTCTGTTTTCTCCCTGAATATATGAAATATTCAATTCTGGTTGATCCGAATGATATGATTATAAGAAAACAATATATGGGGTGCTGTTGTTGGATGTTGAAACTGATGTAATGAAGTGAACAACAGGTCAGAGAGATATATTTGAATTTGAATCAGATAACCAAACTGTGTGTTTTTCAAGAACATTTAGATGCCTTTGAACTGGTGGGATTGGGCTGAAAAAAGGCGATTAATACCCTATTCACACCAAGCCGAAAAACGAGTTTTCGTCAAAAAAGTTTAGAAAACTAGAGGATGCATTCACACCGAACACCAACTCGTTTTCGTTTGACGTTTCAATTAGCTGTGAAACTAGTTATGCAATTTTTGTGGCCACTAAACTTTTATTTTAGTTACTAAACTCCGCTCGTATTGACATAATATACAAACAAAATTATTTAAGCTACTTGATAATCGTTAACTTATGGTTAAATGCATAAAATAATTAACATAAGCAACAATCAAAATCAAAACATCTGAAAATACCATTTAGTTGTGGCAGGTAGTGCTGCCGTTCTAAAATTATAGAAAAAACTGAATAAATCGCTCTTTATGGTGCAAAGATACCAAGAGATTCCACATTTGTAAACAAAAAACTAGAAGAAACGACAGCACTGAGAGAGAGAGATATCATGTCAGCAGTTTTGCTGAGCTCGCTGAATGTTGCAAAAGGTATGTCTGCTTCAACAACCCAACGATCGTACTCGTTTTCGTGGCGTTTTCATGGAAAACGACCTCAAACAACTCGTTTTGAAAACTGCAATATGTATGGGAAAACTTCTGTTTTCGATGAAGTTTTCGACAGTTTTCGCGAAAACCCAGTTTTCGGCTTGGTGTGAATAGGTTATAAGGCGGGCAGGAGCCAGGAGAATATGTTTTGAACAACTTTGCGAGCAGTCATAAATCCTTGACGTACAAGGCAGTCTTAGAAAGAATATAGAAGTAAGAAAGATTCGCATTTTTTAGAGAAGGGAAGAGTCCAGATGGAAGAATACCTCTTTAGAACGATGAGGGGTATACAGTCCGGGCTAGCAGATTTATTTATGTTGAGATCATTACATTACTCTTTCTACTGTACGAATGCGAAAATGGATTTTTTTCCCATGGTAAAAGTCGACGCTCTCGAGCACAAGACAAAGCGCAATCTGGGAGCATCGAGCTGACTATATACAAAATGTACAGCAAATAGAATTAACTTTGGTCTAAAGAGCTACCAGCTGGAGTCTTATTGTAAGTGAGATTAGGTATCTCATCATGATCAAACGTTTTTACTACCCTTGGGACAATGTATAGTATTTTTTGCTTAATCTTTTGGTCATATAAGAATTTGACACGCTTAATAAGGACATTACAGTCACTGCTGACTCGTTAAAATATACTTCGGTTTTTCTCAGAAGGGTTGGCTTTATAAAACCGAAAACTTAACTCCTTTAATCGAATTGCCTAATTATAGCTCGAGACTGTCCACGCGTATAAGGCTTGATAGTCTCTACCCTATAAGGATTTCTCACCTAAGGTGATTACATTTGACACCATATCTGCCAGATATCATGCGGCCGCATCCACATCGCTATCAAAGAAGCATGACGAACAGTTAAAACTCCTAAAGAATCTATTGAGTCCGCCAAAGCTGGGGCTTCTATAAATAAAACAGTAATGAATTATTTGCCTATAGGTACAGAAGTGGAATTAAACATTTGAAATTAAATTCCAGATTGGAACAAATGCCCATCTTCTTTTGGAACTTGGTATAGGCTACAACATTACGCACATTATTCATTAAGCCATACCCAGGCAGAACACGAAAGCTTTTTAATGACCTGCAATACGGTTTTCGTGGCAGCAGGTCTACTGGTTATTTGACGATTTATCTTACCGAAAAGTAGAACCAATCTCTCCACCACTCGAAGATTGTTGCGCTTGCTATTCAAAAGTTTGGTACCAAGCTCCTTTGTCGAAAACCATGCTTATGGGAACGAAGTGTCGCTACGCTTCTTCAATGGATTTTAAACAACTGGTCATTTAAATTAAGTGTTGTTGGACGGTTTCAGTCTGCAATTGACCATATAAATGCTGGTTTTTCTCAAGGCTCTGATTTGTCTCCGACACTCTTTCTTATACAGGGTGGGGCCCAATAACGATATTGAAAATCTCGCCAAACACGCCGTATCGTTGGGAGGTGGTGGGGAAGGGATACTATCGGCCATGTTTCTTTCATATTATCAATTTGTAGATAATAATGGAGAAGTGGACTACTCAGCAGCTGTGAAAGCATTTTATCAAAATGGTTATTGTTACGTACGAGCGTGTCGTGCTTTTTGCAACCATTTCAATTTAACATCAATCGCAATTGACCGGCGCCACCTGTGAATGCCTTAAAAAATGTGTTAGGAACTTCGAAGAGACTTCTTCAACATTCAACAACAACAAAGAAGCCTTTAAGAACAAAATCAGTGAACACTCCCGAGAATATCGAGCGTGTAAGAATTGCTGTCGAACAAGACTCGTGTCCTTAAGGCTTCAGCTTGCCGACATAGCATTGCGCACTTATGACTTGAAACAGAACTGTTGGACGGGTCTTGCACAAAAAAAATTATTATGTTCTTTAACTAAATAATACATTTTTAAATTTGAGGTGGCCTCGACTCCAGTAATGCGTTTCGCCCCGATGATGTGGTGGGTGGGCTCATCAGTAGACGACCACCACATCTGATCTAGACGCACTGTTTGCTCGATTTTCACCGAGACTATACTGTCCACTGCCCACCCAACACATCGGGGCGAAGCGCATTACTGGAGTCGAGGACACCTCAAATTTAAAAATTTGTGATGTCAATCATACACTCCAACAATTTATTCATATCATAAATATGTTTATGATTTGAAAATAGTTTGATTGAAATAATAAATTTATTTGAAAAAAAATTATTTTCTTACCAATAGAGTGACAATTAATGCTTCCAAGACACAAAGCTGCCATCTATTGACGAAACCAAAAGACGTTCCACTCGGTATGTGTGTCTTAAAACTGCATTGCAATAACCACATTCACATATGGATATGGTTAAAACATTTTCGTCTGAAAACAAATAGTAATCGTCTGAAAACATTTATTTTAAAAACATTTATTTTTTTTATGGACTTATTCTTTCCTTCTACTCCATTGTTGGTAGAAGGAACACCCTTTTCAGACTATTACTAAGTATTTGTTTTCAGACATTTTAAAAATTGTTTCTGACGTTTCCAATATCTGATTTTCTGATGATTTCTATTTATTTTCAGACGATTTCTATTAATCACTTACAATCAATGCCTTCTCTTATTTTCGGCTAACATCTGATTTTCTAAATTTTCTATAAGCCATGCGTATCTAATGCTTTCAAAGCAAGAATCGCCCTCGATTGTTCCTACATTACTCCTACTGTGATCGAATTCAAATGGTGGCATTCTTCATGCCAAATTTCAATCTCTTAACAGTGTTGCCACTAAAAAAAAGTGAATCCGGTCAAATCTGGCCGAATGACCGTATTTTTATTTTCTAAATCCGGTCAAAAATGCCGGTCAAAAGTTAAATTGAGAATTTTTGACCTGAAACCCGGTCAAATAGAGAAAATACCTATACCTACCTCTACAATTTAAGAGATTTTATGTTCACCTGCATTATCGATGTTTTTATAATAAGCGAATCTTGAGTTTTGTAAATTTGTTTTTTTGTTTTAAAATTTACTGAAACTAATTTTTCATTTTATATGACATGTTTTAAGTTCTGGAATACACTTTTAGTGCATGGCCAGGCCATACACGCCTTCCAATGAACGTCGTGTCCAGCGACACAGATAGATTTTGAGTGAGTAAAGGCGAAAGGTATAGATAGCATAGAAAATCTACTTTCAGAAATAATTCTGGCACGTTCTTTTTCGCACCATTGTGCTATCGATACAAATCTTCATTCTTCATAGAATTTGTTTGTGTTTTCAATTTCACTATTTTTTTACCTGTCAAATTTTATTTTATTGCAATGACGCCTGGTTTTTGTGTATAGGTATACCCAAATCGTTAATGGAAATGAAAGTCATGGGAAGACGTGTATGGCCAGGCCATGTCCTAAGGCCGTGTGTCAATTGGGTTAAATAATTATTCTCTGATAATTTTCTGACACTTGAAAAGAGTAGTTCACAAAACTTCAATCTGAGATTTATCGAATTTCACATTTTAATTAATTGAAATCCATTGTTTAATTTCCTCTTCAACATTCTAGCAAAAGAAAACGCCAAAAAATTTGCCTATACAATAATTTATTATCCTGCTTCCCGGAGCAGAATTCCGTGCGTGATGTGGTAGTCCCATTATTCGCAGTTAATTGGTTTCTGTTTGAACTTGGGAGTGTGTTCGTAATGTATGACAAAGTTTTATTCAAATTATAGAAATCTATCTTTATTTATAGTCAGCAGGGTAATTTTATTTTTCCAGTCAAAAAAGGGTTTTCCGGTTAAAAACTTTTTTCGTTCCGGTCAAAAAACGGTTAGGCCGGATTTCAAAATTTTCTCCGGTCAGAGTAAACAGTCATATGGCATCACTGCTCTTAACCGTTTTTAGTTGATCCATTATTTTTTGTAGTTGTAGGCAGAAAAGAAATCCGTAAATAGATTTGTCGGTTATCCATCAATTAAAAAACCTTCATTTTATTCAACTAAATATCAGACTGAGTATAGACTTGTGTTTTGAACGTACTCAACACCATTTGCGATTCATTTAGTCAGGGCTGGGGGTAGATCTTTTTGATAGTTGTATCGTTTAGAGCGATGTACTTACTCGTAGCTCACGGAGTCGATAATTTTTACGGCAGTAGAACCTCGGATTTAAAGCACCAAACAGTTACTTATAGAGAGATGAAAGATGAAACGTTTCGAAAACGGTCATGGTTGTCATAATGACACATAAAGTAATGTATCTATTTAATATTAGAAGTCCAATTCGCCCATTCAAACGCATCTTGAGTGCTAATTATTTGATCCTTGAAATGAGGGTTCATTTTGTTTCACAACCACATTTCCGATGAACCCAGTATATTTGCTTCTTGAAAGAACCAAAACCCTTCACGATGCAACGATAACAAAATCTCATCAAATCGAATCCATACGTAATGAATGACATTTAACAAAACGCTCCGCAATACATCATCTTCTCTTATTGAAACCGGTTTTCAAAGTGCATTTCTATCGTAATCACAACTCCACTCCCGCAGAACGATCGATTGCATTTCCGTATTCAATGGGATTATGTGCAAAGTACAGTGTGCACGGGTTCATTCATCCCCTTTGGTATAGCATACCCTTCTGCACCGTGAACGCATACTCGAGGAGTATGTGTCTCGCTCGATGGAATTACTCTATGGCTATGTCCTTGATTCATTGTACTCGTCGCTCATGCAAAAAGAAAAATATTCCAAGCAGCACACAGACTGGAACTGGATTGGGGCGAAGGTACAATATACCATATACACGAGTAGGTACAAGCTCATATAGTGAGTTAGCCCAGCAGAAGGAGCAACCTCCTTGGCTTCGATGTTTATTGCTCTGCGAATACAACAAATTTCTCAAGGAAGAAAATTAATGCAGCCCCATTCCGTCTGTCTTGATGTGAATTTGTGTCAATAATTTTGTATTCCGTAGATGCAAATTTATCTTCGGATTGGAAACAAAGAGAAAACTTTTCATATAAACATATGCGTTTGCCAGATACCAAAGAACATATAAATTTTGTCTCTCTCGATGTCCTGAAGTATTGTTGATTGGTAGAGATTGAATGTGTATACATATGCATTATACGATCTGTGCCAGAGTTCGTTTGAGGGTATCCTTAACATCCCGTATTTATCTGCAATATAAAATGGGTGCTACTCGAGTAACGTGAATGCTATGTAAACAGTATTGCTGGTAAGAAAATTGGCAGTCAATTTTGCATTACATATAGCTATACATTCAAATAATGAAGTTCCATCTGTCATAATTTTTTGAATGCATAGCAAAATATTTACGGTCAACCTAACGACATGTTACTACACATACACAGACAGGTTTAGTGAAAACGGAAGCGCTTTTCGTTTCGAATTTTACAGAATCCCACCCCAGATTGGAGTGCGGGAATTGTCCATTTTTTAAAAGTCGGCCCAGCAAGTTAGGAAATGGTTCACAACAATGGAAAACAGACAACTTGTTGTAGCTAAGTAGACGAATTTTCTGAGGCATTAAGGCTGAGAAATGTACTCTCACCCAATCGCGGATCTGTTGTCACGTCAAACTGTCTGAAAAGGAGCAAATGCCTTCTGGTTCTGGTAATATAGTTTTGTTTCCTCCATCAGAGAGAGAGAGAGAGAGAGAGAGAGAGAGAGAGATCGCTCAGTCTGTAACTTGGTATTAATTTCAACATGCATCGGCATATTTTTATTAATTTGTGCTAACGACTTTGACAAGCCCAACAATGTCGAATACTGGGGCACTCAGAGATTGAGTTGGAGCGGTAGATGTTGAATTTCGCGGAGGATTCAGAGGTGATTTACGCTTTTAAAATGGGATAAACTTGGTCCGATGCTCAAATGACCCACCAACCACTTTGCTTACTTCTTATTTGCTCGCTTAATGGGCTCCCGACCAATGAAGATCCTATGATGCCTAAGAAACAGAACCCGATTCCTTCAATCCTCTGTGATTCCAAACAAGTTCCTTTCCGTTAGATGCAGATCAATCGTTCTGGCATTCGCGACCAGATTGGTCTTTGAAACGGAGAGGTTCGGTTTTCCTTGCCATCTTCAACCTGGTTCCTGGGATTCGAAGATATACTCCTGTGGTTGGCAGTATTGTCCATTCGATCGATGTGGTTAAGCCAATGTAACCGACATTATTCGGCCTCTCAGGTAACATTCGCATCTTGGGACAGCCCAGTGTTTACGCTGCCTTAATGCTAATCGTTTAGCATGCGGCATTATAAAGCAGAGCTAATAAAACATCAAGTTTCCATATAAATAAAATGAAATAAGGCCCCAAAAATTATACAGGAAACAACAGCAACGATTTTTAATAAAATTTGGGGTGTTATTTCCTTTTTTGGAGTCTTATTTCCTAATGAAAATTGGGGTCTTATTTCATTATGAAATAATTGGGGTCTTATTATTATGAAATAAGGCCCCAAAAGAAGAAATGAAATAAGACCCCAAACGAAAAACGAAAAGGTATGGGGGGGCATGTTGCCCCTGCAACCCCCCTGCTTGGGTTTACTGTCAGGTTCGGGGCCTTACTTAATTTTTTTTTTTGGCCTTATTTCATCGCAGTGGGGCCTTATTTCATATTTGAAATTATTTATTTCATAAATAACGGCCTTATTTCATTTTCGCTTTTGGGGCCTTATTTCCTGCAGCCAATTGCAAACCTAGGCAATCTCTTCGCCAAATCTGCACTATGGTATCATTTGTGGAGTCAATGTTCACTGAGAGCTAAGTTGAGACTGTGAGTTTATTACAGTAGACCATGTATCATAGGGGGCCATTGTCATCCCTGATGGGAAACCTGCATGGTCAAAACCTGGATCAATTCCCCCATGCACTAAATGTCCCTATAGAATCCTAAAATGGTTTCAATTTTGTTTGCGAGGACAACATCCTCGCCCTTCCAAGTGCTTCCTTTTGTTCCAAGCTATAGCTTGACATTCACAGAGAAGGTAAGGAATATCCTCCGCGACAAGTAGGTCCTCGCCTAATCTCCTAGCGCGCTTAATAAGAAGGCAGTACCCAAAAAGTAACCCTATCGCCATTCGTAACTTTTTCTGCTGAGGCTTAACAATTCCAAAGATTTTTTCCGATCTAGCTCAAGCCACAAGACCTTTGAAACTGTGTGCCCTCTTCTAAATGTGACTATCTTAAGTCTGCCCTATATTTGGTTTTCTCGAGAATAATTATCTTGGCCACGGCTATTGGTGGTCTTTTTAATGTTGTTTGATTTTGTGGAAGTTCTGCTCCGTCAGAACATCGGCCCTTTCGTTACCCTTTATATTACAGTGTCCAACCTAACTCCTAAACTACCCCAAAGTTACTGCTATCAATAGTGACGTTTTGCCCTTGGCGGTATATACAGAAATTTGTTTAGCAACCAAGGGGCAAGGACACCAATCTTACATTTTGGAACCCAGAATCACTTAACAGTTTAAAGTCAATAAACGATTTCCCACTACGGATCCGGTTTATAATATCTACGCAATCTTGTATGACAGGGTCTTAATTTTTCATCGGTATACTGTATAGGGATAGAATCTGCTGCGTTGTACCACGTCATGGGAGACGCAATTTTTCGAGTAGGTGCCTACAACTCATCCTGCAACGTTGACTGTAGTGAATCCGAGACGGAATAATTTTCAGAGGCATGTCATGTTACTCCCTCAAAGGTTTTTCTTCGTGGTAGGGAAGCTATAAGAATGTAAAGGCTGACGTGGACTCTCCTAGTTGTCTTTTTCTTACAATAAAGCGAAGCAAATTAATATTAACTCGTCTAAGGTAGCACATATCTACTGAGATGAAACTGATACACAGAAAGCGCTAAAAAATTAGATTTCCGATTTGTCAGTGACTCGCAGTAGGAATAGCTTAGATATTTTACTAAATTGCTTTTTCTAATGGAAATACACATTTGTATGCAAGTTGCATTTCCTCAAATTGACCTCAGCCACCATATACGAGTGTGCACGAGTATATTGTGCTTAAGATACAACACCATAGTTATACCCTTCGAATAATTAAACACACATTCCTTGAACGCACGAGGTCTCCATTGTTTCATATGGATGCGCCCTGTTCCAGCTCTTAAGACGTATATTCACTCGCCTTGTACATATTCATCTCACTGTGGTTAAGATGCTTATTCACTTTGTCTTCATTGTCTTCTCTGTTCTATATGCAAGTGCTACAGCTATACCCTATACACGTTAGAAGCCAAGTCATTTGTGCAGCATCGCGGGCATCATCAACAGAATTGCAATGAGCATCGCACTATATACGACAAAACTAAGGGACAGCAGCCGCCCTACTAGAAGAAGAATAGTTCTATACAGCATCCACATCAACACCCCAACTGACAAACAGAATAATCAACACCGCAGTTTAACATCATTATAATGCACAAAATACCAAAAGGATAAGATGCGAATTTTTGATGAGTTCGAGGGAAATTTTACTTAAGGATAATCTGCAAGACGACTTGCAAATGTAATTTCTAGCAATTGCTTTGCTGCACACTATACTCTTCAGTCTTCTCTTCACTTCCTCATCCGGTTGATGCAGTTGCATTGTTGTGGCAGTGCCAGAACGAGGTCAGATATACGGATACAGAGAACATTTGCATTCTGTTTTTCCGTGGATTTGTTCTCAAGCTTGTGTAGACGATTGCTCCCTCCAGCAAACAATTTACATTTTTTTACCCATCTTAGAACTCTGTAAGACATGTAAGAATCTGCTTCGCAAAGAGTAAAAAAAATGGGTTTTAAGTACTTGACTTGACAGTGCGGTTGGTACCTACTTCTATATGTGTGTGTGTGTGTGTGTTAGCAGATGGAATTCGCTTTTGTGGTATGAATTCGTATTCTTATCCTTATTCTTATCCTTGCTCTACACAATAATATAATTCAATTGGGAACAATGGTAACCTACGTTGTTTCGTAAACCAATTGGCTGATTAGTTGCATTGGGGCTAACTATAGGAAGTGGGGTTTTTGGTAGGAGGGTTGACATCCGAAACAATATTTCTTACTTTTTTTAAAAAATCGCAATAAAAACGTGCTAGGAATACTCTACAGTTCATAACTTAGCAAATTCCCAAGTAAACTCACATGAGAACTGGCAAGTCATGACTTTATGTGCCTATATACCTGCTAAGGAGTGTCCGCATCACGTGAGTGGTGTACAGTGTACTCAGCCACAATGTGCCCCTGCCGCTCACCGCGCCTTAAGTCCGAGTTAGTGCCCATCGTGTGCTCTACTTTATAGCTTCTTGTTCCCTACTCCGAGTCATTCACATTTTCTTTCCGCTGCCATGTCTCATTCTACCCGAGCTGCTTCATCACGCGATTTTACATTTCATCTGAACTCGGAACTACTCCCCAATGAGCCATAAGAAGTTTCACTCCAACCTGTCGCTTTTTCGTTTCAACGCAGTCCAGAATTAGAATTATTGAACAAAGTGCGTTAGGAAGTTTCACTGTATCTTTTTCGTTTCATCTGAGTTTGGAGTTACAGCCTTACGAGTTCCAAGAGTGTCTCCAAACTCACCGGCGGAGGTGTGTTATAAAAATTACCGATATTCAAGTTTGGGTTATTCAGGATTTGTTATCCTTCTTTGACAAATAATACAAATTGTGGACAAATCCCTCGCATTTGAAGATATGTAATAATGTGTAGAGAATAATTTTTTGGCAAAACCTGCGAGTCAAGAAAAATCAATTCTGCTCCTCTCCGAAGATCCCACAATGACATTCGGATATTGAAGCGTAAAATCGATGGAAAAGGGTTACTCGGTGCCCCTGATTGTCTACATACAGGTTGTCAATTATGATAAGAGTACCTAACTCGACTCAAGACAATGCTGAACATACCCTCCGGGAATGCACCAGATGGCTTGCAAGTGCCGAAAATTATAATCGAGTATGCTCCTACTTCGAAAAAGTGCTGAGGATAAAGAAATGGAAACCAGGACACCTATCCACCGCAAGCATAGATATAATAGGTGGCAGAACCCTAAAATATAAAGCAATAAGCAGTTCCGGGGCTGGTTGCTCTGAAGATGAGAAAAAAGTCATTATTATTATTTAAAGTGTACTCGACGTTAGACTTTCCTAGAATAAAATCACACCGATATGGTTCAATCATATTAATGGCGAACAATTTTAGTTATGCTTCTTTTGGATTTTCCCCCCTGTTTTGAAGAGCTTAGGTAGCCGATATGTAATCACTCCGTCAATCCTGATGAGTTGTGTGTTAAGTTTTTGCCCTCCTTTTGAAAAGTTGATGTTCATTTTCCTTTCATTGTTGCCAGCAGTTCCTTCAGTTCTCGTTTTGGTCTGCAGCATATAACTGAGAGATAGACCTCGTTCTTCGATGCATGTGTCAGCCGGAAACTCTAATCGAACTATTGGATCCAATGATCCAATGTGGTCTCCTAGTACCTAAAACCATTTTTAGCGCTATAGTCTTCTGTAGCTACTTCTAGCGATGTGCTGAAAAAATGCATACAAGATAGTGATAGGTCTATACTCTCTGGGCACTGCCTTCTTAGGAACCACGCTAGGAAATTAGGTTTGATAAATACGGACACGTGCAACTATTTGCGAGGACATACATGTCGTGGAGGATATTACTCATATTTTTTGTCAAGCTATTGTTCGGAACAGAAGAAAAAAACTTGGAAGGTAGGTACTTCTGCGACAATTTGGAGGAGGTTAGCCGATCAAACAAAATTTAAACCTTTTTTAGGTTTTTTATGGAAACTTAATGTTTAGGCAAATTGATTTAGGTTTTGATCGTGAACATTCCCCATGGATGGCGATGAGCTCAATATGGTGCCTAGTCTTCTGTGATGAACTCACATCCTATGCAACGTAACCTATCCTAACGTTAGCTTTCTTCTCTAGGTCATCAGCACAAAATAATGTGATGTTTCAAAATTTGATCCTTATTCAAATGTTGGAAGCCCACGATTTATTGCCAGAATCTTTTTCTGATCACAAATTCGCACCCAAATGACACTGACATTGCTTCTTGTGGCACTCGCCCAAAGTAGACGTCACAAATTGTCATCCTTTGTTTTCCCTATCCAGTGATGGGTAATTGAAATTTTAAAATAAATTAAAATTACTTGCAAAAGTAATTACTTATTTACTTAGATGGCGCTACGCTTTGGCTAACCGCCTCCAGTTGCGCACTCCAAGTTGGTTGAGGTCCCCTTCCACTTGTGCGCGCCACCTAAGGCGAGGTATTCCTCTACTGCGTTGTCCCTCCGGGTTGGAATCGAGGACTCTTCGGGCCGGAGCGTTGGTGTCCATTCGCTCTACATGTCCTAGCCATCTTAGTCGACTGATACGTACTTTTCTGAACAGGTCGATGTCGCTGTACAGCTCGTAGAGTTCGCTGTTAAATCTCCTCCTCCAGAGCCCGTCAACGCAAACGGGACCGAAAATCACTCGAAGAATTTTGCGTTCGAAACGACCAAGGAGATCTTCATCCGCCTTTGATAACGTCCATGATGAGGGTCTTATATAGAGTCTCCTTGGTGTTTCTCGACAAGGCCTTACTAATCAATTGCCTTCTTAGGCCAAAGTAACAGCGGTTGGCAAGTGTAATTCTTTGCTTGATTTCTGATGTGATGTCATTTCTAGAGTTAATAGCGGAGCCGAGGTAGACAAAGTCCCGAACTACCTCAAAGTTATAGCTGTCTATCGTGACGTTCTGTCCGATTCTTCGATGTTGTGTGTCCCTTCTTGTTGACAGCATATATTTTGTTTTGCCCTCATTCACCACTAAACCCATTTTCGCCGCTTCTGTGCTAATACCTGCAAACGCACCAGTGACAGCTCGCTGTGTTCTGCCAATGATGTCGATGTCGTCAGCGTATGCATCAAGTAGTTGCACAGACTTTTGGAAAATTGTGCCCTTGGTGTTGGCTTGCGAGTTTCGCTCAATTTTCTCAAGAATGATGTTGAAAAAGTCACATGACAGCGCATCACCTTGTCTAAATCCGTTTTTGACATCAAAGGTCTCGGTGAGATTGTTTCCGACCTTTACGGAGCAGCGAGCGTTCTCCTTCGTCATTCTGCACAATCTGACAAGTTTGGCAGGGATGCCAAAACTAGACATGGCTCTGTATAGCTCGTCTCTATAAATGCTGTCATATGCGGCTTTAAAATCGATAAATAGATGGTGAGTATCGATTTGGACTTCTTGGGTTTTCTCCAGGATCTGTCGTAGTGTGAATATTTGGTCGGTTGTGGACTTACCGGGCCTGAAACCGCACTGATAGGGTCCAATCAGTTCGTTGACAAATGGTTTCAGGCGTTCACACAGTATACGGCAGACAGGATCTTGTAAGCGATGTTAAGGAGACTGATGCCTCTATAGTTGGCGCAGTTGAGAGGGTCTCCTTTCTTATGGATCGGGTAAACAATGCTGAGGCTCCATTCATCAGGCATACTTTCCTCTGACCAAATTTTAGAAACGAGTTGGTGTATGCTCTCTACCAAGTCATCTCCCGCTGCCTTAAAAAGCTCGGCCGATAAACCGTCCGGCCCTGCAGCTTTGTTGGACTTCAGCTTGGATATTGCTATACGTACCCCATTTTGGTCAGGTGGACGGAAGTCTTGGCTTTCATCGCCCAGGTTGAATGGTTAATTCTGCCTGACAGCGGAATTTGTGTCGTCTTCGCCGTTTAACAGTCTGCAGAAATGGTTTTTCCATATCCTCAGCACCGACTGTGACTCCACTACAAGGTTTCCTTGTTCGTCTCTACAGGTTTGGCATGTAGTTTAATTACTTCGCATTTACTCAGTAATTTCAATAAGTAATTGCAATTACACGAATGTAATTAGGGATGTAATTAGAATGAAGTAATTAATCACGTAATTAAGCTATTCTTTGTCCATTTATTTAGTTTATAAATAAGAGCATTAGATATTTCATTGCTCTAACTAGCTACACGCATTTATATTTCGAGTTAGCTTTCAAAATTTGCGTCGGATAGTTTGTTCCGATGATTTTAATTACATTTTTAACGTGACCAAGGGTAGTACTTTTGGTCATTTGTAAAAAATATTAAAAATTCGGCCTCGTCAGCGACTCCAACGCTCATTTACAATGACACCCCAGCTGTCAGCCTTTTAGACAAAGCTAAACTAAATAAATGGACAAAGAATAGCTTAATTACGTGATTAATTACTTCATTCTAATTACATCCCTAATTACATTCGTGTAATTGCAATTACTTATTGCAATTTTGTAATTGCAATTACTTGTAATTGTAATTAGAAAATGCAATTACAACTACTGAGTAATTGCGAAGTAATTAAATTACATTACACGTCGAAGTAGGTAATTAATTAACTATTTAATTACAAAATTAGTCATTACAACCCATCACTGTCCCTATCCCATATGATTTTCTAGATATCTGCAATCGCAACGTTGGCTTTGTGCTTGTGCAATGTGTCCATAAGTTGATCGGCTGATCTGTCGCGGTTTGTTTAAGATCCGAACAGTTCAAATGCCGATTTGAGGTTTCTTTCGATATTTCATTTGCTAGGATCATCCGTATCTAAGGCTAGTCGTTGTGTCTTAATAAATTAGCGTAACGGATTCAGTAGTTGGCACCCCTTTTTTTTTGATACAGTAGTTGGCACCCCTCGGTTCAATAGCGATTTGCTCTGTTCCAGTTACTTTTTTCAATAAAGATTTTGTTTTTTCCAATAATATAATAAATTTGTAATATTTTCCAGCAGTTCTTATATTCAAGGCTCTCTTCAGTCGATTTACATAAATCAAATTGTAAACGGCTATCAGTGAATTTTTTTTTAGCGTGAAATATTGTGAATTTTCATAAGGACTTCCAATTTGGTAAGTATAGACTTTTTCTGAAATCCTTAAAGTAAGTAAAAATTTTTTAGCTATTTTAAATGGCAATATGTTAAATTTTATTAATTTAAGTTTAAATATTCAAATTATTTGCTAATATATTAAATAAGAGGGGTGCCAATAACTGTATCAAAAAATGGATTTATATATACTTTCTTTCTTCCTTCCTTAAATAAAAACTTATAAAAGCGTCGCATTCTTGTTATTTTTTAAATAAAATTATTTTTATTTACTTTTCTTTTTCTTGTACGTCTTGTATTTAAAACAAATGGATTTATATTTTGTTTCATTAATTTCAAATAACGGAGCGTTAAATACATTTTAATAAATCGGTAGATACTATTTTATCAAATTTTTGGGTGCCAACTACTGTACAGGGGTGCTAACTACTGTAGGTTTTGATAGGCATTTTTTATAATCCATTTAATTCCAAATTGAAACAACTAAACTCGAAATTTTAAATTTTAAGTAAAAAGAAAATTCCATAAGGAATATATAAATGTATAACATTTTAAAATCGCGTTTAAAATAACAAATCTACGCTTGTTTAAAGTCAAAATTTCCTTATGGGTGCCAACTACTGTACCCGTTACGCTAGTTATTTTTTTATTTATTTATTTTTTTCTCTCGACAATCACCAAAACAGACACTAGTGAATCATAATTATAATTCTGGTTGATCTGTACCATGTATGCTTATTTTTTTTACCGTCTATTTAAAGTAAAATAAAAAAAATGTTCAATAAAACAATACACAGTGACTTGTTCAGAAATATACTGCAGTTATGCAAGCATTTGTGATAAAGTTATATCGACTGGTTAGTTTGCTGTATGTCTCGACTTTTAGTTCGATTCAACGCTCTCCCGCTCGTTGAAAATGAATGGCGTTCTGAAAGCAGTTCATGAATCATGAGCTAGAAAGGTATCAACATGAACTACCTATACACGTCGGCTAGTACTTATTCAAAATTTAGTTGTTCCTAAGTCCCTTCTACTTCTACTGAAAAACTGTTCTTAAGTAGATCCATCAGAATATCCTCTTCTATAGGCCTCCTCTCAGTGAGCTGTATAAATACCTAGAAAAATTATTCAAATAATTATTTCCGGATTGCATTTTCTATTTACGCTTTTGAAATGTTTAGTTTTCACTGCTCAGACAACCATATTCACCCGCCAGGAATAGGGAAAAAGGCCCACCGCCAACGCACTCCCTTTATTTACTCTCATCAAATCGATAATATCTTTTCATTGTCCTAAATGAACTAACTAAATGTATCTGATATCAATAAATACAATAAAAACAATCACACAATAAAGTTGTCTTCCTTTATTTATGTCATCAACATAAACAAACGCAAACAATGCAGCGCCATGGCAGGCAGCAAGAAGATACAAGCGATACAAGAGTGGAGGAGGATGAAAAGGAGGACTGGTGGTACAGACTGAGTCAACAAGACAAATTCAACACAAACTGAACACAAAACCCAACACTCAATTTATTGACCCAGAGAACGAGATATTCACCGGGCAGGGCAGGGCACCTTCAAATTGGGGTACTTCCCCCACCATCTTGGTCTACAATACCATCGCCTTCGTTGTCGTTGTAGTATGTTGTATGTAGTCCGCTTCCTTCGTCGTCATCTCAGAAACAAATAATGGATCCCGGCCAGGAGGGTGTCTATAAAACAGCACAATAGAGAAATGTATCTGTAGCTACGAAAGACGAATTTTTTATTTTTTTTTTTATTCTTTCATTCCAACCACCTACCTACCTAGTCTGAACTGAACATCCTATCGGGGTATTCACGAAAAAAAAATCTAAGAAATAAGCCAGAACACCGCCATTGGGCTAAATTCGGAATACATATCACCCAAACTGCAGAAGACAACGATGAAGATGGGCACACCGAGTATTGTTGAATACAAGAAGATTCGCCTCTGACCTATTCAGGATATACCCGTATACCTACACACGGTATACGGTAACGGAACGGGAATTATAATAATGATAATAATAATAATAATAAAGAAAACAGCTTTTGGAGCTCATCTCATGGATATCCTTGCAGAACAAACGCGCCCTGGACTAGCATTCTCGAACTTGGTATAGTCCCCGCCTCCGGCTGCTCTGCCGCCCCCAAACATCCATTCCATTCTGTGAGACATAAAATAATAAAACAAGAACTGCGAACAGTCTCCTGCGGGTACTAGAATTTTATTTATTTTATGCAGTTGGAATTTTTATGAGTTAATTTAATTTATAGTTTTATTATGTCCCACATAATCCGGATGGCCTCCGTGGTGCTCAACTGAGGGCCTTATGGGCTATGGCTCTGTGCGAGTGCGATACAAACAAAACAACTGGTAGGACGGGAAGTACGGATATATCTATCGCCTTTCACTTTTTTTGTTCCTCCGGTCGGTGGGTCGCATCGCATTGTCTTATGGCTGTGTGTTGATTTATTCCATCGGACGGATGGATGCGTATAACAGAATTAGACGTGTGGGTGGAGGTGTGTAAGCGCGCGCGTATGACAATGTCGATGAAGATGTTCATATAGTGAATGGCGGTGGGATTAGCCGATAATCGGGGTGCAAACACACGAAACAAAACAGAGTCTCTGTATGTCGGGGGAAGGGCACCCGGGAAGGATAATAATGAACGTGAGCGCTTATATTTACGGAATATTTGAGATGAAATATTAGAAGAAGGACCCGAATGAGTTATGATTTATGAAGGCTTAATAATTTTATAGCTGACCAGGTGGATCATGTATTGGATACAGATATGGGGACATGGTTGCTGGTTGAATTTTTATGTGAATTTCGCACGGTAAGCCCTGGGGACAAAGTGTTGGACACAATAGTCGTTTTGAGATTAAGGGATAATTTACGAGTTCATTTAGTGTCTTTTAATTTATTTGATTTTATTTGTAGCGGCAGCTGCGTGTTGGTAGATATAGATATGTAGGTAAAGATGGGAAGGTAGCATCAGGATCAAGTAGGGAATATGAAAAAGAAAAGTATTGTTTCATTTAGTGTCTTTGCGGTCCTAGATAAACACTTTCTAAGTATATTAAAGGAGACTATCAACTATAGATTATCGACGTCTTGACAGTCGGTTAAGTGAATCTAATATGGGCGAGCAAAATTCAAGCCCCGGTCTATAACTTGTACTTTACGGAGAATTAGGAGTTTCTTTGGACTGTCAAACTTAGCTCTAAATAGTTAACTTACCTTTGAGTACACTGATCTTGCAATAACTGTACTAACTGTGACTCCAACAATGTGAATGAATGAATCCTAGAGTCGATGCATTTTTTTCTAGAAAAGTTGGCAAGCTGTGTCTTCTTAGCATTGAAGACGATCTTAGTTTTCATAAGGGTATTATGTCCAGATCGCGAGCACAGTGGATCAGTGGTTAGTGTGCTGGACTACTGTGCGAGGTGTCCCAGGTTCGATCCCCGGAAAAACACAAATTACATCTTAAGCTTTTTCCCACTGTGCCACCTCTCGCGAACGTTTGACAAACACCCCACAGTATGACTGTCCTCAAAAAGCTTTTTAATTCAGCCGTTCGGATTCGACAGAAAATTGTAGGCCCCTTCCATTCGTCTCAAAAATAAAAACTCACACAAAAGAATGGTTGTGATAAGCGTAGGTCTAGGGTGCCTAACGGACCTGTTGTGCCAATAATTTTTTATTTATTATATCGAGATCTCTATTTGGAGCCATGTTGACATATGATCGTGTTTGAAATTTAATATCCGTCATCGATGATTGCAACTTCGTAGGCGGTAAGAAAAAGTACCTTGTGTATCCCGATCGTTACATGTAAACTCATAATAAAGATGGATGTTATTGAAAAAGTGACCTCCATTTGGGAGCCTTCCATTACAATGCCCGCGTTCCATTAACCCGCTAGATGACTAGCGGCATGCCAAACTCCATACAAAAAAAAACTGACATTTCACAATATGTGCTAGAGTTCTAGCGCAAATGCTGAAATGTCCGTTTTTTATATATGGAGTTTGGCATAACGCTAGTCATCTAGCAGTCAATGGAACGCGGACAATGATCTAAACGATCTAACAAATCTAGACATTCGAAGTCTCATATGATTCATTATAATAGCTGAAAACATCCTCTAGATTCTTCATTCTAGATTCATTCAAGTAGTATGACAAGGAATCTTATACTGATCTAAGTGTGTCGACCTTTGTCGACAGCCACTTCAACCTAACCTAACCCTTTCGGTATTTTTAAGCCATATGGCAACACGAATATTCATAACACCCATTCTCTCTTTCTATTTTTTCAATTCTTTTTTATGTTAAACTTCCTAAAGTATCTGCTTAGATATCATTATATCATTAGAAGCAATAAAACTGGGTGATAGGTGTCGTCATTGTACTTTTAGCTCTCGTGACTATTTTTATTGATAATTGACAAATACATTATCAATTTCGATTTTATTTGAATGATTAATATCAGGTGCACAATTAAAAAAATAAAGTAAACATATAAGTTCCGTCTTTTCAATTTGGCACAATTTTTCTTTTCTGTATTGCCATATGACATCAATATTGTTTAGAGGTACACTTTAAGGCATCATTTCTATGAATAAAATTATATATATATACCAACATTATGTATATGTCTAAAAATAAATGTATTTTTTTGCATAAATAGTCTTGAACATCATTACTTTTTAATTTAGTTTGAATTAAAAAAAATAGATACTTAGATTTTTATGAATATTTCTGCTGAAAAGGTAAACTATCTTAAGTCAATTTTCATAGTTTTTCAGGAGAGCAAAAAAACAACAAAAAACGTAATTTGAAAAAAGCCTCCAACTTTTAACTCTAATGAAAGGGCTTTTTAGAAGGGAAATTTTATCCTCTATTTCCCTAGCCACGTTTTAAAACAATATTTTTTAAAAATCAGCGAGATATAAGATAAAATGCAATTTAAGATGATTTAGGTACCTTTCGCGTGTTTGCCCATTAAGAAATCTTAAGTTGAGATAAGATACTTTAGCTAATTTTGTAGAGTATCGATTTCAGTTCTTAAATCGACTTAAGATGAAGTGCGCATTACAGTGCTTTGCTTAATGAAATATAAACACAACATAAGATGTTTTGTACTTCTTTTATTTAAACTTTAGGTCATAAAATAAAATGTTTTCGTTTAAAAACTTACGAAAGAAAATAAATAAATGCTATCTAATTCATTACAATACACTTTTCTAATGAATACGTATGTAGATTATGACCCTTAAATGTTTATTATTTGACACTCTAGTACCACAAACACTCTTTTCGGAACTATGTATAAAAATTACTTTTATTTTGTATTATTTATGATAATTTACTAACAAAAATTACCGTTATAAATACTTGCTAAATTCGATGCTCTGTTATTACAATTACTTTTTATAGACACTTCTATAGACCACTATAAACCACTCTGACTGCTATCTGCAATGCACTGAAATAATATCTTAAGTTGACTGTCATTTTTGGTAACGGTACATCTGGTAGCACCTGGCAAAATATCTTATGTCGACATAAATCTGAGAAATATCTTTTTTTTTTAAATTAAATATCATCTTAATTAGACTTAAGATAGTTTACTTTTTCACACATTTGATTATATTTCACATGCATTTTATCTTATGTCGAGTTAGTTACACAATTTATAGTAACTTACACGGAGCAAACAATCTTATATCGACATAAGATGTTTTAGCTTTTCAGGAAATGCCAATTATATTTTGACCAAAACATCTTAAATGAAATAAGAGGTTTTTTTTACAAGTAGTATATCATCTTATGTGGATTTAAGATAATTTATTAAATCTTAATACGCATTTTTATCGACATAAGATGATTTTGATTTTCTATAACTCGGGATACAATTCAGATACAACGACGAGGGTTTGGTACAACTACGCGTATTGAATAGGGGAATCTTTTGCACTAAACTGTTCAAAATTCACTTAAATCGACTTAAGATAGTTTACCTTTTCAGCAGAGTATTTTTTATATTTTGTTTATAATTATTTTATTATATAAATAGACGTGTTTATATTGGAATATGCTTGTTTTTTAATGTGTTGTACATAATTATAATGTTTGAAGTAAAAAAAACCGAGTATAAATGCAGCAATTTTTTTTTTAGTTTTTCTATTTTAATACATACCTACGTGGTGGAACACTAATTAGAAACAAATATTTTTTCTGAGGAATTAATTTCCGCTGGTTTATTTATCAACATTTTCGATACGACCTTCGTAAACATAAATAATAGCGTATTAATAGTAATAAAAATGAGAATCAAATAAAGAAGAAATAGAAACAAATTCAAAAAAAAAAGAGCAGAAGGTATGTTTTTGTTTGGAATTATAATTAGAAACAAAAAATTATTATTTAAATTTATATTTATAATTTAAATAATTTAAATTCAAATAAATATAAAAAATTAAGTTTTTGAGACCAACTCTTAATAATTATAAAATTTGATTAATACTTTGCGGGATACTCACTATTTGCAATGACAGCAGCACACCGGTTTGGTAATATGGCTACCAACTTTTGACATCTCATATATTTCTCCTAGCTTGTTCAATGTTTCTGAACAATTCGCTGGCGTTTTTCGATGTTTTCGTTCCCAAACTTTTTTCCAGATCAGCCCACAAATTCTCAATTGGATGGAGGTCGGGACTTTGCGCTGGCCATCTGAAAACATATATTTTTTCTTCTGGAAACCAACTCTTCACAAGCCGTGAAGTGAGTTTAGGAACATTGTCTTGTTGGAAAATTTAAGACACTGACAAATTGTCAAAAACATATGGCTCCATAACATTTGCTAGTATATCCTTATACACATGCTGGTCCATTCGTCTAGCAACACGCACAATAGGACCAACACCGCGCCAGGAAAAGGCTCCCCAAACCATCACATTTCCACCACCATGCTTGAACATTTTTATGGTGTACTTGCGGTTCAGTTCCTGATTTTTTGGCCGCCTTACATATTTTTTTCCGTTGGATCCCAACATATTAAATTTTGATTCATCACTCCAAAGCACTTTTTTTTTAGAAAGAGAGGTGTTTAAGTACATATTCCTTCAAAAATTCCAACCGACATTTTAAATTTTTTTTTGAAACGTGTGGCTTTTTACGTGCGATGCACCCCCGCAGACCTGCTTCTAATAGTCAGTTCCTGACGGTTCTGGATGTGATTTCCTGACTTAGCTGTCCCGATACATTTAACGGAATTTCTTTACTGGTAAGAAAAGGATCTGCCCTACTCAAACGGAAAAGGAGTCTATCGTCTTTAGCGGTTGTTTTTCTTGCCCTTGTTTTTTCCCCTTTCAATAAACTAAATAATATTACTAAGACGTATTAACAGGAAAAATATGCAGAGCAAAACTTTTACCGTAATAAAAAAAAGTATTCAAAATTGTATGCGGTGTTTCTAATTAAATTTCCACAGAATTTCTTATATCGATCTTAACACTTAGTAAACTCTGTCCACCAAATATTCGCGAGATATTTTAACGAATCTACTTAATGTACAAAAAATGCGCAAGGCTGCTGCAAAAAAAAGGCACTTAACCAGCCCATATATATTAAGAGCAGGCAGTTTTTTTTTTTTTTAATTTTACGATATTTTTCAAACCCTTTGCTAATCTGGGAAAAACCAATTGCAGAAGGAATGAGGGATATATTATGTTTATATTGTAAAAAGAAAAATGGGATTAAGTTGATAAATGCAACTTTTATAACGCTTTTCCCAAGAAGGTCATAAAATTGACCTGTGTTTTTTGTGTCACTTGATTAAGAGCAGTGGCTAAATCTACCTGTTACCATGTTTTAAATCAAATAAAAGGATACTTTGAGTATTAGGGAGCTTAGTTTAAGTAATAACTTCATACAATCAACAACTATAGGTAAAGGAAAGACATTAACCAAGGAGGAAATTGGCCAAATTCGAGCTTACCAGGATCAAGGACAAACCATCCGTTTCAAAGCCATCAAGATTGGAAGAGGCACCACTGTTGTTAACAGCTTCATTAAGGACCCTGAGAACTATGGAAAAAACCGCAAAGGAAGAGTCAGGACCGCAATAACATGTCAGGAAAGGCGGGCGATACTGAGAGCTGCATCAAGTTCAAGGCTCTCAAGGCTAAAATTAAGGCAGAACCTGGAGTTACAGCTAGCAGATCGACTGTTCGCGTGATACCGAAGCCCAGCCAAGAAGTTCCAGGAGATCCTTTAGGGATAAAAGTTCATTATTTTCGGCCCAGTGAATAATTATTTGAATGTCACATTTTAGTTTGTAAGCCACCCATTCTCGATCATCTTAAGCTCTCAGCTAAGACTGATTTGTGTATTGTCCTTAACTACTGCTCTCTATCTGGTATGCTTGCAGTCCCAAATACATGAAGAAGATCCAAATCTTCGAGCGGAAAGCTGAACATCACTTCTACAGTAATCCCAATACCCGAAGCTCTATATGAAGTCGTTAACATAATCCCCATAGACCTATGCTCACATGCAAGTGGCTCAAAATCCTTTCAAATCCTAACCCTTTGATTAATATCATTTCAGTGAGACTCCATATAAGTATAAGTACAGCTTTACTACTATACCCACGTGATGGCTTTAATTGAACTAGATCTCGGAGTAACTCGAAAACATTCTTGGGACAAACCTAGTGTGAATCTGAGAAGGGTCCGGTAGAGTGTAATCGCGTATTGAAGATTTTCAGTAGAGTAGCCATCGTGATAAACATTATCTTCGTCTTCGAGTACATATATATCAATACTTTCTCAACAGGTTACGTTTCTCAGTCATCTTGACTGATCAAAATCATGTTTAGTTCTTAATGAAATTTCCTCGAAATTTTACTTTTCAGATAATCAGTTGGAGCGAAATTGCAGTTTTACTTATACATCACAGAAGCGCCATTAAAAGTAGCACCACTGACCACTACTAGCTCCTTATACTTTTTACTGAAATTAATATTCAGATGAGCCAGTTATAGGTACCTTTCGCACATGTACACAAATGGTCCTTCCCCATAGAAGTGGTCAATACCACAGCCACAACACATTAACCAAACTGTACCCAGCACCAGTATATAACTGAATTCATATCAAGTCGGATACTCCCAAGACCGTAGAATGAAGAAAAAAGAACCTCAAAGATAATCAAAGATAATAAGCTCATAATGAAATAAGTTCATTTAGGTACACAAAAGCCAATATTGTCCTGCTCTGAGTTCTCAGAAGCCTGAAAGTTACCTTTCTGTCGTCCTTGGTTTTCTTCAATGTGCCCTCTCTTTCTCTAGCGCAGCCGACCATCAACCCTACCCACCTTTGTATACCTAGTCCTTAAATAACTAAGTGCAACACCTCCTACAGGTACTGGAATGTACAATATACAGTGTCCTGCAGATAGAAGCTACAAGCTACAAGCATTGAAGGTTTCTGTCTGTATCTACCCCTCTCCTCTCTCGTCCGATGTTATGTGCAGTGCATGGGAAGGAGGATGCAGCCAGGATTTTAATGCCTTGTGGCAAATGCAATATAATCTGCGAGGGCAATGTTTAAATTATTTCGATAGTTGGCAATTTGCCCAAAAAAGGATTTTGCATACGGCAAATGGGATGGCAGACAAGACATTGTCGGAAATTGAAATGAAATTAAGCGTATTTCTTTTTTTTTTTCTTTTTGCTGGCAAAGCAAAGTGGATTTCACTCGATTGTTGATCTTTCTTCGGCATATAGAAAGAATCTTATTCTTGGGAGAAATTGGAGTGCAACTGAAGGCCATTGAGTCAAGGAATTTGTGAAATTTGCATGGCAAATGGTAAGGAATTGTTCAAAAAGATTGACGTTCCGTTTTTATTCGTTCTTGAAAGTAACAGTAGGTCTATGTATTTCGTAGGAAATAATTATGATATTATTATTTCGAAGTAAAATGTTCTGATGAGTAGGAATCAGAAGATTTTTACTTATTTGCTTAGGTGGCGCTACAATCGGAATGGAGATGAGCTTTAATCAATTTTATCTCCAGGGAAGCATTTGTCGTACTGTAAACTACGAGTTTAATTTACAGAACAAAATTAATAATTTTTGTTGGGGACCAAACAACCACGTTTCTTTTTCATCTTCTTTTGTCAGTCAGTTTTGACAGGTGTAATTCAGCTGGAAAGTTTTGGCAGATGTATTTCAGCCGGTCAGATTGACAAGTGGAATTTCTCACCAAGGCTTTAGATGGGATCCAATATCATTACAGTACATAGGTATCAAGTTTGAACTGATGTTTAAGTCGAGAAGGTGTATTTGAGTGCTGGTCCCTTTCCCTACCGCATACAAATCAGAATTAAACGAATTCATGTACATATTTTAATCTGTACCTATTGGATATAGTTTTGTATTTGTATAACATCCAAAGGAACGTACACTCACTTTTTCACATATGTAATGTGCCAAGAAGGAGTTACCGGAGACCCCATAAAGTGTATATGTTCTGAATTGATTAAGCCATGTCCGTCTGTCTGTCTTTTGAAAACACGATAGCGTCCATACGAATCGACCTAGGCGAATGGAATTTTGTGAGACAACTTCTCTTTAACGTCGCGTCGGCCGTTAGGTTGGTATTGAAATTGGGCTATGTCTCAAGAATGATGTTGAAAAAGTCACATGACAGCGCATCACCTTGTCTAAGTAATTTTTTGACATCAAAGGTCTCGGTGAGATTTTTTCCTACCTCTACGGAGCAGCGAGCGTTCTCCATCGTCATTCTGCAGAATCTGACAAGTTTGCTAGGGATGCTAAAACTAGACATGGCTCTGTATAGCTCAGCTCTATGAATGCTGTCATATGCGGCCTTAAAATCGATAAATAGATGGTGAGTATCGATTTGCACTTCTTGGGTTTTCTCCAGGATCTGCCGTAGTGTGAATATTTGGTCGGTTGTGGACTTACAGGGCCTAAAACCACACTTATAGCAAAGACAATATAATATACAGATGACGCAATATAATGTTAGCTGATGTCCGCATTGGTTGCGATCGTGCAACAAAAAGCTCTTCTCATTGTCCAACAAAATAAAAGCTTTTCTCTCAGCGCGTAATCCTTTGTGTGTGTGCATAAGTGCATCGTGTATGAAGTATGGTATGAAGCTTTTCTGTTTTCGTTTATGCTATGCTTCTCGTTCTCCATAATGAATGTCCTCTTGAGGAAAACAACAGTCGCCGCACTTGATAGATCGGTTTGTATTCTTATTATTATGTCACTATACTGTCTGCTCTTGTTTTATTTTGTGTGTGTGAATAACAAGGAAGAAGGGGCAAACAAAACAAAAATCCTCGTTCCTCGATGAAAAGAAAATCATCGGTCGGCTATTTCAAATTGTTAGCTGAGCTCATGCAAAAGATGTATAGATACGTTATAAATTTGTTCCTTTTTATGACGGCATACCAAACTGAGCCATCGTATTTTTAAAAAGCAATTTGAATGCCTGGTTAGTTTTGTTTCCTTTTATAAATACAATAGAAATTTGAATTAATTTTAGAACGTTAGTTTTGTTTTAAGAGTAATCTATATAAATGTATAAGAAGACTAAAAATATATATACGCATAGTAGGTATTCAGGAGTAAAATTATTTAAATTTCCTGATAAAGAACTAATTTAGTTGTTATTACAATGCTATTGGTTTTGATTTTATACATTATATTTCTTTACATTTTTTCCCAAAGTGATTACTACAAATAAGTTTATGTTATTCTAAATCGTCGCAAGATTCTCCTACTAGTTCCAGCCAGTCATTAGGGGTATTCATGCAACGTCGTAAACTTCGTAACGTGACCTATCAAAATTTGTATGGAAAATCATTTACGACGAGATGGTAAACTTACTACGCCAATTTGTGTGGAAAACCGAGATGGTAAACTTGCGACGAGGTTATTGTGACATTTAACACTTGAAATAAAGGCGCGAAATCAGAAAAAAATTACTTTGCATGCATTTTTAATACTTTTGATGCATTTATAAATAGAAATTGCATATTTTACTATACCAAGTATAGAATAATTAGTTAGTCCATCAAATTGTAGGTATTAAGAAAACAAGTTTTAAAAAAGATTAAATAACGAAATTTCCAATTCCAAAAAAGGGCGTTTTCGTTCGCGGCAAAAATATTGGAATTGTAAATTGCGTTATTTAAACCCTTTTAAAACTTGTTTTCTTAATACAATTTGATAGACTAATTAATTATCCTACACTTGGAATAGGAAAATGTTCAATTTTCTTTTTATTTATTTTATTCATTTTATCAATTCATTCGTTCCCTCTCATGTGAAACATCTGATTGGTTTACCACCATTTACCACAAACAGCAAATTGGGGCGTTCATGAAACGTTTGTCGTAAACTTACCATTTTACGCAATTGGTAAACTTACGACGTTGCATGAATACCCTTATTGTGTTTTTTAGTATCTTTATCAGGAAATTTAAAGTAATTACAGACTTTTCTCAGCAAGTTATATTTTAACCTATTTTAGGGCCAGTTTATTCAGATTTAGTTTAACCCATGATTATATATGTCTGTGGTAACCAAAAAGCGTTTGTTCAATTATTCTTCACTTTGGTCACCAAACCATAGATTTGCGACAAATCGTTTCAGTTTTCCAGTTTATTTATAAATTCAGTTGTTTTGTTAGAATTAATCCTTGGTTCAAATTGTTTATATTTTGTGTACGTTTCGGTATTTTATTGATTTATGTATTTTTTTTTTAAATTTAACTAAACATGAGTGATTTCAGCACAAACGGGTCCAAGCCGCAGTAATGCATTCAATTTTTTCCACAAAGTGTGCATCGTATTCATCTGTCAGCTGAAAATGCGTGGACAAAGCGGATACGAAGCAACACACTATATTTTGCGTTTATTGTTGTGTTGTTGTCGGATATGTCAAAGCTTGAACAAAATTACAGAATGAATTTGGTTAAATACCTTTAACCGACCAAAATCGGCTGGTTATCGATTTCTCGGGTTAACTAAACTGATTCTATTGTTATCAGCTAAAATAACCGTTGATTAGAGTTAACCAAAGATGAACAAACCGGCCCTAAGCCTTCTTATATTTATTTAGTCCTAAAATGAACTCTTAAAACAAAACTAACGTTCTAAAATCAAATCAAAATTTGATTGTACATATTTATAATGCTTTGTTTCCACTTGCCGATTGAAAATCTTGAAAATTGGCAAGTGGAAGCAGTGAAAAATAGCTTGTCAATGAATTGACTAGCAGCGCTTGTCAATAACTGACAAAGAAACCACTGGACAAGGGGAAATAGCTGAATTGACAAACAAAATGTCACTTTGTCTTTAATTGACAGCGAAAATTAATTGGCATCATGTTTGTCAATGACTGTAGAAGGTAGGCCAATCTGTTTCAAATGAATATTTCTTTATTTTTGATGAATGATGGTTGAATCCTTCGCAAAATAAATTCAAAGTCAGTTTTCTTCATTTCATACGCATTTAGCATTTTGTATTTTGAATATTTTGCAAATTTTCGGCTTTGTTCGTCTTCTGTCTACAGCTAACTCAGATTTGACCAACAAAAAACAAAAAGCGACAGCGATTCATAATATGTATCTTTTTTGAAATAAATAGTTGATTTGATTTTAAAAAAGAAAATGTTATTTGTTTTATGTACCTACATTATGTACCTATAGATTTTAATAATACGATGGCTCAGTTTGGTATGCCGTCATAAAAAGGAACAAATTTATAATACATAACAGAAATGATCGACGATTTTCTTTTCGTCGAGGACTTCTGTTCTGTTTGTTCCTTTTTCCTTCACACACACAAAATAAAACAAGAGCAGACAGTAGTGACGTAATAATAAGAATACAAACCGGTTTTAAATCTATCAAGATCAAGGGCCAAGGGGACATTCATTATAGAGAACGAGAAGTATAGCATAAAACGAAAACAAAAAGAGAGTCATTAACGATGCACTGCACAAGTGCACTTCCAGACGATACACTCGCATCGCAAATTCGCAATTCGCATTTATATGACGTCAAATTGCATATAAAACGCAGCACGTCCGAATTCGTCGAAGGACAAATGCCGAATAATTAAATGAAATGAAGAACTGCAAATGCATGCAATGTTCAATTGTATTTATAAGATAAGTGGTGTGTGTGTGGCTGGACTCTGATGGAGTCAGTTCCGTAGCAGTGGTAATGTTGTGGTAGTAGTGTTGTTCAGTTTCGGTTTCATTTTTTCTCAGCGGTAAAAGCTTTTTTGAAAAGCTTCTTAAGGGTATCGAATTTTGATTTCATATGACAACAATTGCCATTTGAATGCGTCATCTAGGTGTTTTATTATCTTTGCTTATAGGGTCCAATCAGCTCGTTGACGAATGGTTTCAGGCGCTCACACAGTACAGCGCTGTTGAGGAGACTGATGCCTCTATAGTAGAAGGTCTCCTTTCTTGTAGATCGTGGTGACCGCCATGTTCCTTTGTGAATGTTGAGGTGAGGAAACCGTGTGCTGGCTATAGTAGCATTACGTCCCGCAGCAAAGTCAATTAGCCTAAGTCCGTTTCCAGACATGGTGTCGTGTAGTCTGTGCTTTCCGATTGTGCTACCAAAGTTGTCCTCCTTTCCTATTTTGGCTTTAAAATCGCCGAAGACGATTTTAACGTAGTACTGAGGACATTGCACATATGTTTTGTTGAGGAGCTCATAGAAACAGTTTTTGGTAGATTCGTCTTTATCTTCTGTGGGGGCGGGAGCACATATGGGGCTGATGTTGGCGAATTTAGCCTTGATGCGGATAGTTGTAAGGCGTTCGCTAACGTGTCGAAAGCTCAAGACTTCTTGCCGAAGTCTGCCGCTTACAACAAATCCGCATAGATCCAAATAGACACTGCTTCTGTTCTCTGTAGCAATCACCGTAGTAGATGTCACAGGTTTTCATCTTTCTTTTGCCGGGCCCATCCCAACGCACTTCCTGAATGGCGGTGATATCTGCATTGTAGCAGTCTAGGGCCTCCGCTAATTGTTCGGCTGCACGCGGTCTGTTCAGGGTTCGAACATTCCACGTGCAGATCGGAAAGTCATTGTCCATTTTTTCGTTTTGCAGGGTCGTCAACAGTAAATCCATCCGTATCCGAGGCTTTTGGTTGCTTCGTAACCATTAATTTTTTCCGTGGCTGGGTAGTTACCCCCACGTACCTTGGCTACAACAAGGTAGTGATCCGAGTCAATGTTGGCCGCTCGGAAGGTTCGGACATCTAGAATACTGGAGGAGTGCCTGGCTGGGTAGTAGGACCCCACGCACAACCCAAAACCTGGAGGACCAGGCCCTATGACAGCGGGTCGGATACTCCGTTGTCAGTAACCCAATTCGGGGATATGAGTGCTGCCATTGGCTCATAAAGGGTTCATTCGCCACCATCTCTATTTCATCATCCTGTCAGAGTAGCTCACGCAAGGTATCTGCCATCTCGACGGTTAACAACACCGTTGATTCAATCATGTGGATTCATCCGCTGTATGTCCTCTTTCTGGAGGGGCTCATTTAATGCATCGAAGATGCATGGACGTCCGATGTATTGCAAAGTGGGACCAAATATTAAAACTCCTAGCGCTTTATTTGAGTACTTAAATTGCGATTGGTTTTAAGATACTGCTCCTTCCCATTGAATTATATAAATCACCGCTCTGCCTTTAACGAATCCTTAACAGGTATCTTCAGAGCAAAATTTACAAAAAGCTCATAAATTCATAGATTTTTTTGGTAATATTTCATGCAGTGAATAAAAATTACTTACCGGCCACCCATCCCATCTCTCCCATATTGACTCATTCGCGTAATATGCAACAACGTATAAAAGACAGCTAAAGTATCGACCGTCCAGTTTCGCTTATTGAGTATGTCCACGGAGGTATCGATCATCTTAGCGCCATTGGGGATTGGGGAGGAGAAATAAAACAAGTAACTCAATCACACTCACACCAGTTTCGATCCAAAGGAGTTTCTTTCCGTCCATTTCCGCCTGTGAGTATAAATCCAGTAATTTACGACATGAAATCGTGCAATCAAAGTTCACATGCAAAGGATGCCCCAATGCCCATGCCCACATCTCGCTTCCTTTTACAGCTTTTAAGTTGGTAGGGCGGAATCAATCTTTCAAAAAGTCTGTTAAAAATGTTGTGCGATTGGAAAATTTCGTCCCCATGCAACCATAAATCAATTTTCAACAAAAGAAACAGAAAGGACCAATTTCGCCACTGAAAAGGAAGAAGAATTGCGTCGAGTTTTTGATTACCCATCTAGTACCTACCTATACATATATAACCTACTCTACTGCCTGTGAGCAGTGGATTACTGGCAGCGATACCAACAGCTTCTGTTTATGTGTGGTACGCTACGGCGCGGCGGCAGCACCGACAGCGGATCCGTTGCGACATAAATTATGAAAGGAATTTCCTATTGACTCCTGATGGCTAAATTAGAATATTTTTCTTTGTTTGTCATGTCCTTGTACTCAATGTTTTTGTTTTGTATATATGTACCTATTGTTGGAAAGTTGTGAGCGATGAACCGTTCGTCCTGCATCCGTTCCGCGCGTCGTCGGCTATACTTATAGAAAGTGAAAATTATGATGCTCCTAGCTCCTGTGTGAGTTTGTTTTCAATCTGGCAGGTGTTTGGAAAGAGACTTTAAAACTTTGTTCACTTTTTCTTCACGTCGAAAGGTTAGTAAAGAAGTTTTTGACAAGTGCCAAAGAAAGGTGTGTTATTTCATTTTGCCGCGGTGAATGTGCATTATTAATGGCTGTTGTTGTTGTTGTTGTTACTGTTATAACCTGTACATCAGCTGCTCGAGTGTGCTATATGCTGACAAATGGTTTATTAATGAATTCGAAAGTTTCGATGTTGTCAGTACAAAATACAGAGGGTTAACATGTTGTAATTAAGTTAACACATATAATCATATCAAAAGTCTTTGATATTTCTTGCAAATCAAGATTGCCTGTATATTATTTATGTAAGGTAGGTAAAAAAAGGTACTTCGGTATAATTAGGACCATTCATGTGTTTTGTTTTGGATTTTTTTGCAACAGATTAATAAGATTAGTTATAGGGTTAAATGTAGGTCACATAAATTATTGAGGTATCTGTAGCACGTTTATTTTCGAAACCTATTTCGTGAGAAAGGAAAACAACGACAGCTTTTTTATTGACATTTTTTATTTCCTTTAATTTGTTCAAAGGTTAAATCCCATTTGCTGCTATTTCTAATAATTAAGGTGTCAAAAGAAAGAAACATTTCTGGAAAAGCTCTGCGGACTCAGGTTTCGATTATAAACACTAAAAGCCGGTTTTACAGTGCAAGTTTAAACTCCGTTTAACTAGATTTCAAGTTTAAACCTACGTTTAACAAGAAAAGGTGTATTATAGTGCTAGTTTAAACTTAATCGAGAGTTTAAACCAAGTTTAACTTAAGCGGACATGGATGGGGGTTAAAACTGAGTTTATTTTCCGGAATTTCATAGTACGATCTCCCTCCCGGTTTATATGACAAAGCAACATTGCATCATTGTTGTTTTTAAGCAACCAAGTACTTCGCAAGCGCAAGCCCTTATCCTTGATTGTACTCCACTGTTTTTAGAAATGCTTGTATACCGGCTAATACAATAGAGCGGTGTAGCAAAACCGATTCCAGCCGGTAATCGTCAACTTTCTAGTGTAATCAAAAATTACCACCCAAAATGCACCATTTCCATTTCACAAGTGCGACGACTTATGTCACTTTATTAGCAGGCTTCGGAAACCGTCGCAAACAATATTGGCTTAGCTATAAATATTATACTAAATGCATAGTGCGCAGTGTCAGCAAGCTTAGCTATGTATTGGCCATCCCGTTCACTTTATGTTGCATTTTGCCAGCTTGCTGATAAGTTTCTCTCCAGCAGGAGTCTGCAAGAAGTTGTCCCTCCAAACGGCCACTTCAGTTTAGGTCCACTTGGAGTTTATCCCAAACCTAGAGAAAGATGCATTGTGGTTTGCCTAGAGCTTGCAGAAGATGAGCTAGCTTATCTTCTTCTTAGGTACTTCATCGGGCTCCATTATACAACCAAAGCCCTGAGATGGTATACAAAACACTCGTCATCCCCAGTCCTGCTATATGGTGAATGAGCATAGACCCTTATCCAGTCGGATGAAGGCTCCCTTGCTGTATTCGAGCTGTAAGTCCTACGAACCAGGTAGAAGGAGACCTCCGACTGCTTGGAGTGCGAAATTGGGGAAGGCAGGCTAGAGATCGAGCCGGCTCGAGGGGCATAATAAGTAAGGCCCAGGACCACCACGCTTTGTAGCGCCATCAAAAACTTTCAAATTTCCAAACTGACACAATAAAAAAAACTGATGGAAATTTCAAATACACATGAGTTCTACGTTTAAAGTGGCGTACAAAACAAACGAGAAAAGTTAAACCGAAGTTTAACTAAACGTTCGTTCGAATTTCACTGTAATACACTCACGGTTTAAGTACTTCGTTTAAACTTGCCTGCGAGTTTAACTAAACCTGAGTTTAAACTTGCACTGTAAAACCGGCTATAAGCAAATTTATTTTTATTTTTTTTTTTTTTTTTTTTTTTTTGTTAAATTGACATATTCTAAGGTGTACTGTAAAAGACATTTTCTGCGGAAACTGTTTTTTATATATTTTTTTTTTTAATTTTAAAGTTTTCAATTTTGCTTGAATTGTCTAAGCAAATTTTATTTTTTTTTTTTAATTGACTTACCTATTCTAAGATGTACTGTAAAATAATTTTTCTGCGGAAATTTTATTTTCTATTTTTATTTTAATTTTAAAGTTTTAAATTTTCACAGAAAAGTATGTATTTTTGTTGACTGAAAATGTTATACCTATTGCTAAATACCCCAGAGTAAATATATAATTAAACTTTAGTTGCAGGCGCCTGCCAGACAGTTGTTGACATACCCTTAGCGGAGCGACGAAGTCGCGTGAGCGTCTAAACCCCGCGGAAAAAAGGGTTAAAATCCTGTTAGCGAGCGAACACCCACCCCATACTTTAAATACACCAGACTTTCTTACATGCGCCTATCTGACAGTTTTTGGTATAGACTTATTGAGCTATGTAACTGGAATGAGTCACATAAACATGATTTGATTAAAAAAAAATTATTAAAATTTAGCCAAAAAAAAAAATTCATTTCCTCAGGAAAAAATTTTATATTTATGTTTTTTGGGCCATTTTAAGCCAGAAAAAAAATAAAAAAAAAATGTTGCTCAGTGTTCATAATGGAAACCTGCCCCGCTCTGCGTCATCAATATGACTGCTCCTGGATACTACCAGGGCTACTGTGTGGCAGGACTGCAACATTAAGTTAGAACAAGTCTAACTGTAGGTAACCAACGAAGCGTAAAAATTAAAATTGCTATTATAAATTATTATATATCAATATAGAATCATAAAAGCAAAAGAAGTTACTGTTGTAAAAATAAATAAAGTTTTATAGGTAAGTATAAGTTTAAGTTTAAGATGAATAAAAAACGAAAAGAATTCAATGAAGCAAATTTTCACTTTTGAATGATTCCTTTCGTTTTTTTTTAATAGCGAAAGTGGTTGGAGAAAATTCTCTTTTATGTACATACAAAAATATATACCTAATTTGAATTGTAATTGAGAACTTATATTAAAGTAAAAAACTCTCCAATTATTTAAATTTGGAGCTCACCGCCATCTTTTTTTTGTTAACGAAAAACGAATAAAAGCACAAAGCATAAATAACGATCAGTATTATGTATATAAACTAGCAAAAATGAAAAATAAAGTTAGTTGCTAACCATCGCTCCCGAATCAGTCTCTTCATTCTACTCTCCACTTTCAGCTGTTGGTCGAGCAGTAGTTTTCTTTCATCGTCGTCGTCGGTTCATCGTCTCGCTTTTCGGCTTTCTCGGTGCGGTCTTGTGTGCACCGCACGATAACAACGGCTTATTTCCCAGCTTGAGCTAACACATTCGCGACGCTTTGGTTAGCAGCAACGAAACACCATTGGTTGGCACTTTCGGCAACCCATTCTTCGTGCAAGTACCTGCGTTAGTCGACGAGCGCAACGACCGAAGGTAGCTTGCCGGCAGCAAAAAGTATTGCCGTCGAACAGTGGTTTTAGTTGATGGACTCAGGGGCTTAGCGAGAGGGGCGCTTTTCAAGAGTCGGTAAATCACGGAATCTACATTCACGCTTATTTTGAGATTCGAATGAATAGTCAATTCGAACGAATGTCTCTATTCGTTCGAATGAATTTTGTGTATTTTGACATTCTAACGAATAATATTCATTATCGAAAGATGTCACAAAATAAACTCAAATGAATTCTACTTTGGAAATCAGCTGTTTCACATTTCTGTTTTATATAGAGTGACCATTCTTTGGTTTTTTGTTGAGACTCTGTTTTTATTCTTTTGTTAAAATGTAATAAATATTCAAAATTTCAACAAATCATTGCAAAATAAGTGCTCAGAATATCAAAATTGTTGAGGTACAGTGATATCTTGGTTGCAGAAATACTACAATGCATTATTAGTACCTAATATTTTACCGAGTTAAAATTGAAATTTTATTATTAGCTCATAAACAATATTTTTTTTATTTTGTTATTAAATTCCATACTCATATTATTAGTAATATATTTATAAAAAAATATTACAATAAATTCAATAAAAAGTTTCCCGCTTTCATTTAATCAATACAAATCTGGTCACACTACCTTGCAATACATTTCAGTTGCTGTCAAAAGCAAAACATGTGTTGTTGATTGTAAAGTTAAAGTCTATCAAATAAAATAAAAAAAAAACACTCGCGACAGAATAGCAATTATAACAAATAAAAAACGTGTTAATTTACTTAATTATTTCTTTTATTGTTTCAAGTGCCAGTTGATAATTGATGATTTCCCTCCACTCTATTGGCCTGACCAACACTTCCTTTTGTCGCGATTTATCCAATTAAAATGCGCCCTAATAAACAGAGGCTATTTTTCTTTATTTTATACAGAGTATTTAACTAATATTTACTACTTACACATTTGTAAATTAATGTATCCGCCAGAAATACGAAGCAAAACAAAAGCAGTCGCTGTTTAAGCGTCTGGAAATTCCACACGAATAAAAAATGACATTTCTTTCGAACGATTAGAATGTCAAAATACGATCAACATTCGAATGACAAATGAACTTTCGATTGATAGGATAAACTTTCTAATCGTTCGAATGTCAAAATACAAATTCTTTGAATTCGACAAACATTCGAACGAATTCGAATCTCAAAATAAGCGTGATTTATAAACTTGAGCAACTTAAAAAAAAAATCGGCAAAAACGAACAACTTTCATAAATTGGCTCGGACTAAAATGTTTAAAATTAAGAAGTGAGTTTGGATTTTCATTACGTATAGGTTTTCAAACTTGTAAATGCACACAAGTCGGCATTTTCAAAGGTTCCGCCTTTCGGAAATGCCAATTTATATTTGTTTATTTTTATGTACCTTCTCCGATTTTCTATTTTAAAAGGGACAGTCGGCATTTGGAACGCGGCTTAATGATGTGGATTGCGAATAAACTTTCGTTTCGTTCGCGGAAAAAAGTTTGGAAAACAAAATTACGCTATTGAAACTGTTTATAAACTTGTTTTCTTAATACATATTTCTACATTTTGAATTTGGATAGGACCATTCAAATGATAGCGAACGAACGAATTGATTTATAAACAGAAAATTGCACATTTTATTATTCCATGAGTAGGAAAATTAATAATCCCATCAGAATGCATTAAGAAATTTAGTTTATAAATAGTTTAAATACCTAACGAAATTTCGAGTTCCAACTTTTTGCCGCGAACGAAAACACTCTTGGCGCGGATTGTCAATCCACATGATCAAATCGCGATCTATTTAACGTTCGCGTTCCGTATCTAAAGTTTTTTTTTCTCACTCAATGACTTCGCAATTCAAACCCAGTCGCCTTTTATAATTAAAAATTTAAATTCAAAAACTTATATATCGAAGACCACAGACTCGATTGAGCTCAAATTTATAGGTGGTCTTAGGTATTGGCCCAGGAATGCTCCTGTTAAGATTGGTCAAAATTGGGACGTGGCACCTGTTATATAAAAAACATCTTTTATGGGGTGAAATTCGATGACGGTATAACTCGATTACCCCCGGGCCGTTTTTAATGATTTCTATACAGTCGTCAAGTTCCTAAAAAAAGTCGGCATTTTAATGAAACTCTCAATTATCAGCAGAAATAAAAAGAGCTCATGTAAATAGCCTCTTAACAAAAAAATTCTAGAACAAAAACAATCTGACGGCGCAGCGACAGCGTATGTAACTAGACCTCTAGCGCCAGCGGCAAAGTGACATTGGAATGGACCGGCACCTATCCTTCGTTCGAATACATTCACCCTTATTCTACGGGGCGTATATATTAAACGACAAATGGCGTTTTATGAAATCGGTATTACATGCGGCGTGTTTCTAGACGTTTTATGTCGTTCAACGACAAATGGCGTTTAAGTAGTGTGGAACACAAACGTCAAAACAATTTTTCGCATTCTGACAGTCGTTTCAGTTGCACACAACGACTCCTAAAACGCTGATTATTGTTGATTACAAATTGAAAAATGCGTGAGAGTCGGTAGCTGCGACACTTAACTAACTTAACACTTAACCTGTAAGAACAGAAAAAGTGTGGCAAAAGGTAAACATATGATCAAAATTTAAATTATATGATTTATAACTTTTTATTTAACAGGTTTGGTTCGATGCTAAATTTAAAGTGAAGCAGAAACTGGTTTACAACAAGAAACAGTTCGAAGCCACTGGAAGAGGGCCATTTAAACAGAAATATGTAAATGAAATATTGAATGAAGTAGATGCAGTAGATTGCACAAATCCTCGACCTAAACAGTTTAGTAAATACGAACCGAAAAGTGTTCGGGAATACAAAACCGCCAAAGTCTGCAGCTACCAGTGTGTGTCATCCATTACCCACAGTTCCTGCATCGAGTTCTGGTCCATCAACATCAAGCTAGCAACCGACAACTCCGTCGACATCAAGCTTCCTAGCAGTAACTCCCTCTAGATCAACCTACCCACCAACAACTCCGTCCACATCAAAATTCTTAGCAGAAACTCCCTCCACATACCTACCTACATTTTCATCAGCAAATTTACATTCACCTACGATTACAATAACATCGACGACCCCTTC
The DNA here is from genome assembly GCA_955612985.1 of Cheilosia scutellata. NCBI lineage: Eukaryota > Metazoa > Arthropoda > Insecta > Diptera > Syrphidae > Cheilosia > Cheilosia scutellata. The sequence continues at coordinate 101,327,505 of OY015312.1, read as the reverse complement.
AGCCACACCACCGATGGTTAATCCTGTTAGTGCTGAGATGAATACCAGTCAGTTTTGCAGAACCAAATGAACTTCGTTCAAGTTCCAAAAAAATGTCGAAGCCCTCAAAATCGTTTAACAAAATGTTGGAGAGACATAACATACCAAAGTGCAGGAGGTCTTATAAAATGAAGTAAAAGAGTCTTTAAAGCATATTGAGGGCAATCAAAAAGAGTGTTCCAGATATCAAAGGAAGCTGTTTTACTTGGAAGAGGAAAGGCTAAAACTTTACAAAGCCCATTTGGAAGAAAATCAGCGAAATAAAGACAGTAAATTTAAGATTATGAATTTAGAGATCAGGAAGAAGAAAAATGAGATCGAGAAACGCAAACTGAATCCCAATGACTGATAAAAGGCAAGTAAAAACATACATTTATAATAGATAATTGAATTTCCTTATTAGCATACCGTTATTTATCTTTATTAGCTTACCTTTATTTAATGTTTTTATTTATTTACCTGTGTTCTGTGGAAATAAATAATATATAGTAAAACATTTCCAAAAAAGTAAACATTAAATTAAAATTATATTTTAAAAGTTTAATAATTGACAGACTCCAGATCAGAAGGTTGCGTGTTCAGATCACGTCGGGGTCACCAATTTGTGGGGTTACTGTTCTCAATTCGAAATAAATGATCGCTTTTCATATGTTAGGTACTTCAATTTATTTATACTTCAAAATTTCAAGGTTAAAAGTTAAATTCTATAAAAGTTAATTTTACAAAAAGGTTAATAAGGTTACCCGTGGCATGTGTCGTCGCTATGACAGCCGACAGCAAAGAGAGACCATGTCTTCGTTAAAACTACTTTTTTAAATTACAAGAGTGACAGCTAATAGCGTATTGTAATTTGCTAGAAAATTACGTAACAATGAACATATCCAGAAAGCAAGATTTATATTTAAATATGTAGAATAGTTGCAGTATGTCACCACAATTTCTTATATTTACAGCCACTTGATTTTCACTATTTACATTTGAATTCATTATCTATATCTAGATCTGGATCCGATACCTTTTCCAATAGGTACAAGATCTTGATCTACTGGTGGCTCTAATTGATAATGCAGACAATTTGTGTTGTCTTCGTAGGAGTGTAGTGCGGTTGTGTTGCACCAAGAATACATCGAAAGCGATTTTTTTTTCATAACTTCTAGTGTTCTTTCTATTATGTTTCTTGTTTTTGAATGTTTGATGTTAAACTGACTTTGAATACTGCCACCTTCTGCTGATCTAAATGGTGTCATCAGAAATGGTTCAAGGGGATACCCTGCATCACCTGCCAAAATAATATGCTTACGTTATTTTATTTCCGAAATAAAAAATGGGTACCTACACAAACCTAACACACAAGTATTTCTTTCACCTAGGTCATACTTTCTTTGGAGAATTCCGCGTAGCTTACTCGAATTCTATATAAGCGAGTCATGGCTCCAGTGTGTCTGGCATCCACGAACCTAATACGCATCTGATGATCACAAATTCACAAACCTAAAATTAAATATAAATAAATGATTGAAACTCAAATAATAGTAACTACTTTTAACTTACAGTCATAGCGCGTAAGCTATAAAGCCTTTCCTGTTATAATACCTATGTTGTTCGCTTTTTTCGGGGCCAAAATGCGTATGTGAGTACCATCCGCACATTCTATGACTCCTGGAATTCCAGCCTTTTGGTAAAACATTATTTTTGGACAATTCTTTTAGGTTAGGATTTTACTAAGGGTTGGTTGCGCAAGACCCAAATTATAATCACTCCCTCCTTTTGGTAGCCACCTTCTGCAAGAAAACGCAATGTTGAAGCCAGTTTTAAAATGACTGGCACTGTCAAAGAACTCCCCGCGGCAGGAAGTTTATCCTTCACTTCATTTAGCAAATAGACAAAGGCTTCTTTGCTAAGTCTAAAGTACATTTTGAATCTGGAAATATTCACCCTTATTCTATTTACGTGTCGTTTATATTAAACGACAGCTGGCGTTTTTTGAGTCGAGTCACTTTAGTGTCGTTCTAGTATCCATATTCTATTCCTTGAACGCCTCCACTCTCATTTACTTTACATTCCACATGAGTTCCACACCAACCGCTGAGTGATAATTGGCAGGTAGGTAGCAAGAATGGGTAGGTAGGTATTTATGTTTTGTGTGTTTAAATTTGAAATGGACATACAAAAATCAAAAGTATTTCGAATTGTGGTAATATATATACTTACTATAGCATCGCAATGATCATACTTTTGGAAAGCGAAAGCGTTGAAGAAGATGAGTCTGCAAAAAGAGAGCTAAGATATATAAGAAGAAGAATCAGTTCAAAATCCGATCTTTTGGATAAAATAATAATAATGCCAATAATATTTCCAGATTCAAAATGTACTTTAGACAAATAGAAGCCTTCTCTATTTGTTAAATGAAGTGAAGGATAAACTTCCTGCCGCGGGGAGTTCTTTGTCAGTACCTACCCTTCATTTTAAAACTGGCTCCGAAATTGCGTTTTCTTGGGGAAGGTGGCTACCAAAAGAGTGTAGAGAATGTTTTCCTTAATAAAATCCTAACAGAAATACTTACCGTTATCGAAGAAAATAATTATGCGCACAATGGATAAACAAACATGCATTACCTACACGGAAGAAGAAGGTAATTGTGCAAAAATTATGTTTTACCAAAAGGCTGGAATTTCATTTGATCGGGGTTGTTATTTTCACCCTTAATCATAGGAGAATTATGAAATCACTGCATAAATATAAACAACTAGCGAACCCGGCGAACTTCGTCTCGCCCCAATTTAACGCCTTCATATAAACTTCAGAGTGATAATAAACCACAGATAGTTCAAATTTCAATGTGATATATATGAATGGAATCGAAATCAGAAGAGCGCTATGTGATAAACAATGTTTTTCGATTTGTTTTCCGGCGCAAAAACAAACAACGAAGACGGTTTGGCAACACTCGAACAGGCGTGACCGTGCGAAAAACAGGGTAATTCAAGATGAATTTGATTGTCGGATAGCTGGTCGCTTCATCCTGTCCACGCTGTCAACGGATTTGTACGAATGCAGTTCTCCAGCTATTTGACTTTGAATAATGAAATTCAAGCTATCGACGTCCTTATTCTTCGCTGGAGATTTTTATAATGCAATTCCGGGGAATTCCGTTCCTCCTTCGACGATGAGAACTCGCAAAAACTTTGCCTGGAACGAATCAATCCAGTCGAAACATCAACGGGAATTTGGCCATTGCCAAGCGTCAGCATCAGTTGTCTCCAGAATTCAGCAGCAGATGGGTCATTCTGCAATGCGACTCTCATGTTCGTGGTCAAATTGAACTTCTTGACATGCCGCCACAAAGACGACGATTTCAAGCATGCATTAAGTTCATCGGCAGCAGTTGATTTCGGGATGACGGGAGGCGTGACGAAAATTTCCTGAGAGCAATAGCATAGCCCCACCAAATCGTCTCGAATCACCTCGTAAATCCTTCATCGTTCGGTCAACGAACGTTTATGCGCCATCGTACATTCATCCCAAATGATGATTTTGCATTCTCGCATCAATTTCGCTGTCGCCGAATTCTTGGTCATTGTGCATGTTGGCTTGTCAACCGTGAGAAGATTCATCGGCAGCTTTAAAGCGGAATGTGCAATTCGACCGCCTTCCAACAATGTTATAGCAATGCCAGAGGATGCAACAGCCAACGCATTTTGAGATCTTGACCAAATTGTAGCCAGAATTAAAGAAAATGCCAAAATTTCGTCGAAACAAATTCAAATTTTTCGCGTTTTTCCGGAATTTTCCGACTAAGAATTTTATATTTTTCCATTCGAAAAGCCATTCCGGAACAATTGCACACCAAATTCCATACAAAAAATAAATTTTCGATTTTTCCTGAGGTTTTCCCAAAATTTTCTTTCGTACAAACCTTTTCCTGGCAATTACGAACAACTGAAAAAAAAATGTGAGTCAAATCGGCCCAGCCGTTCTCAATTTTCAATTTTTCGAATTTCCCGACTTTTCCGGAGGGTTTTCCCAAAATTTTCTTTCGTAAAAACCTTCTCCTGACAATTGCGAACAACTGAAAAAAAAAGTTGAACCTAATCGGCCCAGTTGTTCTCAAATTTCGATTTTTCCGTTTTCCTGACTTTTCCGGAGGGTTTTCCCAAAATTTTCTTTTAGAAGAACCTTCTCCTGGCAATTACGAACAACTGAAAAGAAATTTGAGCCAAATCGGTTCAGCCGTTTTCAATTGATGAATTACTATACATTGTTGCCACAATTTTTATATACTATCCCCCGTATTAATAAATACCGCATAGTGGCGAATTAGCTCTAAAACATCTTTTAAGTCGTAAATATTATTTATAAACATATCTTAGCTTTCACTGTCATGTTTTAAGGAGCGGATAACTTAATTCAACGAATTCGGCGTATAGAGAGCAGCGTTGCCCCCCTACTACAATTGTAACGTTTTCACTACATTTTTCGCCCTCAAAAAGTCACTACGAAAATTCGTAAAATATTCACAAAACACTACAATTTCAAAATTTCAGAAAATAAAAATCTAAAAGAAAAAAAAAATAAAACTAGCTATAATATCGAATATTGTGTTTGACCCTTAACCACTTGCGAAGCACTTTCCACAGGAATATTATAATGAAGATATTGTTCAATTTTGGGTAAATTTGAAAAGCGCCAAGAATTTCAAAGGAAAGCCAGCATTTACAAACTTATGTAATTACATGCTAACGTTATGTAGTTTGCCTCATAGTAGTGAAACTGCAGAACGATGCTTTTCAAACTTAAATAATTAAAGACGACTTACGAAATAATTTAGATATTTCTACTGTGGATGCAATAATGCAATCGAAGGAATTATTAAGGCATGTAAAAGGAGTTTTTGACCCACCCTCATCATTAATAACCTACGCTAATACTTTTTTCTACATTGGCCGGCATAAGTATTTTGATAAAACTAAAGTTAATTCTGCTCATAATTTGAACTTACTTCACGTAAATTTTGGCATCAATGGAAAGGTCATTTAAATTCCGTTGGAATGATACACAACTTTCCTTAACCCATTAAGTACCCATTGAAAATTTAGAACTTTTGTAAAAGTCTACTTTTTTTACTTTTTTCCTCGGTCAAACAAAAAAAATGTTTTGATGCAAAAAGTTTCTTTAAACAATTCTAATAGTGACAGCAAACATTTTTTTCAAAAATCTCTTCGCTAATATTTTTTATGATTTTTTGAATGGGATGATTTCAGAAAAATTTTGTATGAAAAGGAGGAAAAAGTGGCTAAAATAGTAATTTTTAACAATTTTCAAAAAATCATAAAAAATATTAGCCAAGAGATTTTTGAAAATTTTTTTGCAGTCACTATTAGAATTGTTTGGAGAAACCATTTGCATTAAAACATTTTTTTTGATACCGAGGAAAAAAGTCAAATAAGTAGACATTCACAAAAATTATAGATTCTAAAATTTTTAAATGGGTACTTAATGGGTTAAGGAATTATATTAACCGTGTTTTATTGGGCATCTATATCTCAGCAAAGTAAAGTAAAGTAGAATCTTCAATACGCAACTACAACAACTACACTCTACTTGACACTTCCGTAGTTGTTGTAATTGCGTGTTGAAGATTCTACTTTACTTTACTTTGCTAAGATAGATTTCCAGTAATACACGCCTATTGTTTTACTACACTTTAAATCCGCCACGCTACATTTTCAACCAGTTGGGGGGGCAACACTGATAGAGAGTGGTTAACTTGCACACACAGTTAACTTGCTATACACATATTTCAAATACACGTATACCAACAAAAAGTTCGATTGGACGCGAGAAATTTAAAAGCTGGAAGAGAATTTCAGAGAGAATCTAAAATTCGCAAACGAAAATGCTCTGAGCATGATAGTGTCAGCTGATGGAATATGACAGATTTACAACCATGTTTAGTACAGTTTGGACGCAGTGCTGCCGTGCGTTTAGTGATAAAGAGTGGATAGCTAATATGGATATAAGATGTATTTATGAATAATAAAAGTTATCAAACGAATAAGTCCACTAATCCACTATCCGTATGGTAGCTAAAAGATGTTTTAAAGAGCGGATAGGGCTTTTTTATTAATTCCGCTGTATATAGATTACCAAAACTCACATGAAAAACTTCTTTTTTTCTTAAATTTGCCTCCTAGTCGTTTAAGAATTTGTAATCGACAATAATCGGCGTTTTAGTAGTCGTTTTGTGTAACTAAAACGACAGTCAGAATGCGAAAAACTGTGTTGACGTTTGTAGAACTTGTGTTCCACACTACTTAAACGCCATATGTCGTTAAACGACATAAAATGCCTAGAAACACGCCACATCTAATACCGATTTCAAAAAACGCCGTTCAAGGAATAGAATACCAATACTAAAACGACACTAAAGCGACTCGACTCAAAAAACGCCAGCTGTCGTTTAATATAAACGCCACGTACAATAAGGGTGTTTGAAATACAGCTTTTATAATATTAGTTAACATAAAAAGAATCACCGGGTCTTGTTTTATTTACGGAATCGTAGAGTAAGTAGAGGAATTCGTTTGGAGAAGCCCCTTACCTGATCCTTGTATGTGTACGTATTTGTGTTCGGCTACTTAAAACTTGAAAACCATCGACTCGATTGTGCTCAAATTTACAGATAATCTTAAGTATTGGCCCAGGAGTGCACCTATGCAGATTGGTCAAAATTGGACAAAGGGACGTGGCACCTCCTAATCCTATACAAAAAACATCTTCTATAGGGTGAAACTCGATGTCGTTATAAGTTATAACTCGATAACCGCGCGCTGGACCGATTTTCATGATTTTTTTTGTTTTGTTCGTATTGCTCTTTTCAGGATTACACAGAAAGAAAATTCCAGAAAATCGATTTATTCTTATTTTACGCATTTCACGAAAGAACAATAAAATAAAAGGTCAAAGATCCTAGCATCTTTTAAATCAAATATGAGTGCTCTTCAGGTTGACAACCGATGAACGCACCCATAAGAATATATTTATCCAAAGACCGTAAAATGGGCCTAAGGGCTTACTCTTAGAGCGGATGATTGCAACGTTTAAAAAAGTCGAAAACTCTGAATAAACGCATAAATTGAATCTTCTTTGAAAAACAAAAAAAAAAAATTGAGGACAAAGCTATCAAGGATAGATAGTATCTTACCGAAAAAAAAGACACCGCATATACAAGGTGGGCCAATAGAGATCACTCTATTGGAAGATGCTCTTATTTTTGCAAATGGCCGCCAATGTCAAATCTGACATTAGTGGACTAGACAGATGTAGGATACAAGTGAACAAGCCATGGAGTGATACACTCCACAAGAACGTTGAATAATCGTGTCTATTTTTTTGCGTAACAATTCGTCTGTAGTGTTGGCGCAGCGCGAATTCCGTCGCCGATTCCCCGGCCGTCCGACACCGACTGCGCAAACACTGCGCCGTTTGGCCACCAATCTTGAAGAGTATGGGATCTCACGAGACGTTGCCAAGAGTGGCCGGCCTCGGAGCGCCCGTTGTGCCGAGAATATCGCCGCTGTTGCCGACGATGTCGAGCTGTCGCCGGAAACATCGACCAGATGCCGTGCCTCGCAATTAGCCATTAGCCAGTCGTCCCTAAGGCGAATTTTGGTCAAAGACTTGCGCATGTTCCCGTACAATGTCCTGTCCGTGCATCATCTACTGCCTGTCGACCGCCAAACGCGTGTAACCTTCGCTCAAGTTTCCGGGTCGCCTCATCTCTCGTTTTGGCGATTTGCACTGGCCCGCAAGATTTAACCGTTCCAAACTTTTTTTGTGGGGTTTTTTGAAGTCCCGTGTTTACGTGAACAATCCCGAGACCAAGGACAACATTCGACACGAGTGCAAGAATCTGTCGCCCGAAGTTCTTGCCGAAGTGATGAAAAATGTCATAAAACGAGCCCGTATGGCAATCAATTGTGACGGCGTCCATTTGGCCGATATCATCTTCTCGACTTGACCAATAAAATTCTAAAGGTTCAAATAAACATAATCAAAAAACAGAATCGAAGTTTTTCATTTAGAAAAAAAATGAGAGCCAAACAACATCGGATGACTTCTTTTGGCACACCTTGTACATAGAGCCATTAGATATCTATAGCCCAATAACATTGAATTAGATGCACCTAACGTTTTAATCGAAATATTTCTCGCCTCCTTGATTTCGTACAATAATCCGTTTCTCCTTCCACCCAAAATATAATATTTGATTAGCGGTGGCAGGACTTAACATGCGATGCAACCACGAAACACCACTACCCACTTGATAATTGTGCAGCTAATACATCCAAAACATAGTTATGCAATCAACAACATCGCTCAGTCGTGAGGACGATACACATAGGCAAATCTAATGCACTCTACGTAAACAGGATTATCCTTGTTAAGCTCTTGCAAATGATCTCCAAGAAGTTTTAATTACCAAAGCAGCAGCAATAAAGGTGGAACTCTCTGTCTGCAACGATGGGGACTGAAAGTGGTTGTCAGTGGAAATAGGATACTCACCACTAGCAAAGCGGCCTGATGATGATAGTAATTCTATGACGATGACATTAACGGCAAACAATGATGGCGCTGATGAGGATGTAACTAATAAATCTCACACTAATTTTGTAAGTTTGACGCAGCAATTTTGTGTTTATGACAGACAATGAATAGATACTCTCCTAATGGCGAAATAGAAGTGCATTGTTAAGGATTTATGAGGCTTTTGACAATCCAATAAAGATGCAATTCGCAGACACTCTCATTGGTTTTGTTTGCGGTTTAAAATTCAAAATCAATTTTAGCAGTATTTTGGTTCACAATTATGGTACACATGGACAACATCTGTACATTGTTTTATTTTGCCTGTCAAAATCACCCCTTGCATGTGGGCTGTGGGTTGTGTGTGGTCAGTGGTGAGGTTTTGGGGTATAGCAAGTTAGGGCAAGCCAGAATATGTAATGCACAACGTATCGATTTCCTGAATAATGCGGTAGTTTTAGCCTGTTGGCATGCAGGAGTCTAAATACAAGATGCTGGCAGAACGTTCTTAAATAATTAGAAAGTAATTACACTCTGTAGTGTTTTAATTGCGGTTAACTCATCTAAGCTATTGATTCAATTATGTTGGTATAAAATTGAATGCTAGGATCATATTACATTTTTGCACACTCTTAGATATAAATTCAATATGCGCTCATACGTACAGTAAAGTTTTTATCGTGTTCTAGGATTTCTATTTACAAACTGCCACCAATTAGGCACTTGCCAATTTTGGCGGTGGACTTGGTGTAATAGTTAAGCTATATTCAGATGGTTATCAGTTTTTACAATATTGTCAGGTCGACAAATGAAAAATATGCCCTAAATGTCTTAAAAAATCTGCGAGCTAACAATTTTTATCGGATAACGTTGTAAGAAAAGACACTGACAGATTATTGCCAACCACCATCTGATAATGACATTGTCAGGCATCTACCAATCGCCTAATTACGGTTTTGTACCATACCATTGTTCTGTATTCCAGACATTATAGGACTCATTTAATATGGTAAAGGCAGTAGTACACGGCACGTAGAAAGCCACATACGTATGTAGTTCTGACGTCAACGGATAGTGCCGCATATCGTACGCATACGTATGTGTGCCTTATGTTATTGTCACAAAGAGAGCTAGCATATGGCATGTAGCTATTGGGGCCATATGCTGACGCCAGTGCCTCACACGCGTGTGGCTTTCTACATGCCGTGCACTACGGCCTGTAGATGCAACAGGTCCTCATGGGCACCATAGGTCTAGCATCTCACAGTTCTTATTTTTAGGACGAATGGAAGAAACGCTGAAATAATTCTTAAAATCGGCCGAGATAAGGTGGCGCAAAGGTTACCCTATCGGAAGATGATTTAATTTTTGCAGTGAAGTAAACAGATACAAAATACACCTCAACAAGAAACAAATGGCTATAGGTAGATACGGGTACCTACTCCTAATAAGTTTCGACTTTTTTGCAATTTCGGATTCGACTTCTCGGTCGGTCGACACCAACTGGGCAAACATTACCAAACATTGACGAGGCAGCCGTTCTGCTGATAATATTGCAGCTGTGATGTCGCAGAGGACCCCGGAGTATTGACCAGGCGACGTGCACGTCAATCGTCGGTCTTTAAACATACTAACTTTGTCTTTGGTGAATAACTGTAAGATTGGAACTGGAAAGTATGTGGTTCCAACACCAAGCAATGGCGCATACTGCATGAGCCACAACCTAAACTCTGAGGGCTTAATTTCCGGATCGCCTAATCTCTCGTTTTGGCGATTTGCACTGGCCTTCAAGATTGATTGATTTAACCATTTGAGATTACTTTTTTCTAGGGTTTTTTGAAGTCGCACGAGTCTATGTCAACAAGCCTCAGACTTTTGATGCCCACAAAGAGAATATCAAGAATGCGAGGACCTATCGCCGGAAGTTCTGGCAAGAGTGATGCTTCGACCGATATTTCCTCAGACGTGTGCCCAGGCCCACGAATCATATTGTCTAGACATATTTTTCCCAATGACTGCATTATGTAGAGTGTTCATCAAACTTTTTTTGAATGCATTAGCTCGAAGGGGTTATGAGCTTCTTACTTTTTAATTTTTTTGTTGAGTGTTTATTATTTGAAATTTTATTTATGAGCTTTATGCTTTTTATGTATTTTTTATTGTTGAGTGGTTATTATTTGAAATTTTGTGGCGCACCTACCGGGTCCAATTGAGAATCTAAACCATCCTTAGTCCCACTCAAACACAAACACAAAATTTCATTCAAATCGGCCGTTTAGTAGGAGTTCGATTACAACACACGTACAGAAGAATCTTCTGTATATATATAAAAATGGATCCTGATTTGTGTTCGGATACGTATAACTTGAAAACCACCGACTCTATTGAGCTCAAATTTACAGATAAACGTAGGTATTGGCTCAGGGCCAGGAGTGCACTGAAGGAGATTGGTCAAAATTGGACAAAGGGGCGATGCACCTCCCGCTCTCATACAAAAAAAAACATTCAAAATCTTATATCTCGAAAACTGCCGAATCGATTAAGCTCAAATTTACAGATAATCTTAGGTATTGTTCCAGAAGTGCACCTGTGAAGATTCGTCGAAATTTGACAAAGGAACGTTGCACCGCCCATACAATAAACATATTCTATGAGGTGAAACTCGATGACGTTATAACTCGATAACCGCTGGCGGGCCGATTTTCATGATTCTTTTTTGTTTGGTTCGTATTGATGTATTTTAGGTTTACGCAGAAAGAAATTAGATTTATTCTCATTTTTCGCATTTTACGAAAGAACATTATTATCTATGATCTATAAGCAATACAATTTCTGTGCACGGGCAAAGCCGGGAGGGTATAGCTATATTATATAAAAACGTTGGTGCGTATGTAAATCCGCTAAACCACTGAAGCTATCCGCCTTAATGCCTCTTAAAAAAAATTATTGTTCAAAAATATCAAAATAAATCTTGAAATATTTAAAACAACTATTTTGGGCAGTACAACGATCCCGGGTCAGGTAGTTATATATAAAGATAGGGTCACCCCGGTGAATCCTTCTTGGCGTTACAAATGTAATGACAAAGTAAATATAGCTTCCTGTGGAGGGTATAAAAAATATCCAAAGAGCATAGGTATCAGGTGACAACTTTTGCGCCACCTTGTACATACAGCATATTTTGTATCACCATCTCGCGAATGGATGTCATTTGAAGTGGATTTAAAATACTGAGGTTCAAGTTCAAATTGCATTCGTATTTAGTAATGCCAACCTTCTTCCACAACTTCGGTAATAGCGAGTACCTACATTCCTTTACGGAATCAATAACGTTTCTCATAAACAACAGTCTTTTGTGACCCATGTTGGCTACGGCTACCTATTCGAAAGTGGATTTAATTTATCTAAACAATACCAAAATGTTAAATTAAAACTATAACATTTTCACTTAATTCGTACATCGCTGAAAATAGTAACAAACAGAATTTATGGCCTGATTTATGTTGCAATTGAAACTCCAAGTATGCACAGCATAATTTTTCTTCCGCATTCACTGTCTAAAGTACACTAGGTACATTGTCCAAATTAACATTTCGCCAAAAAATGAATATTTATACTTTCTATCACGTATTTAAATTGCATCAACCAAAATACGCTACAAATAGAGGAAGCACATTCACAACACACTGTCCGCACAAAATCAATACCACCGCCCCGCCTCCCGTACCGTACCGTACTCGTAGGTACAGGCTACAGCTTCATTATGTAAATGGTATTCGTGGAACAGGAAAGAAGAAAAATTATATCTAGATATGTACTAGTATGTTGGATACCGTGTTCGGCCACCGCCTTCAAAAATGACTTGCAAATGTAATTTGAAGTCAAAAACGGTTCCGCAGACACAAACTCTTCCTGCAGTAGCTAAATATGCAGAAATAAAGACAACATAGCGAACATGGAGAGATGATTTTTGGGGAAAAGATGTCGCCTTTGTCGGTGTCTTCTCTATCTCCGGTCGGTCGGTGTGGTGGGACCAAGACCAACTATAACTGATGCATAGAGTAAATGAAAAACTTTTACACTTCTTGCAAATTTCATTCGCACAGAATGTATTCATAGTTTAAATTTACATACTTATCTGGCATGGAGGACCAACTATCTGTGTATATTACCGCATACGAGAAGACGTCATAAACACGAGAGTTGAGATGTTCTATAGGGACTCGGAGAAGAAACAATTTCTTCTTCAAACACCCAGATACACGCTGCAGATACAAATCACTGTGTTGTACGATGGTTATAAATTTCGTAAAACTTTTTAGCCGACACCCACTCCCAGAATGATGACTACCTTACCTACTCGTATGCGGTATGACGTGTGCTAGGTTAATGAGCTGCCGGGGATGGGTGAAGTTGTGCACTTGCCTCGGTGATATTTCATTAAATTTTCAATTTTCAAGATTTATTGAAATTCTAAGGAGCAGTTTTGGGATTTAGTTTCCAAGAGGGGGGTTTATTTAAATTTTGATTTTTCGGAACATGGAGTGAGGTGATAAAACTCTGCTAAAGTATGTGTGTACAAGTTGTGTAATTGTATCGCACATGTTCCTTGAAAGTTGTTGATACTAGAGTCTTTCATTAGTAAGTCTCTTAGGAATCTATACGTTCAGTTGTATAAGCTGATTGGACTGGGTATTACCGACCCGCACAAGATAAACAAATGCACCACGTTCCATGCTCGGCGTCGATGGTAAACTTGCCTATGTAATTTATTCGTCAAATAAATACAAGCCTTTGGGCTTGGGTAGGTTAAACAGAGTATATGAGGTTTCTCCTATACCAGTAGGCACCAAAAGGGGGTCTTTGCGATTCACGCTCGTTGAGGGTTTGAAGGCTTTAAAGGCCGCATGTGACCGGATACACTATATTTCTGTAAAGCAGCGAATGGTCCGCGCAAGGCTTTTGAGATTGTAGTAGGTATTGTTTGTAAAACTTAGGTAAGACCGTATGTAAACGTTTTGTGGCTTTCCGTATCAATGCTATAGTGGCCACCAGGGAAACAATTAAATTCAAGGTTTCATTTGAGGCTGATAATTGTATTGGCATGCTCGTTGATATGAAGGGCAGTAAGGATGGAAAGCTACAATTTTTTACAACTTTTCCGAACATTTGAGACCTTTTTTCAAGAAAAATGCGCTAAATGTTAACTTTCTTTGTCCGAATAGACCAACGACTTCAAGTATTCTCACCGGAAATATGCCAATGCCGTCAAATCACACAACCTATAGAATGCCAGGCCCAAATTACATTTCTGAACCATATCATTAAACACTTCCTTCAATAACTCGATGTTTTCTCGGGTAGTATGGCATGTGGGACTGTAGTCCTATAAAACCAAAAGGTCTGAAAACCATGAGCAGGCACTATTGGAAAAAAATCTCTATACTGGTGATATATATTTAGATTTTTAACATGTTTGGAAAAATACGGCTTGTGACTAAGTCACCAAAACAGAAGAGGGCCTGGGGCCTGGCCTCATCACTGAACAAAACTTGACGATACAAAAGTAGTTGATCTAATCACTGAACTCATCTAATCACTGAACTCAATGATGTTTGTCTGATGCTGTGCCAATCAATACTGCATGCGAAAGGACGGACTTTCAGGCGCAATTTTTGGTGCAAGGTGCCTAAAACTTGTAAATATGGGTTTAGAACTTATTGGGCTGTATACAGCGACATGGACTATTTTTATAGCTGAATTGTATTGTTACTTTAGCAAATTTTTATTACATCAGATTTGCTAATGCGAATCGACTAAATGCAGCGTGATGTCACTGGCGCGTTCGTGGGCATTGAGACGGAAGCGGCGAAAATGGGTTTGGCGGTCAATGAGGGCAAGACAAAGTATATGCTGTCATCAAGAAAGGACACCCAACACCGACGTCTTGAACAGAACGTCATTATAGACAGATATAACTTTGAAGTGGTAAAGGACTTTGTCTACCTAGGCTCCGCTATGAACTCAGACAATGACATCAGCGCTGAGATTAAACGAAGAATAACTCTTGCCAATCGCTGTTTCTTTGGGCTAAGAAAGTAATTGAGTAGCAAAGCCCTCTCTCGAACAACTAAAGTGACCCTTTATAAGACCCTAATCATCCCTGTCCTACTTTATGGTGCAGAGGCATGGACTCTATCAAAAGTGGATGAGGCTACTCTTGGCTGCTTCGAGAGGAAAATTCTTCGAGTAATTTTCGGTCCCGTCTGCATAGACGGTGAATGGAGGAGGAGATACAACGACGAACTGTACGGGCTGTACAGCGACATCGACCTAGCCAGAAGAGTGAAGGTCCAACGACTGCGGTGGCTGGGTCATGTAGAGCGAATGGACGTGAATGCTCCGGCCCGGAAGATCTTCGAATCCACACCCGAGGGACGGCGCAGTAGAGGAAGACCGCGACTCAGGTGGCGCACGCAAGTGGAAGGGGACCTCAACCAACTTAGCGTGCGAAACTGGAGACAGCTGGCCAAAGATCGTGCTGGCTGGAGACGCTTGTTGGTTGAGGCCTAGGTCCACCCCGGACTGTAGCGCCACCTTAAGTAAGTAAGTAATCGACTAAAGGCAGTAGTACACAGCAGATAGAAAGCTTGCCCTAGTAGATATATTCATCTGAGCAGCCTCTACGGACATCGCTGTTAGCTATAGGAACCGCATTTATTTCGGAAATGCAGTACAACATGGTGTAATTACTGAAATTATGAAAAATGTTCTGATGTAGGTCAGCACCTGGGCCAAAATGTTTGGTATTGGTGTCAACGCAAGCAAAACCGAACTGATAATTTTCACCACCAAAATACCCTACTTTAAACTTCATCGCCTTAAAGGGCCTACCGATCTCTTTTTCGGCCAGTTCTAGGTATTTGGGAGTGATCTGGGACTGGGATCTTTGTCAAATGATGGGGCCAGCAACCAAAACTATGGGTCAATAGCTTGGAAATCGTATAACATAAATAAATTTAACAAAGTCCAACGAACGGTATGCATAAGCACCACAGGCGCTCTACACTCTGCAGTCAATACTATCTGATGCTCTCACAGTCCTTCTGCATATTTTATTTTTAGACCCTTACATTAGAAACATCACAGCACATATAGCGCAATCAGATAAACAGTGTCAGGGTGCTGGTCTACGAGACCATAGGTTAGATTAGGTTAGGTTAGGTGGCAATTATCCATTACATACGGAACAATTCACTTGGACCAGATAAGGTCCAAGGACGGTTATTTCCGCTAGTCTTGAAACCATTTCGAATTTTGGAGAAATTTCCGTATTTTGCTGATATCCGTTTCGGCAATATCAGCAAGCTCCCCAAAGAAGTAGGTACTCTACTTTGGCACTAACAACATCTACGATCATTCATATGTTACCATGAACATTGAGCTGGCCGTATTGGTGGAAGGAATGGACTTCTTGATCAGTTCATCAGTTTCGGCGTAACCGTAACCGACATCTAGTAGTCAAATTCCTACTAGTAAATCGACAGAACTCCTTTAATATGCGGTTAGTACTGATCCTTATCCAGATTCCAAAATGTATCGCACATAATAAATAACCAAATTCAAGTTAAGCTAAAACCAGTTGTACTAAACGAAATAAATGTTTGTATGCGTGCAACGCTGCCACAATTTTGCATAAGCATATTGTTGACAAAAAGTACACTCACACTTTGTCCTTATTCGCTCTGTCAAATCTACCACTTTGTCTTTCCACTCCAATTGGCTTTTGCCATTGCCTTTTCATGAAGTTTCGTAAACTTTTGCTGACCATAAACCTCAATTTAAAGTTTTTGTTTTTTTTTTTACTTATGCATTAAGAAACTACAACAGAGCCAAAGGCAAGGCATAAGAACGACCTGCTACCTGTAGCGAAAGGACGACGGAATTATGTTCGTTATAAAAAGTTTCAGACATTGCCAGAATGTTCTTTTGTCATAATGAAGGATAACATTTCTCTTTAAGGTTATTTTTTGTTCTTGCACGTTTTTTTTTGTGTTGACCAAAGCAAACAAAAAATTAACGTCTCACAGACTTCGCAAGAAGTCCAAATCAAAAGGCTAGAAGCACCTAGTAAGTGCCCTATTTGTAATTTAAATTAGGGTTTGACTTGACTACTCTCTACTTTAGTTGCTTGAGGGTGGATGTACAGTGTCTCCATCCCCATTTGTACAAATGGCAGAAATTTGCTGAGATAGCTAGTGTTGGTAAAAGTATAAAAATAATTGTGTAAAACTTTTCAAAAACTAATATTGTTGGACTTCTGGCAGAACTATACGCATATTTCCAAGTATCTAATTCAGAGCTTATCACTGGTGAATTTTTCCTTCGCAAATATTTTTAATATTTCTAAAAAAAATAGTTTGCATATGCTAGATGAAAAAAGATTTTATAATAAGGACTTCAATTTGCTTTTTGAATAATTGCAGTGTTATTATGAGCTCAGGGATATTTATTTTCAAAGTTTAAATTTGCTGTTGTCCTTTGGGGTTTATTTTCTAATGAACATTTTTTGCTGAATGTGCAATAGTGAGTCATCTGAAGAAGCCAGAAACATAATATTTATGTGTTGGCTAATAGGTTAATGTTTTCACAGAGGGATTGACGTAAATACACGTTTGATCCAAACAGCCCTATCAGTTTCTCATCTAAATGAGGGTCAAACTGCCTTAGGGGTGGAGAAGTCACTATAATGCATTAGTTTTCTAAAAATAAAATCAAGAGTAGTCTCAGACAACAATAATGCAAGTATCCTGCTGTCTAGATTTGAACGGCATTTTCCAGCTCTTGCCACCTTACTACCTTAGGGGCTTATTTGTTATTTCTTTGAAGACCTTAGAGTCTCGAACCGATATTTGCTGCATTAGCAAATTCGTTGCAAAGTCGAACTGGCTTCACTGAAACATCAACACGCAAGTAGGTACTTAATGAACCTACACCAATCATCACCCTCTTCGGTGTCAAGCAATAGGGTAGATTGCTTCGATCACCCGTTTCTGCTCGACAACATTCTCTCTCCCCTAACATACTAACTGTGAAAGGGAATTGGCGGAGGTATACTGTTTCGGTTAGCCTCCGTCTTTTCCCGAAGATAAATTGTCACCAAGCGAACCGTCTGAATCTACAGGCTGGTGGTTAGACTGTTTCCCTCCTCTTTTCACCGAAAACAAACCGCGACCTCTCTTTTCGGTACCAAGCAGTAGGATGGAGTGCTCCAATCAAGCAATTCTGCTCAGCTCTCTGTTCTGTGGACTGATTGTCAAAAAGACAATCAATCTATTGACTTTTGGTCAAGCAGCAAAAGGGACTGGTTCAACCACCTACTTCTTCCACGCACCAGTCTCCTGTCAGAGGCAATAGGCAGGTGAAATACTGTCCCTATTAGGACAGCCACCTTAAATAACCTAACCCTACCTTCCCTATAAAAGTTAAACGGCTGGTCAATAGGTATTGATGTAATTAAATGCCTTCTCACTTTAGCATCTAACTATCGACTACTACCTGCACCACCTCGTTGGTCAAGATCAAGAGTATTTGCTCACAAATATGTATACTTCCTGCCAGCGTTACCAGATTTAGCAGTTTCCTTCGATTTTAGATGATATTTTAGCATTTTTTTAAATATATCAGCAGTTTTTAAAAATGTCCATAAAACGTTTTGAAAAAGCTCTTTTAGTCATTATTTAGCACCATTTAATACATTAAATAAATAAATAAATAGGCGGCGCGACAGGCGGTAGACACCCAAGGCCTAGCTTCTCGCAACCATTTGTTTTGTGTGAGTTTCTATTTTTGGAACGAATGGAAGGGACCTACAATTTTATGCCGAGTCCGAACGGCTGAATTGAGAAGCTTTTTCAGGACAGTCATACTCTCGGATGTTTGTCAGACGTTCGCGAGAGGTGGCGCAGTAGAAAAAACGTTAAGATGTAATTTGTGTTTTTCCGGGGATCGAACCTGGGATCCCTCGCACAGTAGTCCAGCACACTAACCACTGCGCTACTGCGCCCATATAATACATTGGCTATATAAAAAATTGGTATGACTTTTTTGTAAACGTAAAATAATTCACTAGAATTTACATTATAAAGTAAATAAAATAATAGTTTAAAAAACTAACGAAATGCTTTTATAAGTATACTGCACTAAAAAGCAAAATAATACAAATTAACCAATCAATTTTTAAGACAACTCAACTCAACTCAGTTGAATTGTCTTACATAATAGGGGCATCTATCTCATACAAATAATATCAAACAGTTAGCAACAAGTCTAATGCTAAATTCACATGTGGCGTTTATAAGAACGTGCGTTGACAGATTATGTAGAAGCAACGAGTTCATATGGTTCAAGCCAAAATGCGACTTCAGACGTAAATATCGACTAACATAAAGATAGTAAGGTTCAACGCATCGCCCAAGCAGACCTACTTTCTATTTTTAGGCGTGCTTGACAGTGTTGATATTTCTTTTTTGATTTGACTTGCTCGACTTTGTTATGTTTGAAGTAATAGAATATGCCCTTCAATGTTGGAGTTCCTGTTCCATAGATTCAGTTGTGAGAAGCTATTCCTAGGGTGCTTATACGGACCTGCTGCAGCGACTTTTTATTTATTTGGTATCTTGCTTTAAATTCGTACTTCGAACTTCTCGAGAAAGTCGTAGAACGCTTCCTTTCCACGTCATCAGTGTCCACAGATCAGGGTGATATTTTTAAATTAAGCCCTGATGCTGATTGTGACCAGCCAAGGTGTTATAAGGAACTTCTCGCCAAAACATAATATTTCTTTTATGCACACATTTATAGCTTCTGATGACGGATACAGATATCCATAATCTCTATTTTTGTTAAATATAATAATTTGCATTCACATAGATAAGGTAGATACTACGTATTCGGCATTATGCATGTTGGAAACCTCTCGTGTACATACGCGTATACCCACCCGCAGGGCAAATTAACAAAACTCATTAATATCACATACGTAAGCTAAGTAGTTTTCATAAAGTTTATTTCTGCCCCGAAAGCATATAGCATGGCTCCACTATTTGTCGACTTGAAAATTGGAAATTCGAATCGGATACACACCTACAAAATGAAATCCCTCGCATTAGCTATTCATTATTCGCAATATTTCCTCGAGATATTATCCAGCAATTCACTTTAAGTCCAATTAATTAATACAAAATTCAACTCATCCTCCCACTGGCATAAAGGAATAGCACATTTTCCTCTACGGGTTAACAAATTCCGCCGATAAATCTTTAATTCAACTTTAGTCATCAGAGGATGAAATTGTTTGTCATCTCGCTTATCTAACGGTGATATTTTTCATCTGTCTTCAACAAAATCAATTATCAATTGTCGTCGCGAAACAAATCCGTTCTATCCATTCCCCATCTCGAACTATACTAATGGTGTATACTACGACTACCCCACTTTGGGCTTCATCAACGGTTTCGATGACTTGTTTCAATATTCACTCAGTAACCGAAATTAATATTTAAATGAGGACATTTCCGAAAGCCGTTACTCCTTTAATTAATCCTTTATTTTCTTATCACAAAGCCAAACAGGAGGATTCGACAGCGACGTGGACGAAATGTACCATTGCAAGGAGAGAGATAGGTGGTTTGCAGTTCAAATACCTACCTCCCGAAAAAAAAGTGTTTAAAAACGAAAATCTTCCCTCGGTTTGCGGCGTTAGGTTGTACATTCACAGTTAAAACTGAATGAAGCTATAAGAAGCCGAAAAAGACCTCCAACGAGCGGAAGCCGTCGAGGAAGT
This sequence comes from Cheilosia scutellata, assembly GCA_955612985.1. Classification (NCBI taxonomy): domain Eukaryota; kingdom Metazoa; phylum Arthropoda; class Insecta; order Diptera; family Syrphidae; genus Cheilosia; species Cheilosia scutellata. The sequence continues at coordinate 101,307,035 of OY015312.1, read as the reverse complement.
CTCTCCTACTCACTATTGGTGTAAACTTAATGTTGATAGTGGGTATTAAAGTTACTTAGAGTTGTGTAAGGATTACAAAGGATTAAAATTTTGTTAAATAGCTAACGTTGTCGAAACAAAGGGCTCTTTCAGACAATCCCTCTCTACGGCTCCTCTATACTAGTAATGCGATGACAAAAGGTATGGTCGAGTGGATGGTATTTAATTATGTTCACTAAAGAAGAAGAAGATCCTTTCTGTGTTGATTTTTTTTTTTTGTGTTTCTATCTTTTGTTTCCGTTACTTAGCATATTCCTATCGGTCTTGTTTTTCGTTGTTAGGGTCTCGCAGATGTACAAAATGTATCGATTAGCCCAATGTGAATATAGTGCTTTCAAGTTGTAAATATATCTAGATTGTTAAAGAGACTTATATTTCACGGCTCTGTTTATAATTCAAGGATCTAATTATAGGTTGCTGTCATTCATAAAAACACATTGGACAGCTAGCGCTCAGAAATTGTTTGACGTGAGTTTTACACGGTGACTGTAGGCGTTAGATTGTGGGGTGAGCTTCAGCTTCTCCGAACTAGGTTAGGTAGGAGTGGCGGGTCATCTGAATTGAAGCTGGATTGATGGTCGCCTTCAGAGTACCCGTTCAATGCACACTGCATCTTCATGTGAGTGAAGTTCCATTGAAACAGGAATCAAAATATCTAGGGGTCATTTTCACAAGTACCTAGTGATGGAATTCGCAATATGCTGAGTTACCCATTCAAATTGGTCTAAGTTTTGAGACAGATCAGTCTATTATCGAGTATACCGCCAAAACCAAGACATCGGTCTTGAATTTGACGTTTGTTCCAAATTTTACCCTATGATCTGGGTACTAATTGAAAGATAAGACTGCGGCGAATACAAGCTACCCAATGAGATTACTTCGTTGTAGTAACGAACAATGTGCTTACAGCTTACTTATCCCCAAAAGTTGTTTAAATGACAAAAGTATTGTCATGTATTGTACGTCAACTGCTATATAAAATAAAACGAATAACTCTTACGGGATTGGATTTAAAAACACTGTCCCACATTTAAAACCACAAAAGGGCCATAAAAATGGTCCACCAAATTGATGGCATGCCGAAGATAAATAAAACAACAATTGCAGGGTTGCCGTGAATTGCACAACGGTCCTTTAATTCAACACCGACCACACAAGAAAATTTATCGAATGTCAATCAATTTAACAAAAGCAATAAATCTCTACAAAGAGGTGGAAACCTTGTGAGGATCAGAAAACATTACCAGCTGGACAAAAGGTATTGGGTAGATTGGTAGGTACGTAAATATAGGGTAGGCATCTCGTAGGTACCTGCAAAGGGTTGGAAATTGTCCCAGTACGACAGTTATGTGGAAATACAAAAAAAAAAGATTACGGCAGCCAAATAACATTTTAAGGACTTTAATTCGGCGCTTAAATTAGCATTTATCCAATGTAAATCTTGGGAGTAAAAAATACATTTTCCATTTTTTCCAATTTCCAAACCAAGGTTGGGTGTTGTATAAATGGGGCAAAATGTGATTGCTACCTTGAAATGTTATATACGAAGAACACACGGCGAATGAATTCACTAGAGTGGAACAACAGTTTCGCCAACATTCTAGATACATTACTTGAGCTACACTACAGTGGCATATTTTTAGCACAGGTCAGTGAGGAGTTTTCAAGACTATTCAGGGTGTTGATAAAGAGATTGTGGCGGATGGAACCTTTATGGGGTGCGTGAACTTAGCACCCCAAAGTTTGAAAAGTATATATTTTTTTAGAGTTCTGGATAGCTGGACAAGAGTTCTAGAGTTCCTGATAAAAATTTTGAAAAGTTCTGTTCATTTGGTTTTTATTTTTATTTTTTTTAATGTGGGGTGCTAAGTTCACGATGCACCCCATTTACAAAAATTTTGAATTTTTCTTTTTTTTTTTGTATAGAATTAACATAGTTCTGGAGTTCCTGATAGTTAAAAAAAAAAAAAACAAATTATAGCAAACAAAATTTTTTTTCCAAAATAAGCCAGCACCCCATTTTGATAAAAGTAGATACATTTTTTTTTACAAAATTATTGCACTACACCAAAAGTTCTGGAGTTCCCTAAACAAGAATTTTTTTTTTAACAAAAACAAAAAAGTTATAGAACAGTGAACATTTTCAAAAATTGCGAAAAAAATGTTCGGAGTGCCGAAGAGTTCTGATTAGAGTACTGGAAAGTGCTCAAGAAACTCAACAAAAAACCCTTATTAAATAATCTTCTAAACCCAAACACAAAAAAGTTAGAGCCGATTGAAAAATTGGAAAATTTGTTTTTTCGGAGTTCCGAAGAGTTCTGATTAGAGTTCTGGAAAGTACTTTTGAAACTCAACAAAAAATCCTTATAAAATAATCTTCTAAACTCAAACACAAAAAAGTTAGACAACATTAAAAATTTCAAAATGTACTTCCAGTGAGTTCTCATGAGTTCTGGTTGCAGTTCCGTAAAGGGCTTCAAAAACTCTACAATACTCTCATATAACAAAATCGTCTAAATCAAAATCCAAAAAAGTTAGAAGAAAAAGTGGCATTTAAATGCTTTAAAACCACAGTTCGCATTACAACTCTTTTGTGTTTTAGGAAAACTTAAGCTAGTATTAGACGATATGTTGAATCAGCATACGTATGCTGAAAATTGAGTCCGAATCGCAAATATCGTGTAATAGCAAAATTTCTGACATCATTTGTATGCTGAAAGGTGTTTGTTGACAAATTTGTTTGCTAGTCAGCATATGTATGTTGACGAACTAAACATATCGTGTAGGTAATACCCCTTTTGGGACCGTATGCTAACATTCGGACAAATTTTCGGTGTATGATGACTCGTATGATATATGATGACGAGCTAAAGTAGGCTCATCAGCATACACCACATTTTTCAGCATACGGTTTTGTTATTTTTGAAGTTTCGATAAATTTTGAACGCGCCGGACATGTTTTTTGTGTTTTGCCTTGATTTTTGCTTTTAAAAGAAAAATGGCAGAGTTGTTCTGTTCGCAGCTTATAGGCTGGTTTTGTTGTGCATTTTTTAGCCATCCAGGGTTACAAGTCAATTTTGAATGACTTGGGTGTGCCGGAAATGGAGCAGCCATCAACATCTGGACGCAAACGCAAGCGCAAGCCGGCTAAGGATAATATTAAGTCGCTTTATATTATGCCATATCATTTTCTTCAATAAAAAAATATTAATAAAAAAATGCATTCGTTTCTTTTTCCTTCTTTCTGACGTCGTGGTCATTTTTAATATGGTACATACAAATACAAGAGAAAGCAAGTAAAAGTATTATCATCGGCCTGGCCAATGCTTAAATACCCTCCACTGCATACAAGTCATGCAAAATGTGAGGCATTTGAGTATGTACACAACACCACGGTTCTAATTTTGGTTTTGTATGGGAGGTACCATAACTACTCTACCGATATACCCCAACCTGACGACCGACCGACGGTAAAAACAAGTCCTCTCAAAAAATTGCATTCGCCTAGGTCGATTCGTTTGGACGTCGTGTTTTCAACAGACAGACACACGGACATGGCTAAATCGATTCAGAATTTGATCCTGATTCAGAATACACGGTGTCTATTTTCATCGTATTTCCCGTTATAGCCCATCAAAGTAGGTGACCTCTAATTTGGAGGTGTTACCACTTTAAAAGCTATAACTTGTAAACTATTATATAGATAGGCAATTAAGTAGCGCATAAAAGTCTAAAGCACTTCGGTTACATCTGGGCAGCTACAAAAAAGTTATGGCTCCTTAAACTCAAAATTTTGAAAATTAGTTGTTACATTTTTTTACTTAAAATGCCTTTTTCTCAAAATGTTGACCTTATAAATTTTCATTTTTTTATGAAATTTTTATCCTTGAGAAATTTCCTAAAAATTATGTTAAGCAACTTTTTTACATACGATCAACAGAAGTAATAGTAAAAGCCATTTTTTGTCAGACAAAAATGGTCAAAGAACACTAGATCTGACTTAAAAACGATGGATTTTTCCTTCTGTGGTACTTGCTATCAAAGAAAAAGTATATTTTAGAGAAAAATCTACCATTTATGACCATTTTTGTCTGACAAAAAATGGCTTTTACACACATGGCCAATATAGCAGCGACGGCTGATGATGATTAAAATAAATACTCTGTATTGAACACGTACCTACATTTCACCAGAATCGTAGAAAATCGATAAATACAACGGGCCCGTAGCTTAAATCCCGCCTGTTAATTTATCAGCATATAATCATACGAGTCTTCAAACTTTTCAGCATACCGAATTCAACATATCGTGTAATATGGCATCATACGTCCTAAAAAAATATGATAACAAACCGTATGCTAGCATATGCTGACAACAAAAAATTTGACGCTTTCTGAGTAATTCAACATATCGTGTAATGGGGCATCATACGCCAGACGAAAATATGCGTATATGCTTAATTGTTAGCAAATGATAGTCAGCATACGTATGATGATTCAACATATCGTCTAATACTAGCTTTAGAAAAAAAAAAAAAAACGATTACACCGATCGAATTTTTCTGCTTCGAATAATCACAAAATAATTCTCTATGCATAAGGCTATCGTACTACTAATCAAATAATTTGTCGCTCTTCTCTAAAATTATCAAAAAGTGAAGAGTTTATAACGAGATACTGCATAAAGCTTATAAAAACCCAAACATTGCAAAAGCAGTGTGTCAAGTTATCATAAACAATAGCAATACCGAATTGCATTATTCTTTAGCGAAATCACTGCAAAGAAAAAATATTTATTTTTGCAATGTTTGGGTTTTTAGAAGCTTTATGCAGTATCTCGTTACATTAAAAAAAATAAAAAAAAAAATACTAAATGAACAGAACTTTCCAAAATTGTTATCAGGAACTCTAGAACTCTTGTCCAGCTATCCAGAACTCTAAAAAAATATATACTTTTCAAACTTTGGGGTGCTAAATTCACGCACCCCCCTTTATGGGCCAATGGCACTCTCATATCCCCAAAGTGTCTACTGTCCTAGGGTCAAGCAAGGGTCTAACCCTCCAGGCTACGGGTTGGGTGTTTTGATTATAATGCCGACTGTTAACGATAACGAATTTTCAAAATATAAAAATGAAATCGGGAACGATATTCCGATTGGTGTAGTGTCATACTCGGCAGACTAAGGAAAAAAATAAGCAGCAAGGCTAAATTCCTCAACATTAGTCTGATATGCGCTCACGCCTTAGAGAGGAAAAGGGTAATGCTGCCAAAGATTGATGTCAGATTCAAAATGTAAGAACAATGTCCTTAGGTAGGTATAACGAAGTAATGGTCCTCGATGATTTTTTTGCCTGAATATCCAATGAAGACTTCTTTGGTAGAACCATCGAAAAGCAAGCCTACATGACACCACGTCTGGATACGGACTTTAGGTTAATTGATGTTTCCAACGTAAATAAGCGGACCATTACCTTGTTATTGCCAAGGTAAGAACACAGATATGTATCTCAAAGACCACAACAACGGAGAAATACTGTGAGATGATTACGCGTTGAAAGCTTGCAATCAGAACAAACCGTCGATCAGATATCCTTTAACCTATTGAGAAACTTGTATAAGCTGTACGAGCAAAAGAGAAGGGAAGAACATCGACTTCGTATTAGAAAATAGAGGTAGCACTTCTTTCCATGAATTTCGTTGGCAAAGCTTACCAAAAGTGAAAAAAATTATCCAACGCAACATGTCCCGAACCTGTACACATGAGTAAGGCAAAGTTGTAGTAGAGTCATATTTCTGAGGATATTTTTGGAAAAACAACTTCTAACAGATAGTTAAACAAGACCGCTCGGCCAAGCAGCTTGTCAGCCAAACTATTTAGAGCAGGATGAGACAATACAAGCTCATCTACATGACTGATGAATGGAACCTCAGCATCGTTCGCCCGCTCTACAAAAAAGGAAACCCTCCTTACTACGCCAACTATGTATAATTGTATATACTATGTACGTATATTCCATAATGGCGTACTATATGAACGACTGAAACCATTATATCAACGAACTGATTTGCGCTACCAGTGCGGTTGTAGGCCCGGTAAGTCCACAGTTGCCCACATATCCGCACTACAGGTGATTTTGGAGACAACCGAAAAAAGACGGATCAATAATGACCTTCCACATGCTGGTACAATTAGGATTTGTACACTAAGGGAAAAATCGCAAGCTAAAGTTATTCTTACGTGCTAAATCTTAATATGACACCCATAATTCTTGATGTAAAAACATATTTCAAGAAACAAATTTTAATTCTTCATTTAGGAACAAAAAACTTGATTTGAGATTGCATATTCAGCATTATTAAAAAAAAATAAATAAATAAATAGGCGGCGCAACAGGCGGTAGACACCCAAGGCCTAGCTTCTCGCAACCATTCGTTTTGTGAGTTTCTATTTTTGGAACGAATGGAAGGGACCTACAATTTTATGCCGAGTCCGAACGGCTGAATTGAGAAGCTTTTTCAGGACAGTCATACTCTCGGATGTTTGTCAGACGTTCGCGAGAGGTGGCGCAGTAGAAAAAACCTTAAGATGTAATTTTAATCAGCATATTAGTGTATTTAAATTTAAATGTAATACATATTATGTTCTTAAATTAAATTCCCTAAAATCAAAATCTTGAGTTAGTTTTTTGTTCTTGAAATAAGCCGAGACAACCTTAAAATTTTACATTTAAACACAAATTAAGAACAAAGCAATCTTAATTCAAGAATATTCATGATTGAGACAATCCGCAACAATACTTAAAGTGCATGCATGCACATTAAAATAATATGTATAAATATATCTATCTACTATTTGCTCATTTGGTTTCGAAGTCGCGTTGTGGCTGGACAAAGGGGCGTGGTACCTCCCATACAAAAAAAAAAACATTCAAAATCTTATATCTCGAAAATCACTGAATCGATTGAGCTCAAACTTAAAATTATTGTCCCAGGGGTGCACCTATGAAGGTTGGTCAAAATTGGACACAGGGGCGTGGCACCATACCCATATAAAAAACATCTTCTTTGGGGTGAAACTCGATGACGGTATAACTCGATAACCGCTGGGCCGATTCTCTTGATTCTTTTTTGTTTTGTTCGTATTGCTGTATTTAAGGTTTACAGTCCGTTGAAATTGGTGAACTAAAAACACTGGTCAACAAAATTTTGTAACAAAAAAAGTGCTTACTAATTTTGAATTACCCGCCTACAATCAGCTTACCGCCATATTTATTTTTTTTTCCATCAGGTCTCGTTTTCATGTTACAGCTACTTCCCACAAAACTGAAAAATGCAGTTTTTGCTTCATTGTCGAGCATTCTAAAGTTTTGTTTCATTTGAAGAGCGTATTGTTTTTATGTTTTCTGTGTTAAGTGATTCTCAAATAATGTCAAGAAAGTGTCAAAATGATCCCGACAAGTTTTGCTACATTTGTGGCGACATTACTTTTAAAACTCAGCGAAGGAATTTGACACCATTAGTAACTAAGCTATATAAAGAGTATTTTGGCTTTTCCATCGGACAACAAGACAAAGCATGGGTTCCACACATCTGTTGTGTTACATGTGTTGGTCTTCTTACTGGATGGGCGAGAAGATCTCGATCTATGCCTTTTGCAATACCTATGATTTGGAGTGAACCAACGAACCACCTATCAGATTGTTATTTTTGTCTGACTAATACAAAAGGAATTACAATTAAAAGAAAAAGTAAAATGAAGTATCCTGACCTGCCATCTGCTAGAAGACCGACCCTTCATAGTGAAGAACTGCCTGTGCCAGAACCACCTGAAAGTCCCGATCTGGCCGCTACACCAGAAACAACCGAAAGCGAGACATTAGATCCAGACTTTGAGCAAGGCTCCTCATCTAATGAGCCACACCTACTATCTCAAGGAGATCTCAATGATTTGGTACGTGACTTAAATTTGTCCAAACAACAGGCAGAACTTTTGGGCTCTCGATTAAAGGGATGGAATTTATTGCAACCAAAAACAAAAGTATGTTACTTTCGTAATCGAGATGAAGAGCTGAACATTTTTTTTTCACAAGCTGATGAGCTGGTATTTTGTAATAATGTCCATGGCGTAATGACTGTCTTGGGTATAGAATATAAGGCAGAAGAGTGGCGTTTGTTTATCGATGGTTCAAAAGTAAGTTTGAAGGCTGTTCTTTTACATATTGGCAACAAACTTCCCTCTATACCAATAGGTGAGGCTTCGAATATGAAAGAGTCTTATGAAACTATTAAATTTATCTTGGAAAAAATTCAATACAACGAACATCACTGGAAAGTTTGTGGAGATCTGAAGGTGATTGCCCTAATTTTAGGATTACAACTTGGGTATACAAAATACTGTTGTTTTCTTTGTGAGTGGGATAGTAGAGACCGACAAAATCATTATGTTAAGAAAGACTGGCCCAAAAGGCAATCTCTTATTCCAGGACAAAAAAATATTAAAAATCCTCCATTGGTGCAGCCTGATAACATATTTTTACCACCTTTACACATAAAACTTGGGCTCATGAAAAACTTCGTGAAGGCTATGGATAGAAGTGGTGACGGCTTTTTATATTTGAAAGAAAAATTTCCAAAGCTGAGTGAGGCAAAAATTAAAGAGGGCATATTTGTTGGCCCTCAAATTAGGCAATTGATGAAAGATGAAATTTTTAAAGAAAAGCTTAGTGATATAGAAAAATCAGCTTGGGAATCTTTCATGAAAATAACTTCAAATTTTCTAGGAAATCACCGGTCAAGTGACTATGAAAATATTGTCGCGGAGCTGTTATCTACTTATAAGGCTTTGGGTTCCAATATGTCGTTGAAAATACATTTTCTTCATTCACATTTAGACTTCTTTCCTGAAAATTTGGGCGCCGTTAGCAATGAACACGGTGAAAGATTCCACCAAGACATTTATACCATAGAAAAACGGTACCAGGGCAAGTGGAGTCCACGTATGCTAGCGGATTACTGTTGGACATTAAAACGAGATGTCCCTGAAGCAAAATATAGAAGAAAATCATAAAGCTACAGTTATAATTATGTTACAATTTAAGGAAATAACTTCGTTTCGGTGCTTAAAACTGGACATTTCTAAAATTCAATAAAATCTAAATTACAAAAAAACTATTCGTATTGGAATCATTCTAATTTTATTTCTATTATCCTTATAACTGTCCTAAACATAACCAGACAACAGTTTTCATGTTACATGAAAAAAGTGTTTTTTTGTTGACCAGTGAAATTAGTTTCAAAATAAAAAAACATCTAATTTCTTAAGTCCAATAATTTATATAGGAATTTGTGTATACAAATACAATATAAATAGTTTATAAGTTAAATAAGTTTGAAATAAATGGTATATTGAATCAGAAATCGTTTCTTTTATTGTTGACTGAACATGGCTTTCTTTGTTCTTTTAATAAAGTAGTTCCTTTTTAATTTCCATTAAGACTGAAAGTAAAGAAAATTAAAACCACAGATAATTAGAAATGAGCTGAAAATAAGATATTTTTTTTCTTGGAATAAGATTTTCCGAGTTTACCATACTTTCGTCAACGAATATGTTTAAAATATCACGGATATTCTTAATTTTAGCTCGTTTTTGTTCTGAGTGACTTGCTTACGCGAGAACAACAAGTTTAGTCGTAAACGAGGGCAAGCGCAAGACCAAAAATATGCAGTCAAAAAAGAAGGGACATACAATATCGACGAATCGGACGTAACGTCATAAATAGACAGCTATAACTTTGAGCCAATAAGAGACATCACATCGGCCCTTCTATAAGCTCTGAAAATGTGATCACCTCAGAAATCAAGCGAAGAATTACGCTTGCCAATCGCTGTTTCTTTGGCCTAAAAAGGCAATTGGGTAGTGAAGGGCTTGCCTAAAATACTCTATATCAGACCCTCATCATCACAGTCCTGCTATATGGTGAAGAAGCATGGACCTTATTCATGGCGGAAAAAGATATTCTTGGTCGAATTCAGAAAATTGGCCCTATTTGCGTAGACGGGATTTGAAGGAAACTTAATAGCAAACCTTACAACCTTGAAAGCGAAATCGATCTGATGGGCAGAATATTTAGAGCGAATGGACACTATAGCACACCGGTCCGGTCGTTGACTCCAACCTAGAGGGACAATGCAGTAAAAGAAGACCACGCCTTAGGTGGCAAGCACACTTGGAAGAGGCCCTCAATTAACTTTGAATGCGCCGTGGAGGCAACTAGCCAAAGATCGAGTAAGTAAGTATGAGTAAACTCATTGTGACAGGACTGTAAAGAGGTGCCGAATTGCGATTCTAGTCGATCAACGACTCGGGCACAGTGGTTAATATGGACTACTGTGCTGTGCTATCCCAGGTTCGATCTTAATTTTTTTTCCACTGAGGTGGCATCGTGAAGGTTTGATAAACATCCAAGTGAGCTATGTCCTGAAAAAGCCTCTCAATTCAGCCGTTCGGACTCGGTATAAAATTGCAGGCCCCTTCCATTCTTCCCAAAAATAAAAACTCACAGAAACGAACGGTTGTGTGAAGCTAGGCCTAGGGTACCTTGGTTGGTTGGTTGGTTGGTTGAAAGTGGCTGTCAGCTAAAAACGCCAACACACTTAGACCAGTATAGGTCCATTGTGATGCCACGAAGAAGGATCTAAGATCTCCCTACTAGTTGAACCATTTTGAGCTCTTTATAAAGCGTAAGAGGCTTCTGATGTCTATGCTTGTCAGATCGCCCAAGTCGTTGTAATGGAAGGCTCCTAAGTGAAGCTTCCTTCTGCGGGAGAGAGCTGGGCAGGAACAAAGAAGGTGAGGGATAGTTTCCTCCTCTTCCTCGTCCATGCAGCTTCTACAAAAGTCGTTTGCAAAAAGGCCCAGCCTTGCGGCATGTTTGCCTATCAGGCAGTGTCCAGTAATGACACCTATTGTAGGGCCGATATGCAATCTGTTGAGAGAGATCAATTTCTTAGAGCGTTTCAAATCCAGCTTAGGCCAAATTTGTTTTGTCGCTAGACAAGTGGTTAAACTCGTCCACCTAAGATTTATACTCTCGATAGCATTCAGCTTCAATTTTTGTTTGCGAGTAGCGATTGGTATCCTTAGCGTGCCTTTATCCGGCAGAATGGGTTGAGTTGTTCCTATTCTAGCGAGTTCATCGGCCTTACAATTCCCTGGAATGTCTCTATGCCCCGGCACCCAAATTAGGTGAATGTTGAACTGTTCGGCCATCTCCGTAAGAGACGATCGGCAGTCGAGGGCTACTAGAGAGGTTATAGAGATCGAATCCAAGGATTTGATGGCTGCTTGGCTGTCCGAAAATATGTAGATATCCTTAACGGATATGACGTTTTTCTTGAGCCAGGATAAGACTTCTTTAATCGCCATAATTTCCGCCTGGAACACGCTACAGTAATTTGGTAGACGGAAGGAGAGCTTAAGAGCTTAGGGTACCTTACGATCTACAAGATTGCGCTCAGATTAAGTTTTGATAAAAAAAATAAGCAAACGTTGCAAAGCTGAAATGAATCCGATCTAAAACACAAGATCTCTTATTTAAAATTATGTTTAATGATGTTCGTGTCTAGTCCAACTTCCAGGACTTTTTACAGAATGCAGCAAAGTCAAAAGCCCCCTCTTTAAATTTAAATTTCTAGCATAATTTGTTTTCGTTAAAGACTCACCCATTGCACCCGAAGGATGGACACAACGCAACTCCATTATCTAGAAAGGAAAGTTGCATTTTTCACAATAACGTTCAGCACACTCCGTCCACGACTACCGTTTTCGTCACAACAATAAACACTAATGCAGTACAGGAAACTTTCACAGCTAAACTGTTACTGGGCCAAGAAAAAAAATCAGCTCGCATAGCACACCGGCTGAATTTAATGGATACTATCTGTAGAAAGTAGCACAACCACAGCTAATCACCCTCAAACTCATCGCTGTATTAGAGTCTGTTTTCTTTTATACAGACTTTTACAGAACCGCGATGACTCGTAACATTGCCGAATAAATGCCAAAAATGCCAAAGTGGGACTGTGAAAATATTCAGCACATAACAAAATAGGACGAACAAAGAAAATTCAGACGGACTCTCGTTAACGCTATTACACAGGAGTACTTTTCCAACTGCAATTATATGGTTTTGGCATCAGATGTCATTAATGTTGCCAACAACAAAAAAAGAAAGAAAAAAAAAAAGAGTATTATTATCATATAGTCGAGATTCCAAATATTTGAAGTTGAAAAGGATATTGCGGTCGCGATGTGTGTAACCACTTGGACACATATGCGTCCCATATCGAAGTTATCTCATAACGAACACACAGTCTGCTAATACAGGTCAAAACCTTCAACTATCGAAAAATCTCGAAACCCACCCTCTTACAGTAAAGACGAAGGATACGAGTAAGTTAAAGGACATCCATTGGTGCGGACGTTTGATGCTTCAAATTGCGGTATGTGACTGCTTGGGATTTTGAATGTCCAGTTAAATATTGAAGAAAGTGAGAGCAGCTGTGTAGAAATGCCATTTCATGCAGCACATGTCCTTCTCGGCTCCATATTCACCAGCATGAGAATCCTTTGGCACAAATGAAGGACATTTGGTCAATCACGGACACACACACATCTCGGATAGTGGTCATATACGTTCGTCGCTCTCTAACCCCATCCTCAGTAGGTAGCTACCCATGTTTCTAATATGTGGCAATAGTGCATAAGAAAATCAAATAAAATTAAATAAATTGAAAAATTGTAGAGCGAGGGGGGGGGGGAGGACGAACCAAAAAGCTACATCCTGTTATAGTTTTCACATTGCACACACTTTTGTGCAGGTCCATTTCTATACAATGAGACAGGGACCACAGTTACAGCAACACAACGTCAGAGTAAGTGAAGTGAGTGTAAAACGATTTCTGGATAATCCTTATGGGAGTCGGACATTAGGGACCAATATTGCATTTCTCATGTCCTTATTGCATTCGCAAAATAATGAGAATTGGCAAAAGTTTGTATGGATTTGGCTGCATACAGTGCCGCTCAGTGTGTGTGTGTGTTTTTTTTTTCTGGTGTATGCACATGGATATGTGCCGATGCCGAGGCGTTTATGACTTTGCGAAGAGGTATGCCATCCCATCAACCCCCATCTCTCTGGATGGAGTCCAGAAATGGAGCTTTGTGCAATTAAAAAATAAGTAATAATGGGAAAAACTTAAAACACAAATGTGCAATAATAATTGTAAAGTTTTATGAAACTCGATTTTGGTCTGGGAAATTATCGTCCTGCGAGAACTACCCAGCAGCTATACACACATACGCATATGTGCAAAACCAGAACACCATCCGCATCCCAACAGTTTGAGCTTAAGGACTCTGCACAGCAGGAAGTTATTAGATAAAATGGCCAGAGGAGGAAAATTTATTGCACGGAATAATTTGAGAGTTATTATAGCTATAATAACATTAATTGCATTATTGCCACATTTGCGCCGGTCATGCAGTGTAAGGGTACGAGTACAACGCACTAACGAAAGACAACGAAAGCATAATTCTACCCTCAACAATGTTTGGTGTTGGTTTGCTTTGAAATATTCCAAGTGGTAGACTAAAACGATGCGCTGGTGAGTCAGACAGGAGTTAACCATTATCAATTTAAACAAGCAGTTTAATTTATTAAATTTATCATACGAAAATATAGCCTTGGGATTGTGCAGAAAGCCTATAAATAGCATCGGATACGACGCTATGGCCACCGACCGTAATGAAATCACTAAAAAACCGAATAGGTATGTTCAACAAGTCTGCACAAATTGTAATGCAAAAAGAAACTCTTAAATGGCTCCAATTGACAGAACCAACACTGAGATGCAGGTTAAGGTTCTGTTCTCTTAAAATGGCCCATTTATGTGTTCATTCGAAATGAAACTCAAAAAATCTATGCTATACAAATTCTGAAGAAAGAAGAGGGTTTTTAAAACATCCTCTCAGCCTCATTGAGAAAAAAATTCTTCAACATTTTATCTATTATCTGAGACCTGGGATCCTCCTATACGGCCCTAAATTTCGTACTGTCACTGAGATCCTGTCATTTCTAACCTTAGCATGGTGTATACGATGTACCATGTTCCGTTGTTTTCATTCGGAAAAAAAATATGTCCTTAAAATATCCGTTATAAAATGTTGTTCAATAAGGACGGGCCGATGTTGAAATGGAATAAAACCAGCTGTGGTATTAACGATTTCTTTTTTTTTAAAGGCCAATGTATGGTAGCACGGACCTGAGTATGGTCCAATTTTTAATGACTCTGCCGCACAGCTGAATTTAAGCGGTGGCATTTTTTACGTTGGATTTTAGGGCATCGGTTGATTGCGGCTTATTGGCAAAGATCTGCGACTTGAGGAATTCCCACAAGAAAAAGTCTAGCAGGGTCAAATCGCACGATGTTGGTGGCCAATTTATGTCATGGTGTGAGACATCAATAGCTTCAAATCGCTTATGCAGATTGTCTATCGTAGCGTTTGCTGGGTGGGACATTTATCTCCATTCTAGTCTACTTCCATATCGTTCGATTTGGGTCAAAAAGAGATCAGTAAGCTAAGCATCGTTCTGTAGAGCTCGCCGTTGATAGTGATGGCCTCACTAACGTCATTTTCAAAAAAACTATTGGCCAATGACGCCGCCGCCGCCGGCCGGCCCAAAATCAGTAACTTTTTGTGGATGCATGACCACCTGGCGAACCTGGTGTGGGTTGGCGTCCCCCATATATGGCAACTTTGCTATTCATTCAAAAATGTGCCTCGTCGCTAAAGATGATTTTTCGGCCAAAATCGAGGTCCTCTTCCAAACTTTCTAAAGCCCAGTCAGTGAATAAACAGTATTGCCTATGGTAATTAACTATATCAGTTCCTGGGTCAGTTAGATCTTTTACTGGTTAGTAGGCTCCAAGTCCCGACGCAAAATTCGCCAAGTTGAAGTCAGTGAAATGTTGAGAGAGCGATTAATTGACACTTTGATGGATCGCGGCAATGTTCTCTGCCGATCGGAATAACTTATACTCATTTATTCATTCATTCTCAATGACATACTTATCCATTAAGTGGGACGCGGGTGTAGGTTGCTCAAATCGACCCTCCATAACTCTCGATTCTCCGTCAGAAAGATTTTGGACTAAAATCTATTTTGATGGCCTTTTTCCTGTCAATAAAAAAGTGTTATATTGTCATCATTAATGCCAAAGCATTGGTCATTGCCAGGACTTCATCTTTAAAAAAAACTTCTGTGATTAATAAACTGATCGAGCTGGCTATATTTAGTTTTCCAGATATACCGGCCGCTCCTTACCTATATCCATATTTGACCCATTCTTAATGACTTGGAAAAGTGCAGGATGGTTTTATCAAAGTCAAGGCATATTAAAGCTTAGTCTTTGTTTGTGTCACCGCCTACGAGGTACTTTTGGATCTGAATTTGACCACCAATCTTAAAGCTTGTCTTGTATATTAAAGTAATTATGTCTGTTCTGATGTGATGGGTTTAACACATTCAGGTGCCTATCCAATTTTTGTATCCATACCTACATACTCGTAAAAGCTTGATAATCGAGTTCAAATATCTGTGAACTTGGAGATAACGATTCCAGAACAACAACACATCCTATAGTCACATTTAATTTCAATTCACAATGCCCCAACAGTGGCTTTTGCCCTCCAAACAAAAAAAAAAAGAAAAACACCCAGATGACATCGCTGGTATCTTTCGATAGTCAGGCACCTGACCACCAGAATCACAGATACAGATAATAATTTGTATTCACGCGGTAGAAATTTGTTTTCGCTCAAACTCAACTATCAAAAGCAGCCCACCAGCACCAACCCAACCACCAAAAAAGTCAAATTTTAGTTGTTCTTTTGGATCGTTAGTAAGCAGGTCGCTAAGTCGTCAGTTGATAGATTATAGTGCGATGTTTATAAACACAATCTCAACTGAACGTGAATTTATTTTGTGACAATGATTGATAAAAAGTTGTGTGTGGCAAGTGTTGTACTCTTCTTGGTCGTCATAATTAATGTCGCAAATGCTTACAAAATTCTGGGAGTGATTCCAACTGCCGGTAAATCGCACTTCATTGTTAGTCATGCACTGATGAAAGGCTTAGCTGAGAAGGGGCATGATGTCACTGTGATCTCACCATTCCCGCTGAAGAAACCCATCAAGAACTATCGTGACGTGGAAACACCATCTAAAGAAGAAAAGATGAAGGGTAATTATAATTATATACATTATGAATTTTCAATTTGTTTCGGCAACACACCTTTGACCTTGTATAGGTTAGGTAGATATCTTTTTTATATCAAGCGGCATAGGGAGAGTGGTTTTGAGTACGTAATATTAGTTTTTGTTTGATTTTAAATCAAATTGAGCTCTCTTTTAGGCAACAGCTATTAAAAACAAACAGCACTGCCAAACCCAACTGAATTGTGATTTTCTAGCACTTTTTCATTTGATCTAGCAAGGCAAGTTTCACTGTTGGCATTTTGTTTCATTGTAGGGTGTTTTTTTTTTTTTTTTTGTTAGAGATTTGGTTTTTAAACTGGCAGCACTGTTTATACAGATTGTCAATTTGATTTGTGGTTAGTACCTATTGCCATTTTACGATAAATAGATTAGCGTCAGAACACCGCGTACAAATTTTACAAATTTATTTTGAACACCATGGTTCGGTTCGCCAAACTTATCGTCCATTTCACGGTAATCTCCAAAGACGGCAAACAGTGCTAACAGAAGAAATTATTGCCGTTGTGGAGCGCAGTGTTGAGAATTCGAATGAGTCGATTCGGAATCGTGCACAGCAATTGGAGCTACGCCCATCCACTTTGTGGAAAATTTTACGTAAAGATCTTGGCTTAAAAGCTTATAAGACCTGACTTCTTCGTGCCTCAGTTGAATGGCGCTGACGTGACAAAGCTTGGTTTCAACAAGATGGCGTAACATGCCACACGACGCACGACACCATCAATTTATTGCGGGAAACATTTGCTGAGCGCAAAAGTGGTTCCAAACAATATCCAAAAAGTTCCCAGCGATACATGTGCCGCTAAAAATGTTACGCGGGGTCAAAGTTTCGCTTCGTGAATAATCTCGTTAACAGATACTTTTATCGAAAAATAGTGTATGTCGAATTTGTAGCTTAGGAAATTACCTACAAAAAAGATAATATTATTTTTTTTTCGTAAGACTAACGGTTTACGAGAAAATTTGATTTAAAAAGTTGAAACATCCTCGATAATAAAAGTGTCGAAAATTAGACTTCACGATCAACATGAAGAAGACCCAATACAGTACTACCTCGATAATGTGAACCTCGGAAATGTGAATTATCCAAAAATGTGAACCGGAAAAAGTTAGCACTGTATACTCTAAAATGTGAACTCAAAACCAGTTCTTGATACTCGATAATGTGAATCTCGAAAACCTGAATTATCCAAAAATATGAACCGGAAAACCCGAAAAAGTTAGGATTACATACTCTAAAATGTGAACTCAAAACCAATTCCTGATACTCGAATATGTGAGCTTTTATTTTATAATTTACCCCTATTTTAGTTTAACTGTACGTCCCGTCTGAAAAATCATTCATTGGTGTCCTTCACATACATTATACAGTTTTTTGTCTTTTCTTTTTGTAGGGCGAGACGTCGAGTGCGCGCTGATACCTCAGTTTCTTTTTTCTTTTGTTTGTGAATACAGAATACGGCACATGCCATAAGAAGGTTTCAGTTTTTTTTTAAATTACTATATTTTTCTGTCTTTTCTTTTATTTTTCAAAAATCAAGTCACAGATCATACCAAAAATCATGAAATGCAACGAATTTGTTCGTATCCAGAAATGTGAACCTCTCGAAAATGTGAACTGCCCATGTTTTAATTAGTTCACATTATCGAGGTAGTACTGTATTCACATAAATTTTAACCTCAGGTCATAGACAAATATGTAGTATAAGAAATTGTCTGATTTTAGTATTACTACTAATTTATACTTCTTACATATGATCTACGGATGTATGGAGCATTCAGAGTTTTAACTACTTCGATATCTAATGTGATATGTGACTTTTTGAAGGAATTACCAATCTTGGGTGTCTCATTGATGTTGCCCAATGATCTTCATACAAATTGCTTCAGAAAATATGTTGAGTCTACATGATTCCCTGGTCCCATACGGTTTCCAGGTCTGCAGAAGCCGTCTCCCCAAATTCGAAGTACCGACTTTATATCTATACCTACTACCGCATACCCATGACCATTTATAGAGGCGTCTGTACAGCCCTTATCCTTCGCTTAAGTTGTTTTTAATTGCCCCTGCCGTAGGATCCCCGAATAGCTTTGCTTGCTCGTGCTATCTCTTTTTATTTCTAGGAAGAAGCAAGAAGGTATTCCTAACTTTCTTTGTAGATATACTCGTAGAACCTACAGGTATTGGCAATTTTGTCTGCAAAGCTGATTGTGGTTACTTCTCTTGGAATCGTCGCGCTCAGATTTTTATTATACATAATACAGTAGTCCCTCGATAATGTGAACTAATTAAAACAAGGCGTTTTCGAATTTTAGAGGGATTTACATTACTGAACTTTTTTCAGTATACTTACTAAACTGATTGAAAGAATTTTCAAATCCATTAAAAACAACACAAAATGATTTTTTAAAGCACAGTTTCAATATTTATCAACTCAGAAGAAAAACGAAAATGAAATAATTTCATAAAATTCTCAATTTTTGGTAAATTTTGTTTAAAATTCGGTTTGTTTGAAATGGTCCAACAGCTTCTTCGAACTTAATTTTATTCTGTAATTATTGACTTTGACACCAGTATCTAGTTCACGTAAAATTTTGGATTTATCTTTCATCGATAAAAATCAAATGAATTTTTGTTTAGATGCCATTACATAGTTACTAAAAATATAACGACGAAGACGAACTGCTCATACTTATGTGGGGGAGGGTAAAGGGGACAACACACGTTTTGTTCGAATCAAATAAAGAAAATTTATTCACTTTGTAATTCATAAATATTTGATAAGGTTTAGAATTAAAGTTTTAATTTAATGTTTAAGTTTTAATTTAATGTTTAAGTCTTAAGACAAAAGAAAAAGGGTTTCGAATTCAGGTATTAAGCGTCTCGTCTCGTTTCGTTGCGTTGCTCTTCGTGACTGCTGGTTGACTGGCGTTATTGTAGCATGAGCCGTTTTGCCAATTGACGATGATGATTATGACCAAATATGGTCATATGCGAGTATGGCTTTTGTCAAGCGGTTATTTACAGTTGACGCGGCTATTCGTTTGTCACAGACTTAGGGGGATTACAGCATACTAATCCCACACTTATAACATCCATACCTATACAAATGGCAGTTGTTGTGTCTCTATAGCCTGCAGCTGCATTTACAACCTTAAGATAAATAACAGTTATTTAGTCCCTAATATCGCACGCAAAACGAGCAAGAGAAACAAGAGAAATATAAAAACTTTTACAAAAAATTCACATTTTAGAGGTTGAAAATTTTGGAAGTTCACATTATAGAGATGACAATAGTTGCGTTTTTATGCAACCTCCCCAGCCAGTGGTTGCCAGTAGTTGCCACTTGCCAGTAGTTGCCAGTTGAGGAACATTTCACATGCTAATTAAAACAATAACCTGCTGGCAACTGCTGGCAACAACTCTTGATTTCCTCCCCAGTCGGAGAGCGGCTGGCTGGCAGCTGGCTAAATTCAATTCACAATGAATAAACAGGTGGCGCTGAAAGCAATAAGTGGCTTAGAATTTCCGTACAATTTGCTTAAATCATATGCCATTCTTATCTCATGCACACAACATTCCAGAGAAAAATGTCAGAATTTATCATATATTTCTACAAAGTCATTCGGCTGTCTTCATCTTGCTGGCAACTGCCAAATGAACGGCTGGCTGGCGAGATTTCAAAAAAAACATGCCTAATGTAAAGTTTTGCCGATTCACATTTTAGAGAAATTCACATTATCGGTAATTCACATTATCGAGAGACTACTGTACTTCAATTCAAGCAAAAGGCCTTGGACAGAACCTTGTGGCACACCGCCAGATACTTCGCACATTTTCTCTCTCCATAATTTCAATTCAGCAGAGGCACCTCAGTAATAACACGTTCCCAATTCTTAAAATTTAAAAATGCACATTATTTTGTTGTGCCTCTTTTCCAGCGCCTGACCTCCATAACAGTTTGGGATCTACTTAGTTACGAAAACAGCAATGATGTTCCAAGAAGCTATATCAGGAGGCCTGTTGTAAATTATACGTTCGAGAGAGTAATTTTCAGATTTTGCCTGCATTTATTGTTTACAGCACGGCACGCCTGTTTGTGATTTCCATCCTTGCTCCTTGTTAATGACATTATGCCACGCTGTGAATACTGATACCTTGCCCAATCTGTAACGTCTGTTTTGAGGTTCACCCACCTGAGCCTGTGATGACCGGGTTACTTAGCACCGCCTAAGTAGTCAGAATGAGTAGGTGCACGAATACCAACATTTAGTAGTAGCGTAGAAGTAGCGATTAGAGGTCGTGATGGTGCGGTTTTGCCGAACTTATCTCAAAATATTCAAAAAAAAAAAAAAAAGGTGTGTATCTATTGAACATTCGGTTAAAAATTGCTGTAGCATTTACAAATCCAAGCGCTTACTTTGATCTGAACTGAAATAAATTTAATTTTAATTCCCTAATTCAATTGCAGTTCGTCACAATTTAATAACTACTTTAATTTATTGATCAAACTTTATCATCAGTTATCAGTTGCAATCAGTCATTAATTGTTTTATGTGCAAAGTGTGATGTCTTGTTATATATATAATTATATTTTGTTTAACCATTATCTGCATTAATTAGCTTACTTATCTTTTTTTTTTGTTTTCAGCCAAAGTAGGCAGCTTTTTATCTATGCGAGACAAAAGTTTCGTTGAACTCTTCCTGCAAATATACGACATCGGAGTGCTATTGACAAATAGCACGTTAAGTGAACCTTCTGTGCAAGAGCTAATGAAATCCGGAGAGAAGTTCGATGTTGTTATTTGTGAAGTGTTTCTTACCGAGACATTGTTCGGTCTAGCTGAACACTTTAATGCATCGCTTATTGGAGTGAGCACATTTGGGGCTATCAAATGGAACACGGACTTAGTAGGCACTCCATCACCACCGTCATTTGTGCCGCAGCCTTTCTTACCATTGACCGATCGAATGAGTTTGTCTGAACGAATTTTAAATTTAGCTGTTACAACTTTCGATGAAATTTACTTTAGTAACTTTTATCTACCCAGACAGCGTGAATTATTTAACCATTTTTTCCCAAATTCAAAACTGGGCCTCGACAAAATCCGCAAGAACACCGCACTGGTATTGCTGAACTCTCATGTCTCATTGGGCTTTCCCCGACCTTACATGCCAAATATGATCGAAGTCGGAGGAATGCATATCAATCGTAAGCGAAAGCCACTGCCTGCCGATATGCAAAAGTTCTTGGACGATGCAAAGGATGGTGCAATTTACTTCTCAATGGGATCGAATCTAAATAGCAGCGCACTTCCACTAGAAAAACGAAATGCTATCCTACAAACGTTCAAAGCGCTAAAACAACGCGTCTTGTGGAAGTTTGAAGAAACTAATTTACCTGGTAAGAGTGACAATGTTTACATCAGTGACTGGTTTCCTCAAGATGATATCCTGGCACATCCAAATGTTAAACTCTTTATTACCCATGGAGGACTTCTGGGAACTACCGAATCGGTTTACCATGAAAAACCATTTGTGGGAATTCCAATGTTTGGAGATCAATTTTTAAACATGGCACGAGCTGAGGCAGGTGGCTATGGCATCATGGTCGACTATAATCAGCTAACAAAGGATGCATTTTTGGGCGCAATCACTAAGATGTTAGAGGATCCGCAGTATACGAATAGGGTTAAGACGATCTCACAGCGATATCGCGATCAACTGGTGCCGCCATTGGAATTGGCCACATATTGGGTGGAGTACATTGCAAGGCATAAGGGTGCTCCTCATCTGCATTCGGCTGGTCAAGATCTCAGCTTTATTCAGTATCATAATCTGGATGCAATTCTGATTTTGTATGGTGGAATATTGTTAATCTTGCTGATAGTGCTGAAAATTGTATTTAGCTTAATTGTGCGCTTTCTTGGACTGCGGAAGCAACCAAAAAAGTCACAGAAAGTGAAGAAGAATTGAAAGTAGGAAGTGTATAATAATAAAATAAAATTAAGGCTGTGGGATATATATTTGTAGAATAAAACCACTAAGTGCATTTTTCATGGCTTCTGTTTTATTTTTGTTCCCGTGATTTACAGCGACTCTATTTATAGGCTCAATCTACAACCACCAATACATGCGGGGTACTTTCTTAATCATAAAGACCAGATGAAACTTATTTAGTAATGCACATAAAAACATCGAATCACTGTCGAATATTTTGAAATCGAGGAATACAAAATAAAAAGTTCATCTTTTTAATAATTGGCTATTTTGACTCCAATGTACCTCTTAAAAAAGCTGGTAACACTTATTAAGCAAAAATACATTGTATATTTCTGAGCATCATAACAACTACCAGGGGCCTGTAACACAAAACTACAAGTCTACAGATCTACAGTCACTTGTAGGAATATATTAGTTTCACAAGTGTAGATTATTTCTGTAAGCTGTAACACAAAAAAAAAACTTTACAGTTACAAGTGTATATAATAAGCAAGCATTAAAATGAATAAAAATCTGTTGGAAAAAAATTGCCGTGCTTGTAAAAACCCATGAAAATAAAAAAAAGTCTACCTAAAGTATTGCATTTTCCGATGTAAAGTGAAATAATGGAAGGGAGTATCTACCAAAGCCTAAATTTTGTTCAACAAAATAAAGGGTGGGCTTACATGCGAGACGTTTTTTGTTTTTGGCAGAATTGTCGAAAAACTGCAGTTGTAAGAACGATACAAAGTCTTATTAGACAAAGTTTTTAACTACTTCGAAGTTATTGTGACGTTTTGCCAGAGTCGTCGATGTTGAGAGTCTTAATAATAGGTAGCATAATATGTATAATGTACCTACACTCCGCGCCACTTGAGTTGAGAGTGCATAAAGTTAGGTGCATAAAAATATTTCAACCATGAGCACAAGTTACCCTAATGTATGTGAACCGACCACAACATCGCGAAAACATTTCACGTCTAGATGGCGTGCTCACGAATGATTTTCGAAGACCCATCCTTTCGAAATTTGAGTAGGTATATGCGTGTAAATTTCCGCCAAAACTTTCTTTAGCACTTTAAACCTCGAGGCAATAAGTCCATAGTTAATACTATAACTTGAGCATATAATATATTTTATATACCAAGTCCCAAGAAATCAAAAGTACCTATTGTAAGTTTGTAGCTTACTTAAAACGCCATTATTAAGTGCTTAATTTTATAAAAATTAAAATAGTAAACCTGTTTTGATGAGGTAAGATATTTCACGTGGAAAAATATAAGGTTGATAACTACAAGAATAAAATGTTCCATAGGGAGCAGAATTCTACGGCATTGGAGGGAATAAGTGAAGATTCGCGTTGTGCCTTCAAGAAAACTGTGCGTTGCTTGCTCCTCACCTGGTCACCCTATCAGACCACATGCGCTTTGCCTATATGTGCACAGACACATACGCAAGCACATAGCCAAGAATAGCAGCACCACAGTCAATTTCATCAGTTGATCGGCACGCGTCTTCAAAATCCGACACGCCAATTGCGCCCGAAAAATCAGCAGCATAAACACCGCTATCCAACTCAAGACCACATACGGGCAGTGTTTGAAAACCTATTTTTTGTTAATATTTATTCATTCCTTTTTGTTTTCTTAACTATGTAAATTTGCATTATTTAAATAATTGTATAGTTTAAACCTATTTTTGTATTTGCTAAAATGTATAAATTACCAAATGTACCCTTGCATACCCTATGGTTCGATTGGTTCCTATATTATTTACTTGTAAATTTCTATTTCGGTTTTGGTTGCTCGCATATGCTTAATGTAAGTGCCGTTGTCATAAACCAATTGCACTTGAACTTGAATTGTGTATCAACTCAACTGTAGATCCTCGTGAGAGCATCACAGTTCGAGCTTTTGTTCCAATTCCAATTGTCAACTTGCGCTTGCATTTGCATATGCGATGTAATATCTTAGAGCTCCTCACTTATGTTCTAGCAACCACCCAGTCAACACGTCGTTTTTTGGCACCAGCGAACCATCTGGTATATTTGATTTGTGGCAATTAATATTAAAGTAATTATTATAACGTTTTCGAAATTTGTCTTGGCCTTTTAATTACTTTGATTGCTCTACAAAATTGGTCCTTCTATCGCGGATTATTTATTTGGTGGTTGCTAGCGACATATTTAAACACAGGTAATACAATTATTGGGGTATATTTTCGCCTGTTTTTCGTTGATTGCTGTCTGTCGATTTTGGTCACTTTTGGATTGAACGTGCATGCGAGGATCTGCCAGGTTGCTGTAGGAGTTGGATATTTGTTTGAGGAAATCACGTGGTTGGTTTAAGGAAGTTCTAGTGAAATGGAAGTCTTGAAACAAGCTCGTGGGCATTTAAAGGGTGCGATTACACGCGTTTACAATTTCGTGCAAGATATTCCCGCGGATGCCGAACATACGGCTCTAGAAGTTCGATTAGAACGGTTGGAAACCGCATGGAAAGACTTTTGTGACAGCCAAAAAGAACTTTTTGCGTTCCATGCTGAAGAAGGGTACGGTGACCCTGAATCTGATTTCGAAGTTGTCGAATGCAAATACATTACGGCTAAGGGTGCGCTTGTAAAAGCAATAAGAAAAGCGCTTCCGGTGGGAGACAATGCATCCACGAGTTCGTTGACTAATTTAGTCAGCTCACAGGCAGCTCTATTAGAGCAATTGGGGAAGTCGGCTTCTACGGGGTCAAATAAAGTTTGTGCTTCCGATGTAGAACTTCCTCCCATGAAGCTGCAGCCTTTTACCGGCGATTATCGCGATTGGCCGGGATTCCGCGATATGTTTTTGAAAACTGTAGACTGTAACTCTAGTTTGTCGGGATCTCAGAAATTTCGTTATTTGAAGAGTTTCTTGCGTGATGAAGCTGCCAAATTGTTAAATCATTTAACCATATCTGACTCTAATTACGAGCAGGCGTGGGAAAAATTGGAAGGTCGGTACGATAAACCGTTATATATAGTCAACGCGTACATCGAAAGTTTTATCAAACTACCTCACGTGGTTACGGGCGACGGAGTTCACTTACGTAAACTTGTGGACAATGCGGATGAAGTCATTCGTGGGTTATCGGCTTTGAAATCTGAAAGCAGAGATCCGTGGCTAATATATATGCTGATTGGTAAAACCGATATAGAAACTCGCAAGGCGTGGGCACTCGAAAGTAAAAACTCTGAGCGTTCTACTATTCAAGATCTCATAGACTTCCTAGAGGTTAGATGCAATGCGTTAGAATCTAGTGATCCGAAAAACCGTATGATTAAAAACTCTCGCGTACATACGAACATTAAAAGCTTATCCGTGGTACAATCGTCGTGTCCAAAGTGCAAGGAAGATCATCTTCTTCCGAAGTGTGAAGAATTCTTGTCCATGCCCGTTAGTTCCCGCCGTAGCTTCGTTAGGGATCAGCGATTGTGTTATAACTGCCTTGGTACCAAACATTCGTCGGCACGTTGTCGAGTTAAGACTCGTTGTTCATTCTGTAATACTCGACATCACAGCTTAGTTCATTTGGATAACCCTAATCGTTCTACTGAATCCCTGAGTGCTCAATGTGAGCCATCCACCAGTGCCAATGCTATTTCATCGATCGTTAGCAATCATAATAAAAATGAATCTCGTCCGTCTGGCATCCTACCCACTGTTGTCGTTAAGGTTTTTGATGCATTCGGAAATACTCAATTCGCTCGTGTTTTGCTCGATACTGGATCACAGGTTTCGTTTGTGACAGAAAACTTGGTGAATAGGTTAAACCTTCGTCGTTCTCATGCTCGTTTACCTATATCTGGAATTTCGTCGGTAGAAGCTGGTGTTACTCATGGTGCGGTAACCATAACATTGAATTCTCGTTTCGATTCGAATAAAATTGAAGTTGAGGCTTATATTTTAAAGAAAATAACCTCACAAACTCCATCGCTTGCTTTCGATTGGAACAGTATCCCTTTTCTTAACGACCTTCGCCTAGCTGATTCAGGATTCAATACTCCCGGACCCATTGATATTTTGTTGGGAGCTGACAAAGCTTGGGGTATTTTGCAGAATGGTCATCGTATTGATGAGAGAAGAAATATTGTTGCGCACGAAACCATATTTGGATGGGTCGTTACTGGCAGTATGCCAAATGCATCAATTGTATCCTTGCACGCCGGTGTAGATGTTGACTCGATACTTAAGTCGTTTTGGGAGATCGAAGAAGTACCTTCTAAGTTTTCTCTCCTTAATTGCGATGATGAGGTAGAAGCTCATTTTTCCAAAACTTTATCTCGTACACCAGACAAGAAGTACATGGTGGAATTGCCGTTTCGCCAAAATAACGTGAAGTTCTCTAATACCATCTCTGGGGCCTTATCTCGATTATTTGCAATGGAGCGTCGGTTTTCACGTAATGAGTCTTTGTGTTTGGAGTATCGCAAATTCATGAAAATCTATAAGGATTTAGGCCATATGGAGCGTATTCCAGATGCAGAAATAGAACCAACGTCGGGAAGCGTTTTCTACTTGCCACATCATGCTGTCGTTACCAGCAAAATTCGTGTTGTTTTTGATGGCTCGCATAAAGACACAAATGGCAACAGCCTAAATGAAATGTTGCATGTCGGAACACCACTCCAACGTAACTTAATCAACGTTTGTCTACGATTTCGCCTTCATAAATATGTATTTTGTGCAGATGTCGTTAAAATGTTTAGGCAAATCTGGGTTCATCCAAAACATAGGGATTTCCAGCGGATTGTTTGGAGGGAATCTCCTAGTGAACCCATTGAACATTTTCGCTTGTCTACCGTTACATATGGTACGTCACCTGCTCCTTTCCTATCCATGAAGGTACTGCGTCAGATAGCCATGGACTACAGACACATATATCCAATCGCGTCGCATGCAATCTTGCATGATATGTATGTCGATGATTTAATGACGGGATCGGATTCAGTGTCTGATACTTTGGAATTGAAGAAGCAAATAGTGAATATGCTTTCTTGCGGTGGCTTGGAGTTGAGCAAGTGGAGCTCGAACTGTTGGCCCATTTTAAGCGAGATCAACTGTGATGAAAGTGTGTCTCTGGATTTGGATGCTGCATCACAATGGACCAAGGTTCTAGGCCTAGTTTGGAACCCTCAACGTGACACCTTCTCCTACAAAATCACCCTACCTGATCAGTTGGTACCCACCAAGAGAAATTTGTTGTCGGAGGTTGCAAAGATTTTCGATCCCCTTGGTTTCCTGGCTCCTTCCACTATTTTGTTTAAAATATTGTTTCAGGAGCTGTGGACTGCAAAAACAAAAGTAGGATGGGATGATCCTTTACCTATAGAAGTAGCGGAAAAATGGAAATCTTATCGTTTAGAGTTATCCTGTTTTGAAAACATTAGGATTTCGAGGAGATTCACACTAAATTCTAAATTGTTTGAGTTAATAGGATTCTCTGATGCCTCGGAGAAGGCTTATTCGGCAGTGGTATACGCTCGCAGTATCGTAGATGGTGTTATTGAGGTCCAATTGGTTGCAGCAAAAACTCGTGTCGCTCCAGTTAAACAACTTTCGATTCCTCGTCTTGAACTGTGTGGTGCCCTCCTTTTATCCCGTTTGATAGATCTAATTGCGTCATCGTTGGACATTGTTCCTCTTCGAACATTGGTATTTACAGACTCGCAGATTGTTCTAGCCTGGTTTTCTTCGAACCCCCGACGTTGGAATACTTTTGTAGCAAATCGCACATCAGAGATTTTAGCGAATTTGCCTCGGTCTTGCTGGAATTACGTTTGCTCAGCAGAAAATCCCGCCGATTGTGCTTCAAGGGGAATCGAACCCAAAAAACTTTATGAACTGGAACTTTGGTGGAAAGGTCCTGCCTGGCTTTCCAAAGATGTAAGTCTCTGGCCGATAAATCGTGTTGCTGATGTTGAAAATGTTCCTGAGGAAAGAAAAAAGTCTACTGCTGTGCTTATAACGTCATCGGTTGAACATTTGTTGGAGCGATTATCCCGTAATATCTCGTCGTGGAGAAGGCTTGTTCGAATTGTCGGATTTGTTTTCCGTTTCAGCCGAAATTGCAGAGTTCCATTAGAGGATAGAACATTTGGCCTTCTTTCCTTCTCTGAATTCAGTCGTGCTAAACAATTTTGTCTATTGTGGTGTCAACTTCCGTTTAAGATGGAAATACAATCGCTTAAAAATGATGGTTATGTTTCGAAGGCCTCTTCATTATCTTCGTTGTCCCCTTTCCTCGATGATGTAGGCCTGCTGCGGGTTGGCGGAAGAATTTCAAACGCTACAGATGTTCCGTTCGCAATTAAGCATCCAATTATTCTTCCGAAGCAACATCCTTTTATAAAACTTATTTTGGTTGATGCTCATAGGACTTATCTTCATGTTGGCGTATCTGGACTCTTTGCATTAATTCGTCAGGAATACTGGATCATCGGTAGCAGAAATCTTATCAGAAAAGTCGTTCATGATTGTGTTACATGCTTTCGTCTCCGACAATCTACATCGTCCCAACTTATGGGAAATTTGCCATCTTCTCGTGTTGAACCATCCTATACCTTTGCGCACACCGGTTGCGATTATGCGGGACCAATAACCATTCGTTTGTCCAAATGTAGGAAACCGAAGCTAGCTAAGGGATACATAGCGCTATTTGTCTGTATGACTACCAAGGCGCTTCATCTGGAAATGGTTACGGACCTGACTACAGACGCATTTCTGGCTGCTCTGAAAAGGTTTATAGCGCGGCGAGGGAAAAGCAGAGTGATGTACTCGGACAATGGTACGAACTTTCAAGGAGCTGCTCGCGTGCTATCGGAAATGTCAAAATTTGTTCAATCGAGGGAACATAACGAGAAGGTGGCCGAACATTTGGCTTCAGAGAGCATCAAATGGGAATTTATTCCTCCGCATAGTCCCCACTTCGGTGGACTTTGGGAAGCTGGGGTGAAATTGGTGAAGCGGCATCTTCGTCGTGTTGTTGGAAACAATATCCTAACATTTGAAGAGATGTGTACTTTGCTAGCCCAGATCGAAGCCCTTTTAAACTCTAGGCCCCTTTGCGCTCTTTCCGATTCAGATCTTAATCCATTAACACCTTCTCACTTTCTTATAGGAAGACCATACACCGCAATTCCGGAGCCTAGTTACTTGGACGTTTCTCAAAATCGTTTGGGTCGTTGGGAACTTGTCCAGAATATGATGCAAGGTTTCTGGCGACGATGGCAGACCGATTACTTAACGTCACTTCAACAACGTCCGAAATGGAAGGAAGTTAAGAAAGAGTTCCAAGTTGGAGATCTGGTTGTGATCAAGGAGCCAAATTTACCACCTTCACAATGGTCATTAGGACGAATCGAAGAAGTTCATCCCGGCAATGATGGTCACGTGCGTGTTGTCACCCTACGTACTCCTCATGGAAAATTTAAGCGCCCTATTGCCAAATTAGCTCTTTTGCCGATTGCCTGAATTCCTTCAGCGGGGCCGGCATGTTTGAAAACCTATTTTTTGTTAATATTTATTCATTCCTTTTTGTTTTCTTAACTATGTAAATTTGCATTATTTAAATAATTGTATAGTTTAAACCTATTTTTGTATTTGCTAAAATGTATAAATTACCAAATGTACCCTTGCATACCCTATGGTTCGATTGGTTCCTATATTATTTACTTGTAAATTTCTATTTCGGTTTTGGTTGCTCGCATATGCTTAATGTAAGTGCCGTTGTCATAAACCAATTGCACTTGAACTTGAATTGTGTATCAACTCAACTGTAGATCCTCGTGAGAGCATCACAGTTCGAGCTTTTGTTCCAATTCCAATTGTCAACTTGCGCTTGCATTTGCATATGCGATGTAATATCTTAGAGCTCCTCACTTATGTTCTAGCAACCACCCAGTCAACACGTCGTTTTTTGGCACCAGCGAACCATCTGGTATATTTGATTTGTGGCAATTAATATTAAAGTAATTATTATAACGTTTTCGAAATTTGTCTTGGCCTTTTAATTACTTTGATTGCTCTACAGGCAGCCTTCCGAAATAGTGCTTATATGAAGCCACCGCTCCATCAAAAAGTGTTCCCACATGTGCTTATATGTATATATAAAATCTAAATATAAATCTAAACTTAAAAGTCCTTATTTTAAATAATAATTAATTGCCTATATCTAAGTTTTTTTTTTTTTTTTGAAAAAGTATATACATACAATATACATATCTTACACATACTTTAATTGTAAATTTGTAAATCTAAAATACCTAAAAAAATAGCAAGTAACGCATACACACAAAAACAACAACATCATAGCAGCAGATCATCGATACATGTCCCGAAAATCTACGCATAGATAAACAGGTAACAAAAAATTGCATTATTTGAAAAGAAAAACATATAAACCATACTATTACACAAATACATACATACATTCAATAGATATTTTTCATTCACATGAAACGCCCTGGTCCGTCGCGTCGTCTTGGCACTATGCTAAGGGCGTCGCAAGACGGTATAGGCCGCCTGCACGCTCGCTTTGAAATTAAATTTCTCTTATTTTTGTAACAAAGGAAGAGTTCACCACACGTAATTTTAGGACGAGTTTGGGTAATCCCTTGTCGCTGGCTGTGAACTCGTAAATGTTTCGATGTGAGGAAAGAAAGAAAGTCAGCGTTAGAGTTCTGTACTTTATTCCATATACAAACTGATAGGTCTTACCTCGCTGAGTATTAATACCAGAAGAACGATTTTCGGTTAGTATTTGAGGAAATAGAAGAAGAAGAAGAAAATGGCGTTTGACTGAAAGTCGTTAAAGCGACTCTAGTCTGTAAAAACTCTAGTGTTTAGTTCAAATTGTTTTTTAGTGGACTTGCTTCGTGGACAGTACATTTGCCCGCCACAAAATCTCTTAAAAAAAAGAAATAAACTTAAACGGCTTCAATTTTCTCAATATTTTTTATTGTATGAACCAATAAAAAAAACATGACAAGAAAAATTAAAAACTAAAATTTAACAAGAACTAGTACCCCCAAAATTAAATAAGGATTGGGACGAGTCAATGTTAACACCCTGTGAACTGTGTCGACTGTGGTAGCCATATTGTGGCCTCGTCATGCACAATAAGTTGGCTTTTCGCAGATTTCATCTTGCGGAATTTTGCATCGGAACTTGGGCCGACCCGACACCCGTAGAAGATTCAACTGATCCAAGAGATCAAAGTTGGTCTTGGCATTAGGCAATTACGCCCAAGGAAATAACACCCAAATCAATTTGTAAATATCGCCCAAAAAAAACCAGTACAATTTGTTGTTGCAAAATTTTCCGTCATTTTGGGTGTTATTTCCTTTCCAGGGTTCGTTTTTTTATTGACAAGCAGTAATGCCCAAATGCATAAACGGTGGAATGAGTAACCCCCCTGCTTGGGTTTTCTATTGGTTTTGGAGTAGGTGGGAGTTTGTACTGCAAAAAAAACCTTCGATATATGCAATTTCGCACATACTCCAAATCTGACAGTAACTCCAAGCCGGGGGGTTGCAGGGGGCCGCATGCCCCCCCCCCCCATACATATTAAGCTGCAAATTGTTTTTGGGCTTTACTTCCATCTAGTTGTTTATTGGGCGTTATTTCCAAATCGATTTGGGCGTTATTGCCTAATGCCATCAAAGTTAATGACCATAGACAACGCCATTATTTCGCTGACTGGGCTTCGGAGCGTTTGGAAGAGTATCCAAATTTTGTCCGAAAAATCAAATTTAGTGCATTTTTGGATGAATGGCTGTGGTAACAAACAAACTTGCCATAATTTGGGACGACCGACGCCTTTTCAACATCGACCCGTCCTTATTGGAAAACCCTTTAATGAATCTTCGTTAGATCAGCTTCTGTTCACTTATCTTTTAGAAGGGCGTCGCAAAAATCTTACAACCTCTATAGGGAGTCGCAGTATGAAAACGATTGGTAATGGTAACCCCTGAACTACATATTTAGACCATTGGATCCTAAAGGACTATTCACATGAGAGCGACCAATTATGTATAGTATATACCTAAGAACGAACGAATTTTCGCAAGTTTTGATAGTCCGTTCACATGAACATTTTTTTCGATCGCCGCAGCTTGCGAATTTCAGTCATCAGTTTCTACCAGGAATTTCTCATTTATCAGGTTTCTCAGGTTAAGTCCGAACGAATTTTTTATTCGTTATTTTGTGGAACGCGGCTTAATGTTGTGGATTAAGAATAAATTTTGACAATTCGCGACAAGGGTGTTTTCGTTGGAGGCAAAAAGTTTGGAATTTAAAAATTGTATGGGATAATTAATAATTACCCTACTCTTGGAACAGTACAAATTGCCATTTTTTGTTCATAAATGCATCAAAAGTGGTTTGTACGCTCCCATTTCGAGTACATTATACATTTTTAAACTTATATCTGAAATGTGGATCTCAACAATTCAATCGAATACTTAATTTCTTTAAAACAAAAAATAATTAAAATTAATAAAAATACTTCAAGCAGTCAAAAGACTTAAAAACATTGAATGCATTCAAATGACTAAAAGAATGCAAAGAATAAAAAAGACTTCAAAGAATTCAAGCCATCAAAAAGTATTGCAGTCTTTTGATTGCATTACTTAAGACTTCAAAAAATACTGGGATTTCGATTTTAAAGTCAAATAGATTAAGTTAAGTCTAAAAGTTTCAAAATTTGTATTTTTAATCAATTTACTGCAATACGCAAAAAGATTGCAATTTTTTACAGCTTTATTCGAGGCGTGTCGATACACTTTGATAATTTTGCAGATTTTTTTTTGTGATGGGAACAATCATGAGGGCTGCTTCTGCGATAGTGAGGGACTTTAATCCGATCTAAAAAAAAACTGCCGAGGGGACTGACTTTAGTCATCCCGAATTGGATTGCACTGCACCTAGTCGTTCGACTAATTTGATTCATTAGTCGAACGACTAATTTCTCAAAAATTGAGAGGATAAATAAATCCGCCGTTTGTAGGATTTCTATACTTTTTTTATTGAAAATATTACCTACTTTCTTGGTCTTACCTAACTCTTATAGATCAAGAGGTTTTACCCGCCTTAATCTCCTGATTACAGTGTCAGTATTTAAAAGTTCTGTTATTTCTAAGTTAACATGGTTAAGAAATCTACTTCTGTGCCTTTGGGCAACTTTCTTAACTTCTTTCTCAACCATTTCAATGTTTAGATCTCTATGTAGATCAGCGTTGAGGATGTACCAAGGTGCATTGACTATGTTCCTTGTACTTTATTTTGGAAAACTTCAATTTTTTGGAAATTTGTTTGGCATGTGCATGCCCACAACTGGAGTCCATAGGTCCATACTGGTTTTAGAACTTGCTTGTATAGCAATAATTTATTGTAATTGGACAGAGATGAATATCTCCCAATAAGCCAATACATT
This sequence comes from Cheilosia scutellata, assembly GCA_955612985.1. Taxonomy (NCBI): domain Eukaryota; kingdom Metazoa; phylum Arthropoda; class Insecta; order Diptera; family Syrphidae; genus Cheilosia; species Cheilosia scutellata. The sequence goes on along the minus strand of OY015312.1, from coordinate 101,273,214 downwards.
TTACTGTATCGCATGTTCAACGCATCTTTTACATGCGCTTTCCAACGCAGTTTATCATCTAGAGCCGAGTTTCCCAAAGTGTGCTCCGCGGAGCACTTGGTGCTCCGCGAAGAATATCCAAGTGCTCCGCGGAAAGATTAGAAAAAAATATCAAAATTCCATCAAACTAGTTCATTTGGGCTTTTGAAACCTCTTGGAACTTTGTTCATTTAAGAAGAAATCAATACCTACAAACAAATAGCAAACTACAAATTTTTTTTTAAAGGAAAACACTTGTTGGCATTCAGCTTAAAACAAATCGTAGTGGCGTGTAGTTTATCTGTTAATGCTTTTAATGCGTGATTTTCAGTTTGTTTTTGAGTTGTGTAATTTAATGTCACATTTCGGATATATCGCCGTTAAAACGAGGAATCGAAACAAAATTATACAATGGATCGCTGGCTAAAGTCTGGATCGTTAAAAAAAACCGTTCAATGCTTCGTAACAGCACCCCCAGTAGTTCTTGAAGAATCAGCAACTGACAGGTATATCCAGACAAAATCAAATGTAATATGTATTATAAAATAAGACCATTCATGTAACGATATAAATGTCGGTTCCTCGATTATTTTTGTTGTTTTTTTTTTCTGATATCTAACATTCACGACTAATATTTCATTTCGTTTTTAAGTCGGTGTTTGTAACTTTTTTGAGACAAACAGACGGTGAACATGAACACATAGATTCATAGAAAAAGAAATAAAACCGTTAACAAAAGTTCGAAAATAATCTGAATACCGTTTTTACAAAGACACGACACTTGAGTCGTATACGATAAACGCCAAAGGGAATAAGGATGGTTATCACATATTATTTTTCAATTGTAGTGTGAAGGAGGATGAAGAGACTGCTAGTGCCAGGATTGCTGGATTGGATGAGGACGGAATGGAGACAGCGGGGTCAGAACTATCTGAAGTGTTGGACATGCCTAGTACTAGTTCTATGGAGATCAGTGCTACAGGAAAAAAAAACAATAAAAAGGAAGTACCACGATTCCTACTTAAATCTTGGATTTGTTGAGACAAGTGACAATAAACCCCAATGCGTAATTTGCGGCAAAGTGTTGCCGAATAGTGCGATGTTCCCAGCAAAAATGAAGCGGCACTTTGAAGGGATTCATCCAGATTGCAAGTCCAAACCTACTGATTTCTTCAAAAGGAAATACGGTGAGCTTACAAAATCTCAAACAATTATTAGAAACCACTCAAAGACAGTTAACGAAAACGCATTGATGGCGTCTTACTTGGTCAGTTTCCGAGTTGCCCAAGCTGGCGAAGCCCATACAATCGCTGAAAATCTAATCAAACCATGCGTTAAGGACATTGTTGAATGTATGTTAGGTGGAAAGGCCAAAACAGTAGTTGACACCGTTCCTTTGTCAAATAACACAATCTCAAGACGAATCGGAGACTTAGCAGAGGATGTGAAAGCTACTTTACTTTCACGAATAAAACTCATACAATTTTCAATGCAAATGGATGAATCAACGGATGTTGCAGGGTTGGCAATTTTAATTGTATTTGTGCGTTACCAATACCTACAGTCTTTCCAAGAAGATCTGCTTTTCTGCAAGCCGTTGCCAACTACTACAACTGGCGCTGAAATTTTGAATTTAATAGACAATTTCTTCATAGTGAATGACATCCCATGGGCTAACTGCGTGGATGTGTGCACAGACGGTGCCAAGGCCATGACTGGAAAAACGTCCGGTGCCGTCACAAGAATTAAACAAAAGGCGAAGGCATGCAGCAGTAGTCATTGCGTCCTACACCGCCACGCCCTTGCAATGAAAAAAATGCCAGTCTCCCTAAAAGAGGTCTTGGACGAAAGCGTAAAAATTATAAACTATATAAAATCACGACCTAAGAATTCAAGGCTCTTCAAAGTATTGTGTGATGACATGGGTAGTCTGCACATATCTTTACTGCTTCACGCAGAAGTAAGGTGGCTTTCTCGCGGCAAAACTCTGACGCGGCTGCTCGAAATGAGGGCTGAAGTCAGAACCTTCCTAATTGACGACGACTTTGCTTTGGGCGCCAGGTTGTGTAATGAGCGTTGGCTATTGAAATTGGCGTATCTAGCCGATATTTTTAAAAAAGTGAATGACTTGAGTCTATTGCTTCAGGGAAAGGCAATAACTGTTTTCGATGCCAGCGATAAAGTAGAAGCATTTAAAAAGAAAATCGAGTTTTGGGCTAAATCTGTAAAAAATCGAAACCTAGAGATCTTCCCAATGGTGAACCAATTTAAAGAGGAAATGGATTTGGCTATTCCTGGTGATATCTTAAATGAGTTTCATGTTCACCTGCTAGGTTTGCTCGATAGTTTCCACTGCTATTTTCCGAAAGAATACCACGCAAATATTAAGGAAAACGTGTGGGTTGCAAACCCATACTCTGCTGCGTTGGAAAAGCCAGCTTCTCTGACATCGCAACAGTATGAGTGCTTAATAGATTTGACATCGAATTCTGCAATAAAGGAACATTTTGCAACGAAGAAGTCACTATCAGAATTCTGGTGTATGTTGAAGGACGAATTCAAAATTTTGTCGGATAAAGCAAAAATAATTCTTCTGCCGTTTGCAACAACTTACATGTGTGAGTCAGGATTCTCTGCCTACGTTGGAACCAAAACAAAATATAGATCCCGTCTCGATGCAGAGCCAGATATTCGGTTGCAGTTGTCCCAAATTCAACCAGATATACGAGCATTGTGCAGATCGAAACAGGCACATATCTCTCATTAAATATTTATAAACAGCATATTTATGTATTTATGAATTTCTTATTATTTTTTTTGTTTTTTGTTTACGTTACTTATGTTTGTTAATAATAATAAAATTCAAAAAAAAAATTTAAAAAAATTGAGTTATAGAAAAACTAAGAAAAATGGCATACGGACAACGAAGTGCTCCGCGTGGAATTTCTCTCCTGAAAAGTGCTCCGCGACCAAAAAAGATTGGGAACCGCTGATCTAGAGTCATGCCATGCATAGATATTTAGCTGTATTTGAGTATTCCACTGCATTGTTGTTTATGTATATACGGAAATATATGGTACGTTTTTAAACGTAAAATTAATATTGACTGACTTAAGGTCATTTAATCTAATCTGCCATTTTTTTTCCAATATGAGATATTGTCTATTACCCTTTGAAGCTTTTTTGTTGCTAATTCGACAGTTGCTCCCACGGCTAGGACAGCTGCGTCATCTGCATAAGTAGCTATAGTGGTTTCCCCACTTTGCGGCAAATCGCTAGTGAAGAGACGCAAACGGTATAAAACTATACCTAGGACGCTGCCTTGTGGTACACCAGCTTTAATTTCTCTTAAAAATGAGTACTCTGTCTCTTGTTTAATTCTGAAGAATCGATCTGATATATGACTCCAGAATTGTCGAATATTGCTTTGGCAGTTGGCTTTGCAGTTTGTGGATCAGACTTTTGTGCCAGAATTTATCGAAAGCTTGTGCTATATTAAGAAATATTGTAGAGAACACTTTTTTCTCTTCAAATGCTTTTTCGATTTTATCTATGATTCTATGCACCTCATCGATTGTAGAGTGCTTATTTCTAAATCCAAATTGGTTATTAGGAACTAGCGATTTTTCGTCAATTATTTTTTGCAGGCGTTTTACCAGCATTTTCTCGAATAACTTTGATAACATTGGTAGTATAGATATTTGGCGATATGAGGTTACCTAGTTAGGTGCGGTTTGCGTGGTTTTGGTATCATTATTACCTCCGCGACTTTCCACATGCTTGGAACATATCTCAATTTAACTTTTGTAGATAATTTACCCTTGAAGTTAATCTGAGAATCAAATATAAACCTTCGTGAACTCCGCAAGATAACGATTCCAAAAATATCAAATAGCAAGGTCTAGTTTGCTGTTTAATTGCATTTCACAATTTACCAACGAGTTTCTTATTCTTTTGCTTTCCAGACCATTACAATGAAATCACTGAGATGGCATAAGAATTTTTCAGTATCAGAAACATAATTACCTATACCTAAATAACCATAAGCGTCTTAAGTTTTAGATAACAATATTCACTCTTTAGTTAATTTATTTTCGCTCAATCGCCTCAAATAAATAAGGTGCACAACTAGGTCGCATGAAACACTCCGAGTTGTTTCGATTAATTGATTTGTATTTAAATCGTTAAAGGGTTATGTCCCAAATCACGGTAATCTTCTTAGAGGTACCAACACGGATCCGTTTTAAGGAAAACAATAGCGACAAAAGCGCAAATATCAAAACTCGGGTACAGGGAAAGTTTGGCTATAATATTGAGGCACAATAACTGAGTACCCCATTGTGTGTAGTTCAGTCATATTATCCAGAAATTAATGCTCATAAGAAAGTTAGCTTCCGTTTTCGGAAATCGAGCAGTTTTTTTTTTTAAATCTACTGAAAAATGTGGCCACATTTCAGAATATAATATTATGTACTGAAGTAAGACTTAGGGAAAGTTCCGATATTTTGATCCAAATCAAAAGTGTGGAAACTTTGGAAATATTAATTTGACTTGAAATATGCCTTGTGGTCAAAGTTCTTGCCCGTTTTCATATAAGTAAACTAGAGAATGCCAATTTTTTTTTAAAGGCCGAATAGTTAAAATTATTGTTACGATATGGAGAGAAAAACTATTTAACTATGTATGCCTCTATCAAGTTTTGAATTCAGCTAAAATTTCCATTGTCAGTTTTTCGAGAAAAAATTCAAATTGTAGCCTTAAACTGGTTATGCAAACATGTTAACCATTATATAGCTATAGCTACATAAACTGAAATATCCAATAATTTGGTTCAAATCGTTGGAACGCGTTTGAATAAAATCCAACTTCAAATACAAACTAAAAAATAATGACCCCAAACTTCAAATACTAATTTTGAAATCTGTCCAGCGATTTAAGCTCTTGGCGTAAATTCATATCGAGGTCAAAATTTTGTATAAAATACTCTTCTGTGATTCTGAGAAGACGATTTCGCTCCTCGCTCGATTTAAAGAAACCACTCATATCCTCACCACCACAAATTCAATTTATGGAATTTTATAACAGTCAACAACTGTCAGCAGAACACACAAACGCATAGATTTTGCTGTATACGACTGGACTGGAATAGGCAAAAGCATTATTTTTACTTGTTCCATTGGATTTCAGAATGAGTGAATCTTCGAGTGAAACCAATGGAAAACGCGTAGACAAAAAAGTTAAAAATAGCACCAACGAGAACGCATTATAAATAAATTGAAGTTTTTGTTTTCGATCGGTAGTGAACAGCAGATCGCTTAACCGGTTAGACTGCGAATTGTGTATCTAGAGTGTGAAGATATTAACCTATAATGGTTGATAAGAAGTTGTTTTTGGCATGTGTTGTACTGTTTGCAGCCATAATTAGTGGAGTAAATTCGTACAAAATTCTTGGGATATTTCCATTTCCAACAAAATCTCACTTCATTGTTGGCAATGCATTGATGAAATATTTAGTTGAGAAGGGACATGATGTCACTGTAATTACACCGTTTATACAAAAGGACCCCATTAAGAACTATCGAGATATAGAATCATCATCTATACTACAGAAGATGCAAAGTAATGTATTTTCAGTTTTTTTTATCAACACCTAATATTTCATATACATATCATCAAAATAACTCTTTTCACATAAGTATAGCATCTTAGAGTTTATGAAGAATTTACAAGTATCGTTCTAAGAGCTTTAAATTTAAAAACATTAAGAATGATAAGAACTAATCACCTAAATATACCCTTTTCCATATTCTATAGCTCTTTTAAAACATTATGATAATACATAACATATCATACACTGCCGCTCACTAGGATGAGGACATACATTTTGCAATCGATTTTCACTCCCTATACCTGTTGAAAATGTTTTACCCGGGAACTTTTACTACCAGTGAACAGGTACATATTTTCCTAACAGTAAGTCATAAAATTAAAGGGTAAATAAAAAATGACGGCTGGAATTTCAGAAGATCAAAAAATGAATTACCTGAAAAGCGTATAAAAAGACGGTCACAAGGTTGAGGACACTGCGAATATTTCGATGCAGGAGTGCACAACAGCGATAAGAACTGTTAAAAAGAACTGTTTTAATTTAGTTTAAAAAAAATTGGTTCCGGAAACACTTCGACAGCGACAGAAAGAGGAAAAATAGATGCTTTCAAGGAGTTAGGACTCTCAGGCAGAGAAATTGCAAGGAGGCTAAATAGAAGTAAGACTGTTGTAAACAGTTATCTTGGGGATCCCCAACACTATGGGAACTTGCCTCCCGGGTAAGTTCCCGGGTAAAACATTTTCAACAGGTATAGGGAGTGAAAATCGATTGCATAATGTATGTCCTCATCCTAGTGAGCGGCAGTGTATATATTCTATATAGTTTTGTCCATTTAAGCTTGGCCAATATTGTCCTTGAGTGATTGAATAGTTTCTGTATAGCATCGATCTTCGATCTCTATAATGAATTTTTTCAACATTTACACGTTTGGTTATTTGACTATTAATTTAATTATGTATTTATCTATATATTTTTTAGAAAGAAAAGGAGGTCGCCTATTTATGCGTGACTTGAATGTTTTTGAAACCTTGCCGATCATATACGAAATGGGAGTTATGTTAACAAACAGCACATTAGGTGAAACTGCAGTGCAGGAACTAATGAACTCTAGAGAGAAGTTCGATATAGTTGTTTGCGAAGTATTTCTATCCGAGGCATTGTATGGTCTTGCTGAACACTTTAATGCACCCCTTATTGGAGTGAGCGCATTTGGAGCACATAAATGGAATACAGACTTAGTGGGCTCACCTTCACCACCGTCATATATACCGAACACTTTCTTGTCATTAACCGATCGAATGAGTCTATCTGAGCGGATTTTTAATTTAGCTGTTACAACATTCGATGAAATTTACTACAGCAATTTTTATCTACCCAGACAGCGCAAAATATTTAGTAAATACTTCCCAAATTCCAAATTGGGTCTAGACAACATTCGCAAGGATACCGCTCTGGTTTTGCTGAACTCCCATGTCTCATTGGGCTTTCCCCGACCTTACATGCCGAATATGATCGAAGTCGGAGGAATGCAAATAAATCGTAAACGAAAGCCACTGCCTGCCGATATGCAAAAGTTCTTGGACGATGCAAAGGATGGTGCAATATACTTCTCAATGGGTTCGAATCTTAAGAGTACTATGCTGCCGCTGGAAAAACGAAATGCCATCCTAGAGACGTTTAAGGGACTAAAACAACGCGTCTTGTGGAAGTTTGAAGATGCCAATCTACCTGGCAAAAGCGAAAATGTTTATATTAGTGACTGGTTCCCTCAAGATGATATCCTGGCACATCAAAATGTTAAACTCTTCATCACTCACGGAGGACTGTTAAGCACCACCGAATCGATTTACCATGAAAAGCCTTTTGTGGGAATTCCAAAGTTTGGAGATCAATTTTTAAATATGGCACGTGCTGAGGCAGGTGGATATGGGATCATGGTCGAGTTTAAACAGCTAACCAAGGATACATTTTTAGCTGCAATCAATAAGATGCTTGATAACCCGGAGTATACAAAAAAAGTTAGGATGATCTCACAGAGATTTCGCGACCAACCGATGCCGCCAATGGAATTGGCCACATATTGGGTGGAGTACATTGCAAGGCATAAGGGTGCTCCTCATTTGCATTCGGCTGGTCAAGATCTCAGCTTTATTCAGTATCATAATCTGGATGCGATTCTGATTTTGTATGGTGGAATTTTGTTAGTCTTGCTGATAGTGCTGAAAATTGTATTTAGCCTAATTGTGCGCTTGCTTGGACTACGGAAGCAACCGAAAAAGCCACAGAAAGTGAAGAAGAATTGAAAGTAAGAAGAATAATAATAATTAAGGCTGTAGGATATATTTTTATAAATAAAACCACAAAAGTGAATATTTCATACATGTAATGGCTTTTGCTTTATTTGTCTTATCTCGTGTTTTACAGTGACTTTATTTACAGGCTCAATCTACAATCACCAATATTAAGCAGGGTACTTTCTTAATCATAAAGACCAGATGAAATATAAATAAAAACATCCAATAAAAATATTTAAAATAACAGTTCGCGAATTTCAGGTATAAGTTTCTACCAGCAATTTCTAATATGAAGTTAAGTTGGAATGAATGTTTTATTCATTCAGTTTGTGGAACGCAACCAAAAAAAAAAAAGTAAGTATGAGTAGATCCAAAATTAAATAGTGAATTTTCAGTAAGCTCAGCTTCCATTGACATAACTGTGCGCCTTGTAAATGTGCCATTTGACGAAACCTTCTTATCGTTTTCCATGCTGCTGCTGCTAACATTTGCGTTAATTATGTTAATATATTCAAACATCTGCAAGCCGAAAATGGTGAGCACGAAATCGCTATGTTGGTGGAATGAATACATTTTGTGCTTGCCGGGAACAACAGTATCGGTGGAATGAGTCTTTTCTGCGCTAACCAAGTCTTGGACAAATGAGAAAACTCGATTGCAAATCAAAACTTTAAAAGCAATTCTCACAGTAAAATGTACTGAATTCTACAAATTACTGAAAACGAAGCCTGAATTGCTTCGTTCAATTGCTGCAGAAGACAAATATAAGAAGAAAACCAAAAGTGGAGAAATTGCTATCGAAATCGATTCAGATGCGAATTACGACGACGGCGATGATGGCACGTTGGTTGTTTATTAAACACATATTATGTAATTTAAAAATAATAATAATTTATTAAACACAATTTATTAAGTTTTATTATTGGGAACGGTCCGTCGACTGATAATCTCGTTGCTGGGGGTCCGCACCCGCTCAAAGGTTGAGACACGTTGCATTAGAGTATTTCTATGAATACAGTACTTCTCGTTCGCTTTTCGAATACAAATTCGTCCACTTCGGACTACCTGCGTTCCGGCGTTTTTCAATGCTTCCGGTGTAGGGCCGTCCTCCCTATCTTTTTTATATAGATTCGAGGCATTTCGGCTCAAGTGTCGAACCTTCAAATTTTAAATTAAAAAGTAAGGTATTCCTTTGGATCAAGAACGTTGAATATGGAAAAGAAGATCAATACACAATGTAGACGGGACAGGATGCGAAGAGCTGCCCTGGTCATTTACATTTTACTGTATCGCATGTTCAACGCATCTTTTACATGCGCTTTCCAACGCAGTTTATCATCTAGAGTCATGCCATGCATAGATATTTAGCTGTATTTGAGTATTCCACTACATTGTTATTTATGTATACGGAAATATATGGTACGTTTTTAAACGTAAAATTATTATTGACTGACTTAAGGTCATTTAATCTAATCTGCCATTTTTTTTGTCCAATATGAGATATTGTCTATTGCCCTTTGAAGCTTTTTTGTTGCTAATTCGACAGTTGCTCCCACGGCTAGGACAGCTGCGTCATCTGCAAAAGTAGCTATAGTGGTTTCCCCACTTTGCGGCAAATCGCTAGTGAACAGACGCAGACGGTATAAAACTATACCTAGGACGCTGCCTTGTGGTACACCAGCTTTAATTTCTCTCAATGTTGAGTACTCTGTCTCTTGTTTAATTTTGAGAATCGATCTGATATATGACTCCAGAATTGTCGAATATTGCTTTGGCAGTTGGCTTTGCAGTTTGTGGATCAGACTTTTGTGCCAGAATTTATCGAAAGCTTGTGCTATATTAAGAAATATTGTAGAGAACACTTTTTTCTCTTCAAATGCTTTTTCGATTTTATCTATGATTCTATGCACCTGATCGATTGTAGAGTGCTTATTTCTAAATCCAAATTGGTTATTAGGAACTAGCGATTTTTCGTCAATTATTTTTTGCAGGCGTTTTACCAGCATTTTCTCGAATAACTTTGATAACATTGGTAGTATAGATATTTGGCGATATGAGGTTACCTAGTTAGGTGCGGTTTGCGTGGTTTTGGTATCATTATTACCTCCGCGACTTTCCACATGCTTGGAACATATCTCAATTTAACTTTTGTAGATAATTTACCCTTGAAGTTAATCTGAGAATCAAATATAAACCTTCGTGAACTCCGCAAGATAACGATTCCAAAAATATCAAATAGCAAGGTCTAGTTTGCTGTTTAATTGCATTTCACCATATACCAATGCGTTTCTTTTGCTTTCCAGACACTCTTGCAACAAAATCACTGAGATGGCATAAGAATTTTTCAGTAAACATATTATAAATAAACATAAGCGTCTTAAGTTTTAGATAACAATATTCACTATTTAGTAAATTTATTTTCGCTCAATCGCCGCAACTAAATAAAGTGCACGACTAGGTCGCATGAAACTTACTTTATCACTGCGAGTTGTTTCGATTAATTGACTTCTATTTAAATCGTTAAAGGGTTTTGTCCCAAATCATACGGTAATCTTCTTAGAGATCTCTATCTCAAAAACGGTTGAGCGCATGAAAAAAATGGTTATAATGAAATTTGTTGCAAATTTTATGCTCTACAATTTTGTAGTACATGTTAACATCATTGGAGCAACAGGAACTGAGATAATCGCGAATGTTGACCTTTGACCTTGAATAACTTACGACGCAGACACGAGATTTTATGAGACTTTTGAGAGAACATTTAGAACACCAAAATTAAGGTATAAACAAAAATTCAGCTTATTATCTCTCATTCCGAGGTTAAACGCTAAAATGACTGGACTAATTATGTACTGAAATAGGTAATAACTTTTATAAAAATGTTTAGAGAAAATGGTAGTTTTATAAGACTGTTTTAGGAAAAGTTCCGATATATTGATCCAATTCGAAAATCAACATACCAGTCCAAAACAATGGATGAAGGTTTTGAAACATTAATTTACTTTTACCTACTTCAAATATGCCTTTTGGTCAAAGTCGATATACCCATTTTCATATAGATAAACTAGAGAATGCCTAAACTAGAAACGTCTATGAGTAAAAAGCGCTTTAATATCTACCTACCTTAATACTTACCTACTTAAAAAAGCTTGTTTTTTTACTATTATTTTATTGTATTGTCATCAAAACTGAACCATCATGGAAAATTTCAAAGTTCTAAGCTTAGGGGAAGTGGTTCAAATTTGGCTTGCAAGATTTGAACACAACAAATTCTTCACGAAGTTAAGTAAAAGCCTTTAAAATCTATGTAAGGCCTCTATAAAGCTTTGAATTAGCATATCAGCTAAATTATCCAATAATTTCGTTCAAATCCAACTTATTTAAAACCGCTTGCTATATTATAAAGTGTCGTTAATAAAAGAGTTCAAATAAAAACAAAAAATAATGTCCACGAACTTCAAATAAAAATTTTGAAATCCGGCCAGCGGCACAGGGTGCGGGCCTAAATTAATAACGAATTATAAAATTTTATATAAAATACTCTTTTGGGGATTCTGAGAAGAGGATTATTTTCGCTCCTCGATTTTAGAATCCACTTAAGCAGTTTAATTTATGGAATTGTATACCAGTCAACAACTGTCAGCAGAACATTCATAGTCATAGATTAAAATTTTGTTATACACGACTGGAGTTGGCAAAAGCATTTTGCTTGTTCGTTCTCGTTGTTCCATTGGATTTCAGAATGAGTGAAATTTTGAGTGAAACCAATGGAAAACGCGTCGACAAAAAAGTTAAAGATAACACCAACGCGAACGGATTATAAATTGAAGTTTTTGTTTTGGATCGGTAGTGAACAGCAGATCGCTTAACCGGTTAGACTACGAATTGTGTGTTGTGTATCTAGTGTGTGAAGATATTAAATTATAATGGTTGATAAGAAGTTGTTTTTGGCATGTGTTGTACTGTTTGCAGCCATAATTAGTGGTGTAAAATCATACAAAATTCTTGGGATATTTCCATTTCCAACAAAATCGCACTTCATTGTTGGCAATGCACTGATGAAAGGTTTAGCTGAGAAGGGTCATAATGTCACTTTAATTACACCGTTTCCACATAAGGACCTCATCAAGAACTATCGAGATATAGAATCATCATCTATACTACAGAAGATGAAAAGTAATATATTTTAAATTTAGTTTTTTAAAAACTGCCGTTTATTTTGTACATATTTAATATTTAATATAAGCATTTATTGAAACAATTTTTTCATCATTAATATAGTTTACGAAAAATGTACATATCGTTCTACTTACTTACTTACTTAATCTCGGTGTGTCCTTTGTTCTGTATAGCTCGTCTCTACAAATGCTGTTATAGGCGGCCTTAAAATCGATGGCTATCTTCACTTCGTCCAGATCGGGTGGATGGAATTGTTGGTCTTCATCGTCCAGGTTGAATGGTTCATTCTGCCTGACAGCAGGATTTAGTTCGTCATCGCCGCTAAACAGTCTGCAGAAGTAGTTCTTCCATACCCTCAGCATCGACTGCGATTCTACTATGATGTTCCCTTGTTCGTCCTTGCAGGCTTCGGTTCGGGCTCTGTAGCCTTGGCAGGTTATTTTTACCCTTTGGTAAAACTTCCGAATCGCATTCCTGCTGTAGCATCTCTCTATTTCCTCGATCGCGCGCTTCTCGTGCTGTTTCTTTTTTTCTCCTGAGCAGCCGGTTTTCGTCTCTTCTTTTCTGCGCGTAGAGCTCACGAGCAGCTCTGGTCCTTCTTTGCAGCTACGCTTTGCCTCTTGTTTCGCTGCATGTGCTTGCCGGCAACTGTCGTCGAACCAGTGGTTTCGTTGTGGTGGTCGTGTGAAACCAAGCACATCAGAGGCCGCGTCTCTGATGGATTTTTGGCAGATCGCAGAAGGATCTGGTGATCTATTGCGATTTTAGCCGTCCGACGTCAAACTTCCTCACAGTATTTACTTGTCTTGGCGGTGTTCTGGATATCCGAAGGCGTACCTTGGCTACGACGAGGTAGTGGTCCGAGTCAATGTTGACCCCTCGGAACGTTCGGACATACCTATATATATATATAATACTGGAGGAGTGCCTTGCGTCGATCGCAATGTGGTCAATCTTGTTGACGGTTGATTGATCGGGAGATCTCCATGTGCCTTAGTGAATATCGAGATGCGGGAACCGCCTACTTGCTATGACACCATTTCGCCCCTCCGCGAAGTCGATCAGCCTAAATCCGTTATCGGAGGTAGTGTCGTGTAGGCTGTACCTTCTGACAGTACTACCAAATATGCCCTCTCTTCCTATCTTTGCATTAAAATCACCTATGACAATTTTAATGTCATAGTTAGGGCATTGCTCGTACGACTTGTCTAAGAGCTCGTAGAATCTTTCTTTGATGTCGTCGTCTTTCTCCTCCGTGGGCTTGGGCGCATATTAGGCTAATGTTGGCGAATTTAGCCTTGATGCGGATTGTCGCGTCGCTCGTTCACACAGCTGAAACTTAAGACTTCCTGCCTAAGTCTGATGCCTCCAACGACGAAACCACATCCAAATAAGCGCTGTTTTTGTTGCCGATAGCAGTCGCCATAATAAATGTCGCAGTTTTTCATCCTCTTCTTGCCCGGTCCATCCCATCGCACTTCTTGGATGACGGTTAGGTCTGCTTTATAGCAGTTCAGGGCTGCACGTGGTCTGTTAAGGGACCTAACATTCCACGTGCAGATCCGAAATTCGTTGTCCTTTATTCGTTTGCCAGGTTCGTCAACAGTAAAATCATCCGTATCCGAGGTTTGTTGTCATTTCGGAACTGGGTTGGTTTTCCGCAGTCGGGCAGTTACCCCGGCGTACATAACCCCCAACCTGGAGTGCCAGGCCCTTTGTTGGACCCCTTGGACGAAAGGGGCCGGATTCCTCCGGTGTCAGTAACCCACTTCGGAGCTGCCGTTGGCCCATAAAGGGTTCATCCGCCACCATCTCTGTTTCAGGACCCTGACTAGTCCTGAAAAATCCTCACTGACCTCAGCTCCAAATATGTCGAAGTAGCTCAAGTAAAGTATCTGCCAACTGGACTGTTGCCGTCACCGTTGATTCAGTCTAGTGCATTCATTCACCGTACGTCCTCTTTCTGAGGGGCTCATGTAAGAGTTTTGAGACTCTTTGAGTCAGGCATTCCGACAGAGCAGTATAGTTTTGCTATTTTCTTCGTGTTCAACACTCGCGCTTATAAGTTTAGCAAGCAAAGCCCAGGTGGGCGAAACCCGTACCCGGTGGTTACCACGCGGAGGTAAAATAAGCACAATTGATGTTTATGAAATGGAAGTTTAAACTAAAGTTCAACTGAACCTGAACTTGAGTATAAAGTTGAAGTTAAATTCGTCCGGTTTCACAATAAAATCTAAACTTTAGTTTAATTGAACTCAGTTTAACTAAACTTAGTGAATAGAATTGGCGGTATTAGCTTTTATATGACTTTTACAAAATGTTACCTTGTCTTTTCTTTCAAAGAACACGCAAGACAACATCAAATAATTGCCTTTTGACAATCGGCAGCTTTGAAATAGAAATTTCACTGTGTCAAGTGATCTGAGATGAACGCGGCAGAATACTGTTATTTAACTTAAACTACAGAATGAACTCTGTTCAGGGTTTAAACGAAACAGTGAAACCGAATTAATTTTTGAACTGGTGTTTAAAATAAAAATGTAGTTTAAACCAAAAGTGTAGTTTAAACTTCCACTGTGAAACTGGGGGTAAGAATGATAAGAACTAATTACCTAATTATACACTTTTCTATATGCTATAGCTCTGTTAACACAATTTTTTAATACATATAATATATTCTATATGGTTTTGGCCCTTTAAACTTGGCTTTCTGTATTGCATCGATCTTCGAAATCTTCTAATAAAATTTTTCAAAATTTACACGTTTGATTATTTCTCTATTAATTTATTATATATACTTTTTTTTAGAAAGAAAAGGAGCTGGCCTATTTATGCGCGACTTGAACGTTTTTGAAACCTTGCCGATCGTATACGAAATGGGAATTATGTTAACAAACAGCACATTAGGTGAACCTGCAGTGCAGGCACTAATGACATCAGGAGAGAAGTTCGATGTTGTTATTTGTGAAGTAGTTTTAACCGAGGCATTGTACGGTTTAGCTGAACACTTTAATGCACCCCTTATTGGAGTGAGCACATTTGGAGCACATAAATGGAACACGGACTTAGTGGGCTCACCTTCACCACCATCATATATACCGAACACGTTCTTGTCATTAACCGAGCGACTGAGTCTGTCTGACAGAATTTATAATTTAGCTGTTACAACATTCGAGGAAATTTACTTCAGTAATTTTTATCTACCCAGACAGCGAAAAATGTTTAACCAATTTTTCCCAAATTCAAAATTGGGTCTAGACAACATTCGCAAGGATACCGCTCTGGTTTTGCTAAACTCTCATGTGTCATTGGGCTTTCCCCGACCATATATGCCAAATATGATTGAAGTCGGAGGAATGCAAATAAATCGTAAACGGATGCCACTACCTGCCGATATGCAAAAGTTCTTGGACGAAGCAAAGGATGGTGCAATATACTTCTCAATGGGATCGAATCTAAAGAGTACTATGCTGCCACTGGAAAAACGAAATGCCATCCTACAGACGTTCAAGGGACTAAAACAACGAGTCTTGTGGAAGTTCGAAGATGCCAATCTACCTGGCAAAAGCGACAATGTTTTTATTAGTGACTGGTTTCCTCAAGATGATATCCTGGCACATCCAAATGTTAAACTCTTCATTACTCATGGAGGACTTCTAAGCACTACCGAATCGATTTACCACGAAAAGCCTTTTGTGGGAATTCCAATGATTGGAGATCAATTTTTAAATATGGCACGTGCTGAGGCAGGTGGATATGGGATCATGGTCGAGTTTAAACAGCTAACCAAGGATACATTTTTAGCTGCAATCAATAAGATGCTTGATAACCCGGAGTATACAAAAAAAGTTAGGATGATCTCACAGAGATTTCGCGACCAACCGATGCCGCCTATGGAATTGGCCACATATTGGGTGGAGTACATTGCTAGGCATAAGGGTGCTCCTCATTTGCATTCGGCTGGTCAAGATCTCAGCTTTATTCAGTATCATAATCTGGATGCGATTCTCATTTTGTATGGTGGACTATTGTTAGTCTTGCTGATAGTGCTTAAAATTGTATTTGCCCTAATTGTGCGCTTTCTTGGACTGCGGAACCTACCGAAAAAGACACAGAAAGTGAAGAAGAATTAAGCTTTAGGATAAATGTATTTTTTTTAATAAAATCATAAATTGAATGTTTCATATAATGGCTTTAATTTTATTTGTATTCTCCTACAATTTAAGTCAAAGGGGACAGACCCTTGCGCAGAGTTACTTACTCCCAAGCTGCCTTTCTACAACCACCAATATATGCGAGGTACTTTATTAGAATTAAAAGGTTGTTTTAATAACGTCTAGTTATATTCAAAAATCTCTAATCGACTTAAGTGGAGTAGAATGCCCTCTCTCACTATCTTGATTATTAGAAAAATCGTCCAACTCTATTCCAATTTTTCAGTATATTACAACAACATTTCTTATATTTTGAAGTTTCTGAAAACTTGTAACACGATCGGCTTAAGAGATTTGCACATTTTTGCAGACAGAAACTTGTATGCAATTCTTGTCTATTCTTAAATTGCTCATTATGCCTGCCAGTAAGATGTGGTTCGTCAACGCCATTTAACAGTCTGTAGAAATTGCCATTCAAGTGTCTAGGCACCGACTATGACTCTACTACAATGTTCGGACTTTATTGCTTTTACATTTCGCCTTCATTCCAGCACTGCGAGTGATAGATATAAGATATCTCACTATCGACTAAACTGAGCACTTCTCGGACTCCCTCTTTCTTGAAGAATTTTATGGTTTCCCTTTCTCATCTGCTTAAAGGTGCATAAGGTTCTTTCCTCTTGGCACTATCTGCATTGCAATGTTATAAGATGTGACTCTTCTGACAAGCAAGCACTTTCTTGCATGTAAACGCATAGATAATCAGAAGCAGCACTTCTGACAGCTTAAGCCTATAGTACGCTGTCAACGAAATCATGAAAGAAAAAATGTCGCTCTCCTTTACAATACAAATTCTGGCTGTTGTCAAATGTCACTTGTGTAGCATCTAAAGGAACACTCCCGGTCCCGAAAGTATTTTCCGCAGTCTTTTCGCAGACGTTTCCCTGTGCAGACACTTGCGATCGCAGTCTTCGATTTCGAACCCTGTCCTCGCGGACTGTTTGTCAGAACAAATGTCGCATAAAATACAGGATGTCATCGATCTGAATGTTATCAATCTAGATGTTTTGACTGATTAGGATACAGGTTTCTTTGTGTATGTCGAGATTTGGGAAACGAGTACCACATCGGCTGCGAAGTCAACCTTTGTCCGTTTCCTTATTTGGCGTCGTGTATAGTAAAATCTAAAAATACCAATAGCCAAATACCAGATATTAAGTATTTTCCTATTTTTGCATTGAAATCACCAAGAACGATTTTCAATGTCCTACTTGGGACCAATCTCATATTATAGGTCTTCTCCAGAAGTTTGTCTGTTGTTGAACGTCGCATTTAGGCTTATTATTGACAACTGTCACTAGTCATACTTACACTTCCCTGGTTCAAGCTCATATCTCCATTAATTTAGATGCTGATGGTTCTGTTCTGGGTATCAATCACCTTAAGTCACCTATTTTTAACTAAATTTGATACAGCATCTACTACAACATGGATTGGATATATCTGTATAGAAGAACGCTTGCTGTTTTGAAATCAAAGAAGCTAATTTGCTTAGTAGGACGATATGCCAGACCCGATCAAAAGCTTTCGAGATGTCCAAGCCCAGGCACTAAGGTTCTGGATTGGCTATGTTGATCTCCAGCAGAACGACTACTGCGAAATCTTAATGTATATCTCATATTTTTGAGGTTTTTAATACTATTCGCCTTAAATTAACGTAGAATCAATTGCACTCTGAGTCAAAAAAGTCAAGTAGTCATAGTAGTATATAAAATAAAATCTAAATCACATGTATAACAAATTCGATTCGTCACTTTATTTAAAAAAAAATAATCCAACTCCCTCCACATTCACAATGACCAGCTGCACACTTCAATTCTTCTTCACTTTCTGTGACTTTTTCGGTTGCTTCCGCAGTCCAAGAAACCGAACAATTAGGCTAAATACAATTTTCAGCACTATCAGCAAGACTAACAAAATTCCACCATACAAAATCAGAATTGCATCCAGATTATGATACTGAATAAAGCTGAGATCTTGACCAGCCGAATGCAAATGAGGAGCACCCTTATGCCTAGCAATGTACTCCACCCAATAGGTGGCCAATTCCATTGGCGGCATCGGTTGATCGCGAAATCTCTGTGAGATCATCTTAACTTTTTTTGTATACTCCGGGTTCTCTAGCATCTTATTTATTGCGGCTAAAAATGTATCCTTGCTTAGCTGTTTATAGTCGACCATGATGCCATAGCCACCTGTCTCAGCACGTGCCATATTCAAAAACTGATCTCCAAACATAGGAATTCCTACAAAGGGCTTTTCATGGTAAACTGATTCCGTGGTGCTTAAAAGTCCTCCATGCGTAATAAACAGTTTAACATTCGGATGTGCCAGAATATCATCTTGAGGAAACCAGTCACTGATGTAAACATTGTCACTCTTACCAGGCAAATCGGTTTCTTCAAACTTCCACAAGACGCGTTGTTTTAATGCTTTAAAAGTTTGCAGGATGGCATTTCGCTTTTCTATTGGCAGGATACTACTCTTTAGATTCGATCCCATTGAGAAGTAAATTGCACCATCCTTTGCTTCGTCCAAGAACTTTTGCATATCGGCAGGTAGTGGCTTACGTTTACGATTTATTTGCATTCCTCCGACTTCGATCATGTTTGGCATATATGGTCGGGGAAAGCCCAATGAGACATGAGAGTTCAGCAAAACCAGAGCGGTATTCTTGCGTATATTGTCTAGACCCAATTTTGAATTTGGAAAGTATTTGTTAAACATTTTGCGCTGTCTGGGTAGATAAAAATTGCTTAAGTAAATTTCCTCGAAAGTTGTAATGGCTAAATTCAAAATTCTCTCCGACAGACTCATTCGATGGGTTAATGATAAGAAAGTATTCGGCACATATGACGGTGGTGATGGTGAGCCTACTAAGTCCGTGTTCCATTTGATCGCCCCAAATGTGCTCAGTCCAATTAGAGATGCATTAAAGTGTTCAGCTAAACCGTACAATGCTTCGGATAGAAATACTTCACAAATAACTATATCGAACTTCTCTCCTGATTGCATTAGCTCTTGCACTGAAGGTTCTCCTAATGTGCTGTTTGTTAACATAATTCCAATGTCGTATACTTTCAGCAAGGTTTGAATTATATTATTGTCTCGCATAGCTAGCCCAATGCCTGCCTTTTCTGAAAGTAAATAAATAAGTAATTGAATTAATAAAGAGATAGTTAGTAGTTAAACGTGTAATTGTTGATAAATAGTTTCTCGAAAAATCAATTCGTTAATTATTTACTGAAAATAAGTGCTCTCTATAACTTATTGGTAAAGATTAAGAAAAGGTTAGCGTGAAATGTTCAGGTACTGTTTCCAGGACCACAAACAAAATGTCGACTATTTTTAAAGCCAGATGCAACGCTAGTTTGAGAGCAATAGTGCCTACGAAGTTTTTTAGCATAATTATATAAATGAATTTATGCCATATTTTAAACTTAAGGAGGCTACTGGTACTGCTACTGCTCCTTTGCTATTTATTTAAGATAGATAGATAGATATTTTATTTCGTTTACAAATTACATAGGCTTGTTACCGCACAATTTACAATACAGAGATATGATAACTTAAGATATCTTTCTACTGAAACATTATTTAAAAGCTATTAAGTATTTTAATGTGATAAATTTATTTTAATCACACCTGAGTGTGAAGTATAAATGGAAGTGAGACAACTACCTATCCAAAGTGTCATCCTCGTCGATTTTAAAAATGGCATCGAATGTCGTTTTGACATTTGTAAAGTACCTAAATAGAATAAGAATTTTTGTGAATAAGTTCATGGAATTCCCACGCACATCGAGCGTCAATAAGATCCAGAGATACCAAAAATGTTCCGCTACTATGCAGATTGCATATAACATGCATTCGAAAGACAACCATCACGAAGAACAAATTACTTATCATTAGCCTTTCAATTGGAAACGTCCTTGACCATTCCTGAACTATAGCAGCATTCAATACGTATAGATAAGTAATAAAAAAGAGAGGAAACACAACACAGCCCTGACGACTGACGAAATCCAATGCATATTCGGTATAATAAAAAAAATGTTGATAAAAGCATCTACAACATTAACAACATAGGCAACACATAATCAAATAAATTTAAAATATATTACTTTTCATTTTCATTAGTATAGATGATGATTCTACATCGCGGTAGTTCTTGATGGGGTCCTTTAGCGGAAACGGTGAAATTACAGTCACTTCATGACCCTTCTCAACTAAACCTTTCATCAGTGCATTGCCAACAATGAAGTGCGATTTTGCCAGAGATGGAAATATCCCTAGAATTTTATACGAATTTGCACCACTAATTATGGCTACAAACAGTACAACACATGCCAAAGACAACTTCTTATCAACCATTATCACTAATTACGTTCACACTCAGTTGAAATATGTTTATATGCACTTTAGATACACAATTCGCAGTCTAACCGGTTAAGCGATCTGCTGTTCACTACCGATCCAAAACAAAAACTTAAATTTATAATGCGTTCGCGTTGGTTGGTGCTATCTTTAACTTCTTCATTTACGCGCTTTCCAATAATTTCACTCGTAGATTCACTCATTCTGAAATCCAATGGAACTAGTAAACTGCTTGCCTATGGTTGACTTTAACTCCACTCACGTATTGGTGAAATGTCAAAAATTAATCTATGGCTATTGTTCCTCTGGCAATTATGGCTTATTTAAAGTATAAGTGTAAGTGCTTTTTGAGTGGATTCTAAAATAAAATCTTGAAGCTAAATACTCCTCTCAGAATCACCAAAAGAGTATTTCTTGTGCCTTAAGTGAAAGATATTGCTTTTGTATAAATTTTCGATCTTTCTTCGTTTTTACTTTTTCTTTTTTTTTAATTTGGAACTTGGCGTTCGGAATATTTTATCTATATTCATATCCATATAAATCAGTTAGAACTTATCAAAAAGGTTTTATATTTATGTTTGTATGGTCAACATGGCTCATCATTAACGCTCGTATCTATCCTCTTTTTTAGGGGATTATCCCTTTTTTCGAAGTTAAAGAAACTATCCCCTGAAAATTTCCAAAATCCCTTTTTTATCCTATAAACTCCTCTTTTCACCGGCTACATGAAATTTGGCCCCAATGAAAAATGGCCCCAAACTGAAAATGAAAAATCACCCCAAAAATTTACATGAAAGGCAACAACAACAAAAAATTGCGTAAAATTCTGCGAATGTGGGTGACAATACATATTTTGGGGCCTTTTTTTTCATTTTTCAGTTTGGGGTAAAATTTCATTATAAAATAAGGCCCCAAAAGAACGAAAACGTATGGGGGCCCCCCTGCTTGGGTTTACTGTCAGATTTGGGGCATTTATCCCCTTTTCTGTTCGCAAAAAGATACGAGCGTTACAGTCATCATATCTAATTCCTCGATCAAAATCCGAATAACAATACATATTTTTAAAAACTAAATAGCTGATATGGTCATTTAAAACTTGAAAAATGCCTTCGTTTTTATTGCTAATACCGTAAAATAAATTTTTACATATCGGCATTTTGAAAAAAAAAATTGGCTTTCTCTAGTTTACCTACAGTGAGCGTCAAAATGAAACACCGATGCTCTTTTACGTTTTCTTCTTGGTCTTGAAACAGGTCTAAAAAGCCAACAATTTTTAAAAAGTTTGAGAACATAATAACAATAACAAAACATATTTCATTTCGACAGCAAAAAATTCTTTAAAGATACATATTTAAAAAAAAAATGTTTCCAAGCAGCATTGGTGTTCAGTTACTTTTGACGCTCACTGTATATGAAAATCAAAAGGCATATTTGAAGTAAAATTATTGTTCCCAAAACTGAATTCATTGCTTCCCAATGGAACTGCGAATGACGGTACTAAAAAAAACTACTCGTATGTCGTATCTCGATCTCAAATACCCCATTTTCGATTTGGGTCAAAATATTGGGACTTTAACTTAAACAGTTACAGCCAAGATTTTCTCTACCGATTTGTATGAAAAGTGGATTTGCAAAAAACCTTCCCCTCAAAAACTGCTCAAATTCCGAAAGCGGAAGTTAATTTTCCTATGAAAATTAAATTTAGACTTTCCCTGTACCCGAGTTTTGATAGTTGCGCTTTTGTTGTTATTATTTTCCCTAAAACGATCTAAGGATTTTGATAAAAAATTAAATATTGTAGTAGGTAGTAGATATTGCTACCTCTAATAAGACAAACGCTTTAACATTTTGAATACATGTCAACTAATCCTTTCGCAGTGACAAATACAGTTTCGTGCGACTCAGTCGTTCCCCTTTTAGTTGAGGCGATTGAGCGAAAACGAATTAACTATAAAGAGTGAATATTGTTGTCTAAAATTCAAAACGCTTATAGCTTATCTATTATCTATGTTTCTGATACCAAAAAAATACTTATTCCATGGTCTGGAAAGCAAAAGCAACTAGTTGGTGGTATTGTGAAATGCAATAAATAGGCGGTATTGCTACTACCTAGACCTAACTGATTGATATTTTTGGTATCGTTATCTGGAATTCAAAAAGATTTATAATATTCGATTCTCAGATTAACTTCAAGGCTAAATTGTCTACAAAAGTATAACAGGCACATAAATATGTTAAACACATTTTAATAAACAAGACAGGTATTAGGAAAAATGTAAATCCGAGGTAGGTACATCAAAGTTGACAATAAGAGTAGCCCAAAATTTGTGAGTGCGTCCGAAGTTTAATCGCAAAGGTCGAAAAGTATAATAGAACGGCAATAGTATTTACTTGCTTTAATAGAGTCTTACTTACTTAAGATGGCGCTACAGTCCAAGGTGGACCTGGGGCCTCAACTAACGTATCCAGCCAGCACGTTCTTTGGCCAGCTGTCTCCAGTTTCGCACGCTAAGTTGATTAAGGTCCCCTTCCACTTGCGTGCGCCACCTGATAGAGTCCATGCCTCTGCCCCATAGAGAAGGACTGGGATGATTAGGGTCTTATAAAGATTCACTTTAGTTGTTCGAGAGAGGGCTTTGTTACTCAATTGCTTTCTTAGCACAAAGAAACAGCGATTGGTATGAGTTGTTCTTCTTCACTCTGGCAGCCTTTTTTGACGTTAGCGTTTGAGTTTTTCACTATTCTTTCAAGAACGATGTTGAAGAAGTCACATGACAGCGCATCGCATTGTCTAAATCATTTTTTGACATCGTAGGTCTCGGTGAGTTCTTTACCGACCTTGATGGAGTAGCGTGCATTCTCCATTGTCATCCTGCGCAAACGTACGAGTTTGGCAGGGATGCCAAAACTAGACATTGCTCTGTATAGCTCGTCTCTATAAATACTGTCACAGGCGGCCTTAAAATTGATGAAAAGGTGGTGGGTATCGATTTAGACTTCCTTGATTTTTCTCGAAGTGTGAACATTTGATCGATGGTGGACTTTCCTGGCCTGAAGCCACACTTATAGGGACCAATCAGGTTGTTGACTAAAGGCTTCAGGCGTTAACACAACACGGCAGAAAAGATCTTGTAGGCGATGTTAAAAAGGATAATACCTTTGTAGTTGGGTAGTTCGGAAGGTCTCCTTTCTTGAGGATCGGGCATAAAATACTGAGGTTCTATTCATCGGGCATACTTTCTCTCCGACCATATTTTACAGATGAGTTGGTGCATGCTCCTAACCAAGACATCGCCTGAAGCTTTGAATAGCTCGGCGGTTAGGCCATCTGCTCCAGCGGCTTTGTTGGACTTAAGCTTAGATATACCTATCTTCACTTCGTTCAGGTCGGGTGGACGGAATTTTTGTACTTCAACGTCTAAGTTGAATTGTTCATTCTGCCTGACAGCGGGATTTAGTTCGTCATCGCCGCTAAACAGTCTGCAGAAGTAGTTATTAAATACCCTCAGCATCGACTGCGATTCTATTATGATGTTCTCTTGTTCATCCTTGCAGGCTTCGGTTCGGGCTCTGTAGCCTTGCCAGGTTCTGTTCACCCTTTGGTAAAACCTCCGAACCTCATTCCTGCTGTAACATCTCTCTATTTCCTCCATCGCGCGCTTCTCGTGCTCTTTCTTTTGTCCTGAGAAGCCCGTGTTCGTCTCTTCTTTTATGCGCGTAGAGCTCACGAGCAGCTCTAGACCTTCTTTGCAGCGCCAAAACATTTCTACAGTATTCATTTTAAAGACATAGACTAACAATTTCTTTCGCAAAATATAAATAAATAAAAAACTGATACCGCCATTTATCTGACAGCGCTGTAGATCAGGCGACTGTTCGAAGTTATGGAATAACTATTCACATGAGAGCGATCAGCTACCTACGAACGAAGGAATATTCGCAAACTCTGACCGCCCACTCAAATGAACAATTTTCTTGGTCGCCGCAGCTTGGGAATTTCGGCAAATTCAGCCATCAGTGTTGTTATCAACAATTTCTAATTTGAGGTTAAGTTCAAACGAATGTTTTATTCGCTGGTTTGTGGAACGCTGTTTAATGATGTGGATTGCAAATCAATGTTGACAGTTCGCGCGGAGGGTGTTTTCATTCGCGGGAAAAAGTTAAAAACTCGAAATTTCGTTGTTTAGACTGTTTTTTAAGCTTGTTTTCTTAATATATTTTAATTGTATAATTAATTATCCTACTCTTGGAGTAGATAGTAATATGTGCAATTTTATGTTCATAAATGCATCAATAGTGGTTTATTCGCATTTCATTTTTCATCAATTCGTTCGTTCGCTCTCATGTGAGAGGTCCCCCAGTTATAGCTATCAGTAAAATGCATCCGTAAAAAAAATTGTTTTACTTTTTTGGAGCACTTAAACTTAATCGTTGAACTAACTCAATATTGGTCTCAAAATTTTTCCATACGTAAAACCTTTTCTGTTCAACTTTTCAGTAAATTTCATATCAGGTTCCACTGAATTCCTATGAAATGCTGGGTGGTTAAATGCTTTAATTTTGTTCCATTGCGTGTTTTTACGGGTGAACTTTTCTGATGGCTATATCCTAAATCTTGTAAAATGAAACGCCTCAAATTACGATAAACCTCGTGAAAGTATAAGGCTGATTATCTTTTCAACAATAGGGTTCTTTATTGAACCTAAAAATGTGCAATGAATTTTGGCTTAACATAAGAAAACATAATTTAAACCCATTAAGGACATTACCAAGCGTTGTCAGAATCATCTCGGTTTTGAGTATGGACATCTATCTTCTTCACATACCATAGCTCAATTAGACATGTTTAAATAGATTTAGTATGGACGTTATTAAAACAAAATTCAATGTTAAAAAAATGCGTGTATTAATGGCTATAGATTGAGCCTATCAGTTGTTGGAAATTCTTCGAATAGGGCTGACTCCGTTAAATTTCTCTTCTGGGATGTGTATTGAGATTTAGATGAGGGATACCGTCATCAGTCACTGACGTCACGAGTCACTGTAAATCACGCCAGAACACAAATAAAACAAACCATTACATGTATGAAATATTCACTTTGTGGTTTTATTTAAAAAAATATATCTATATACTTATGTATATCCTACAGCCTCAATTTATTTTTATTATTATACTCATACCTACACTTACTTTCAATTCTTCTTCACTTTATGTGACTTTTTTGGTTGCTTCCGCAGTCCAAGAAAGCGAACAATGAGACTAAATACAATTTTCAGCACTATCAGTAAGACTAACAATATACCACCATACAAAATCAGAATTGCATCCAGATTATGGTACTGAATGAAGCTGAGATCTTGACCAGCCGAATGCAGATGAGGAGCACCCTTATGTCTTGCAATGTACTCCACCCAATATGTGGCCAATTCCAATGGCTGCAACGGTTGATCCCGATATCGCTGTGAGATTACTTTCGCTGTTTTTGTATACTGAGGATCCTTTAACATCTTATTGAGTGCAGCCGAAAACGTTTCCTTGGTCAGCCCATTATAGTCGACCATGATGCCATAGCCACCTGCCTCAGCACGTGCCATATTTAAAAATTGATCTCCAAACATTGGAATTCCCACAAAAGGTTTTTCATGATAAATCGATTCGGTTGTGCTTAACAGTCCTCCGTGAGTAATGAAGAGTTTAACATTCGGATGTGCCAGGATATCATCCTGAGGGAACCAGTCACTAATATAAACATTTTCGCTTTTGCCAGGTAGATTGGCATCTTCAAACTTCCACAAGACGCGTTGTTTTAGTCCCTTAAACGTCTCTAGGATGGCATTTCGTTTTTCCAGTGGCAGCATAGTACTCTTAAGATTCGAACCCATTGAGAAGTATATTGCACCATCCTTTGCATCGTCCAAGAACTTTTGCATATCGGCAGGCAGTGGCTTTCGCTTACGATTGATATGCATTCCTCCGACTTCGATCATATTTGGCATGTAAGGTCGGGGAAAGCCCAATGACACATGAGAGTTCAGCAAAACCAGTGCGGTGTTCTTGCGAATATTCTCCAAGCCGAGTTTTGAATTTGGGAAGTGTTTGTTAAACATTTCCTGTTGTCTGGGTAGATAGAAATTATGGAAGTAAATTTCCTCGAAAGTTGCAACAGCTAAGTTCAAAATTCGCTCGGACAGACTCATTCGATGGGTTAGTGGCAAAAAAGGATTCGGTACATATGACGGTGGTGATGGTGAGCCTACTAAGTCAGTATTCCATTTTACTGCTCCAAATGTGCTCACTCCAATAAGAGGTGCATTAAAGTGTTCAGCTAGGCCGTACAATGCCTCGGATAGAAATATTTCGCAAATAACTACATCGAACTTCTCCCCTGATTTCATTAGCTTTTGAACTGAAGGTTCACCTAAAGTGCTGTTTGTTATCATCACTCCCATGTCGTATATTTGCAGGAAAATTTCAACGATACTTTTGTCTCGATTAGTTAAGACGCCGGCTATTAAATCTGAAAGCAAAAAGATAAATTAACTAATTAACACAGAAATGTTTAAACCCATAAGCTTTGAAAAATTTAATTGTTGAGATCAAAATATCATAAGTAGTACCTACTAGCAATTTATTACTAATGGCAACAACGACTTTATTGTCGGAATAAACACATTAATGTATAGATAGAGGTCGATCAGTAATAATTGAAGTATAGTAAGTACCTATAGTGAGGAACTGCTAATAGCAGGGAATTGCAATTAAATTAATTTCAGTTCAGATCAATGTTAACGCTTGGCTTTGCTTATGTTACAACATTTTATTATTATTATTGTTGAAGTATTTTTCATACGATATGAATAACTGAATTTTCGATAGCTGGTACACAACTATTTTTTAAGTAAGCTATAATATATCTAAGTAAAATTGTAATGGTTGCATCTATGCACTCGATGCGGCCTCTTACCAGATTCGGAGATAAGTTTCACAAAATCTTGTAATTTTCAGTTTTATATTGTTGTCTTAAGGACAGTACATAATATTTATTTTTATTAATTTTATTTATTTTTTCTTACTCAAAACTAAAATCTTGAAGACTATATATAGATACAGTATATACAAAATGAAAAAAAAAATTACAAATTCGTCGCGAATTTTACAGGTATTTTCGAAATGATTTCAACATTTTGTGTTCTCATAAGTTTATTCGAAATTTTTGGTTCGATATTTTCCCCTTTGGTGAAAAGTAACCAACCTCTTTGGTGTATCTTGTGAGTGCATTATAAGCTAGCTTAATAGATATTTTTAGCAGTTTAACAACAACGCCAGTACAGCGCAACAAGACAGAAGAGGAATAAAATAAACAAGGGAAAACTGCCGTAAGCCTGTCGGTGGAAAGAACGCCAGAATGCTGCACGAAAAAGCTTTTCTGATAGCATTTACGACGATTTAAAACACTACAATTTGAATATATATCTATCTATCTTTAATTTTTCTGTACGTGTTTGTAATCGAACTCCTCCTAAACGGCTGGACCGATTTTAATGAAATTTTGTGTGTGTGTTTGAATGGGTCTAAGGTTGGTTTAGATTCACAATTGGACCCGGTAGGTGGCGCTGCGATCCGATTCCACAAAATTTCAAATAATAACCACT
This sequence comes from Cheilosia scutellata, assembly GCA_955612985.1. NCBI lineage: Eukaryota > Metazoa > Arthropoda > Insecta > Diptera > Syrphidae > Cheilosia > Cheilosia scutellata. Next base: position 101,244,871 of record OY015312.1, on the reverse strand, counting down.
CAGCAATAAAAAAAAAATTAAAAGCAAAAAACTCATGAATAAAATTTCAAATAATAAACACTCAACAAAAAAACATATTAAAAAAAGCAATAAGCTCATAAATTTCCCGACACCGGGACCGCTAGTATCTATATACATATATATAAATGAGTTTAAAATATGTTTGTCCGCTTATAACTCGAGTTTAGCTACACCGAATTTGATTATTTTTTTTTTCCGGAAAGGTATTCTTTTGTAGCAGGTTTGTATGTAAAAAAAAATGGATAACCGCTGGGCCGATTTTCACGATTTTTTTTTTGTTTTGTTCGTATTGCTGTATTTCAGGTTTATGCAAAAAAAAATCCAGCAAATCGATTTATTCTCATTTCTCGCATTTTACGAAAGAACATCCTACGAAATATCAGTTTTTTTTCAGTTGTTCGTAATTGCCAGGAGAAGGTTTTTACGAAAGAAAATTATGGGAAAACCCTCCGGAAAAGTAGGAGAAATTTAAAAATCGAAAATTGATTTTTTGTATGTAATTTTGTGTGCAATTTTCCCGGAATGGCTTTTCGTATGGAAAAATAGAAAATTCCGGAAAAATGCGAATTTTGTTTCGACGAAATTTTACATTTTATCGCATGATTGATAATTTTAGACGATGTAAAGGTGGAAAATTCGTTGTGATGCTTGGAAAATTTCGGATAGTAGTGAAAAAAAACTGAGTTTAATTCAGCTAACGAGTTAAGAGAACATTTATTGATTCTGAGGCGATACGAAGTTCGCTGGGTCAGCTAGTTTAGAATAAAAGTGGCGTTTTTGCGTCGTTGAACGCAAGTTGTGCGTTTTTTGAAAACTGCTTGTGGATCCTATTAGTGTAGGTACGACCATGATGGAATAGTATAAGGTGGTCTCGTTGGCTGCCGACTCGTTCGTTTTTTGGTCCCTTAACGCTTCGTTAACGAGACCACCTTATACTTATTCCATCATGAGTATAAGGTGGTCTCATCGGCAAAAAGTAGTCCCTTAACGACACGTTTTTCTCTTTATTCAGCGTAGTAAGTGTCCGTTAACGAAGCGTTAAGGGACCAAAAAACGAACGAGTCGGCAGCCGACGAGACCACCTTATACTTATACCATCATGCTTATACTTATTCCATCATGATGGGTACGACAAAACGTCATGTGAGACATTTTACTGTCACTCTCTAAATGTGCGTTTGTGTTGGAGCTGAGATTACCGAAGAGAACGACGACTCTGCCAAAGAGAAAACTTTACATTGATTCTCTTCTCATATAAGTGCTTATGTTGGCGTTGGAGCAGTGCTTTAAGCAACGATTAGAGCTTCCATAATTCGGTTGTATATTTTCTCAGCTCTTATCGACGGTGGGATTTAGTGGGATGCTATAATAAAAAATAAAGATGGTGAAACTCTCCAAACGTATACCTTTAAATCGACTATGATCACAACTCCAACGTAAATGCACCCTAGGCGCTTAACGCCACAAATCCAATCCAATACCTAACTCGTGCAAGATGATCTTACTTTCCAGCTCGATTTTGTCTGAACGCCATTTTGGATTATATTTGTCAGTTGACAGTCGTAGAACTCGTCCTACGTCCTACAATGTAAATTTTGCGAGACATTTTTCTCGGCCGAAAAATACTCATACCTCCGCGGAACGAAATGAATTCCGCTTTACAGTGCGTTTTTTGAAAATAAGTTGGCCGAAATGAAGCACCCACCACGCCTCCTGTACGCAAGTTTGTGCAAAAAGTTCGTGAGACTGGTATGCTAGTGGACAAACTCATGGTCCCCGTCGGTCGTCGTACGGTGCACAGACGAGATTGTGGCTCTTTGGTGCGGATTATGGAGCTGTGGCATCATTGGACCATTTTTCAACGTTTCGGCCAACGGTGGGCGTTACAGAGCGATGTTAACCGACTTTTTTTTACTGAAATTGAAGACATGAATTTGGACGACCCCGGCCATGCCACACAGCAATCTTTTGCGCACCAAATTCCCAAATCGTAAGTATTTGCCGTCTTGGCTATGTCAATTAGCCGCCTCGGAGCTGCGATTTGAGCCCTTTGGTCTTTGTTTTTGTGGGGAACCGTGAAGGACCGATGTTATGTCAACAATCCGGATACAATTCAGGCACTTAAGGCCAATATCATCCAAGCAATCCGAGAGCTACAGCCCGAAACCATAAACAAGGTCTTGGAAAATTGGAGTGACAGAATGCGTTACTGCGAAGCCAGCCGAGGAAGCCACTTGAACGATGCATGTCGTGTTCCATAATTAATGGGAATGTTGCTCTTACTAATAAAGCCATAATACATGAAAGAAATGTAATTCTTTTCATTTTATTGCATTTTCAAAAAGAAACTTGTATTTGGCCCACCCTTTAGGTACCAACCTCGTATACTGATGATTCTATTAAATTTTAAAGGTTACAATTTCCGATTGTTTTGCCATGACAAATAATGCAATTTAAGGCCAATTATTTAAAATTATTCCGCACTATTCCGTGAGGGGTGGGGGTTCAAGATTTAATCACTATTTACTTCTATCAGACAACAAGCAGACTCTAAATGTACTAAGTCGCCAACGCAATCTCTTTGAAAATAAGTACTCTCATGAAATAAATAATTGTATATTAATAAACTGAAAAACATCAACACAATGTGAAATCTAGGGAACGAACCAACTTGTAGTAGGTAGAGCTGTTTAATTTTCAAATTAATAGATAGAAATACGACTAGATACGTAATATTGCGTAATGAAAGCATTAACTACTAAATTCGATTTGTTGCCTTTAGTTGGAATAAAACTAATTTAACAAAAATTGCAGCTCTCTTCTGGCTTCATTTATAAGGGTGGTTTGCTAATTTCAGAATATTCAAGGTCATTGGTTGACATCAGCTGTCAATTTACAAAAAAGCCATTAATAGGCAAATATAAAAGTTATATTGTTTCCCCTATTTTAAAAATACATATGTCTAACTACTATTCATATTCACTATAAAATTGAGTCTAATTTAAACCACAGTTCTCATTCACCATAGTTATATTTAACAAATAATAAAATGAACTGACACGAGTCCGCCACTTAATAAAAATGAAAAGATCTACAAGGTCATTCGTCTGCTGTCCACACAAAAATATGTAGTACATAATTACCCTTCATCTTTTCTTGGACAGCTAATGATTCCACATCACGATAGTTATTAATCGGAGTCTTCTGTGGAAACGGTGATATAACAGTGACATCATGACCCTTCTCAGCTAGACCTTTCATCAGTGCATGGCCAACAATGAAGTGTGACTTAGCTCCAGTTGGAAACACTCCGAGAATTTTGTATGCATTTGCGCCACTAACTATGGCGACTAGCAGTACAAAACTCGCCAAGCACAATTTTTTATCAATCATTATCACTATGAAAATGTACACACAGTTGCGAGGCGTGAACAAATAGATACTTTAGAATTTAGACACACAACACATTGGTCACAATTTAACCGGTCAAACGATCTGCTCACTAGCGATCGAGGAGAACAACTGAAACTTAGAATGCGTTGCTTGGTGCTAAGTTCAGTTTGGCGGCAAATTGAGCGGAATCAATATTAAAGGTGCGTGAGGGTGACTTGCCATCTTTAAATGTGGTATGTGCAGTTCTAATGGTCAGGTACCTGGTATCAAAAGATATGTAGATATGATACGGATACCTACTTGAGCGATTTAATTTTTTTTTTTTTTTTTTCTTTTTTTCTTTTTGGGAATGTTAAAGCAAGTCGCTGTATTGTGAAATGGCTGTATTGTGAAATAGAACTAGTAGATACGGGCCTACCAGTTTGATTTTTTTGTACGTTATCTCTGAGATATCGAAGATTTAAAATGGATTGTCGGACTAATATCGCGAGTGTGTATAATGAGATACGGAAATATTTTAGGCACCTTCATAGTTCATACACTACACATCAGACATATATAAGTCCTTATGTATAGACAAGGAAGTTAATGTAAATGTAAGTGCGAGTTAAAATAAATAATATCTCTTACGGAAGCTGTTCTAGGCATTTAACAGGTAGTAAGTAGGTACTTGGTGTACGTTCTCACAAACACCAATTCGTCGCAGGTAAAAAGTTATTATTTCAGCCTTCAGAGTTTTTTTTTTTTCAATAACTATCGCTATCATCAGTATGCGAACCAACACATCTGCCTAGACGCACAGTTTACTCGATGTTTTGTAACGCCAAGAAGAAGTCACGGGAGACCCCATAATGTATGTAGATACTATTCTGAATCAGGATCACATTCTGAATCGATACAGCCATGTCTGTCTGTCTGTCTGTTGAGAACACTATAGCGGCCAAACGAATCTACCTAGGCGAATGAAATTTCGTAAGAGGAGTTCTTTTTACCGTCGTGTCGTCCGGTTGGTATTGAAAATTCTCTATATCGGTCAAGTAGTTATTGTACCATATACAAAACCTAACTTGCATGGCAAACATTTTGCATGACTTTTATATAGTGGAGGGAATTAAAGCATCGGCCAGGCCGATGATGGCACTTTTACTTGTTTTTTTTTTTTCAACCGCTGTTACTTTGGCCTAAGAAGGTAATCGAATAGTAAGAGAAACGCCAAGGAGACTATAAGACCCTCATCAACCCAATCCTGCTTTATGACGCAGAATCAAGGCGTATGATGATCTCCTTGGTCGCTTCGAACGCAAAATTATTCGAATGATTTTCGGTCCCGTTTACGTTGACGGGCTTTGGAGGAGATTTAACAACAAACTCTACGACCTGTACAGCAACATCGACCTGGTCAGAAAAGTACGTATCAGTCAACTAAAATGGCTAGGACATATAGAGCGAATGGACACCAACGATCCGGCCAGAAGAGTTTTCGATTCCAAACAGGAGGGACAATGCAGCAGAGGACGACCTCTCCTTAGGTGGCGCGCACAAGTGGAAGGGGACCTCAACCCACTGGGAGTGCGCAACTGGAGGCGGTTAGCCAAAGATCGTGCTAACTGGAGAGGCGTTTTGGTTGAGGCCCAGGTCCACCTTGGACTGTAGGGCCACCTAAATACATTTTTTTTTCTCTTTATATTTACAATTATAAATTATATTATTTTACATAATCTGTATAATTGCATCTAAATAAAATATCTTCTAACTTGATATTATTAGGTAGTTCATTAAAGATACTTAATATTTTTATATCCATTTATTGTTAGTAGAAATTTGTAAATTAGAATTTATTTATTTATTGAAATATTTTGGTAATAGCCCTTCAAGCAAAATCGCTGACCCAACTTTTCCCGTCATTTTTGGGTCCGCAAAATATGAGGCGTTCCACGCACACATTTGTAAATTCGCTGTATCTACACTCTACACAACAAGTAGAGCGAAAGTCGCGAGAATTTTTATTTTGTCTTTTTTTATGCAATGGATTGAGAATAATGAGAGAGTGAACATCAGCCGGTGATTAATCTTTCGTTGACGTTCGTGGTGATATGACCGTGATTTAAACTACATATATTTATCTATCTTCAGGCAGGAGAAAAGACCTCAAAGACCTGTTGTGAAAATAGTTATTTTACCTAATTAATAAATTCCTAGAAAAAATCCATGTAAATGTAAACAAACTTGTTTGTATTTCGTCTGAAAAAAGTAATTATCTTCGATACTCGATTGTCATCTGCCAGCGTTTGCCTCGTTTTTTAATTTTTTTTAGATCCGATTTGGATTTATTTTTCGCTGAGTGCGGCGAGCTCGCTCTCTCATTCTCTCACCAACACATACAAAAGTGGGTCCGCGGTGATTCTAATTTCCATACTAATTTGAGCCGACAAACGCAGTTTCGCGGATCCGTATGCGGAGTCTTCCATATGTCATTGACTCCGTTTATGAACCGAAAACGGACTCTCTTGCTTGAAGGGAGGGACAAATTTAAACAGAGTTCATTATGAAATACAAGGTTAGGTTAGGTGGCTGTTCCAAAAAAAAAAAAGCAGGACACACTTAGACCAAATTTGTTGGTCCATTATGATACCTACCACAAAATGGGGTGGGGGAGGGGGAAAGTGGCCAGAAAAATTATGGGCCGGACACTACAGGTGGGAACTCTATTGCTACCTGCCTACGAATTTATTTTAAAGAGAGGAATATCCGTTGCATCTTACTTTGCTAGGTGGTCATAATGATGGCTGAAACACCCAACTCAGTTGATTAAAAATGTTTGAATTTAGCATCTTCTTGTATAGCGTTTTGTCTTCTACTCCCTGTATAAAATTGCCTCTGACAGTCCATCACTGAGAAAAGAGAAACTTTTGCATGACAGAAACGGGTGGTTGAATCAATCCGTAGGAAGTGTGGCTGGTAAATATTTGTTCTACAACTTGACGTCGAAGGGGTTGACAATTTGTCTTCGGGAAGGACGGATTGCTATTTTGTTTCAATCGGTAATTGCGTGTTGATGTTTCAGTGAAGCCAGTTGGACTTTGTAACGAACTTGCTAATGCAGCATATATTAGTTCGAAACAGGTCGCTCAGGTGTTCGAAGAAATAAGCCCCTAAGGTTGCCCTACGCAAAATGGCAAGAGCTGGACAGGAGCAAAGGAGGTGAACGGTGGTTTCCCCTTCCTCTTCGTCCATGTAGCTCCTAAAGAAATCGTTGTAGGGTACTCCCATTCTGCGGGCATGCTTGCCTATTAGACAGTCTCCTATTGTGTGAGTTTTTGTTTTTAGGACTTTTGTTTTTGGATTAATGGAATCATAAATAATTTGTTTCAATAATTTCAATCTAAAATTCAAAATAAAATTTTGAGGCTAAGCCTTTCATAAATATTCAGATAGGTATATTGTGTAAAATACTTTTGTTATATGGGAGGTGCCACGCCTCGTTTTCCAATCGCTTCCACATTTCGCGAAGTGTTTGGGTCGGACTCCCATATTTGACAAGAACATAATTTTACATTTTCTCTTGTAGAAAATGTTCTAAATTTTAAAATTTAATTGTTTATTTTTTTTTTTATTCTCCGACATCGTCTCTTAAACATCAAGAGCCATCCCCATACGGTAGAGGAGAGATTATGGACTTGATCTAACTATCACATCCTGGGTCTATATATTAAAAAGGGGCTAAATTTATATGTAGGGCTAATATCCGAGTCCAAAATATCCTATGTAACAAAGGCTCTTGTTTTAATTTGCAAAACGCGGGAGGATGTAATAAGGCGCGCTGCATAGTTATATGGAGACTGGGTCCCGCGCAGCTGTTTGATCTACGAATTTTTTTAATAATACATATTATATACAACCCATTAGAAGAGAGCTGGCGACATTTTTCATGATTAACAAAAGGTTGGTTATTTTTGAGTTGTCGTGGTCGGACAGATTAGGAATTCTGGCGGATCTGGGCCGAGCGCTTTAGGGGTTAGGAGGCCCCCAAATGTTATAAAAAATCTTGAAAAAAAATATAGAGTTCACTTTGAATCTTTGCATAATGAATCGTAATTTAAAAATACAGGGATCGTCAAAAGTGAGTGAACACCGATAAAATAAAAAAAACCTTTGAGTTTTCTTTGGGTTATGGAAACAGGTCTAAAAACCCAATAATGTGTAAAAAGTTTGATAACAAAATAACAATAACAAAATAGGTATTTTATAGGTATTTAAACAAAATTGTTTTCAAACTCCAAAAAGAAATTAAAACAGAATTGATGTTCACTCACTTTTGAATCTCACTGTATTGAGCGGTCCCGAACCCCTCATGGCATGGTTGGTTGGTTGGTTAGAAGTGGCTGTAGCTGGGAACCCCAACACACTTAGAACAGCATTTTGATACCACGAAAAAAAAGGGATCATAGATCTCCCTACTAGTTGAACCTGTTTGAGCTCTTTGTAAAGCGTAAGAGGCTTTTGATGACTGTGTTTGTCAGATCACCCAAGTCGTTGTAATGGAAGGCTATCAAGTCGCAAGTGATACGCTTCCTTCTACGGGAGAGAGCTGGGCAGGAACAAAGAAGGTGAAGAATAGTTTCCTCCTCTTCCTCATCCATAAAACTTTTGCAAAAGTCGTTTCCTATCAGGCAGTGTCCAGTAATGACACCTATTATGGTTCCGATACGCAACATCGAAACATGTCATAGAATTTTGTTTTTTTTTTTTTTTTTTTGTTTTTAAATACTTCTCCCGTTAAAGGCGAACCTAAGACGCTTCATCAGCGCCCCGAGATGCTTGCAGATGTATATGTTAGTTCTACACTTAAATTGCTACAAATTGTAGTCATCTGGAAATATATCCCCAGGAAGCGAGTTCCAAAGTTTTCTTGTCCTGTAACAGAAGGAGGTTTGGAAAATTTATGTCCTCGCGGTTGTCAGGTGTACTGTATGGTCATGAGCATTAGCAGCCTGTCTTGTGGGCCGCCCAAAAGTTGCATTTCGAGGGATAATGCCATTGAGTTCCTCGGAACATCCACCATGGAAGTACCTATAGAACAAGCATAGGTCTGCGACTGCGACTTATCTTCTGTGCACCAACGGTTGTAGATTCGATATGAGTGTAGGCTCTCCAATAAGTCAAACTGCTTGTCTCTGTATGCTGTCATAGGTTTGGTGAATGTTTTGGGGCCGAGCTTCATATATGGGAACAATATTCCAGGCCTGGTCTAACCTGTGCTTTGTAGAGACCGAGAAGTTGCTTGGTCAATTTTGAAGTTATTTTGCAACGCTCAAATTTTGTATTAGGTATAGGTATAGTATGCTGAATCTAGAACTTCGAAAATATATCTACGATTTCAAGTATTTTAACTGATTCTGAAAGGTTATTCAAAGATATTTAAGACCAAGTACAAAGAAAATAATGATTAGCGACTAATAGACTAAGAGCCCACAGTAATTTTTGGGTGTGATTGATAACACCAAATAACTCACATAATTAGGTAGGTCTTAAGTAGTTGTTCCTAAATGTTACAGTCTTGCATGCTGTAGTGGGGGCCATTGTGAGTAATACCATGTCAAAAATGCATTTTTTTTTTTCTGAATTACAAATAATTGGTATAACAACTTTGATATAATTTCAAAATGTAGAGTTAAGTGCCCTGATTACCAATATGGTGGTCCAAGACGTTTTGCAGGCGTCCTTCTGCCTGCAAAACGTCTTGGACCACCATATTGGTAATCAGGGCACTTAACTCTACATTTTGAAATTATATCAAAGTTGTTATACCAATTATTTGTAATTCAGAAAAAAAAAAATGCATTTTTGACATGGTATTACTCACAATGGCCCCCACTACAGCATGCAAGACGGTAACATTTAGGAACAACTACTTAAGACCTACCTAATTATGTGAGTTATTTGGTGTTATCAATCACACCCAAAAATTACTGTGGGCTCTCGGTCTATAAGTAGGTACTTACCGATACAAGAAATATCAAAAACATGATATTGTTTAACATGAACGAAAGTGTCCACCAAAAAGACCCACCCAAGGCGGGATAAATGATACATTGACATAGTCAAGTAAGCAATTGCCTTTGCAACAGCAATTATAAGGAAAAGCCGAAGCAACGCCCGGTAGTCTGAACTTATAGCTCATAAATTAGAAATCGCATGAATAAAATATTTTATTTGTCGTTTTATTTAAGAAAATAATATAATATGTCCCAGTACAGTGGTGACCCAGTTAAAGCGAACGATTTTAACCAGTTCCATTCAATCAATTCCTCATAAGAACTATAGATTTAAATTTCTTTAACAACGAACTTTCGCCTTTTACCTTTAATTGTCATTTAGATTTGCTCTCCTGAAGGACTTTCAATGGATTTGCAGACGTCGAATTATCTTTAAACGAACTACAATCTTCTCCAAAAAAATTCAAACGATAATTCATGTAATTTATAATTAGAATCTAATTAATTAGATGTCTACTGAAGTACTGTTTTTTTATGTTCATCAATGTCCAATCGAGTTCATTATAAGCAGACACTACTTGTATACACTTCCACAATTAATTTTTCTTCACTTTCTGTGGCTTTTTTGGTTGCTTCCGCAGTCCAAGAAAGCGTATAATAAGGCTAAATACAATTTTAAGTACTATCAGCAAGACTAACAATATTCCACCATATAAAATCACAATCGCATCCAGATTATGGTACTGAATGAAACTGAGTTCTTGACCAGCCGAATGCAGATGAGGAGCACCCTTATGCCTTGCAATGTACTCCACCCAATATGTGGCCAATTCCAATGGCGACAACGGTTGATCGCGATATCGCTGAGAGATCATCTTAACTTTTGTCGTATACTCCGGATTCTCGAGTATCTTATTGATTGCAGCCGAGAATGTATCCTTGCTCAGCTGATTATAGTCGACCATGATGCCATAGCCACCTGTCTCAGCACGTGCCATATTTAAAAATTGATCTGCAAACATTGGAATTCCCACAAAAGGCTTTTCATGGTAAATCGATTCGGTTGTGCTTAGCAGTCCTCCGTGAGTAATAAAAAGTTTAACATTTGGATGTGCCAGGAAACCAGTCATTGATATACACGTTGTCAGTCTTACCAGGCAAATTAGTTTCTTCAAACTTCCACAAGACGCGTTGCTTTAGAGCTTTGAACGTTTGAAGGATGGCATTTCGTTTTTCCAGAGGAAGTACGCTGCTGTTTAGATTCGATCCCATTGAGAAGTAAACTGCACCATCCTTTGCTTCGTCCAAGAACTTTTGCATATCGGTAGGCAGTGGCTTTCGTTCGTGATTGATATGCATTCCTCCCACTTCGATCATATTTGGCATATATGGTCGCGGGAAGCCCATCGAAACATGACAGTTCAGCAAAACCAGTGCGGTATTCTTGCTAATTTTGTCTAGGCCCCGTTTTGAATTTGGGAAAAAATTGTTAAATATATCACGTTGTCTGGGTAGATAAAAATTACTGAAATAAATTTCTTCGAAAGTTGCAACAGCTAGGTTCAAAATTCGCTCAGACAGACTCATTTGATTGGTTAATGGCAAGAAAAGATGCGGCACGTATGACGGTGGTGATGGTGAGCCTACTAAGTCGGTGTTCCATTTTATTGCCCCAAATGTGCTCAGTCCAATAAGAGATGCATTAAAGTGTTCAGCAAGACCGTATAAAGCCTCGGTTAGAAATACTTCACAAATAACAACATCGAACTTTTCTCCTGATTTCATTAGCTCCTGCACGGAAGGTTCAGCCAAAGTGCTGTTTGATATCAGCACTCCCATGTCGTACATTTTCAGCAAGAGTTCAACAACGTTTTTGTCTCGCAGATTTAGGACATTTCTAATTTTTCTGAAAGTAAATAGATAAATAAATAAATTAAAAATATATCAAAAATATTCATGTAGGGCAGAGAAGTCATGTCATATTGAACGAGATGTTCCCTTACACTCATGAAGTCACTCTATTTAGTGCTCTACGTGAAGATGGAGATATTAGGAACAACAGGTCCATATAGGACTCGATGCCTGCCTTTAACAACTAAAGAGCTGAAGAAGATTTCCTCAAATTTATTGAAATATCGCTCCAGTCTTAGGAAAATGAAAAGACATAGGTACGAATATTGTCATATAAACACTCATGACTCATAAGGAATAATAAGTAAATGTTTATAAACGTTTTAAAACGTTTATCAGTCATTCGCCTCTATGGCCGACCAATTTCAAAACCTTTGAGCTATCCATTCGCCATGCTGATCGATTGCTTGCGTCCGTAAGTGGGTTACAGGCTTACATGTATATCTAGTACATAGAACGACAGCTGCGAAATCCACACGGTTGGTTTTTTTAATCGTTAACCTTGCATTTGATTGATTTTTATTTGATTGTTTCGACTGTTATTGAACTTTTCACTGCGCCATGTAGGAGAATATCAATTCCCTGATAACGATTCTCAATTCAGCCTCTCAGATACTGCATAAAATTGTAGGTTCCTTCCTTTATTTGTTCTTTTTATTCCCTTTCTCATGAAGCATGGAAAGTAACGCAATTATGTGACTGTTTTGTTGCAAGCTATTCCATCCTTTTTTGAACATCGATTGACCTTTTGATATAAAGTAGAGTACACAAAACGCAGCGCTGACAAAGTCCAACGCAATAAAAGAAATAAAAGCATCTACAACATTAACCGAGCCGGCAACACCTACATAAAACAATAACCTAAACTACATTACCTTTCATCTTCTTTAGTATAGATGATGATTCTATATCGCGATAGTTCTTGATGGGGTCTTTTTGTGGAAACGGTGAAATCAAAGTGACTTCATGACCCTTCTCAGCTAAACCCTTCATCAGTGCATTGCCCACAATGAAGTGAGATTTTGCTGAAAATGGAATTACTCCAAGAATTTTATAAGAATGAACAGCACTTATTATGGTTGCAAACACTACAAAACTTGCCAAATAAAACTTCTTATCAACCATTGTCACTTAATATTTGCACACTGAGATGGTTCGCACTTTAGATACACAATACACAAGTCGCAGTCTAACCGGTGAAGCGATCTGTTGTTCACTAGCGATCCAAAAGAAAGATTTTAATTTTTATAATGCGTCGGGTGGTGCTATATTTCACTCATTCTTAAAAGAAAACTACTCAACTCATGGATTGGTGAAAAATGTCAAAAATTAATCCATGGCTTCATAGACTTGTGTTAGTGCATTTTGAGCCGATTCTGTTTCTGACTTGTTGAAATTGAGAAGTGAAATGGTTTTCTCTGAATCATCTGAACAATCTTTAGTGCGCCAATGGTGCGGGTACAGAAGCTTTTTTTATGGATGCTTCTTTTTGCCCAATTAATAACGTTAGTTAGTAAGGGATATATATTGTTTTCGTGAAAGTTTCGAACTCGAGATGTTAACCATTTCTGGTATTACGATGATTGAGGAACTAAAAATTTGAGTTCACAATGCTAGAACCTAAACCACTATCTAGACTTAATTTTTTTTAATTTTCTATTCTGCATGTGATCTTCAATACTAACGAACAATTTTAAAATGTTAGATAAAATATAGATAATTAGGTTATAAACGAAAAACTTGCCAAATAAACCTACCAATTTTTTTAAACATTTAACCTTCTTAAACTAAGAACTTGGCGGGCATTTATATCCCTTTACTTTTCGTGGCTGACTAGTCACGCACCTAATTTTTGTTGTTCTATATAAGAGAACGTGGCTCTTTTCGGCACCATCAGGAATCAGGATCTAGCATTCTGCAAAATTTCACGATTCTATGATTGCAGGAAAGTGCTTCATAATTTTGATAATCATCATCTAAGTGATTCAGTTAGTGAGTCGAGTTAGTTACGGTTTTTGCAATTTTCAAAGTCCTGTATGTTGAGAACCGCTAATGCTATAGAGGTGGACCTTTTTAATGAGCTTGGTAAATGTTTCAAGTTTGAAATCTTTGGCTTAAGTCGTTCCGAAGTTAGAGGGGGTCGAAAACAGCCTGAGTTTGTTCCTGTAAAAAGGGTAAGTGCCTTTACTAGAGAACTTAGCTGGGGTATTACCGTGCCCTTTTGATTACGAAAACAAGTTAATAAACAGTTTAAATAATGAAATTTCGAATTCCAAATTTTGAACGAAAACACCCTTTGCACGAATTGTCAAAGTTTATTCGCAATCCACAATAGTAAACCACGTTGCACAAACCAGCGAATTAAAAATTCGTTCGAACTTAACCTTACATAAATGAGAAATTGCTGGTAGAAACTGCTGACTGAAATTCGCGAACTGCCGCGATCTAGAAAAGTGTTCATGTGGACGGACTTTCAAAACTTGCGAATATTCGTTCGTTGGTAGGTAGTTGGTCGCTCTCATGTGAATAGTCCTTTAAGACCACTTTCCTAAAATTTAATGATTTTGGCCCTTTTCTACAAAAAATATAAAATTTTAAAATTTCGATGATTTCGAGTTAATTGCTTTTACATATTTATTGTCCTGAAGTGGCTCATTTAGTCCCGATTAATTCATTTACCTCTGAGTTTTTAACTTTCTCGTATACGTAGTAAGAGAAAGATACTTACATATTGTTTTCGTACAAAATTTCGAACTCGAGATTTTGATCAATTCTGTTATTACGATGATAGCGGAACCCAAAAAAGTGGGTCTCGCAATTCTGTCCGTCCGTATATCTGTGTGTCTGACTCCTGGGGAATCTAAACGCTTGGACGTATTTGTTTCAAACTTCGTATTAGGAGGCGTTTTTTTATGGTAGCCCTAATATTAACGGTACTTCCCATATACAAATTTTACGAAATATTAAACAATTTAGATTTTTTCAAAAACGGCTCTAACGATTTGAACCAAAATTGATAGTTGAGTTGAGTTTTTCGCTAAACGGCAGTTTTGAAAACGGTAAAAACGATTTAAAAAAAAACGTACTTTTAAGGTACTATTGTCATTCTTAACTTGATAGCAAACTCAGATTTTCTCTAAATAGACTACCTCATTTGATATCCACCCAAATCCCTAAAAATAGTACCTTAAAAAACTGCTCATATCTCAATAACGCCATTTTCGATTATTATAAAAATGTAACTGGCAGGTAATGCTTAAATCAATAGTAATACCATTTGCTAAATTTTGAGCTAAACAGTTGTAAAATAGTGTTTTTTGAACCATGAATGCGTCCTTCCATATCCACCCCAATCGCAAAGAATGGGACTTTCAAAACAGCTCATATCTTGAAAACCCCATTTTCGATTTGGATGAAAACGTAACTGCTAGGTAATGTTTATATCCTGAAGAATACGCGGTACTCAGTTTTTAGCAAAACAGTTTAATAACAGTGTTTTTCGAATCCAAAGTTGTAACATTTGTCAGCATAATTTTACAAAAAACCGCTCGAACGATTTTGATCAAAAAACATGTTTAAGACAATATAAGCATTCTAAACATGATCACGTGCTAAGTTTTTCTCAGAAAACTCGAATATAGCCATTTTATAAACATTTCTCAAAGATGACATAAATCCCGATCTCTATTCACACCCAGTATATTTTTGCAAAGCCCAAAACTTCAGTGGCAATATAATTCGAAATTCATCGCCTAATTGCCTCCTTCAAATGTCAGTTCGGGGTGAAATTTGAAAGTATGTAGGTAAGTAATAAAGTGTTGTAGTTAATACGTATGTTTATGTAGTATGTATTACTTTTTTAATTAACAAGAGTTCAGTTACTAAACCTGAGTACATCTTGAATGGGTATGATTTTAAACGTAAAATTTGCTGAAATGACTCTGAGATTCTGCGAGATTCGCAATAAACGAGAAAGTTTCGTGCGACCCAGTCGTGCACATTTTTTCCAAAAATATCCGTACTAAGAAATAGATTGATCAATCAGGCTTAGATAAGATCAGTTTTTTGTGAATCAATGCTTTCTGCAATAAATTTTATCTCACATTAAGAGTTGGAAGACATAGAGTCTGTGGGCTCACCGCTAGGGGGCTAGAATGCTAAGATATTAACGGTACTTCCCATATAAATATTTTACAAAATTTGAGACATTTTCGTTTTTTTTTTCGAACGGCTTTAATGTTTTGAACCAAAATTGATAGTTAAGTTAATGTAGGCATACAACTTAACACATCTGCATATACAGTTTTATTGCTATAAAAACTCCAACAACGGTACTTTTGAAAATTGGCTCTTTCGAAAACGGTATATACGATTTTAACAAAAACTCATTAAGGTACAATGATCATTCTTAACTTGATAGCAGACTCTGTTTTTCTCTAAAATTACTGCGTCCTTCTAATAATCGCTAATATTAGTACTTTAAAAACCGCTCATATCTCGAAAACGCCATTTTCGATTATGATCAAAATGTAACTGGCACGTAATCCTCAACTCAATAATTAATAAAATAAAATAAATAGTTGGCGCAACAGGCGTGTAGACACCCTAGGCCTAGCTTCTCACAACCATTCGTTTGTGTGAGTTTTTTTTTTATTTTTGGGACGAATGAAAGGAACCTACAATTTTATGCTGAGACCGAACGGCTGAATTGTGAAGTTTTTACAGGACAATTAATAATTATACTCTCGGATGTTTATCAGACTTTTGCGAGAGAACCTTAAGATGTAATTTGTGTGTTTTCCGGGGATCGAACCTGGGATCCCTCGCACAGAAGTCCAGCACACTCACTAACCACTGAGCCACTGCGCCCACTCAACTCAACAATAACTTTTACTTAATTTTCAGAATTTTGCTTTTCGAACCCAAAATTGTAATATATTTTTTGCATAATTTTACAAAAAAACGGCTCTAACGATTTTGATTAAAGACATATTTAAGACAACGTATGTAAGCATTCTCAACAAGATCGTATACTTATAATTTATAAATGTTGGTCTGACTCTGAGTGCTTTAGGAACTAAAATTCGAAAGGAACTCTCAGTACTGTAGCGAAAGTTTCGTTCGACACAGTCGTCCACTTTATTTAATTGAGCCTATTGCGATTGAGTAAAAATTTAGTTTTATCTAAAATGAACTGTTATCTAAAATGAAAGTTATTTCTGTGCGTTTGATACCGAAAAATATTGAGTCATCTATAAGTGATAGGCCGTAATGCTACTACCTAGAGATACCTAAATGTTGGATATTTTTGGAATTGTTATCTATTCACGCAGCTTTAAGCGGATTTTAGATTAACTTCAAAGGTAAATTATGTACAAGAGTATTACAGGCAGATAGACATATTAGACACATTTTATTAGACCAGACAGGTATTACGAACAATTTTTGCCCGAAGTTCATAAAAGTAGACAGTAGACAGCAGACCATTTTTAGGCAGTTTAAAGGGGTTGGGAGCTGAAGTCGAAAGTAGTGATTTGTGAGATTATCTTACCTCTGTGTACTAAGTCTTTAAGAAGGCTTCAAAACTGAAAATTCATTTGTTACTGTTGCATAGCTATCCTTAACCAGTTCGTCCTCTGTATTGTGCCTAAGAATTAAGGCATACCATTGCTGTTAACATTTTATTAAAAATCTTATTAAAACGATAATCTCAATTATGCTAGTAATAATTTCTTATACATCTAGTTCTTTTTAGTCTTCTTGATCTTCTTGGCCCGCCCTATGAAACGTAAAACTAAATAGACCATTAATAGCATGAAAATTATCAAGACCAATAATAGTCCACCATACAAAATCAGAATCGTATCCAGATTATGGTACTGCATAAAACTGAGTTCCTGACCAGCAGAATGCAGGTGAGGGGCACCCTTATGCCTGGCAACGTATTCCACCCAATATGTGGCCAAGTCCAGGGGCGGAAGTGGTTGATCACGATACCTTTCTGACATCAACTTAACCATTTTTGTGTACTTAGGATCTTTCAGTATTTTGTTAATGGCAGTCAAGAATGTGTCCTTAGTTAATTTATTATAGTCGACTATGACGCCGTAACCGCCAGATTCAACACGTGCCATATTCAAGAACTGATCTCCAAACATTGGAATTCCAACTATCGGCTTCCCATGGTAAATTGATTCCATTGTGCTTAGCAGTCCTCCGTGAGTAACGAAGAGCTTAACATTTGGATGCGCTAGGATATCGTCCTGCGGGAACCAGTCTCTGATGTAGACATTGTCACTCTTACCAGGCAGATTGGTTTCTTCAAACTTCCACAAGACTCGCTGTTTTAATGCCTTAAACGTTTGTAGGATGGCATTTCGTTTTTCAAGTGGCAGCATACTACTCTTAAGATTCGATCCCATTGAAAAGTAAACTGCGCCATATTTTGCTTCATCCAAGAACTTTTGCATATCGGCAGGCAGTGGCTTTCGCTTACGATTGATATGCATTCCTCCGACTTCGATCATATTTGGCATGTAAGGTCGGGGAAAGCCCAATGACACATGAGTGTTCAGCAAAACCAGTGAGGTGTTCTTGCGAATGTTCTCCAAGCCGAATTTTGAATTTGGAAACATTTTTTTAAATAATGCATTTTGTTTAGGTAGATAAAAATTACTGAAGTAAACTTGTTCAAAAGTTGTAACGGCTAAATTAAAAATTCTCTGAGAGAGACTCATGCGATCGGTTAACGGGAGAAATGTGTTCGGCACGTAAGATGGCGGTGATGGTGATCCCACTAGGTCTGTGTTAAATAGTGCTGCTCCGGATGTACTGTATACAATTAATGGTGCACTGAAATGTTCAGCTAGGCCGAACAAGGCATCGGTGAGAAATGCTTCGCAAATAACAACATCAAATTTTTCTCCCGACGTCATTAGTTTTTGTACTGACGGCTCATGCAGAGTGCTGTTGGTTACTGTTATTCCTATGTCGTACAGATTTATGAAAACGTTAAATACGTGTTGCTCTCGTTGAACCAGGATATTTTTTATAATTTCTGTAAAAATTAAGAAAACGATTTATCAATAAAAAAAAGTCAAGTATTTTATGACAACAGACCAATGAATTTGTTTATATGAGTGTATATGTCAAATTTCACTGCAAATGCGGGTCAACTAGCAACATTTTATTAAGTTGGTACTGGTACCGTAAACTGTGACGACTCGTGAGATAGCCATAAATGGGCTGAAGTGTTGAAGAGCTGAAAGGCTCATTTTGCCTGTCTTGTAGACTTGAGACGCCCTACCAATTTGAGATACTTTCTGTTTATTTATGGCTGGTTGACTGTTCGTGAATATCTTTCATAATCTCTTTAGAGGGTGTTTTTTACACACAAAATTAATGGATTAATGGAAAGATTTTCCGTGATACACCAGTCTTAGACTGACTGATCAAATTTATTTAATTTAGAATCAGATTATTAAACCTTAAACCTTGGATGATTTTACTGTTCTCCTTAAGTTTAAACTATGGAGACATACCAAAATTCTGGAGAGAAGTGAAAGTGGTTTTTATACACAAGACGGGAAAAGCCTCCCACACCACTTACTTCAGGCCTATTAGCCTATTATCCTTTATACTGAAAATACTAGAGAGGCTGATGGATCTGTATAATCGCCACAACATCAAAGCAGGAACTCTCTCGAAATCCCAACACGCTTACTGTAAGGGCAGGTTAGGTAGAGACAGTTCTGCACTCCATTATCGGCACCGTGGAAAAATCACTAGCCGTCAAGCATTTTATAATGGTAGCCATCCTAGACATCGAAGTGGCGTTCAAGAATATATAGAGCCGATAGCTATGATTAACGAACTTCAAAACCTTCATAATGACTCTAGGCTAAGTCACTGGATCAACCAAATGTTGTTAAACAGGGCTATCAATTCAGAACTTGGCTGCTGCAAGCTGAGAAGGTCAGTGCAACGCGGCACTCCGCAGGGTGGAGTACTTTCACCACAGGTATGGCTGGTAACAGTGAATGAAATACTGGTAACTATGGAGAAAAGCGGCTGTAAAGTTATAGCATTTTTGTTTAAATATAACCTATAACCGAGATGCTTGCAGATGTAGTACTGCACTGCAAATTGTAGTTTTATGGAAATATATATCCAGGAAGCGAGTTCCAAAGTCTGCTTGTCCTGTAACAGAAGGAGTTTTGGAAAATTGATGTCCTCGCGATTGTCAAGTGGTATGGTCATGATATGATTAGCTGCCCAAAGGTTGCATTTCGAGGGATAATATCTTTGAGTTTCTCGGAACATCTATCATGGAAGTTTCTATGCTGACGTTATCGCCATTTTATTTACTGTGAAATACCTTCCAACATTACATGACAGGTCAATTGGGCTAACAAAAGCGGCCTGATGGATATAAACCTGGGTAAAACAGAGCTATTGTTATTCATGATGAACCACCGAATTCCTCAAATCGATCCACCGAAGTTAAAGGGAATCCGCCTCAGCTTCTCTGACAGCGCCAAATACATAGATCTGGTTCTGGATAGAAAACTGATCTGGAAACTAAACCTGCATGAATATATTAAGAAGGCGGCTACTGTACTTTAATAAATAATAATAAATAGGTGGCGCAACAGGCGGTAGACACCCTAGGCCTAGCTTCTCGCAACCATTCGTTTGTGTGAGTTTCTATTTTTGGGACGAATGGAAGGGACCTACAATTTTATGCCGAGTCCGAACGGCTGAATTGAGAAGCTTTTTCATGACAGTTATACTCTCGGATGTTTGTCAGACGTTCGCGAGAGGTGGCGCAGTAGAAAAAAAACCTTAAGATGTAATTTGGGTTTTTCCGGGGATCGAACCTTGGATAGTGGGATCCCCCGCACAGTAGTCCAGCACACTAACCACTGCGCTACTGCACACTACTGTACTTTACTCCTGCAAAAAGACCTTGGGCCTCAGATATAGATATAGGCATCAGTCCGAAAATAATGCACTGGTTGTATACCGACCGATACTTATGTACGGAATCATCGTCTGGTGGCCAGCACTAGACAAAATTAGCTACCTCTCTCTGCTTAATAGAATCCAAAGAGTGGCATGTGTCTGTGTGACTAGTGACCTGCGAACAACTCCAACCGCAGCACTGGAAGGAAACCATGCTTCACATTGGATATATACGGTAGAAAGATGGCGGCAAAATCGGCATGCATGTGAGTTTCCTGAATCTTACAAAGGAACCGGAAATTCGCATGTGCTCAAAAATTATTTTTAAAATATAACTGCAGTCACACAACCTGTACTCCAACCAACCACATATCCAATCCAATCATCCATCAACGCCATCGAGCTGTAATTTTTCTTTTAGCCCGTAAAGAATTCGCGCTCGTGCTTTCTTACTAGAACTAATCCTTAAAATTCTTTAAATTTGTCAAGTGGCCGAATACGTAGCTTAGTTTTTTATGATATATACAAGGATGGCAATTTTTCACATGCGAATCTGCTACCTAAAAGTGTCCATTACGCATACATGCGAATCTCTGCAAATATATAGGAATTTCTCATATAGTATTTTATTTTCAAATGTTTCATTGCGAGTTTCCGAAATAGTGTGTACATTCGCATAGTTTCTCATGCGAGTTTACGTTCCAAAAGTATACATTCGCATGCATGTGAATTTCTTTTTTATAGCTAGACATTCGCATGCATGCGAATTTCTCCTTTATAGCTAGACATTCGCATGCATGCGAATGTCCGGTACCTACATCATCTCGGGTAGGTTCACGCCCAGGCGTTTACGCTGTAATGGGTCCCTGGTCATAGAGACATACCAGGTAACAGTAAGCAGACGAACTAGCAAAGAACGGCACGTAAACTGAATTCTATTCTAAACTGATAAAGGGGAGCCCCATGTGCCAATTGAAACTACATGATAAATCATCTACACACTAGAGCTGCAGTAGGCTAACGAGAGATGGCGGGATCTTGACAAATGTAACCGTGCAAAACAGACATGGCAACGGATAAGTCGGCGAAGGACAAAGAGCCTGTTAAACGTTAGTAGATCACATATCAGAACTCTTTTCGTAGTGCTAACAGGCCACTGTATACTATAGGAAGACATGCCGCAAGGCTTGGTTCACCCCTAATGACTTTTGTCGCAGTTGCATCGATGAGCAGGAGGAGGAAACACCTTTCCACTTCCTGTGTAATTGCCCGACGCTATCCTCGATTAGAAAGCAAACTTTATGAAAGTACCTATGGATATAAGCAAAATACGAAAATTCGTCCAGATTTGAAAAATGGTTCCAAGAGTAGCGGAAATAACCGATTCTGCTATGGTATCACAATGGACCTAACTTGGTCTAAGTGAACTACTCTGTATCTAACGGATAATTGCAATCTAACCTAACCTAAAACCAAAGTGTCATATCCAGATATGTTCCAGAAATGCATTCTGGCACCAATTGCCAATCGTGGCTTGCGTTGATGCAAGAATGGAGGAGAGAGATTATAGAGAGGCAATCTATAATTTTTTTCGAATTTAATTTCGCTTTGGAGTGAAATGATCGTCTAACAATTCGAGAATTAGTTTGTATTTAAATCTGTATAAAAAATATGTATTAAAAATCTGTTAAAAATATTCATGTCTGTTTCGAACCATCAAAAGAGTCAAAACTGAATATATTGGGGTTGTCAATTTGAATTAAATCAATTTTATTTCTTGTCATCAATATTTTGGCCACAGATTGAATTATACAAGTTTATTTAACATCCTCTTTCCCAACAAAAACGAAGGGAGAACAATATACCATAGAAGAGGTATCTAGTCCTTGTGCGACTGCAATTATCCTTCTTGGAATGCTCAAGTCTTCACATGTATATTAGGGTTGCCATTTCTCCCTATATTCCGGGAGTCTCCCGGTTTTTTCACTAATCTCCCGGTTTCCCGAGATTTCTACGAAATGAATAAATTGGTGGAATGTGTGATAGTCATCATAAATTTTTTAATTTAAGTTTGCCTCTACTCCAAATATGCGTTTCGCCCGATTATGGAATCAATAAATCGATTTTCGAACACCTAAGAGCCGAAAATCCAAACTTAATCAAAGCAAATTGCAATTGTCGAGTTTTCCAATAGCACTAAAAGAATACGAGCTATTTTTAAGAGCTCGTATTCTTTTTCGTTCGAAAAGTTTGAAATAGAGTATATAAAAATACTTCGGCATGGTTCAACATGTTGGCTGTCACTTGGCAATGCTCTTGATAGGCTGATTGTTATTTGGCCAGTTGTTCGGTTTTATTTTCAAGACCTAGGTGAAAACAATTTTCATCCATATGTTTGGCAATGTTTATGACAGTAATGAACCTAATAATGACACAAAACCTGAAATATTTTTCTACTTCTTAAGTCATTACATAAACAATTAAGAAAATCGATTAAAACTTTGGAAGGTATTTATTTAACTGCAATAACTACTCATAAAGTTTTAGACTTAAAGACAGTCATAGAATGTAACATTATTTTGGAGCAACAACTCATAGAGTGGTTAAGAGAAACAAATTTGTCAACCAAAAATGCCATTGAGTCTGAATTTAATAATTGTATATATCAAATTATTTTTTCTATTCCCGTGTCAATGTCAACTACATTTGTGGAACGAATATTTTTCATGACAGTCTGTCTCTATGGTCGAATGACAGAAATCGGTTAAAAATAGATATTATAAAAAACCATTATTTGTACAAAAGTGAACTTTAATTTTTCTTGTCAAGAATTTGTTGAATTTCTTAAAACCGAAGATTGTAATTCAAAGCCAAAGGGCTTAAAAATATAATAATGAATGTTTTTATCTTTTTTGTATACTCTATTACATGATATTATGTATCTTTATTTTTTGTTAATTCAATCTTTTTGTTATTGTTGTTTTGAAAAAAACCCTGAAATAAAACTATAAATTTGTTTTGTACCAAGAAGAAATACGGTTTTTCTAATCTCCCTATTTTTTCTGAAACCTCCCGATTTGTTGAGAAATATTTCTGGCAACCGTACATACTACAGAATTATAAAACGAATAGCTAATATTGATTTGGATGCGATAGCTGTCAACCATATCTAGAAACATTACAATTGTACTTTATTTATTAACCCATAGACAGTGAGTCTGTGCAGAGTTATAATTTGTTTTATTGATAGTTGTTTGGAATGTGGGTGTAGGTAGGAAATTAAGGAATTAATTAGTACTGATAGTAATACCACAATGGATCAAATTAAATTCAGAGTAGACATTAATAAGTCTCTAATTATACTATCGAATCGAAGGACAAAATAGGTACCTGTTCCACACAAATAATAGCTCACAATTAAATTGAAATGTATACCAATAAGGTATCAGACTCATGCCATGTGGATGTGGATTGTAGATACGCAATTTTATTTATTGCTGCATGTTAGATACTAACAAATTACTGCACTATTCCATTTGTAAAGATAACTCAAAAAAAATGTTTAAACAATCAAAAAATAGCACAGTTTCTATAAGTAGGCATTAATTAGCAACATAGATAATTTTTCGCAGATACACACTACACACAGAGACAGACTGAATTTAAACAAACATCAAATGAGTTCATGAAAGAAAATATTAATAATTTTCATATTTTTATGGTTGGCTGATTATGATTTATGAATATATCTTTTTGAGTACATTTAGTTTACCATTCATTTTTGCTACGACACTTGGTGTCTCCACATCTCGATAGTTTTTGATGGTGTTGCTCATCGGAAATGGTGAAATCACTGTCACATTGTGTCCCTTTTCTGCCAATCCTTTCATCAATGCGTTACCAACGAAGAAATGCGATTTTGCGGATGTTGGAAGCACTCCCAGAATTTTATACGCATTTGTACAATTAATTACTGCGGTGGCGGTGAGAGTCAATACAACTGTGTAGAGTAATGTCTTAATAGCCATCGTGACTGGATAGTGTTGGCTGCACTCAAATGCGACAAATTAAATACTTCTAGTTGATAGCAATTTCAAATTGCAACTGCAAGCTAAATAGGAAATGAATTCCACGAGCATGGCTAAAATACCAAATGGACAATTTTGACGCAACTACACACAAAGTTTATAATGGATAATATTAATAAATATTAGATTGTAGTTTAAAAGTATCTACTACCTATGTACTTTGTTTGAATTAATTTGATATGTGTTACATTTCGCTCAACAATGTAGGTTATTAACTTTTAGTAGATAGATTTGTTTGTTTATTTATCTAAGCTCTGCAACCTAAAGGTACTTGTCATGTTTGAATTGCATTCGACTGTATAAAATATATAGATAGGTAGGGTGGTTGCATTTCATTGCAGGCTAAATAGTTTATGATAAGATTCTCAAGAAAAAGGAATTATGCTTCAATACAAAGATAAGATGTATTAGAAGAAGTTGGCCTAGCTATAAAAAAGCTTAAGAACAACAAGGTCGTAGGCTCCGAGCTCTTTAAATACGGTGGTGATGTTTTGGTAGGGAGCATGCACCGAATCATGAACCAAGGAAACATGCCCGATGACTGGACTATCAGCTCCATATATCCCATCTACAAAAAAGGTGATCCTATGTCTTGCAAGGAATATCGAGGCATATCCCTGCTTAATGACGCAAACAAAATCCTATCCAACGTAATGTGTGAACGTCTTAAACCGTTCTGCAACAAATTAATCGGCACGTACCAGTGTGGCTTCCAGCCCGGCAGATCGACTATAGATCAAATTTTCACACTGAGGCAAATCCTGGAAAAGACCAACGAATTTCAAGTCGAAACTCACCACCTATTTATCGACTTCAAAGCCGCGTATGATAGCATACATCGTCAGGAGCTCTATGGCGATGGCCGAATTCGGAATCCCGGCAAAACTGATTCAGCTGTGTAGCGTGACGCTGGGAAACACGCGCTGCAACGTGCAGTTCGGAAGTAACTCCTGCGAACTATTTCAAACATGCACCGGATTTCGGCAAGGAGACGCGTTATCATTCTTCAATCTCATACTGGAGCAGATAGTGCGCAGGGCAGGTGTCAACACGGAAGACACTATCTATATTTTTTATTATCAGCGTGATCTGATCCGGATCAGATCATGAAAATAAAACAAACTGGATCATTGATTGAGTTGTGGCAACAAACAAATAAAATCCATTAACAATTATGACAAATTTCGTATTGCCACCAGCCATCTTGCAGCCACACGGTACAATGTGACGTCACAATGCGATGATTTCTCCATTGCACTTGCTCATATTTGAGTTTGACATTTCGCTTGTTGTGTCGGGGTGTTACCATATGGATACAAATCTGCATACATTTAGCATTGAATATTTTTTTTGGGGAAACTATGTTCAAATGTTAAGTTCAAATATGCATTATAATTAACCGTATTGTACTGCTAATATTTCCATTTATATTTCTATGCTATATAGCGAAACAAAACATCTCGAAAGTCGGATTAGTAACTTATTCGAATTTGAAAAAAATGCTAATTGATTTTTTGTGTTGTTAATTGTGGTTCACATTTTGGTCTGGCAACATTACTGTGTGGCTATAATTTACAGGGACACCAACCTTTAGTGAATGAAATAAACAACGGCACGAAACAACAACGAGAAATAGTTGAATTAATTTTCAGATCATATTTCGTGATCTCGATGAAAAGCAGGATCACACGTTGTTGTTGTAAGTGCATGTAAATCGATGATCTATATGGATCATAGCTGATAATAAGAAACGGCTAATGATAGCAATAAGTTCGAGGTAGCTAAGGAGTTCACCTACCTCGGAGTAAACATGAACTCCACGAATGACACCCTAGTGGTGATCCGGCGAAAAATTACCCTAGGAAACCGTTACTACTTCGGTTTGGCAAAACAACTGGGTTCAAAACTCCTAACTCAAAGGACGAAATGTGTGCTCTACAAAACCCTTATCCTGCCAGTTCTGCTTTATGGCGCCGAGTGCTGGACGAGAAGCAAGAAGGGAGAGCTGATACTGGGCTCCTTCGAAAGAAAAATACTTCGGCGGATTTTTGGTCCTGTGTGCGAGGAAATGGGGGAGAAGATACAACCGCGAACTCTATGAGCTGTACCAAGATATGGATGTAGTCCAAGAATGATAAATCTTATTTTATTTTATAGGTACTTACTTATAGCATTGTATTTTCCTTACATTCTATTAAAAAAATCCAAATCTGCAAAGGAAATCTTCGCTCAGTAGTCGATTACAATAAGCACTGCGGCCTTATCTATACTTACTTCACATCTTTACAGATTTTTTTTAGTCCACCAAGGACCAAGTATATCATGCGAACTAGTCCCACTTTATGCCAACAAAAAATAAAACTTTTGTATATCGCTTAAATTTGTTTAATCAATTCGATTGGCAAATTTAAAATCACGTCTACTTTTAATTCGTCTTCGCCTTCTTTGATTTCTTAGGAAGTCCTAAGAAACGTAAAACTAAATAAAATACTAATTTCAGTACAATTAGCAGGACTAATAATGTCCCTCCATATAAAATGGCAATTGCGTCTAGATTATGATACTGAATAAAACTGAGCTCCTGCCCGGCAGAATGCAAGTGCGGTGCACCTCTATGCCTGACAACGTATTCCACCCAATAAATGGCCAATTCCAATGGCGGTACTGGTTGATCGCGATACCTTTCTGACATAATTTTAGCGGTTTTTGTAAACTTAGGCTCCTTCAGTATCCTGTTGATTGCAGGCAAAAGGGTCTCCTTACTGAGCGCATTATAGTCGACTATGATGCCGTGATTGAGGGCTTTCGCACGCCCCATATTTAAAAACTGATCTCCAAACATTGGAATTCCAACTATCGGTTTCCCATGGTAAATCGATTCCGTGGTGCTTAACAGGCCTCCGTGGGTAATAAAAAGCTTAACATTGGTATGTGCCAAGATATCGTCTTGCGGGAACCAGTCTCTGGTGTAGACATTGTCACTCTTGCCAGGCAGATTGGTTTCTTCAAACTTCCACAAGACTCGTTGTTTTAGTCCTTTAAACGTTTGTAAGATGGCATTTCGTTTTTCAAGTGGAAGTACGCTGCTATTTAGACTAGAACCCATTGAGAAGTATATTGCGCCATGTTTCGCTTCATCCAATAACTTTTGTAAATCGGCAGGGAGTGCCTTCCGTTTACGATTGATATGCATTCCGCCAACTTCGATCATATTTGGCATGTAAGGTCGGGGAAAGCCCAATGACACATGTGAGTTCAGCAACACCAGTGAAGTGTTCCTGCGAATGTTCTCCAAGCCGAGTTTTGAATTTGGAAAAAAATTGTGAAACAGTTTATGCTGTTTGGGCAGATAAATATGATGGAAGTACACTTGCTCAAAAGTTGCAACTGCTAAATTCAAAATCCGTTCAGAGAGACTCATGCGATCGGTTAATCGCAGGAATGGGTTCGGCACATACGATAGCGGTGAGGGTGTGCCCACTAAGTCTGTATTCCATTGTGTTGCACCGAATGTGCTTAATGTAATTAGAGGTGCGTTAAAATATTCAGCTAGTCCAAATAGGGCTTCGGTAACGAATACCTCACAAATAACAACATCGAACTTTGCTCCTGATTTCATAAGTTTTTGTACTGACTGTTCATTCAGAGTGCTGTTCGTGATCATAATTCCCATGTTGTATATTTGTATGAATGAGCTTAAGATGCTTTGGTCCCTCAGAGTAACAATATCGTGTATAACTTCTGCAAAAATAAATAAAATCATTCATTCATTTCATGATTTAAATTAAATTAAAATGGATGAAAGAAAAGTAAGCGTTAATGCATCTTTAAATGTGTGGAAGATAGTTTGCGAGGTCAGATAAATGTCAGTCCCAATAGAGTTGCAACTTTGGTAAAGTCTATATTTATTGCTTCTTAAAGACCTACCTATCAGAATTGAAATACCGAAGATGAAACTTCCAAACGGCTTGTATACCAACCTTAGAAACCATAGAAAGAAATTAAGACTTCGATTAATGTTCTCCTTTTTACTCTTCCAGAGAGTTTTTGATTGCTTTATAAAAACTGAAAATAGTCTGCATTCAGACATAATCAAAGCTGAAATGTTAGTTGAGTGTTTTTATAGACATAAGTAGCAATAGATTTCAAGGTCTAAAAATATTCATACAGCGACCTGGCCACTCAGAAGATAACGCAGTCTTGTTACTCATCGAGATCAAAGATTCCTACGATCAAACCAACATTTGAACGTTTTATAGGAAAGTCAAGGGACTGGCTGCTAGATCTCAGACCGGAGCGAAAGGTCTTTGTCACTGTAGTACAGGGAACCGTTAACATGTTTGAGCTGCATTTCCAGAAGCTGCTAAGTGGGCATATTGTAAAGGGATTAAGAGTATAGAAGATGTTGGCTAAGCTATAAAATAGCTTGAGAACAACAAGGCCGGAGCTGATGTATTTGTAGGACACTTACACCAAATCATCAACCAAGTTTGGGTGGAATGCGCGCCCGGGGACTACACTATTACACTCGAAAAAAAATAATTCACTTAGGCGACCCCTGGAAAAAAAAACAACGAATCTCGAGACCTGCCTCATGGTAGCACTCATCGCTTATAGCTCCCTATGGCGAAGGCCAAATTTGAGCCAAAACTGATGGGATAACATGACGCTGGAAAACTCGATATAAGATCTAAGCGGTGCTCTATGCAATATGGAAGTGTCTCTCCCTAGCTCTTCTAAACGTGGAATGGACTTCATCATGTGACTTTTTTAATCCTCTTTTGGAGTAGGCACGGCAGGTGTCAATACGGAATGGATTATCTTCGACAGAAAATAATCGGCCGTCCAAGTAATGCAAGATTCCACGGCGATTGAGAAACAGGCGAAACAGCAACTTTGACGTAGTTAGCGAGTTCTTCTATACCTCGAAGTAAACAGCAACTCCACGAATGATATGCTAATGAAGACCTAGGTAACCCCGCTATTTCGATTTAGCAAAACAAATGGGTTCACGACTTGAAGGAAAAGTGATTAAGAATTCCTATACAGCCAATTATGCTTTATGGTACCAAGTGGTGGGCGAGATTCCTAATAGAAAAAAATCTTCGACGGATTTTTGGTCCCGTATGCGAGAAGGATGGAGTAGAAGCTGCAACTGCGTATATTCTATGAGCGGTACAATGACGTGAATGTAGTCTACAAGGCAAAATACCTCGACTTCTTTTGCGTATCGAGCAAAAAGAGAAAACCCAAGCAGTCATGGAACGCTTGCCGTGGATAACTGAAAAAATTGGAAAAATTAAAAATTCCCATAAACGAATGTTTGTAAGAAGCTAGACCTAGGGACCTGTTGTGCCAATTATTTATTTATTCACCTTGGACATCGTAATAGATATTGTACTATGTGCAGAAGCTTCAAATATGGACATAAACAAATTTAATTTATTCATTTAAGCTCATAGTTTTCAGAAGTATGCATGTTTCAGAGTGCACACTGTTTGTTTACCGCACTTATTTATTTGCAACGCACATTAATCGTACGAAGCAAACACCAATTGAATAATTTACGAATATCTACATGAAAGCAAAAATGTGATAAGCAAACAAAATAAACCGCGCAAACTAAATACACAAATAGATATTTAAAAATTATATTTTACCATTCATTTTGGCCGTAACGCTTGGTGTATCCACATCTCGATAGTTTTTGATAGTATCGCTCTTTGGGAATGGTGAAATCACTGTCACATCATGACCCTTGTCGGCCAATCCCTTCATTAATGCATGACCGACGAAAAAGTGAGATTTCCCTGATGTAGGAAGCACTCCCAAGATTCTATACGCATTCGAACAATTAATTGCCGCAACGAAAATAAACAATAAAACAATTGTATAGAGTAATTTCTTATCACGCATCGTAGTTCAATAAATATGAGAAAGTTTCGCCCGCCAGTGCCACACTTCTACTCAGTAGAAATTTCAAAGATCAACTAAATCGGAAAATGTCCCCCAAGAGCCAACGACCAAATTGGGCACACCTAATTTAGGTACACTTTTTTTAGAGCGAAATAAATTAACATTAGAAGTATCTATAGCTTTGGGGTTCTATTTTTTCCAATTGAATTTATTTTAATTTTTACTATGGCAAGTACCTATTCTAGTTTTTTTTAGGAAGATGCATATGCTTAGACTCCTACTATCAGATTATAGTACAGGACTGAGTCGATGGGAACTCTCTCGATTTTTAGGCAGAAATTTGACATATAATCGTTTAAATTGGCGATGTCACAATGGATTTTGTTTTTTTGTAGTTCATTATCATTACCTGATAGCTCAAGATACAAATTGAACCTTACTATTTCTTGCACTACCCCAAGTCCCGGGAACGGCTCAATCCTGACAATGCAGCAAGCTCCTCGATTCAATCATATATGGATGTCGAATCTAGGGGTGAATAAAATGGCATTAGAATAAAATCAATAAGATTTAGGGAAACTTCAAAAACTTGGTAAAGTATGTATGGGTGTCTCAGGGGCTAACGTTGAACGTGATATAAAGTAAAGTATAATAAGGTACTTTAGAGTCGTGATCATCGCTTTAGTTCAGCTGACTGCGACACAGATCTCCACTATCTTTGAGGTACAGGTAGGCCATGAGGCAAAAAGCACATAAACGTACTTAACTTAGGTAGGTATTTCGGAGTGAAGTTGGATACAAAGCTCACATAAGCAAATCAAGTCTGCATCCGACAAGCTGCAGAGATCAGTACTGCATTGAACAGACTAATGGCAAACTTAAGAGGATCAAAGACAAGTAGGCGACAAATTGTTTGGACTGTCAAGCAATCTATCCTTCTTTACGGATGTGAGATCTGTGAAAATAGGCTCAACAAATAAAAATATGGAAAGTAAATGGCAAAAGTACAGCGAAGAGTAGCTCACCGGGTAACGATTTCTTATCGAGAAGTGCCAGAACCAGCCGTTCTTTGTGGTCGGTGTATTGTATAATAATCCCCATTGATCTTCGAGCGAAGAAAGAAAATACGTTGATATATATGGAAGAAGGGTTACGGCTATAGCGGAAGCTGGAGATTTAACGCGCGCTGTTTACGCGAGCACAGCTTGTACAATTTGTTTAAGGAGATTAAATGACAATAAAGAACCACTAATTTAAACTCCTGTAATACAATCCAAAATTGACCCCTAGGAACTCGGTCGTATGCCTTCTTCAAGTCTATAAAGCATGCGCAAACAGCATACTCCCAAGCCTTCCCAAGTACTATTCTAAAAGTTAATAACTGATCGGTTGTGCTTCTGTTAGGACAAAACCCGCACTGAACATCCCATAAGCGTGGCTCGATTACAGCTTTGTAACGCATTTCCAGCACCTTGTTAAAGACTTTTCCGAGGAGACTAAAGAGTGATAGTCCCCTTTCTTGAAAAGGGGCAAAATCCCTCCAATCTGCCAATCGATGAGTGCTTCACGCATTCCTAGTCCACTTTAATGACACGAGTGTCTCTTCACCTAAGGCCTAGAGTATTTCTTCCCGTAGTTCATCCACTCCGGCAGATTTGCCAGCTTATAGCGATTTGATCACAAAAGTGACTTTTTTGAATTGCCCAATCTATTGATTGGGCAATTCAAAAAAGTGCTCGCTCCATCTGCGCAAGATGTTTTCATCATTGGACGGCAGAAGATTACAGCAAAATTGGCAAGAAAAAGTGGCACCACCCTGATGCAATGCAGGGCGTAGTTCCGGGGATGTTTCGCCTAAAGATATAGGGGATTTGATTTAAAAATTTAAGTATGCATACTTCAAAATTTTTCATATTAAACAAAACAAAGCGTCACTACAAAACCATTATCGAACTACTGCCATACTTCCGTATAATATAGCTACTTAGGGAAAATAATTACTTTCACAATTGATACAGTTTTGATAAAATATCTACGATAATGTAGCCACAACTTCGACATATAAAATATCACCCTTATCCTACCGATCGCACTTCAGAGTCACAACCTTCAGGTGACTAAGGACGTTCGGCACTAGCTACCTATAGTTGAAAGCAGAGGTAAGATAGATTGAAAGTAGATTTTTGAGTTCGTAGATATACGGACAATATTAAAATATAGTGTAAAGCTTTATAAAGACCCACCTAAGGCTATGTGATTTATTTTTAAAACTGTCAATGCAATCGATTTCTTAAAAAGAGAACACTTTACGATTATGAGTTGAATTAGACCAATTTGCTGTTAATATTCAAAGAATCGACACTTTATTTGGAAATTAGTTTTGGAAATATATACTGTTATCTGGAAGCTTTCAACCAAACTAAGTACGAGATCTTAATGGATATATTCAAAATAAGAATAATTTATTCCTGTCAAGTGTAGCTAAAAGTTGTCTTTTTTGTACCTAAAAAATAGTAGTTAATTGTCAAAGTGATGCACTGTCATTACATCAACATCATAATCTACGGATGACATGGAGTAGTACGGAGCCTCGCTTGTCGCTGGGCCGCATATCGGAGCCACGCTTGTCGGTGGGCCGCTTCCTGTTAGTACCGAGCCCCGCTTGTCACTGAGCGGCATACGGAGCCACGCATGTCATTGGGCCGCTTCCTGTGGTACAAGCCACGCTTGTCGCTGGACTGCATATCGGAGCCACGCTTTGCCGGTGGGCCGCATTCTATGTATTACGGAGCCACGCTTTTCGTTGAGCCGCATACTGTATACTCAACGTTAGCCTCAACTTAGGAATTTAGTCAACCTCGGCCTCAGAAAAAGCACATCACACTCTAGTACGTTGTCCCCCTGCGGTTTAGAGTTGAAGTGTAATTCGAAGGCTTAAAAATTCGGCACTATTCACCGAATCAATTTCAAGGAGCTCTTCTAAACTTACTTACTTACTTTAGATAGCGCTCACAGGTCGCGGTTGACCATGGTCTCAACCAATAAGCCCCTTAAGCCAGCTCGATCCGTAGCTGCCTTTAGTTACATACAGCAAGTTGGTTGAGGTCGCTCTCCAATTCTACGCGACATAAAGCCTTCTATAGCTTTTAAAAGTGAAACTTACGTACTTCAATCGAACTACAATATATGTTTTGTGGCATCGAGTTTACAAATAGTGGATAACCGACTATACTACTTTTAAAGGGTTTTGCATTGATATGAAATAGCTTGGAACAGGAAGTTTTTGATGACTTTGTTAAAACTCTATCCTCTGGAACTGGGTAAACCGTATTGAAACAAGTAAAAGTGTTATCATCGGCCTGGCCGATGCTTTGATACCCTCCAGTGAATAAAATTTATGCAAAATATTTGCCATGCTGGATGTACTGTACAGGAATGGGTCTAATGTCATTTTTGTATAAGAGGTATCAGAATTACTTGTCCGACATAGACGATTTTAATACCAACCTGACGACCATAAAAATAAGTTCTCTCACATTTCATTCGCCTAGATCTATTAATTTGGACGCTATCGTATTTTCAACAGTCAGACGGACATGGCTAAATCGATTCAGAATATGATCCTTCATGGGGTCTCCGATGACTCCTTATTGGCGTTACAAAAATGTAATGGCAAAGTGAATATACCTTCCTGGTGGAGGGCATAAAAACCGTAGGTCACTACAGGGGTAAATATAGGCGACAATGTCACTGAGCCACTGCGGTTCGTTAGCAGAGAGTGAAGATTTATGAAGGACTTATCATCTAATTCCTCTTGTAGCGAAAGGATTCTGGTGGATTCGAATTGTACAACATTTCTTGAAAACTCAAGTCCCTTAACTTGAGTTGTGCGATCGATGGATTGGATCAGTTTATATCCCTTTGATCATCCACAAGAATCACATTTTACCATCAATTATATTGCCACACATTTGCCACAACTAAGTGTCGATCAAGGCAATGAAAACTAAAACCAAGGACGGAATCATTTGCCTACCCAGCTCATATCGAGGCGAAACGAATATTGGGATAGAGGCAACTTAAATTTTCAAAGGTGAAACATGTTGCCAAGTGCGATACTTTTATTCTTATCGAGTCTACTTTCAAGTTCGCACGAAGGAATTGTAATTGCAATCTTGATACGGATTGATAGATGAGTTTGCAAAAAACTGAAGCAGACATAATATCGTTCGTTATAATGACATTAGACTTAATTTTATTATCTTATCATTTATGGCATAACGTAACGATGAGCAATTAGTAGAATTAATTTCAATATGACGTAAAATGTATACAAAACTTTACTGATGAAACAGATGTTGCCGTAGATCTTCGGTTTTATTTTGAATTCGGCCACCAAGTACAGAGATAATAATCGAAGCATTATTTTGGAAGTCTTTATCGAAAATTGAGCATTTATATTTTTGTGTGTGATTTGTATATATTGATAAAATTAATCATTATACGTGACAACAATAAAACTCAGGCAATTGATTGCAAAGTAGTCATGGCTAGAGAAATATCTACATACATGTGGATCGGCTCCGCTCAATATTAACTTATTTTTTGCATAATGTACTGAACTGATTAATTTTGGGCATCTAGGTACTTCAAGCGACTTAAATAAATCAGGGGAAAAATTCAGTGACGTATTGTTCGCTCACGGATGCGATAATTCGACTTCAGTTTTTCACAAAATTATCGATCAAAACTATTGTTTACCAGGTTTTGTCGGATGTTTATCAATAACCGATTTTTTGGACCGTCGGCGTCGCGTCGGCGTCCCGTCGGTCTGTCGTCGGTCACTTGAGAATAACGTAATAAGGATATTAACGTGTAGCAAGGTCTCTTAAATTATCAAGATGTCAGAAACTATTTTCCATTTTTTTAAAAGGATTTAGAAAATTTTGTTAATCAATTAAATTGCATTTTCTTCCAATTTCTTCTTTTTAGAAAAGCACAATTTTACACCCACATCCAGCCCACACTGAACCAAATTTGGTAGTGATATTGATAAATAGTAAAAAGTTGAAGAAATGGTGATCAATATAAGGTCAACACCTCCTGTCCATTGTTTTGACAAATATTTTGTTGTATTGAAATATTGTCGCTTTGAACAAATTTTAATCGAAATAGTGTTCTTAATTTTAAAAAAATATTCTTCAAATAGAAAAAAAAAAATTCTTCAGTTCGACGCACCGTGCATTATGAATTCACTTTATTCATATTAAATAAATATTCTTCAATTTTAAGCATCGATTTTCTTCAAAATAAATAACTTACTTCTTCATCATTTTGACACATCTATTTCTCCAAAATGATGCGTCAATCATCATACAAATCGATGCATAAAACTGATAAAAAAACAGAAAAGAACAAATTTTTTAAGGTCAAAAACTATTTTTTTATAAAAAAAGGTCCTAGCTAAATTTGGAAAAATTAAGCAAATTGATTAAGGTTTGTTTATATTTTATGTCATTAAAAAATACAACGACTTACTTACCGTCAATTTATGGTTATCATTGCATTTTAGCTTTGGGGAACAAATTACAATAAAAAGTAAACGTTTATAATTTGAAAAATATTTATATTACTTACGTTTTTCTTATAGAAGTGTGTTTGTGAAGTTTGCTCAGTTGCTTCACTTAAATTTCTAATTTCTTTGACACGACTTCACTTTGTCATCACTTCACTTTCAAGAATAAAACTTCATCAGAAACTTCTTCAAATTGATTCATTTCTTCAATTTTAAGTAAATACGATGAAATATCCATATGCATTTAAAAATAAGTTATGAAAAATTGTTGTTTTCAATAACTGATTCTTCAAAAATTAATAAAATATTTTCTTCAATATCACCTACGGGATTTAGTTCAGTCAATGACTTTGTCAATATGACGAAATTTCATTCGTTTGAATAAAATACTAAATCGGACAACAGTTGAAGAAATTTGATTGATTTAGAATATTAAATTTTTAATAAAATGAAAAGTTTGATGAAATATATTGTCGATTCGAATAATAAATTCTTCAAATATTAACAAAATATTTTCGCCAATGTGTGCAGTCCAAAACTAACTAAGTGTTATATTTTATTTAAACACGAGTAATTTTAGTTCATATTTTATTAATTAATTCTTAGGTAAGTTATAATTTTAATAGTAAGTAAGTACAGTAGGTTAAGCTTCATAAGAATGTATATAAGAATCGGATGACAACTTAGGTACTGGTACTGGAGATAGTTAACCGTTTAAGATAAAAGCCATGTTAAAGGGTGTTCCGTGTGAATACAACATCTTCCCACTTTTAACAAAGCTTCACAGTTCAGTAACTTAATTATATTTCTTATTCTATAGTTCAGTTCTTATTCTATAG
The DNA here is from genome assembly GCA_955612985.1 of Cheilosia scutellata. Classification (NCBI taxonomy): domain Eukaryota; kingdom Metazoa; phylum Arthropoda; class Insecta; order Diptera; family Syrphidae; genus Cheilosia; species Cheilosia scutellata. The sequence goes on along the minus strand of OY015312.1, from coordinate 101,208,168 downwards.
TTCAATTCATTTATATAAATTCATTACTATTACATATATTATTTCCTATTTTACTTCTTGAGTCTCTCAGACCTTCTTGGCTCAACAATTTCCAAATTCCAATTTTTTCTTGCTCTGGTTTTTTTTTTTCTTTACTTAAACTGACGAGCATATCATTTGAATTTTCATTTTCAACATTCATCTCTAAAGGTAGAATTTTCTCAATTTTTTCAGGGTTATTGACTCTTAAATCTAATTTTGATTTTTTAATTTGATTTCTATGTACTAATCTTATGTTTCCATTATTATTTACCAAATATGTTAAGGAGCTGACTATTTTCATGATTTTAACTGGAATCCAATGTACAAAACTAACTTCATGGTTTCTATACCACACAACTTCTCCCTATTTAAAAGGTTGCGTACTACTAGATATATTTCTTTTCTTAGACATTTTAAAACGTTTATCTTTTACTACTCTATTTTGAATATCTTTAATTTTACAATCATTTATGACATTTTTCGACAAATCAAAATCTACCTTTTTCTTAAAATTAATATTATCTAGTGCTATCTTTGGCTTAAAGTTAAAGAGAAGTTCGGAGGGCGACTTGGATGTTACCGTAGATGGAGTATTCCTCCAATTTAATAAAAATCTTTCAACTTTTTCGGACAAGGACATGTCTGGACGTTCTAATATAAATTTGTAGAAAACCTTTTTTATCGTTTGCACCATTCGTTCAGCAGAACCATTCGATTGAGGGTGATACACAGGACTCTTAGAACACTTGATAGTATTATTTTCACAAAATTTTGCGAAATAGGAGGCGTTAAACGGAGGCCCATTATCAGAGACTATTTCAGTTGGGAACCTAAACACTATAAATGTTTTCATTAGTTCCTCGACTAATTTTTGCGCATTCCACGAAGGTTGAACTCGAATGTCGCAATATTTTGAATATGTGTCCACTAACACCAGAATATTTTTACCGGAAAAATGCATAAAATCCAAGTGAATGCGTTCGAATGGATACGATGTTATCGGCCACCTTGACTTAACTTCCTCCTTTGGGACATTTGCTGTCTGCTGACAAACTCGGCAATGAGCTACGAAATCGTTAATGTCGCCATCAATTTGAGGCCACCAAACATATGACCTGGCGATCATTTTCATTTTAATAACTCCCCAATGATTTTCATGAAGCATTTGAAGTATGCTTGGGCGTAACTTTTTCGGTATAACAACCCGATTTCCATAAAAAATAACCCCACAATCGGTACTTAAATTCGACTCATATTTTCTAAAATCTATCATAGACTCTGATAGGGAAGATTTTTGGGATGAGGAAGACTTTACATTCTCGTTTGACCAAGAATACATTAAATTTTCATATACTTTGGACAAAATTGGACAAGACTCGGTTTCAGTTTTAACCAGCTCTAAATTGACTGACTTCCCTAGCTCAAGGTGAAAAATCCCAACTTGTTTTACTTGGGTGCCTTCCTTTAAAGGCATTCTCGACAAAAAATCTGCCTCCACGTTATCTCGACCCCGACGATAAGAAATATCATATTCATACATCGACAAAAATATGGACCATCTCTGCAGTCTTGCTGCTGCCACTGATGGCGTCCCTTTTCTGGGATTAAAGACTTCTTTTAGGGCCTGGTGATCCATAAGTATATGAAACTTATGACCATAGATATACTTATGGAACTTTTTTAAGGCAAAAACAATGGCTAAGGCCTCTCGGTGAAGCTGGGAATAGTTTTTCTCCTAATCTGAGAGTGAGCTTGATGCATAAAAAACCGGCTTAAGTGTATCTCCTACCTGGTGGGATAACACCGCTCCTACTCCATATGGGCTTGCGTCTGTTGACACGAAAATAGGTTTAGCCGGATCGTATAACTCCAGCACTTGATGACTAACCATAAGTTTTTTTAATTCTTTCAAAAACCGATTGGCACTTAGCTGACCAAATATACCTCGTTCCTTTTTGCAACAATCTGTACAACACCTGCAATTCTGATGATAAATCCGGCACAAACTTTCGATAATAATTAATGAGACCTAAGTAAGACTGAAGCTGTTGCAAATCTTGAGGTGGAGGAGCTTCTTGAATAGCCTTTAGTTTTTCAGGGTTTGGCTTGATCTGATTGTGGGAAATGACATGTCCCAAATATTGAACCTGACTTTGAAAAAACGAACATTTGTCCATGTTGATACTGACATTGTGTTTCTTCAGTCTGTCCATTACCATAAACAGTTTTTCCCGGCATTCTAGATCTGAACCTGCTCCTATTATAATATCGTCGATAAAAATGAAAACATGAGATAAATTTGCTAAAATTTGTTCCATAATAGACTGAAATATACAAGGTGCGTCCGCAAGACCATACGGTAAACGCAAATAACCAAATAGTCCTTTAAATGTATTTATTACCAAATATACACGGGATTCTGGACTCACGGTTAATTGTTGATAAGCGCCTTTTAAGTCCAATACACAAAAAACTGAACAATTTGCTAGACTAGCAAAGATGTCCTCCGGATTTGGTAAAGGGTGATGTTCAGTTTCAATAAGTCGGTTGAGAGTGACTTTGAAATCGACACACATACGTATCTGATCATTTGGTTTAGGAACTATTACCACCGGGCTGGCCCAGCGACTGTACTTAACCGGCACTAAAATATTTTCTTTACATAAACGATCGATTTCTGCTTCTACTTTTTCCCTTAATTTAAATGGAACCCCATAGGCTGCATGGAAGATTGGCTTTGCGTCCTTTTTTAAAACTATGTCTGCCTCGAACCCAACAATAGAATGGTTATTCTCTGGTTGTACTACTGAAGGATATCTACTGACTATTTCTTTATAAAAATCACTTACTTTGGCAATGATATTTGACTGCAAAAATTGTTTTCGGGAAAAATACGTCCAACCATGTCCTTCCCATCAACATTTTCTCTGGCTGATCGCCCTGCAAAACAACTACGTCTAAACATTGGGTCTGGTCTCCAAGTCGCACTTCAATCTCCTTTAATGTTCCTACTTCAGCAATTGATCTACCTAAAACTGAGGTCAAAACATGATTAGATTTAATATGACACAAATGAGACAAATTAGAACGATACTCTCTTTCGCTCATCACTGACACAGCTGCTCCGGTATCAATTTCTACGGCAAAAATGTGTCCCGAAATTTCAACTGCTAGTTCACATGCCTGACTGAAGCATCCAATAGCGTTGATGCTACCAATCTGTTGACTTCTCTGCGAACAAACTTTGCTGGTGTGACCGTCTTTCCCGCATTGAAAACATGTCCAAAATTTTGCTGGACATGTGTCTTCACAATGATTTCTTCCGCACCTTCTGCAACTCCCTTTACCACTCCACGCTGTATTACTCCGGCTTCCGCTGCGCTGACGATTATTCCGATGACTTTTACTGCGACCCCGTGCATTCCTTTGACTTTGATGGCTTGAATCTCGATCTCGTTTACTCCACGTTGGTTGACTTTCTTGGTTATATTTTTTATTAATATATCCAACGACTGACATAGCGGATGATTTCATGCTTCGTGTTGACTGCTCTGCTAGTTCAATATTAAGTGCCACCTCACAATACTTTTCGAATTTTGCCTCCTCTCTGTTGAGTAGTGTTTGCTGTATTTTTTCGTTTCGCAATCCTGTTATGAGCTTATCAGATAAGGCCTCGTCCAAAAATTCGCCAAATTCACAAGTTTGAGAGAGCATTCTGATTCGCACTATGTACTCACTAATGGTTTCTCCGTTGTCTTGCAGCGCTTTATAAAACTTGAAGCGTTCGGAACGTTTATTAGTAGTGGGACCATAATGCTTGCGTAAAATAGTCATCAACTCATCAAAGGCAACTGTTTCGGCTTCTTTTGGACTAGTCAAATTCATGAGTACTTCACATGGCTCGGAACCAATCACTGTGATTAACCACATGGTTTTGTCGGCTTCGTTTATTTTCTCCCGTCGAAGAAACTGTAGGAATCTCTTCTCCCACACTTTAAAATTGTTTCCAGGAATATACTGGTCGAATGCACTACTTTTTGACATTATAGTTATTATGTTTTTTCGTTCACTGTCGACTGTACTTGGCTCTACCATTCTTTTATGTACGTTGCACGATAAAATGTATCGCAGCTATGATTATATTTTTATAGGGTTTTGTTTTATTTTATTGGCTTTATCCTCGTCGCCACTGTTATATTTTATTTAAACACGAGTAATTTTAGTTCATATTTTATTAATTAATTCTTAGGTAAGTTATAATTTTAATAGTAAGTAAGTACAGTAGGTTAAGCTTAAGAAACATCCGCTTCTGATGAAGGCAATCACGAGACTCCCGCATGAGTCGAATTTACTTTAACTCATAAGATCGTACATAAGAATGTATATAAGAATCGGATGACAACTTAGGTACTGGTACTGGAGATAGTTAACCGTTTAAGATAAAAGCCATGTTAAAGGGTGTTCCGTGTGAATACAACACTAAGATCAGATTTTTACCATAATTTTGGCAACTAATCTAATTTCTTGTTCTAGTGTCAAATTTCCTAAAGCAATTCGCGATATAATGTTGAAAGTGAATAAAATTCTCAGCAAGTTAAAGGACTAATGGTATGGGCACGTAGCTTCATACAATAGAAGAAAACTTTCATGCCATTCAGAACTAATTTGAAAAGTGTTTTTTACTGACGGAACTGACTTGGCTCAATGATTTACTGAACAAGCAAATTTGTCAAAAAGTACAATTGCCGTAGATTTCACTCTGACTATGCCAGATAGTATCATCGGCCCTCTGTCAAAAATGGGTAAGTATGCATTTTAAATCATGTTTTTACGGCTGTTTGAAAATCGTATATTCAAAAATTAGCTATCTCTAGTGGCTGCTACTTAAAAATTGTATTTTTCTTATTTTTTGTTCAAAAATAACATTGTGGGAAAATTATGACAATTTTAACAATATACGGAGAGAATAAAGGGAAAAATGTATTATCCGAGGGATAACTATCCCAATGACATCTCAACACTTGGTTGAGGTAATGCATTAAACATGCGTATAGTTCGAATATCTAGTAACATTAATATTACACTATCTGACCCGGCGAACTTCGTACCGCCTCAAAATCAACAACCTATTAGCTGAATTAAATTCAGTTTTCTTTTAATACAAAATGAATTCATTTTCAAATGGTCCGCTTGTCCATTAAGTGGGTCGTGGGTGTAGGTTGCTCAAGTGGACCCTCCATAGCTCTCAATCCTCCGCCATCGACTCCAAATCATCAAGGGCAATCCCCATACAGATAGAGGAGAGATTATGGACTTGATCTAACCACCTCATCCTGGGTCTACCTAGAGGACGCCTGCCCGATGGTACGGATTCCATAGCACGTGTCGTGGGATCCTGGTCGCGGACATGCGTTTAACATGCCCAAACCACCGGAGCATGGACCGCTCCGTCCGGAAAAGTAGCTGCTCGACATTGAATTCCTCACGTATTCTGGTATTTCTAATGCGATCTCTACGGGTCACACCAGCAATACAACGAAGGAATCTCATTTCGGCAGCTTGTATTCGCGATTTTATCCTTTCGGTCATTACCCAAATCTCATGACCATGGGTAAGAGTTGGAACAAACACCGAATTAAAGACTGAGAACTTAGCTTTGACACCAAGTTTAGTCCTCCTAATAACAGAATGATCAAGCTGTCTCAAAATTGGCCCAGCTTGGCCAATCCTACAGGAAATCTCAGCATTGCTCCTTCCATCACTAGTGAATAAGATCCCAATTAATGCAGAATGCATTGAACAGGCGTTCTGGAGACCACCATCACTTCAGATTTGTTCACATTAACCTTCAGCTCAGCTTCAACACGAACGGCTACAAACCGATCGAGTCCGCATTGAAATTCAGTCTGAGAGAACCCAAGGATGACCAAGTCATCATCAGCGAAGAGCAAATGACATATCCTCAGATCTCCCAATTCGAAACGTTCTTCGCCAAGACTGCGCTGTAACATCCAGTCCATATAAGTAATGAAAAGGAGAGGAGACAAGACGCACCCCTGGCCTACGGTGAAAGGTATTGATTTAACTCCGTTTATTCGAGCACAGCTTTTAAAGTTTGTGTAGAGAGATTGAATGGTTCTCAAGAGAGAACCGTCAATTCCATACTCCTGTAATAGACTCCAGAGTTTACCTTGAATGAATTAAGTTCAATAAATGTACCGAAATCAAAACTAGAAGTATTTTAACTACATTGAAATTAATGGAATTCACGTGGCAGTAAAGGCATTTGCTTTATGGAAGCGAATCGAAATGATGTAGCATTGTTGCATTATTTTCTGTTAAACTATTTGCTGGATTAGTTGCACTCGGGTCGATTCCCTTCGGTGTCATCGGAATTCTTGGATTACACAGCATTATGATGACAGAGCGGAAAGTGGCAAATTGCAAAACGAATCAGATTGTTTGAAATTGATAACTCAATTAATTCGGTTATTTTTTTTACGGGAGGAGGTCACGCCCCTTTGACCAACTTTGACCAAGCTTTACGGGAACACTTCCCGGATAATACCTAAGATTGTCTGTAAATTTGAGCTTAATATGGAAGGTGTTATGCCCCTTTTTCCGCTTACCCGGGTAACTTTTCCAATATTTTTTATTCTGACTATTACAAATCCAAATCGGCTGCAGGAAATAAGGCCCCAATGAAATAAGGCCCCAAAACCGAAAATGATATAAGGCCCCAAAAATGGGGTGTTATTTCATAATGAAATAATACCCCAATTTCAAATATGAAATAAGGCGCCACTGCGATGAAATAAGGCCCCAAAAAAAAAAATTTAATAAGGCCCCAAATCTGACAGTAAACCCAAGCAGGGGGGGGGGAAACGTGGGGCAGCATGCCCCCCATACGTTTTCGTTTTTCATTTGGGGTCTTATTTCATTTCTTCTTTTGGGGCCTTATTTCATAATGAAATAAGGCCCCAATTTTCATTAGGAAATAAGGCCCCAATAAAGGAAATAACACCCCAAATATGTATTATTAAAAATCGTTGTTGTTGTTTCCTGTATAATTTTTTGGGCCCTTATTTCATTTCCCAGAGCCTCCAAATCATTCTCAAGTGATGCGATGACCAACGAATACCATAATCCATTAAAGAAGGGGGCGGCGCGGCGTCGACTCCATAAGATTCTATTTTCTACAAAAGAACTTGATCCAAACTCTTTCAATAGCTTTCGAAATAAAAATGATAACCCAGACTCATTGCCATAAATGTAGCAAGCCAAAAAAAAAATATAAAATTTCTGTGTACAATTTTTATTTGTTCAATTATTTTTATTTGCAAAATTGTCATAAAAATTTAAATTGCAGCAATCTGGTCCACAACATGTCCGCACTTCTAGTTCGTCTTCGTCTTCTTTAATTTCTTAGGCAGTCCTAAGAAACGTAAAACTAGATTAAATACTAATTTAAGTACAGTTAGCAGGACTAATAATGTCCCACCATATAGAATGGCAATGGCGTCTAGATTATGATACTGAATAAAACTGAGCTCTTGGCCGGCAGAATGCAAGTGCGGTGCCCCTCTATGCCTGACAACGTATTCCACCCAATAAATGGCCAATTCCAATGGCGGTACTGGTTGATCGCGATACCTTTCTGACATCATTTTAGCGGTTTTTGTAAACTGAGGCTCCTTCAGTATCCTATTGATTGCAGCCAAAAAGGTCTCCTTACTAAGCGTATTATAGTCGACTATGATGCCATGGTTAAGAGTTTCTGCACGTGCCATATTAAAGAATTGATCTGCAAACATGGGAATTCCAACTATCGGTTTCCCATGATAGATCGATTCCGTGGTGCTTAACAGACCTCCGTGGGTAATGAAAAGCTTGACATTTGGGTGTGCCAATATATCGTCTTGAGGGAACCAGTCACTAACATAAACATTGGCACTCTTACCGGGCAGATTGGTTTCTTCAGACTTCCACAAGACTCGCTGTTTAAGCGCCCTGAATGTTTTTAGAATCGTATTCAGTTTATCTAGAGGAAGCTGGCTGTTATTAAGATTCGATCCCATTGAGAAGTATATTGCGCCATCCCTTGCTTCATCCAAGAACTTTTGCATATCGGCAGGGAGTGCCTTCCGTTTACGATTGATATGCATTCCTCCGACTTCGATCATATTTGGCATGTTAGGTCGGGCAAAGCCCAATGACACATGAGAGTTCAGTAACACCAGTGAGGTGTTCTTGCGAATGTTCTCCAAGCCGAGTTTTGAATTTGGGAAAAACTTGTTAAACAGTTCATGCTGTTTGGGCAGATAAATATTATTAAAGTATAATTGTTCAAAAGTTGCAACTGCTAAATTCAAAATCCGTTCAGAGAGACTCATGCGATCGGTTAATCGCAGGAATGGGTTCGGCACATACGATGGCGGCGAGGGTGTGCCCACTAAATCTGTATTCCATTGTGTTGCTCCAAATGAGCTTAATGCAATTAGATGTGCGTTAAAATATTCAGCTAGTCCAAACAGGGCTTCGGTAACGTATACCTCACAAATGACAACATCGAACTTTTCTCCAGAATTCATTAGTTTTTGTACTGACGGTTCATGCAGAGTGCTGTTCGTGATCGTAATTCCCATCTTGTAGATGTGCAGGAGTTCGCCATAGATGTTTTGGTTTCGTAGAGTAAAAATGTTATTCATAGCTTCTGCAAAAAAAAAAAAAAAAAAATAAAAAAAAATTAAATTGCCTTGAATTTTAGTACGTATACGCCAGAGTACCTGAAATAAAAATAAATTAAAATTGAGGTACCCTAGGCTTAGCTTCTCACAAACATTAATTTGTACGAATTTTTAGTTTTGAGACGATTGGAAGGAACTTACAACTTTATGCCGAATCCGAACTAGGCTCATCTATATATATAAAAATAGGCTCATCTATATATATGTATAAAATTGAAGTTTACCACTCACTGATCATCAACGCACAGCCTAAACCCTTTACTCTAGAAAGCTGAAATTTTTGACAGAGGTTCCTTTTATGATGTATACAAGGAATAAGAAAGAATATTTTGAAATTCAACCCCTAAAGGCGTAAAAAGGGGGTCAAAATTTGTATGGAAAATGTTTAACTTTCATCCGATTGACTTAAAAATCGGTTTGTGTACTCTCTATGAGAAATAAAGAAAACCATTTTCTACGATTTTGGAAATTCAACCCTTAAAGGGTTAAAAGGGGGTTTAAAGTTTGCATGGGAAATAAAGATAATTATTTTTTCGATTTTAGAAATTTTCCTTGGGGCCCGAGTTATTGGCGATCACCCCTTTTAAGGGGGGCCTTTTCTTAACTCACGAAACTTTCGTCGTATCGATTTGAAACTTTTTAATGCGTCCAAACTTCATCGCTGTTGAATATTCTGATCGCTGCATGTAACTCCAGCGTACGTACTCCAAAGATATTCAAGCGGAATTCTGTAAGAATGGGGTTATACTGGTACAGAAAGTGGTACATATCCTCACGATCTTTCCAGTTGCATATGTTGCACAGTATAGGAAGATCTGGGCAGTGTGGAATATAATTAAGGATTTGCTAACTAAGGAATATATAGTTTCCCGAAGATAGTGGCTCCGTCTGCTGTAGTATGATCTGTGTTGAGATGCCAGCGCTTCACCAACAAATATTGATCATATAATTTTTGAACTGTTTTCTCCAATAGGGTGTTAGACATAATTTTCAGAGATACTAATTGCTTCTTAAGTACTGTCTTAGGTAGGTTTCCTGCACGATATATAAATATAAAAAAAAAAACCAACTAACTGACTGTGAAGGAATCTCTGTGTCCAAATCCTGAGGACTGCGCGAGCGAAGCCGCGGGCAAAAGCTAGTCTTTTCATATAATATATACAAGATTCTCCTGACTGATTGTTTATCAACGCCCAGTCCAATCGGTAAGAGCTAGAAAGCTGATATTTTGAAACAAATTTCCTTTTATGGCCAAAGTGAGCACTTGGAAGCAATTTAGAGAAATTCTGACTCCAAAATAGGAGTCAAAGTTTGTATGAGAACATTTTCATCTTTCATCCGATCGACTTCAAACTCGGTTTGTGTACTCTATATGCGGCAACATTTTATAAAAAAAAACTTAAAGATGTCTGATCTCCTTTTATCATAAAGACTATTCATCCAATAGATATATATACCACTATAGCCAACTATAATACAGAAATGTTTTATAACATGCATTTAAAAATATTATATATATTTTCGCTATAGCAAGTTTTGGTAGATATAGGTACAGACAAGGTTAAAGTGCCTTGAAGTTAAGAGCATGCCTTGTTATGAGTTACAAGTTACAACCGATTTAGGAGACACAAGTTCACGCGGATGCATTTTTTTCTCACAAAAAATTATACCACGTCACCGATTCAAAAATCAGCAGATAACGATTGATTGATCTGTAAATTAATTTTTAACTGACAATGGTGTTCAATCACGGTAAAACCTGGTTTGGCTATGCATATGCATAGTAATGGAAGACACGATACTATAAAAACTTGAATCTTTTGCGATGCGGTTGCCTTTTTCACTGAACAAATTATAATCACATTTCGCACTGGTTCGACGATCCAATATGCAAATTAGGTATAAATCTCTTAATTTATTTAATTTACAGACAAAAGTGTAGAATTCAATTCCACATACACATTCCATGGTGTAAATAAATACAGTGGGGGCACAAGTTTTTTAACAAAACTAAAGTTAATTCTGCTCATAATTTGAAACTTACTTCATGTAAATTTTGGCACCAATGGAAAGGTCATTTAAATTCCGTTTGAATGATACAAAACTTTCCTTAACCCATTAAGTACCCATTTAAAGATTTTAGAATTTAGAATTTTTGTGAATGTCTACTTTTTTGACTATTATCCTCGGTCCAAAAAAAAAATGTTTGATGCAAAAAGTTTCTTCAAACAATTTTTCAAAAATCTCTTCGCTAATATTTTTTATGATTTTTTTGAAAATTGCTAAAAATGACTATTGTCATGGCTAAACTTTTTCCTCCTTTTCATACAAAATTTGACTGAGATCATCCCATTCAAAAAATCATAAAAAATATTAGCGAAGAAATTTTTGAAATTTTTTTTTTTAAGTCACTATTAGAATTGTTTGAAGAACATTTTTTTGCATCAAAACATTTTTTTTTTGTGGACCGAGGATAAAAGTCAAAAAAGTAGACTTTCACAAAAGTTCTAAATTTCCAATGGGTACTTAATGGGTTAAGGAAAGTTGTGTAACATTCCAACGGATTTTAATGACCTTTCCATTCATGCCAAAATTTACATGAAGTAAGTTCAAATTATGAGCAGAATTAACTTTAGTTTTGTCAAAATACTTATGCCGCCCACTGTAGAGTAGGTAATAATTGATTTAAAGTCTCAAGATACATAACGCGTTTAACAGGTATACCAGAATTCGACATAACGCCATGTTCTCTTGCAAATTACAACATTATACCCAGCTCTGAAGTCGATAATGAATGAAAGTAACTATGCAGCTCTATGTACAAATTTCCAAGCATTAAAAGTCAGAGTTCACTTGATTTCTGTTAACTAATAAATTAAAACCAACCGAGTATTTAGATGCTAAAAGTACACTGAGTAGGAAATGAATAGCTATCAGTACCGGAATACTCACTAAACAATTTATAAACACTGTCGAATGAGGAGAACAAAATTCCATTTATAATAACAGCTAACAATTATTTAAAAATAAATAAAGTAAAGTTATACACCTCTTTGTTCTAAACTCTTTAATGACAGATGCCAATTCACCAAAATGACGCACATTCATATTTGCAGAAAATTGTCTAAATAAATAAATAAATCACCAAGGACCTCACAACAAAAAAAAATTTATTAGGTATGTAGTTACCGTTAATTTTTGATTTTACACTCGGTGTATTAAGATGTCGATAGTTTTTGGTGGTATTACTGGAAAATGGTGAAATCACTGTCACATCATGGCCCTTGTCCGCCAATCCTTTCATTAATGCGTGACCGACAAAAAAATGAGATTTGCCTGATGTTGGAAATATTCCTAAGATTTTATAAGCACTTCCATAATTAATTATCGCGATGATGGCAAGTAATCGAACAGTTGCATAGTGTAACTTCTTATCGGCCATAGTTATTTAAAAAGATCAGAAAGTTCCCTGCACCCCTGCAACACTTCCACTCAGGAGCAATTTTAGAAATCAACTAAATGGAAGGCATCGTTCCCTGTAGTCTTTTTTACATACAGCCACTTTTACATAGATTTTATAAAATCAAATATGCAAATTGAAATTAATAAATAACTTCTACTTTGTTTCAATTTATTAGAATTACCACAAATATCAGTGTTGTCACTTCTACCACAATGTGGTAGATTTACCGCAATTTATGAATATTTGGTGCAATCTAGCACATACCTACCTCCGTCCACCCCACCTAAAAATTTCGACCACATTTTGCCGCGTTCTTCTGCTACTGCTTTACAGCTAATTTCTTCTCTATTGTTTATCTATACATTAGGTACATAAATAAAATTGTAGATTTTTCCTTTTGTCCACAATAACGTAAGAACTACTAACCCGATTGGTATGGTCTTTTTGGAAAAGGTAGGCCTTAACAATGGGCAAAATATAGGCTTTATTTGGTCAAAATTGGGCATAGGGGCGTGACACCGCCTATCAAAAAAAAAATCATTCAAAATCTTATATCTCGAAAACCGCCGAATCGATTGAGTAGAAACTTACAATCTTATGTATTGGCTTAGGAGTGTTGCTGTAAGATTGGTCAAAATTGGACAAAAGGGCGTGGCACCGCCCATACAAAAAAAATCTTCTTAAAATCGCGGGTCATAATTCTGCATTTCAAAATTCTGTATATCCAAAATGCTGTACTATTTCCAAAATGCTGTATATCCAAAATGCTGTATATCCAAAATGCTGTAAATGCAAAATTCTGTCTTCCAATTTTATATTTTGAAAAATCATTTGCATAACAAAAAGCAAGCTTTGATCGTCGTCGATTCACGCCTAAACGCATTTACCGATTTTAACCAAACCTTCACACATCTTTGGTGTTGGTCCATTTACGATTTCTATGAAGTTTTGTCAAAATTGGACAAAGGGGCGTGGCACCACCCATACAAAAAAAAAACATTCAAAATCGTATATCTCGAAAACCACCAAATTGATTGAACTCAAACTTACAGATAATCTTAGTTATTTGCACTGGGGTGCTCCTGCGAAGATTGGTCAAAATTGGACAAAGGGGCGTGGCACCGCCCATACAAAAAAACAATCAAAATCTGATATCTGCTATAGAAAAAAACATCTTCTATGGGGTGAAACTCGATTACGTTATATCTCGATAACCGCTGGACCGGTTTTCATTATTCTTTTTTTGTTTTGTTCGTATTGCTGCATTTAAGGTTTAGGCAGAAAGAAAATTCCAGCAAATCAATTTATTCTCATTTCTCGCATTTATTATCTAAGACCTAAATACATAATACAATTCCTGTGCACGGGCAAAGCCGGGAGGGTACAGCTTCTTCGACGGTATTGGAATTGGAAACCAAAGTTTCTAAAATTTGTAACGTTGATATGAATAGTGCATTGTCCTGAAAGTCAAGAATATTACCTAGGCAATATGATTTCTGGAAAAACAAAAAATGTTGTGTACCACAGAGCATTACAATAAAAACTGTTTATCTATTTAACTATTTTGCACTACGAAGTGTACACGGGCTACGCTAGTAATTTAACAAAACATTAGACAGAAGACAGTGGCAGTGGCGTGGTGACGAAGTGGCTGATGGCATAGGGATTTAGTTTAAACTAGTCATATCAATATCATATTTTAGGGGCTGGTGACGACGCGACTTGGAATTTTGCATTACAACTGCGTATTTTTGTTTACACGGAAGCAAAATTCTAAAGGTATTCGTCGCAATTTGCTTTTATAAAAATCTATGCTGATACTCACGGAGACAGTCAAATATAAAAAAAAATGTATTTACAAGAATTTTGATGTACAGAATTTTGAAATACAGAATTTTGAAGTACAGAGTTTTGTTCATACAGAATTTTGAAATACAGAGTTTTGTTCCTGCAGCCAAGAAGGATTCACCGGAGACCCTATAAAGTATATATATTCTGAATCAGGATCACATTCTGAATCCATTTAGCCATGTCCGTCTGTCTGTCTGTCAGTTGAAAACACGATAGCGTCCAAACGAATTGACCTAGGTGAATGAAGTGGGAGGACTTCTTTTTACCATACAAAAACAATATTAGACACAGGCGTGTACCTGTACAGTACATACAGTGGAGGCCAACTTCTTTTGACTTATTGGGCAGTAATTACGAATATCGATGAAACGAAAAAGCGACAGAAAACGGTATGGGACAAGATGGAATGAATTAACGAAAAATCGACTACTTTGCAATTGCTTTCAATCTACCACAATGACAACACTGAACAACGTATATATGTTTAGAAGGTAGACACTTGTTAAATTGGTAGGAGGGTCGATCGCATGATATATACAAATATACGACTATCGCTATGGCTTACATATGCAATTAAATCTGGTTGAATGCAAGAGACTAATAGAAATACAAAGTACATCTTGTTTGGTCATTTTGTTTGAAAATCAACGTTGGCGAATATCATCGATCACCTTTGCTTGGATTCAGGATATTTTTCAAACTTGATTTCGATAATTTGAGTATTTCTCATGTCTGCATAAATCATACAGCCATGGGCCAGATCACGTAAAATGAAAACGATCGAACGATATCGTTTTCGCCAAACCTGTCTCTATCATATCTGTGGTAACAGACAGAGACTGCTATTGTCGAAACGATATCGTTCGATCATTTTCATTTTACATGATCCGGCATCTGCTCAGGTCAGGCTTTTCAATTTTTTTATTTTTTTTGTAATGAAACATCCCCTTTCATTACACATTACACCCGCCGGCCGCCACAACCTAAATAAATACAGTCATACGTTAGTATAAAAACATAAAGATATCGTTCAAATCAATGGATTGTACTAGTCCCCCAGAGGTTATCGAGTAATAACGTCATCGAATTTCGCCGATAGACGATGTTTTGTTGTATGGGCTGTGTCACGCCCCTTTTTCCAATTTTGACCAATCTTCCTATGTGCACTCCTGGGCCAATACCTATAAGATTATCTGTAAATTTGAGCTCAATCGAGTCGTTGGTTTTCTAGTATTAAGGAGCCGAACACAAATCACGAACCATATAAAGATTTTTAGCAAAGTCAGTGAAGAAATATGTATGTATTTATTTTCATATTTTAGGGTAATACTATAATTACTGAAAAAAATCATAGGTACATAAAACAATTTTCATCAAAAGCAAAGCAGGTATGGAACTGCACAAAGTTAAAAGTTACATGCAACGAGATCAAGTCATTACGGCTTTAAAAATGCGTTATAAAAAAAAAACACACTCGTTTGTCTTATACAGAAAGTCGCATGTAGTGGCATAGGTAAAATGTGTTATCTATGTGTAGTGTACCCTGTAAAGTCATTCTTTTGACATGCTTCCACTTATTGTAGTAGAAAATGTATATGTGTAGAGAGTATCCCTATTCATAGATCATAGTCATAATGAATATACTCTGATGCACACAAATTCAGTTCTCATTCCGAATCGGACCCCATCAGTTCGCATATAGTTTACAGTGTCTATTCTGCTTGATCTTTCAGAATGCGCGGTGTTAATTTAATTTGCCTATCGTTGCTGATCTTCAGTGTCATAGCTAACAATGCGGATGGCTACAAAATTCTTGGCGTCTTCCCAACTGTATCCAAGTCGCACTTTATTATTGGTGATGCATTGATGCGGGGTCTAGTGGCGAAAGGTCACGATGTCACTGTCATTTCACCATATCCGATGAGAGATAAAAACTACAGAGCTATCGAAGTGCCGTCCGCGGAACGAGCAGTACACGGTAAGTACAACTAAAACAACTTGATTAATGATTTAACTTTAACTAATGACTACTGCATTAGTGACAGTCATCATGAAGTGAGCTCTATGTGCAGTGAATATTTCTATCACTGATAGGTGTTCTGTTGATTCAGTGATTATAGATTGTAAGGTAAAAAAAAACACTATTATTTTAATAGCCGGCCCCCGTCTCCTCACACGATATGCGAGTGCAGCGTTGTTTAAATTTCCCTGGGTTCTCAATCGTTATTTGAATTCTTATCAAATTCTATTTGAATTGACAGTTCCCTTGCTTCATGATAGACTTGTGCGACAACGATTGTTTGTTTTCGGATGATTTGCAACTTTTGAAGTAGTAAAGACGGTGCCGTCCATTACGTGTAAATAATAATCAGTTGGAATACAAATGGCATTGAACTTGATTATATTATTATCAAGCTTGCATAATAAGATGAGTAAGGATTAATGAATCTAGAAGTTATACTTTGAATAATTTCAATTTATCTGAGGTGACACTCATTCAGAGCTCGTTAATCCATCAATGAATGCAACTTGAGTCAAAAACAACAGCTTTAAGACACGATAATATTTTCCAGAAGATCTGTCAGTACAAAAAATCCCGCGGAATTTGCACTTCTCCGCAACATGGTGTCCTGAAAGCGGAGGCCTGAAAGGTGATTGCTTAAGTTGCCAGTTCGCCATGTCTGAAAAGTGCCTTGATGCCTTAAAGAAACTCCTGCAATACGTTCTTCCATAGAGATCTGCTCCAAATTGATCCCTAAAAAAGCCGCCAAAAATATGTTTTTTCAGAGAACTAAGCAGCTTCAAAAATTGTCATCCAAGTCAATGTACTCTATGACAGTCAAGTACTTAGGGATGAATTGTAATATCCATCAGTCCGTCGTAAAAAAGTTTAACTTGATTGGATACCCGTTCACAGGTGTATTGGAGAAAACAAAGGTGCGGATGAATTAGCTTGAATTGGCTCAGAATCTGCGGACCAGAAGCGTACTGCAGAGATAACTGGCACTTCTGATGTAGGACGAATGAGAATACGAACTTAGGTACTGGGAAATATACCAAGGAATTGAGGAGAGGACCGTCACTTCAGATTTTTTTTAAACAAATTGCACAAAACCTATTGAGTGAAGTTGAGTCCGGTTGGTGATGAAATCTACTTTTCCAAAATCCCCTGTGCTGAAATCCCTTACTCCAAAAGACCCTAAGAGAAAATCCCCAGGGACAAATTCCCCCATTTTTACATTTCATGTTATTAATTCTGTCGCCGCCTAAAAATGGCGTTAAAAAGTAAGCTACGTATGGGGTTACAGGGGGCCAGAAACTGCCAGCTGTCACATTGTTATTTTTTTTTTCCGTTGGCATCACTGTACTATTAAATGGCGCAAAATTCAAATTTTGTATGAATTATGCGATACTTATATTAAAACAACTCCTTCTCCTTTCTTTTCAGGGATCTTTGGTGATTTTCTGGAAATGCGAGACATTTCGCTAATTGAAACTTTTCGTCTAATCTTCGATGTGGGAGTTGCTACAACAAATGCTACACTCAATGACCCAACCGTTAAGAGGTTAATAGCGTCGTCAAAGGAAAAATTTGATGTTATTGTCCTGGACTTGTTTGTCAGCGAAGCACTATTCGGCTTGAGCGAAGTTTTCAACGCTCCCCTAATAGTAACCGGCTTGTTTGGAGCTCTTTCATGGAATACAGACTTAGTGGGCACACCTTCGCCTCTCTCATATGTCCCTCATCCGTTCACCGCTCTAACTCATCACATGAATCTGTTCGAAAGAATAAGCAATATAATCGCTACGTCTTTAGATAGCATTTTCTTTAATTATTTCTATCTTCCGCGACAGGAAGAGTTATTCAAGCAACACTTTGCTAACTCAAAAAAGAGTCTAGAAGAGCTGAGAAAAAAGACATCACTGGTCTTGTTAAATCAACATGTCTCACTGAGCTACTCTCGACCCTATTTGCCGAATATGGTGGAAGTTGGCGGACTGCATATTAATCGCAAGAGAAAACCACTCCCCGTCGACATGCAAAAGTTCTTGGATGACGCAACAGATGGCGCGATTTATTTCTCCTTAGGATCGAATATAAAGAGTATGAATATTCCAGACGAAAAACGTGATGCAATCTTGAGAACTTTCAAATCACTGAAACAACGGGTCTTATGGAAGTTTGAAGATGCCAATCTACCCGGTAAGAGCGAAAATGTTTATATTAGTGACTGGTTCCCTCAAGATGATGTCCTGGCGCATCCAAATGTTAAGCTGTTCATTACCCATGGCGGACTGCTGAGTACGATGGAGTCGATTTATCATGGGAAACCGTTCATTGGAATTCCAATTTTTGGAGATCAGTTCTTGAATATGGCACAAGCTGAAGCTAATGGGTTTGGCATTACAGTCGATTATACTCTTCTTAATGCGGACACCTTTAAGGCAGCAATCACAGAGATGTTGACAAATCCCAAGTATACCCAGCTGATTGGGGAAATGTCGAAACAGTACCGTGATCAGCCAATGGAACCTTTGGAGTTGGCTACATACTGGGTGGAGTATATTGCCAGACATAAGGGTGCACAACATCTTCATTGTGCCAGCCAGGAGCTTAACTTTATTCAGTATCATAATATAGATGCGTTCGCTGTACTTCTTGTGGTGCCGTTATTGTTGATTTGTTTTGTGATTAAACTTGTTTCGAAATTGCTTGCGAATTCCAAGGGAAAAACGAAAGTGAAGAGTAACTAATTAATTTGCAGGTGAATAGGTATTAGGTAGGTAGCTAAATTTAAAAACTGTTATTTGAAATAAATGTTTAGGACAAGACCAATTTATTTCTTGAGTATTTTGATTTCTTTGGGCAATTGTACGCCGTACTTTGCCATGGGTCTAGAGAATCCTTCGTTGGTACGGATATGGGCAACACGTAGGCTTGCCACCCGTCCTCCTTTGAGGAGGACAGTCCTCCTTTATAAGGTGATGTCCTCCGTCCTCCACAAAAAGAAAAATGTCCTCCACACACATAATTACTATAACAAACAAAAAATCAAATTCAGAAGAGAGGGTTTCATGTTTCTCATCTCTTCAGTTACTTTTGACCTCTGCATCTGCATTGACCATTAAAGCCTAGTACGCTGCTGCTGCGGAACGAAAAATCTCATACAAAAATGACACGACATGATATCACGGTGGCTACACGATTCATGGCAATGAATTTAAAATTGTAAGCTGCTCTCCAACTTTTCTCTCCAAACATTAGATAAAATCCTAGCTAAATTTTGACATAGAGTGCGTTGTGGATATAAGAGTCAGAGAAAACAGCTGTTCTTAGAATCTAACTTCCTTCAAAAATGCATCAACTCTAATGTCATTTTCGGTTGGTCGTCCAGAACCGTCCGGAAGAACTCTACGCGATTCTGAATTCAAATCCAGAAGCAAATTTCTCTTCTTTTCAGGAGAAGAACTGTCAGATGAGTGCTTCCGGACGGTTCTGGACGACCAATCGAAAACGACATAAAAAACACAAGAGAAAAAACCCAACATGATCTGTCAAAATTTAGATTGATAAAATGTGCCGAACCATTAATCGGCGCCGCGTTAAATTTTGACAGATATATGAAGTACAGTCAGAAATGAAAATTTGATTTTTTAGCTGAAGTAGCGTACCGCTCGGCGGATTTGATTAAATTTAGCTCAGCAAATTGTTGGAGAGAATTTTGTATTGGAATTAAAATTTAGCGCGAGCAGCGTACTGTGATTTTATTATTACTTATTTTATAATAATTGGGCAATATACGCATTTTGGGTATTAAAAAAAGTTAAAATTTTTTAAGTCCTCCACGAGATTTCCGAGAAGGTGGCAAGCCTAGCAACACGTCTTTTTCTTATTATGATCCAGAATTGCTTCCACGTAGATCCTGCATGGTGTTCGAAATGCTAGGTTGCCTGGTAGATATTGTACGGACTTGTGAAAATGTCCCTGGAGCATTTTTTCAATAATTATGTTTTTTTTTTAAATTTCCCTGCCCAATTGGCTGACACTGCGACCTAAAAATATTTATTGTATCGAAGAGGGATGGAGTTATTCTAAGAGATGGATGAAGGCTAATATAACCTTAGTAGCGGAGTTCCTAAGCTCTGCTGGTGAACGTGTATCCCTGTTAAAAACTCGTTTTCTTAACCAATCAAGTGGGGGCAATCACAGAGAATATGCTCGGAGGATTCTTCATCCACAAGGCAGAACCTGCATTATGTCTCCGCACTCAAATTCATTTTGTTAGGATGATATCTCAATCCATAATGGCCTGTGAGAAAGCCCACCAGCTTTCTGATACTTTTCTTATTTATGTTGAGGATTTCCTTGTAGGAGTAAGGTTTAATTAATCTTTTGGATTGTCTTAAACCCGGAACATTTTCCCAGTGGTTTAGACAGTGCCTTGAACCTGCACCAGCCACATTAGCCCACCACAATGGAATAGTTTTCATAATTTTTTACACATTTATTACAATTTATTACAGTTAGCCCCAATTTTATTACACTTGCCGATCCCGAGTTATAGCATGGTGGTGTAGGTTTTATTTGAACCTACACCACCACTCTATAACTTTTGATGCAATTGAGATATCTAGTTGAAACCTGAAGCAGAATTTTTTACAAATTTATTACAGGTGCACCAATAAAATTTACATCCAAAAAACAGCAAATTGTAACTAATATTACAGTTATTCACATTTGTGAAACATAGGCCAAATATCAAATTTTCCTATAACATAGAATAATTTATTACACCAAAAGCGCCTCTTGTAATAAAATTCATTATAGCATAGATGTCTTCAGGAGGTTCCAATAGACCAGCCTTCACTATATGAATGAGCACTTTTGGCCTATTATCGAAATACGAGCGTTAGAAAATGGCATTGAAAAATCTAATTTTCCTGTAACATAGAATAATTTATTACACCAAAAGCGCCTCTTGTAATAAAATTCATCATAGCATAGATGTCTTCAGGAGGTTCCAATATACCAGCCTTCACTATATGAATGTGCACTTTTGGCCCATTATCGAAATAGAAGCGTTAGAAAATGGCCTTGAAAAATAAAAAAATCTGATTTTCCTGTGACATAGAATAATTTATTACACCAAAAGCGCCTCTTGTAATAAAATTCATTATAGCATAGATGTCTTCAGGAGGTTCCAATAGACCAGCCTTCACTATATGAATGAGCACTTTTGGCCTATTATCGAAATACGAGCGTTAGAAAATGGCATTGAAAAATCTAATTTTCCTGTAACATAGAATAATTTATTACACCAAAAGCGCCTCTTGTAATAAAATTCATCATAGCATAGATGTCTTCAGGAGGTTCCAATAGACCAGCCTTCACTATATGAATGTGCACTTTTGGCCCATTATCGAAATAGAAGCGTTAGAAAATGGCCTTGAAAAATAAAAAAATCTGATTTTCCTGTAACATAGAATAATTTATTACACCAAAAGCGCCTCTTGTAATAAAATGCATTATAGCATAGATGTCTTCAGGAGGTTCCAATAGACCAGCCTTCACTATATGAATGTGCACTTTTGGCCCATTATCGAAATACGAGCGTTAGAAATTTCGGTTGGGAAATTATGTCGAACTTCAGTCTCTGAATTATTGTTTGAGAGAGTTACATTGTTTGATGAATTAGTGGTGTAGTTCGAAATAGCTATCATTCCTACCAAAGTTACTTATCTACGAGTTGTTGTTAATGTAATTCTCTCAAACAATAATTCAGAGACTGAAATTCGACATAATTCCCCAACAGAAATTGTCAGGGTCAATCCCAAACAAGCGAGAATCGTTGTTACTCCTCGCTTCCCCGCTCAATTTTCTAACACTCATATTTCGGTAAAGAGCCAAAAGTGCACATTCATATAGTGAAGGCTGGTCTATTGGAACCAGCGTTGTGCTGAAGTACCCAATTGGGTAATTTGGCTCAAGTATTTCAACTTTGGCTCAATGCTCCGAGCCAAAGAGAAATGGCTCACATTTTTCTTAAAACTTAAACTTCGTTCTTAAAAAAAAAAAAAACAATGTTAAAAAAATTAAATTTACTCAACTGAACCCCGACACAACACAATCGCTGCTCATTCAGCATTTCATATTCCTATCGGGAATAATGTATGGAAATGTTTCCCATTAGAGACGAACTATACAGAGTCATGTCGCTGACCCGAAGAGTCTTTGATTCCAACTCGGAGGGACAGTTGCACCCCGGACTGTAGCCCGGACTGTAGCTCCATCTAAGTATAAGTAACAAAAAGATCTCTGACAGACATCAGGTATATTTGTTTCGTTTGTCTATATAGTTTTATCAATCGAAACTACACGGAAAATATATTTTTGGAGCCAAGCTCTTTATTCAATCATCACTTGATACAAAACTGAAAAACTAAACCAACTTAATACTAAGCCTAACTTAACATAACGAGAGTGCGCGAATAGCCGCCCGTTTGAAGCGGTTCAGGCTCTCTATCTTCATCTTCTTGTAAAATGTAAAGATGTAAGGAGAGAGAAGCAACCCGACTTTTGGAGAAGTTCCAATGCACACTCGATGTTTGATTCCAAACAAGAAGTGTAAAGGAGACTGCGACAGGCTGGCAGAGGATTCGCTCACTCGAGTTTTGTGTGTATGTATATATGGCTAATAATATTATATGGCAATATCCTTCAGAGTGGTGTCATGAATTATGGCTGTACCTCCCCGTATTAGAGCCAGCATCTGTTTGAGGGTTGGTTCTCTGGTAGACTAACCATTTTGAGCCCAATAGTCTTACTCCAATTTTTTAAAACGACTCAAAAAAATAAATTTCCTGAATATTAGTCGAACGACTTCTGGAGTTTTTTTTTAGATCGGTTTAAGGTCCCTCACTCTTCCAGAAGCATCCCGTAATCGCGTAATAGTTCTGCAATGTTTTTCGATGATTTTGCCTTCCAGCGAACTAAATAAAAAAATAAATAGGTGGCGCAACAGGCGGTAGACACCCTAGGCCTAGCTTCTCGCAACCATTCGTTTGTGTGAGTTTCTATTTTTGGGACGAATGGAAGGGACCTACAATTTTATGCCGAGTCCGAACGGCTGAATTGAGAAGCTTCTTCATGACAGTTATACTCTCGGATGTTTGTCAGACGTTCGCGAGAGGTGGCGCAGTAGAAAAAAACCTTAAGATGTAATTTGGGTTTTTCCGGGGATCGAACCTTGGATAGTGGGATCCCCCGCACAGTAGTCCAGCACACTAACCACTGCGCTACTGCGCACACTTCCAGCGAACTACCAAACAAAAAAAAAATTGAAAGAAATCTCAACAAGTAAAACACCCCCCCCCCCCCCCCTTTCTCTTAAATAAAGTGGCTCAAACTTATGTGAAATGGCTCGGAGAATGGCTCAACTCTGGAACTGGAACTGATTGGAACCTCCTGAAGACATCTATGCTATAATGCATTTTATTACAAGAGGCGCTTTTGGTGTAATAAATTATTCTATGTTATAGGAAAATTTGATATTTGGCCTATGTTTCACAAATGTGAATAACTGTAATATTAGTTACAATTTGCTGTTTTTTGGATGTAAATTTTATTGGTGCACCTGTAATAAATTTGTAAAAAATTCTGCTTCAGGTTTCAACTAGATATCTCAATTGCATCAAAAGTTATAGAGTGGTGGTGTAGGTTCAAATAAAACCTACACCACCATGCTATAACTCGGGATCGGCAAGTGTAATAAAATTGGGGCTAACTGTAATAAATTGTAATAAATGTGTAAAAAATTATGAAAACTATTCCATTGTGGTGGGCTAATGTGGCTGGTGCAGGTTCAAGGCACTGGTTTAGACGAAGTTGGTGTTCCCTATCGTTAATTAGACCAAAAGCAATAGCCCAATTAACGCTGCAATAAGGTTCTGCTCTATAGAACGCGGATTCAAATCCAGCCCTAGCTAGTTGGTCCGCCGATTCGTTGCCCGCAATACCTTGATGGCCAGGTACCCATCCAAGTTTCACCTTGTTGTGTTTGGATAGGGCTTGCAAAGCATGTAGCAGCATTTTACGGTTGATTCCATCGTATTGGACTATAAAACCTGTAAGGCCGCTTGACTATCACACAAGATTTGTTTTATGGAGCCTCTGATTCCCTTTTTGGAGAAAGCAATGGCATGGATTTCAGCTTGAAAAATACTTTTTGGGTCCAGTGTCGGAACACCGTGTCGGAACACCATGTCGGGAATGGAACAGAACATGTCTATTGTCCATATGTTTGGGATTGAGTTAAGTATTTTCAGGTGGCCCGCACGGTCAGCTGGTTTAAACTTATATTCTAGCTGCAGCTTAATAGCACGTATAGCTGCCACCTTCCTACTAAATATATGTAAAGCCACTAATGATGATCGCTAGGCCGTTAGTGTATAGCCGTATAGCACTATAGCCTAGGCTATGTCAAAACTAGACGTCGCTCTATATAACTCGCATCTGTATTTGGTGGACGGAAATCTTGGCTTTCATCGGTCAAATTAAATAATTCGTTCTGCTTAACAGCGGAATTTGGATCATCTTCGCTGATTGATAGTTTTAATTGTTTCCACTTTTTGCGAACTTTTTGGTCACTCAATTGTTCGAAAAACAGCTTTTCTTTTATGACGTTCTCGTACGATTCCCATATGAAATCTTCTGTTGCGAAATGCCAGAAGACCACTTCTTAAACAGAGACTAGCGGCAAAGCTATCAATTCGGTTAAAGGTTGCTTGTTGTCAGTTGACAACCAGCTGATTTTCTTACGGGTTTTATTTCTCAAAATGGTGTCACCTATGCTAAGATCAAGAAAATGTCCGCCGCTAAGCCTTTAAGCCTTTAAATTACTACTTCATCTGGCTTGGCAGAGAAACGACTGATTATAGAAGTATTAAACTTAGTGTTTTGAATTCTTGTTCAAACCATAGCTCACCTAAGTCTAAATTCTCAATTACTGACCATAAGAAATCGATTATCATGCCTCGTTAGCGCTCTCCATTCACTGTCTCTGTCTGTAACGTTTCTTCCATTGACCTTCCATTGAAAAAAATGTGATAATAACTCCGCCATTCCAAAAGCCAAACCAAACAGTCACATGTTCAGAATGCAGAATGCATGGAATTTTGTTACTCATCTGAAAAAATTATTTGCATTTCTTGGGTTTTTTTCAGGATCCGCCCAAGTGTGAAAATTTGATCGACGGTGGACATTCCTGGCCTAAAACCGCACTGATAGGGGCCGATCAGGTTATTAGGGCGTTCACACAATATGGCAAACAGGATATGCGTTGTTAAGGAGACTCATACCTCTGTAGTTGGCGCAGTTGAAGGGGTCTCCTTTCTTGTGGACCGAGCAAACGATACTTAGATTCCATTCATCAGGCATTCCTCTGACCAAATTTTAAAAATGAGTTGGTGCATGCTCTCTACCAAGTCATTTCCAGCTGCTCTAAAAACCTCGGCAGGTAGACCATCAGGCCCTGCAGCTTTTTTGTTCTTTAGCTTGGATATTGCTATCCGTATTTCGCTTTGGTCAGGTGGACGGATGTGTTGTCTATCATACATTCTGCCTAACTGGGGGATTCTGGTCTTCGTCGCCATCATAGAATCTACAGAAGTAATTTTTCCACATTTTCAGCACCGACTGTGATTCTACTACAAGATTTCCCTCATTATCTCTACAGGTTTCTGTACGGGATTTTCTGCCCTGGCACGTATATTTCCTTGATGGGGCATGTTGGATATCCGCATTCTTACCTTGGCTGCAACAAGATAGTGATCCGAATATTGGCTCTTCGGAAGGTTAGGACATCCAGAATACTGGAGGCGTGCCTTGCGTCAATCGCAATATGATCGATTTGACTGACAGTTTGGGTAGGGTTTAGGGTCGATTAATTTCATGCCGCTAAAATATAACACTGAGTTTTTGTCAATTTTGTTGATGCATAAGAGTTATCAGTGTCCAAATGACATCTCCTTTATGAAGGAGAAGCATTATTTCCAGCATCAGACCGTCAAGGGTATTACAAAGTATAGGTAGGTGTAATTTTGTTTGTAATTTGTATTCTTTTCGTTTAAAAGAAAATCTTTTTTCAATTAATCTCCTCGTTTTATATTAGACTTCAAATGATAAACAATCACATGAAACGACAACTCACAAAAATTGTAATAAACTGTACTATAATGCTGATCTACTACAACGGGTTTGCACCAAAACCAGAAATAGAGACAATTTGCAGCCTTGTCCAATCCTTGACGGATTTTAATGGAGGTCTGTTTCAGCATTATACTCTGGTGGGTAACCCGGCGAGTCAAAATCCGCACATTCCGCGAACTTCGGAGAGACTGCCAGGACTAGACTAGCATTGGGGAAGATACTCGTCTAAATCTAGATTTCGTATTCCCAAATGTGCAAACTTTGAATTGGATTTGAATAAATATTATATTTTTAAGATTTTCGCTCCATGGGGCGAAAAGCATCCCCAAATCTCATAAAACAATTCCAATTCGGGTTTATCAAGCCAAAAGTCGTCAACATTTAATCATTCCTCAGCTGGGGGGTAATAAGGGTTTACGTATCTTGAAATATTTCGGTAACGCTGATCCGAGATTCTATAGTCTCAAATCGCTATACCATTTCCCATATCCAGTCCTTTTCTGGTAAAAACTCGTGATATCCTGCACGATTGGGTGGGAAAGTTCGAAAGTACGACTTTAATATCGTTCTTTGTAGAGTGCTCAAAGCTCATCGCCAGGAACTGGTACAAACATTCTTTGGAACTGTTGCCGTTTGCATATACTTATTTTTTCGGACCAATGTCATAATTTTGAAAATTGTTTTAAGTATTCCATCCTCTTGGGCCATTTAATATGCAAATGGACACACACTACACAAACGAACATTTGTAACTACCTACGGTTTTTTTTTTCAATAATCAATGAATCAGAGCTTTCCTCGAGATAAAAGAAACCAAAGAAAAGATTCCCCATCAATGTTCAGCTGCAGTGGGGAAAATACAATTTATCCTCGTTATGATGTCAGACTCTCTAGTCTCTAGTATCTATTGTTTAGCTCCTGCTCACGTAGCAGTACAAAATTTATATCCTTAGACCGACCACAAGTGAGTCGATTCTTTGCTTACCGCATGGTATCAGTCGAACCATATGCGCGCTGTTGCAATTCAAATATTTTACATCAAGGTATAGTGTAAGCCCTTTTTTTAAAGCAGATAATCTGGTTGACATACGAGTATCTTTAATCCTTATGTGTGCACGGATGAGTCCTGTAGAGCTACAACTACGACACGAGATAGATGCATAGCGAATTTCTTTTTTTTTTTTGTCTACAATTGCTTCTATTGTGCATGTATAAATTCGCTACATGCATATTGCATGAAAAGGTATAGCGTATATAAGGTAAACGAATAGTTTGAGCTCTGACGGATGTTGTGTTTTATTTGCTACAGGAAAATGAGAAAAATTCCTACGAGGCAGAGTGTGTGTAAGTGTTATTGCACCTAATGGATACTCTCGACACTCTTTTATTGGCGTTACTCTAGTTTATTTGAAAAATCTCAATTAAATTGTGTAGATATTTATTTTTCAAATAGGTTTCGCTACGTGTGTTTTATGAAATATGTACTTTTTGTAACCAAAATTGGAATTTCACTTTTGGGCATTTTTTTTTTGCTTTTTTTCGGCCAACTTAAAAATCAAACATTGTTATTTGACCGTCAGGCATTTGTTTAGCCAAGCAGTCATGGGAATTTTATCCTGGTTGATGAATTACAGTCCCGTAGTAAAGGTATTGACTACGTTCGCAGTGTGTGCATTCTGTAAATACATTTTTAGTGCCTGTGGCTTGGATTCGACAACTATGGTAAAAATTGAGAATGCTAAAAATTCGTTCTCACCTGAGGGAATTATAAATGAAACAATACAAGGTGGGCCATAAATATTTTGTGGATTTTAAAAATATGCAACTTTGGGACGTAGCAACATTAAAAATAATCTATTTTCAAATAACAGTAACGGATTTTCGTTATCGAATCTTAAAGCAGAAATCTTTAATTACAAGGACAGAAGTTAAGTCGAGTCAAGACACACTTAGGCCGGAGTTCTATTGCGAATTTGCGATACCTATCAACCCAAATGCTTCTTATCATATTTAGGACTAGTAAGAGGTTATGGGTAGAGGTGGTGACAAATGCAATTCATCTTTGGGAAGACGAAAGGTGACTGAAACCTTCTATCCCCCCCCTTTATAGCCTCTGACAGTCCGTCAGTGTATCTATGCATTAGTAAGCACTGCGTAAGCATTTATGGAATTTGTTGGCTTTCGACTATACTTTGTAACGACGAAGGTGAAAAAGACAGATTCAGAGTAGTAACAGGGTCATTGACGATTGAATCAATATATCTATACGAGACTTATCGAAGTGGTGGGTGGTTACCTGCTGATTGCATCAAACATTGATTGGGTATACGATGACAAATTAAGCTAAGTACAGACGAGTGTTAGATCTTACAATATTGTCAGATCTGTCAATACTCGGACAATGAGCTGACAATACCCAACTAACTTAACTAACCTTGTCCGTTTACACTGTTGTAAGATTTTGGAAGTCTGAATGTTTTTTATTGAAAATCTTAGAGCTGGAAAAAAAACTTGCACAGAAGACACATCTCACTGTACCATCCCAAGAAATCCATGCACCTTCTTGGAGTCACTGTCAATTCGGCTATTAGAGGGCAATACCACTTATCCAATATCGCAAGATCGGCGTCCTTAAGTTACCTTTTTAGAGCAGAGTGGTACATCAGCTCGAAAAAACTCTTCCTTTTCTACAGAAGCACAGGTTAGCCGGGTCATGAATAATGCTCCCAAATATAGCTGGTCCCCAACAAATTCATGACCTATTTGACAGCATACTTACAGAGACAGAGCACGTTGACTTTTAGAAAGTCATAGACCTAAATCAAGTCTAAAACTGATGGCTAGAAGACCAGTCTTTTTCATGCCTACTCTACAGGTTGGGTTAGGTTAAGTTTGTTAAGTCAAGTTTAGGACAGTTTGCAATAGTAGTAAGTAAGTAAGTAAGTAAGTAAGTAATTCATTTATTGTTTCGGTTTTTTTTGGATACATTGTTTATAATTTTTATGAATTTTGTAGCTATGGCATTGCCGTCAGCTCGGTTAGCAAATTAAATAAATAATATTATTGGTATGAATGAAATTTTTAAATGAAATTTAATGAAATTTAGACAAATTCAGTTATAAGTAACATCCTATATTTATAAATAGTTTTCAAAAACGAATAGAGTTTTTTCCAGTCGAATTCGTTTAGCACTGTGATTGTTTCTTGTAGCGACATAGTTTCCTTTCCAAATATTGCTTTTCTGTAGGCAGCAAAAATGGGACATATACTCATGAAGTGGAAGCAATCTTCTTTTGCTCTCAAGTTGCATAAGGTGCAAAACTGGATAAAACTGCCGTTGTATGGTGATCCGTTTAGGCCAAGGACTTCACATCTTGTTTTGAATATTAAAGATATTTCTCTGTAATTAAGTGCATCATTGAAGTAGTTTTTTCCATAAGATTCAGTTTCAGTTGTGAGTAAAGTAGTCTGCTTTGTGATGTTCGGGCTTCTTCTATAAGTGCTTCGCGTTCAAAATTTGCATGACTTTGTATTATTTTGTAGAGTTGATCTTTAGCATGTCGCAGATTTAATGGGTTAAGCAATACAATTTCTCCACACGCATTTCCCAAAGCTTTCCATTTCGACAGCCACCAGTCCTCGTTTCTTAGCTCATAGAGTGCCATTCGTTTTGTCAGTCGGTCATCGTGATGAGATAAAACCTTGACAATGTAGTCAGCTTGCAATTTTAACGCGCTAGTAAACATTTTAGGGAGACCAGTTTCCAGATACAGGGCATAGTTAGGAGTTTTTAGAGGTAAATTAAAGAGTTTCTTCAAAAAACATCTGTGAAACTTTTCTATGGCCTCGTATTCGTTGATTCCCCACACCTGGGCAGCATAGCAAAGCGAATAGTTTGTTATAGTTTGCAATAGTTTGTAATTTTCACCCAAAACCCATTGAGGCCCATTGTGATTCCTACTCTTTTATAGTACATGATAGGAAATACAAGGAACAAAACAATTCCGACCGAATATGTAGACCCACTCTACAAAGGTTGACAAAATATTAAACTATACTTCTTAAAAGGTTTTCTTTTAAAATTAATTTTTTTTTTAAGTAGAGGTATCGTTGCTAGATCTTCCCTGCTGTCGAAGAACCGTGATCCCATACAAGAGTAGCGGAGGTCTTGAAGGACTGGCAGTAACACAGGAGATATTCCACAGATTGTATTTCCTCTTCATCCCTGGAGCTTCTGCAGAAGTCATTTGTAAAGATACCCAGTCTTTTGGCCATGTTTCCAATGTTGCAGTGTCCGATTATTACCCCTACGAGCACTAAGATTTATTTTTTCTATCAAAAAATATTATTAGGATCTTTGACCTTTTAGTGTCTATTGCAGGCCACAAGCTACTAATTATAGTAAAGTGTTGTTATAGGAACTGTTGTTCTACCATTCTTTAGCTAAGTTTAATGTCACATGCCAATGGCGCTCTAAGCTGCGTTGAAAGCTGGTAGTACATGTCTGTCAGCTAATAGTATGTCCATTTTAGAGCCGCTTCTGGTAAGTTTATGACCTGCTTCGCTTCTTTTCACACCAACATGTCCCTGCAAAACAGAACTTACTTTACTTTACTTTTGATGGCGCTACAGTCCGGAGCGGACCTGAGCCTCAACCAACATGCCTCTCCTGCCAGCTCCATCCAACACTAGCTGCCTCCAGTTACGCACGACATGTTGGTTGAGGTTCCTGTCCAACTGAGCGCGCCACCTTAGGTAAGATCGTCCTCTACCTCGTTGTCCCTCTGGAGTAGAGGTGAAGATTCTCTGGTCCAGAGCATTGATGTCCATATGCTCTATATGCCCCAGCCATCTTAGTCGATAAATTATAATCCTTTTGACTAGGTCTATATCACTCTACAGCCCGTACTGTTCTTCATTGTACCTTCTCCTCCAGACTCCTGAGATACAAACTGAATCAAAGATCACACGGAGAACTTTTCGCTCGAAGCAAATGAGTGATTTTTCAAGAACAACAGTACTGTGTGATGGTTTATTGTTCTCAATGTCGAGAGCTGTCCACACAGAAGGTAATTTTCATTGCTGGTATTTCCTTTCTACGCTTTCTTAACTGCGTTCTCTGCCTGGAAAACGCTGCACTGAGTCAATCGCTATGAATGGCTCATACTTAGTTCTTTTGAGAAGACTCCTGCTCCCGTTCCGTTCTACGTCTTTCAGCCATCTGTAAGAGATTGGTACCTTTTATACCAGTACTCGGGAAGAGGCAGTCCTGCCTGTTTGGTATACAGACTTTAAATTTCTTGTCAAACCGAGGTATGGGTTTCTTGTACTTGTAGTCCGCTGGTGGTATGAGTCCGATCTGATCAAAGATCTGAAGTATGCGCGAATGATTCGGGCTTCCAGATTTTGTTCTCGCTTAGTTTGAGAGCACCTTCGGCTGCCACGTTCTTAGTGTATAACTCGGTGGGTTATAGGTTCAGTTCTGGTGTAGATTTTAGTGAACCCTTGATCCTGTGCAAGATATTCTTAGTAACTTGTTCATATTCTTGACAACTATAGCAACCGAGTCATAGGTCTGAATTGGTCTTATTATCGCGGTGTATCTCCAATTCTTCCCAATAGCTATTGGGCAGTCATCAAAAGCATTTAGTCCTTTCTTCATTCTTTCCTCCGTATTCCGTTTCCAGTTTAGTTTGGAGTTAAACACGATTCTCAGATAGTTGGCTTCGGATGAGACAGTAAGATGAATGCCTCTCAATTTTGGTAGTTCCCATCTTGTTACCTTCTACAGGTGCTATCATGGCAAATATTCGGAGGAACTTATTAAATTATTCCTTAAAATGCCACATACAACAACGACATGCACATCACGTATCAGTTCACTTGTACATACACTCAATAACCATAAGAACATCACTTTTTCAATACTCTTGTTTCTACGGGAGAAGAAAACTTTGGAATCCGCTTCCTGGCGACATAATTTCCAGAGGACTACAACTTTCAACAAGCAAGCATTTTTGGGACTCATGGTGCTGTTGAAGTTTTATAGGTACGCCTTAATGTATTAAAAAAAAACACGGTGTCATTATACTCATACACAAAAAAAAGTCATCAATAATTCACTGTTTTAAAAACCTAATACGAATTGCTAAGGAAGCGCGATTAAATTAATATTCACGAGTAATATTTACGTCGGTGAACTTTATAAAAAGGATCCTTTTTCGTATAATCCATTCAATCAACAAATTTTTAACTTTATGCGGCTTTTGCGGAGTAAATGAAAATTGAAAAACCATAAAACCGACAAAAAAAAGTTGTTACAGCACTCCAACTGAATGGAAATCCCTCTGGCAGAGCTCCATAATTTCAATTTCATTCAATTTACTTCCTTATGTCTTGCTAGTAGGTACGTATAATTTTTTTTTGTCTCTGTTCTGTTTCGCATTGCTGTTCTGTAAATAATACAATTTGATGACATTTAACTTTTTTTCTTAAAAAAAAAAAAAAAACTAATAAATTATGTATGACCGTGCCATTAGGATTAAAGTCGAATTCAGAAAGTGGATCTAATAACGCGAAATCCTGGCACAACATACCTATACACCAGACAGAGAAGATACAGCAGTATAATTGGTATAAGCAAAAAGAAGAAAAAGGTTGCGAAGTAGCAAAGTACTGCAACAGAGTCCTTTTGCAATTGAGACACTTCACAAAAGTTACTGATGGAAGGACCTTCAGCAGCTAGGGTGTTGTGGAACAGGCAGGGGATAAACGAAGCGTAGGGGTTAGACAGCAACGTACCGTAACCGTCGAAAAGTTTGTCTTCTTCGTCGTTGAGTTTGAAGTTGTTTAAAAAATGTTTGCAACAAAAAGAGGTAGCGGAACGACTAAAAAATGACAAAAAGAAAACAATTTTCACAACCTCCTTTGCTTATGTCCTTTTCTTGTTCTTATGCTACTTTGCCCCGAGGGGATCCATCCAGATCTACTGTGTTCCGCTTGCATGTTTCTGATGAAATTCTTCCGCCGCAAAAACGTCTTTTTACAAACTTTTTCACCCACAAGTTTTTCTATTTTTTTTTTTTTGTTTTCTGCTGCTCGTATTTCCTACTTTGCCCGTTTTTTTTTTGTGTTTTCAACAATGTTCGCTTTGTTCACACAGTTTATTACAGTTTTTTTTTCTGGTCCAAGCGCGTATGGAACTCGTGTAACTTTTGTGTTAAAGTTTTCCCACTTTCGTAGGATGAAAAACACAAACAAGCGGCTTTGAATGTGGCAGTAATAGTGGTGTTAGGTACTCGTATAGTCATATGTGTGGGTGCTACTTTTGGGTTGGTTTTTATGTGTACACTGTATACACTTGTGGGATACGAAATATAATGAAGTAAATCATCTAATAAGTTGGTGTTAGCTGGCGGAGCAAACAATGTGCAGACACGGTTTTATTAACATGAGATATTCTGTTGTTCAACATTGTTGAAGTAGGCTTTAGGGATGCAACGATCCCGTTTTTGCAGTCTGTCTGTGTGTGAAAGGGCAAGGTAACAATGTTACTCCAATAATGTAAATTTCACTAAAATATATACATATGTGCTCTCGGTTAAGTCTGAGGAGAGAACCGTCAATTAGTAGGTAGGACCCCACTAGCGCCATCTATTGAAGACTGGAGTGTTAGGGACTGTACGGATTTTTAGAGTGGCAGTATCCAGCGGCATCCACACTTTGACTTAATAATTAAATAATAATTATAGGAAAAGCACTAGTACTCATCCCTAAGCCTGACACAGAAGGAACTAGAACTTTCTGTCGTGAAGTGTTGTGTCGCTATCATTATTATGTATTTTATATGTGAAGAAACATACAGTCTAAAGGTGTGAGATCACAGCATCGTGGAGGCCAGTTCACAGGCCCATTATGCGAAATTATGCGCTCAGAAAATGTTTCCCGCAATGGCATGTTGCGCCATCTTATTGAAACCAAAGCCTTGTCACGCTAATGTAACATTATAGTAACATTCGGGCCGGCATCGTCCTTAAAGAAATATTTGCCGATGATTCATATTCCATAAAGCACACCAAACAGTGAGTTTTAAGGATTGTAAGGGCGTCTCGACAAAGACTTCTGGGCTTTTGTCCACTCCAAATTCAGCAATTTCGCTTGTTTACATATCCATTTAACCAAAAATGGGCCTCATTGGAGAACAATATTTTGCGTTGGAAGTGGGGATCAAGCTAAATCATGTTTTCGGCCCAGCCCATTCACTGAACCTACGTTGCGTATAATGGTCATGCGGTTTCAACTCTTGCATAAGCTGGATCTTATAAGCATTTAAGCCAATATCTTTCTGCAAAATCTTCCACAAAGGCGATGGGCATTGCTCCAAAACTACTGTGCACGCTGGCGAATGGACTCATTTGGATTCTCCTCAACACTGCGCTCCACAGCGGCAATATCTTCTTCTGTTCGCACTGTTTGTCATCTTTGGGGATGCGTTTTATCCACTATAGATACGGTGACGTACGAATACGGTACGGTATTTCAATCGACTGTCCCGATTTTTTTTTTAAAGATATACGGGACGTACAAACAAATGTCCCGTATTTAATTTTTAGTCCCGTATTAGTCCCGTATTTCTATTATAAACTTTTTAAATTATTATAAAAAATATTTCATTAATTTAAAATGCATTTCCATATAACTAAGGCCTATAGCTCACTCTTTAGCATTAAAAGCACAATGAAACATTTTCAATGACAGTTCGCACATGAAACAATAAATGTATGCAGCATGTCTACGACATGTTCCCGCAATAGTAAAAATAACGTTTTTACGAAAGAAAGTTTGAAAAAATGTCCCGGATAATTCGAAAATTCGAGAAAAGCAGAAAGTGTTTTAATTTTTGTATTCGCGACTTTACGATAGAAACTATCATAAACAAATTTGGGCAACTATCGAGTCACCTAGTAAAGATTAATTTTAATTATGAAGGATGTGCCTGTATCCTATTTCCCTTAAGATGTAAAAATTAAGCTAAGGAAAATGAAGATACATTTGGATGGGGGCTTAGTTTTAGTGCGGACAGTGTACCTACAGGTCTTAAAACAAAATCGATTATAGGGCCTTGTGCTGGGTACAATTCCTAATGAAAAAGTATACTGAAAGTGTATTTGGTGTCTTCTTTTTTTCTGTACATATTTACAGTTTAATATGGAATCATCATAGCTTGATTTAGGAGAAATACTTTTGAACTGAAGGACAGTTATCAGGTTGGCTTTCACATGTGTACGACAAATGTGTGAAACATGTTTTGTGCCTATTGTGTTGTTTTTACGTCATGACTCATGAAGGAATTAAGTTTCTAGATTATATTTTCCCTTCAATAAATAATAATTTATGGAATAATTCAATACAATTTTGTTTTTTTTTCTGTTTGTTGCTATAGCTAATTGTCATATTTTTTTTTGTCCCGGGTTTAGCTTCTAAAAATATGGTCACCGTAACTATAGATTGTACATGGTGCGAAAACGATTCATGGTGTTCAGAATGATTTCCTCAGATGGGCGATTATGTCAACCATGAAATGGACGTAGCGCACGATAAGTTTGGCGAAATTTAAAACCGAACAATGGTTTTCAAAATAAGTTTGCACAAATTGCACGCATTGTTCTGGCTTTATGCCCCGTTCACAATGCGAGCGTGATAACTAGACGAGAGCGAGGCGAGAATCGCTCTCGCCTCGTTCTCGCTTTAACCTCGTCCGGCAATTCACAATGAAACGTGGTACGTCGGCGAGTTTTTCTGACAACGAATAGAGGGACCACTGAAACTATAAAACCATATTGCCACTTCGATTTTTTTTTTTCAAAAGAGAGCTGCACTTTTATTGCTTTTTTAGCACTATTGCATGCAGTTTGAATATTCTAAAAATAACCAAAAAATTCTAACAAAAATTCTACTTACTACTTAATGGATTAAGGCAAGTTTTGTATCATTCAAACGGAATTTAAATGACCTTTCCATTGATGCCAAAATTTACATGAAGTAAGTTCAAATTATGAGTAGAATTAACTTTAGTTTTGTCTAAATACTTATGCCCACCACTGTATAAGTATTTCGCACCCCATTTAAAATTTACAACGTCACGCAGATAAGAGCCAAAACTCCACTTATAATATTTGGAATTGGTTAATGTAGCAATTTGTTCAAATTAACCCCATCCCTACAATTTTCAAGGTCACCCACTTCAGCTCAATTTCTTACAAAGTAATAAAATTTCTTTAATTTTTAATATTACATTCCCCATCCTCTCCATCAGCCGCAAGTTTTAATAGTTTCGACATTCATTGATATCCTCCCATTTTTCCGCACCCAGCCAGAAAGGGGAAAAACAAAACCGCTTGACTTCATAGAAGTTTATACTTCGATAAGTTTGAAAGAAAACCAAACTCATGCTTAATATCTTGCTGACCGAAAAGTTTACCGAAGGTGCTTCGCATCGGATCAAATAAAGAAAAACCGAATCAAAACTAACCTCTTCTGACGATAATCCTTTGGAGCAGCGTTCTTGCGAAAATTGATGTGGATATACCTACTTTAACCGAAAATAAAACTTAAAACCTTTCACTGAGCATATCGATGCTCTTCTGGTTCGGTGTATCGGACTAATAAGGGTTACATGTGCTGAAAGTATCCCTATACACATGCATATATAGATAGACAACGAAAGAATAACCTATCCCTCCAGACTATGGTCTTCTCCTATCAATTTTGATTAAATTCCAGTTTAAGAATATCAACGTGTTAAAGTAGTGTTGAAGGGAGGCGAACACAACCAAAGAGTGTATCTGCAGCGTGTCGATAGGAAGTTACACGTACTATCAGATGCCCACGCTACGCATATCACCCTCCACCGATGTCGGTGTAGTCGGTGCTTTGCGATAAAATGGATTTTCCTTCTTCAAAATTACTTTTCGCTCATCCTTTTATTTATGACCTTGCCTTCGGTATATTAGATACAGAGCTCCCACACTTCTACACACGTATTATCCTCCAGAAATCAAATTATTCATTACTCAACTTAATTCGCAGTCCCTGTTGAAGAGGATGATCGGACGGATGAATGAATAGCTGGCTGCTGGATGACGATGGATGGATGGATGGATGGATGAATGATGACTTGACTGCCCAAGGACCCAAAAAGACACAAACGGTCTGAAATAAAATTTGACCATCCAAGATTTCATTAAGCTCAGCATTTCATGTGGGTCATTGCGTCAAATCTCACATCTGCCACGTTACGTGCGAGTGTGTGTGTGTGCGGCAAGACCACCGTTCTATCAAATTTTTAGTCTACCAATTACAAGGATACGTTTATTAGGCTCAATAGCATACCGGTATGAATATAAGGTAAATAGGACATAAAACGCTCCATAGTTGGTACGTACAACAACACCCCTATTATTGGGGTAGCAAAATATCTGTCTACGAGGCAAAGCATAGTTGTTTTTGTTGTTATAGTAGTGGACTAAATATAGGCCTTCCTTGACGACTTTTATTCTTGAATCGTGATTAATTTTTTTTTTTTTTTTTGTTTTTTGTTCTCCCTACTGCCTGCTCCCTACTGGAACATGAAGGCTTTTAATTAGTCCTTCTGTTGTTTAACGATCACATTGCCTACGTCGTATAATGAAAGTGGAACGGTTTTAATTAATTAGGCAACTCTTCGTTTCGTCCTTTTCTTTGTTTACTGGAATACCCCAGTCCCAGTACTACAAATATATGTAGTTTGGAACATAAAGTTGCGCGTGTGTGTCCTGCATGCGAGAGCCGTATCCGTATGTAATGTGTAATGGGTGGTGTGTTACAGATGGCTTCTACCAGATAATCAAGGTCGATGCCAGTATGAGGTTGGTTGGTCTTTGGTCGTTTACGTCCGAAGGAGGTTGGCAGTTTTAGAGTAATCAAAGTATAACCTTATTTTTGGTGCAGCAATTAATATTTTGCCAAAAGGGACAAAGTGTGTATTTATAACGACAGCAAGGACCTTCTGTTTTCTTCTATATAAGTTGAGAGATTATACGTTAATCGTAACAGGATGGGTTAATGAGTAATGCATAGTGGGGCGACCGATGTTAAACTATACATGAAGCTTCTCAAAACGGTTGAATATTTTAATGTCAACGAGGGCATTAAGTAGTTTGCGTTACAAGAAAGGTGATTTCTAGTAAGACGTCTACCTAAAGTCCACTCAATATTACGAATACACATATAAGTATACAACCACTGAACAGTGCTAAGCAATTAATGCACCTTCGCCTTGTTCAAGTCTCTCTTCCTCGTTCCATTAGAGACTTCTTTCATCCACCGTATCCTTCCAACTCAACGAACACTGATTATGGAGCCGTAACCATGTTAATACTTATAATGCATTCATGTCCAGGTCGAAAGCGGGAAAAAATCGCCATATCCTATCCACCGAAATCGGGAAACCACTTCATTCTACCTCAGACTCAGACATCAAGTTGTCTGTACTTTGCCATCGTCTGGTACTGGTGGCTGAAAGTGGTTAAGTTCCAGAAGCTACAGAGAATGCCTTGTCCCGGTATTACCTGTACCTCTCTAGGTGGGCTTATATATACTGCTTGTTTCTTTGGCCTAAGGAGGCAATTGAATAGTAAGGCCTTATCAAAAAACACTATAAGGTAACTCTATACACATAAGACGAAAGACAATCCCAGTTTTGCTCTACGGAGCAGAAGTATGAATGTTAACAAGGCTAGATGAAGATTGTCTTGAACAACCTGAACGCAAAATTCTTCGACTGATTTTGATTCCACATTTTTAACAATAGTTAACAGAGAAATCTACAAGCTGTACAGCGACAAGGTCCTGGTCATATATGTGAGTGTGAATCAGTCATCTTCAATTCCCAGTAAAGGACGACCTCTCCTTAGGTGGAGCGCATAACTGCAAAAACACCCCAACCAACTTAAAGTGAAAACGACTCAATTTCAATAAAGGATAAAGGATAGGTACCTACCTACTCGTAGTCGTAGGTATACAGGGTGGGCCAAATACAAATTTCTTTTTTAAAAATGCAATAAAATGAACAAAATTATATTTTGGCCATGTATTATGGCTTTATTAATGAGAGCAAACATTCCCATTAATTTTGGAATACAACATCGTTCAAGTGGATTCCTCGGCTGGCTTCGCAGTAGCGCAATCTGTTATACTCCAATTTTCCAAGACCTTGTTGATGGTTTCGGGCTGTAGTTCACGGTTTGCTTGGATGATATTGGCCTTAAGTGGTTGAATCGTTGCCGGATTGTTGGCATAACATCGGTCCTTCACGATTCCCTACAAAAAAAAAAGTCCAAAGGGGTCAAATCCATTCTCCAGATGCGGCAATTTTGTTTGCTAACGTAGACGCCGAGATGTAAATGCGTCTCGTCAGAAAAGATGATTTTTCACCCAAAATGGTTGTCCAATTCAAGCTACTCTAAGGCCCAAACTGCGAAGCGATAACGAAGCGGATGGTCGTGCGCCTTCAATTGCTGAGTCAATTCGACCTTGTAAGCGAATAATCCGAGATCTTTGTATAGAGTCATCCTCAGACTAGTGCGTGAAATGTTGACCTGTTGAGATCGATGGCGAGTTGATCTTCGTTACGCGGCGGGTGCTTCATTTCGATCAAAACTTCTTTTCAAAAAACGCATCACTGTTTGGGCTACACAGCACTCACCTTGGAAATAAGTTTTCAATATTTCCCAACTTTGTTCAAGTGTAAAGCGACTCATTTCGTTCCGCGGAGGTATGATACTGACTTTCTGTCAAGATTTCGAGCGGGAAACAGCTGTCTCTGTCAAAAAAACCTATGATTTAAAAATAAACCACTAGATGCCCCACCCTTTACATTGGCACTCTTGTGACAGTGTCTTTCAGCTTCGCTTAGTAGACCATCTGTTGAGTTCTTCGATGTTCATACAGCTTATGCAAAACACAGATCAGTGGTTTCACTGAAGATACCTTCTCCTTTATCGATGTCCATCTTAAAACGATCTACTATGTATATTATAGATGGCTGTATCTTTCCCTTCTGTAACTATTTTCTTCTGTCATTTGCTTCTTTAAGGAATTCTTGTAGTGAATCTGCTTTCAAATAGGAAAGTTGGGGATTAGGTAGCCTATAGTTTCCTTCACCACGATCCATTGTGCCTCAATTGAGACATGTGCATACGGTTTGAATGACCACAATCCGGACTATCTGTCTGATTATGATTTTGTCCGCCTTGCTGGTACATTATACGGGTGAGATTTATCATGCGGTAGATATGGTCCCCTTATAACTTTCTTCTCAAAATGTTCCATCATAAAACTCCGCCATATTTAAGCCAGTCTACCATGCGCTGCCTGAGCCCTTTTCTGTTGCCGAACGCTTTTCTACAGATGGCCAGTGCCACTTATGCTTTTTTGATGCGGTCCTCTAAGTTTTCCTTTCAATTGAGTTTGGAATCCATTAGATTAGATTATAAGTCGAGAGTGCCTTCAAAAAATGTGCCCATTTGACCTTCCCTGGTAAGATCCTAGAGCCATATTTTAACTTCGGAGGCATTCAGGAAGACAAGAATCTTCTCTGACGGGGGTATGTCAGCAAGATTTGCGCCTTATTTAATTATTCCAAGCCATGCTTTATGCAAATAGTGTCCATAATATTCCAATCTCTGGAAAGATCCAGTCACCAAAAGAGTTCAACAAATAGCTCCCTTATTTTTAAAGTTATAAGACTTCTATTATGCATTCAAAGTGGATGGACTCACAGGCCTTCCCATGAAAGTCGTGTCGAGCGAGACAGGTTAATCTTAAGTGAGTTGAAAAAAAATAATTGATTTTCCCTTCTTTTTTCAACTAACCTAAAAATCGACCTGTCTCTCCCGACCCTACTTTCATGGAAATTCCTGTGTCTCCATGCACAAAGAGACTACCAAATAAGCTGTATTAATCCGCAATCTAAATTAGTAAGTGACATGCATTCTATTTCCAACTGTCTTAGGAGATTGCCAAAATAGAACTGCTTCCGGGGAAATAAAAACAACCGGCCAAACCCAAGCCTTCTCGCGCACGCATTCTAATAAATATACTTTCGTTCCATTCGTAATCCTCCCTGTTGATATTATAGATAAATCCCCAGTTTCTCATTTCGACATTGCCAAAAAAACGCGCAGATTCTTACAGGCTTTCCAAATTAAAAACAAAACAAAAAAAAAACACCTCACCCAACCCCCGAGAACCCTAACCCGCAACGCTGTGTCGCTGTTACCAA
This sequence comes from Cheilosia scutellata, assembly GCA_955612985.1. NCBI lineage: Eukaryota > Metazoa > Arthropoda > Insecta > Diptera > Syrphidae > Cheilosia > Cheilosia scutellata. Next base: position 101,166,556 of record OY015312.1, on the reverse strand, counting down.
ATTATCACATCGGCTGTGACAAATGGCCTTTTCCATCTCTGTTACTTGTTTTTATCATCCTCACGAGAAAATCCTTCCGGGTGAAGGCACCATGAATTCATGTGAAGAAAGTTGTCCTGCCAGCCTTTAGGCAGGCTGACTTAACAGTATCTTTGTGCAGAAGGGGATGGCGATCCAGCAAAAAAATTCTCTATCTCATCTAATGGTTTTTTTTTAATTCACTCCCCTGGTCTAAGGGCGCGCAAGCTAAATAAATCTCCAAGGATGCCACCAAAATGCGCACTAATTCTTTGTGTGTTCTTTTACTACCGCAAACAAAAATGTAATTTTTATCATCGTCACCTTTGCACCAGAGCACAATAGAATGAAATTCCCTTTCTTATAATTTCGTTATATATTTTTTTATTATCCCTGTGATTTATAAAAAAAAAAAATACGCGTCGTCTCCTATCTTATTTATTTCGATTATCCAAGAGGTTTGTGAGGGATGCGCTGCAAAAAAAAAACCAGTAAGACAATTATCTTCGACTATGCCGAAGCTCAAATACCCGGTACTATATTAGGCGTATTTTTTGGGAAGTGAGTATAACAAAATCAAAAGTGAGTATAACCGTTTTGCATGTAAAACCAAAAGTGGGTATAACAAAACCAAAAGTGAGTATACCAGTTTTGCATGTAAAAGTAAAAGTGAACTAGCTATAGATTTCCAAAAAATACGCCTATTATTGTAAAATAAAAAAATATTTTAGTATTAAAAAATTATATATTTGTATGGGAGGTATGGGTAGTTTTTATTCGATCAAGCTCCTTTTTTGTCAAAAAATTTTAAATATTATTAAAACAATACGTGCAAAGTTTAAACTTGCTATCTTTACTGTAGCTATTTAAATTTAATTTTTAACATAAAAAGCTATATAAATCTGATACTTTTGTATGGGAGGTAGTAGTAGTTTTCATCCGATCTTGCTCATCTTCGAACTTAGCCTCAGTCTGGTGGATAAAAGCTTACGTACCAAATTTCAAGTCGATAGCTCTTAAATTACGGCCGTAATCGTGCGGACAGACAGACGGACAGACGGACAGACAGACGGACAGACGGACAGACGGACAGACAGACGGACATCGCTAGATCGACTAAGAAAGTGATGCTGATCAATAATATATATAGTTTGTCATACCTACAACGCCTCCTTATGGGCGTTACAAATGGAATGACAAAGTGAATATACCCTCACCACAGTGTGGTACCGGGTATAATAAAGTTGCAATGCCATATTTTATGCTGTTGTTTCTTTTCTTATTTCTTTTAAGAAAGAAAAAAGTCAAAGGATAATGGAAGGGGAATAGCAACATCAATCGAGACAGTGAATGGATACAGCAGGAAGTCGGATCCACCAACGAAAGTGATGGCAGCGGACAAAAATCTTTTTATGGTCTATAAAAATGTCCTTTTGGGTATTTATATATTTACTGCTGCTCATGTTATTCTGTAATACGCATCTAGAAAATCCATTTAGGGTGATTGAGTTTGTTTCTCTTTTTAAAAACTCAAATGCATAGCATTAAGTTGGAAGGATCGTTCAAATTTTAACAATGACTAAACCAAATTGAGTTTTATATAGGAAATTAAAGATTAAGGATCGAAGGGGGATTGCTTTATTGTTCGAAAGTATTCCACTTGTGAGTTGTCGAATCTCTGTTGAGTTGGAAGTGTAAATGCTATCCTCCTACCATCCTAATTGAATTCGGTGAAGTATTACAGCACAGGCTGAACTGCTTTTGAATCAATTGGGTTAATATGGTCAACAAAATGTGATTAACTATATGTATTTAGGTAAGCCATTCTTTCGCCAATTTCGATTTGTGTTTTGGGTCGTTGTCCTGTCGAAATCACCATATCGGAGGCATATTTTCCTCTGCATACAGCAGCTTGCAATTTTCTAAAAAATGCATATAATCTTGCTTATTCATAGATGGGACCTACACCGGGAGGAACACCCCCATACCATTATGTTATCCCCATCATGTTTGACAATCATGCGCGTAGATCTTTCGTCAAATTCTTTTCCTTGTGGTTTACGCACGTTTCCTCCAGAATCGCTGGACAACAAATACACCTTCGTCTCGTCGCTCCATAAGATAGTGCGCCATTTTTACCATCAGTTTCATACCACATGTGCGGTGAGTTTCCGCAAAAAGTTTCCTCATGCGGAGAAGAGGAACCTTGCGAGCTACTCGTCCAGGCTTACTAATCTACGACGAATAGTCCGAGAAGTAACATTGATGCCCATTTGCGCAGCAGTATAATCCGTGAAGACTTAAATGGATCTTTTTTTGATGTTATTACGATCTTTTGATCGTCCGTTTTTGTCATTGATCTCGGTCTTCCTCGTGTTTCAGGAGTATTGCGGTACTTCAAGGCATTTATTGTTCCGGTATAAATTTATACGTTTTGCCCTGATTGCGAAATTCTGCATTAATCGCCTCTCTTCAGGAGTGTAATGACTTTTCCGACACATCTAAACTAACGATTATTTTTTTTACCTTTTTCACTTTAAATCACAACTATTTTTTTTTTCCAACTAAAGTCTAGTCTAGAAGATAAAAAGTTTTCTTCGACGCACTACCGTTAAACGCACTCCTGACAACTGCTATTTAAACTCCGTCCATTAGACTCGGATAAGGGAGCGGTGATCTCATCTTCAGCAGCATTTATTTTCAAAACTATCTCTTCATCTATAAATCGCTGAGCGGAACCCAGTTCATCGAATTCTGAAATTCTTATAGATAGCTGTGTTCAGCAGAGTCTTCCCTAGACTTAGAAAAAAAAATTGGGTGGTTATGTCAAATATTACAAAATGGGTTTAATACGCTATTTTGGTCGCGTCTGGCAAGGACTTGGCTGCGAAATAATATGGAAACAACTACTACTATCTATACTATCTACTACTAACTATATCTACATTTAGTTATTGGGCGCAGTATCTTCTCTGAGATGGTTAGCTTAGGTTAGGTAAGGTGGCTGTCCCAAAGGGGACACGCTTAGATCATAATTATTTGGTCCATTGTGATACCACACGAGGGGGGGGGGTGGAAGTGGCCAGAACGATTCTTTGTGCCGGGCAATTCCCTTGGGAATTATATTGCTACTTGCGAATTTGGGTGTCCTACCTCGTTGAGAGGTTTTTGGTGGTGACTGAGGCAGTCAAATCTTATATAAGTTTACATCACCTGGTTGCGGCTTAGTCTTCGGGTCAAGGTGGAGAGCGACCGTAACAGTCTGCCCCCTGCCTATTGCGCCTGATGCGACTATCACTAAGGAGGGAGACTGGTGCGTGGCAGAGGTGGGTGATTGAACGAGTCTGCTTTGCTGCTTGACCAAAAGTCGATGAATG